>CM024695.1:19894507-21094507 GCA_014182845.1 Corymbia calophylla
GGAGTTCACGGGCTTGAAAATCATGTCATTCACTTATAATTACCTTCACTTTAAAGCTATTTGAACTTGGAATGTATTAGAGCAAGGGTTGAGAGCCATATGATCTTTCTAAGGGAAGAACCTTCCATTCTAAGAGTGTTTGTCCCCATTTCGGTTAATTGCTTCATCTTGGGAGTTCACGGGCTTGAAAATCATGTCATTCACTTATAATTACCTTCACTTTAAAGCTATTTGAACTTGGAATGTATTAGAGCAAGGGTTGAGAGCCATATGATCTTTCTAAGTGCAGAACCTTCCATTCTAAGAGTGTTTGTCCCCATTAGGTTGAATTGCTTCATCTTGGGAGTTCACGGGCTTGAAAATCATGTCATTCACTTATAATTACCTTCACTTTGAAGCTATTTGAACTTGGAATGTATTAGAGCAAGGGTTGAGAGCCATATGATCTTTCTAAGGGAAGAACCTTCCATTCTAAGAGTGTTTGTCCCCATTTGGGTTAATTGCTTCATCTTGGGAGTTCACGGGCTTGAAAAGTTCACTTTCTATTTGAACTTGGAATGTATTAGGCAAGGGTTTGAAAATCATGTCATTCACTTATAATTACCTTCACTTCACTTATAAAAGCTATTTGAACTTGGAATGTATTAGAGCAAGGGTTGAGAGCCATATGATCTTTCTAAGGGAAGAACCTTCCATTCTAAGAGTGTTTGTCCCCATTTCGGTTAATTGCTTCATCTTGGGAGTTCACGGGCTTGAAAATCATGTCATTCACTTATAATTACCTTCACTTTGAAGCTATTTGAACTTGGAATGTATTAGAGCAAGGGTTGAGAGCCATATGATCTTTCTAAGGGAAGAACCTTCCATTCTAAGAGTGTTTGTCCCCATTTGGGTTAATTGCTTCATCTTGGGAGTTCACGGGCTTGAAAATCATGTCATTCACTTATAATTACCTTCACTTTAAAGCTATTTGAACTTGGAATGTATTAGAGCAAGGGTTGAGAGCCATATGATCTTTCTAAGTGGAAGAACCTTCCATTCTAAGAGTGTTTGTCCCCATTAGGTTGAATTGCTTCATCTTGGGAGTTCACGGGCTTGAAAATCATGTCATTCACTTATAATTACCTTCACTTTGAAGCTATTTGAACTTGGAATGTATTAGAGCAAGGGTTGAGAGCCATATGATCTTTCTAAGGGAAGAACCTTCCATTCTAAGAGTGTTTGTCCCCATTTGGTTTAATTGCTTCATCTTGGGAGTTCACGGGCTTGAAAATCATGTCATTCACTTATAATTACCTTCACTTTAAAGCTATTTGAACTTGGAATGTATTAGAGCAAGGGTTGAGAGCCATATGATCTTTCTAAGGGAAGAACCTTCCATTCTAAGAGTGTTTGTCCCCATTTGAACTTGGGTTAATTGCTTGAATCATTTGGGAGTTCACGAGGCTTGAAAATCATGTCATTCACTTATAATTACCTTCACTTTAAAGCTATTTGAACTTGGAATGTATTAGAGCAAGGGTTGAGAGCCATATGATCTTTTCTAATGGAAGAACCTTCCATTCTAAGAGTGTTTGTCCCCATTAGGTTAATTGGGTTTGGGAGTTCACGGGCTTGAAAATCATGTCATTCACTTATAATTACCTTCACTTTGAAGCTATTTTTGGAATGTATTAGAGCAAGGGTTGAGAGCCATATGATGATTTGGAATGGGAAGTGCAGAACCTTCCATTCTAAGAGTGTTTGTCCCCATTAGGTTGAATTGCTTCATCTTCGGAGTTCACGGGCTTGAAAATCATGTCATTCACTTATAATTACCTTCACTTTAAAGCTATTTGAACTTGGAATGTATTAGAGCCATATGATCTTTCTAAGGGAAGAACCTTCCATTCTAAGAGTGTTTGTCCCCATTTCGGTTAATTGCTTCATCTTGGGAGTTCACGGGCTTGAAAATCATGTCATTCACTTATAATTACCTTCACTTTGAAGCTATTTGAACTTGGAATGTATTAGAGCAAGGGTTGAGAGCCATATGATCTTTCTAAGGGAAGAACCTTCCATTCTAAGAGTGTTTGTCCCCATTTCGGTTAATTGCTTCATCTTGGGAGTTCACGGGCTTGAAAATCATGTCATTCACTTATAATTACCTTCACTTTAAAGCTATTTGAACTTGGAATGTATTAGAGCAAGGGTAGAGAGCCATATGATCTTTCTAAGGGAGGAACCTTCCGTTCTAAGAGTGTTTCTCCCCATTTCGTTTAATTGCTTCATCTTGGGAGTTCACGGGCTTGAAAATCATGTCATTCACTTATAATTACCTTCACTTTCAAGCTATTTGAACTTGGCTATGTATTAGAGCAAGGGTAGAGAGCCATATGATCTTTCTAAGGGAGGAACCTTCCATTCTAAGAGTGTTTGTCCCCATTTGGTTTAATTGCTTCATCTTGGGAGTTCACGGGCATGAAAATCATGTCATTCACTTATAATTACCTTCACTTTGAAGCTATTTGAACTTGGAATGTATTAGAGCAAGGGTTGAGAGCCATATGATCTTTCTAAGGGAAGAACCTTCCATTCTAAGAGTGTTTGTCCCCATTTCGGTTAATTGCTTCATCTTGGGAGTTCACGGGCTTGAAAATCATGTCATTCACTTATAATTACCTTCACTTTAAAGCTATTTGAACTTGGAATGTATTAGAGCAAGGGTTGAGAGCCATATGATCTTTCTAAGGGAAGAACCTTCCATTCTAAGAGTGTTTGTCCCCATTTCGGTTAATTGCTTCATCTTGGGAGTTCACGGGCTTGAAAATCATGTCATTCACTTATAATTACCTTCACTTTGAAGCTATTTGAACTTGGAATGTATTAGAGCAAGGGTTGAGAGCCATATGATCTTTCTAAGGGAAGAACCTTCCATTCTAAGAGTGTTTGTCCCCATTTCGGTTAATTGCTTCATCTTGGGAGTTCACGGGCTTGAAAATCATGTCATTCACTTATAATTACCTTCACTTTAAAGCTATTTGAACTTGGAATGTATTAGAGCAAGGGTTGAGAGCCATATGATCTTTCTAAGGGAAGAACCTTCCATTCTAAGAGTGTTTGTCCCCATTTCGGTTAATTGCTTCATCTTGGGAGTTCACGGGCTTGAAAATCATGTCATTCACTTATAATTACCTTCACTTTAAAGCTATTTGAACTTGGAATGTATTAGAGCAAGGGTTGAGAGCCATATGATCTTTCTAAGGGAAGAACCTTCCATTCTAAGAGTGTTTGTCCCCATTTCGGTTAATTGCTTCATCTTGGGAGTTCACGGGCTTGAAAATCATGTCATTCACTTATAATTACCTTCACTTTAAAGCTATTTGAACTTGGAATGTATTAGAGCAAGGGTTGAGAGCCAAGGAAGAACCTTCCATTTGAGAGCCATATGATCTTTCTAAGCAAGGGTTGAGAGCCATATGATCTTTCTAAGGGAAGAACCTTCCATTCTAAGAAGAACCTTCCATTCTAAGAGTGTTTGGGAAGAACCTTCCAGAATTCATCTTGGGAGTTCACGGGCTTGAAAATCATGTCATTCACTTATAATTACCTTCACTTTGAAGCTATTTGAACTTGGAATGTATTAGAGCAAGGGTTGAGAGCCATATGATCTTTCTAAGGGAAGAACCTTCCATTCTAAGAGTGTTTGTCCCCATTTCGGTTAATTGCTTCATCTTGGGAGTTCACGGGCTTGAAAATCATGTCATTCACTTATAATTACCTTCACTTTGAAGCTATTTGAACTTGGAATGTATTAGAGCAAGGGTTGAGAGCCATATGATCTTTCTAAGGGAAGAACCTTCCATTCTAAGAGTGTTTGTCCCCATTTCGGTTAATTGCTTCATCTTGGGAGTTCACGGGCTTGAAAATCATGTCATTCACTTATAATTACCTTCACTTTAAAGCTATTTGAACTTGGAATGTATTAGAGCAAGGGTTGAGAGCCATATGATCTTTCTAAGGGAAGAACCTTCCATTCTAAGAGTGTTTGTCCCCATTTCGGTTAATTGCTTCATCTTGGGAGTTCACGGGCTTGAAAATCATGTCATTCACTTATAATTACCTTCACTTTGAAGCTATTTGAACTTGGAATGTATTAGAGCAAGGGTAGAGAGCCATATGATCTTTCTAAGGAAGGAACCTTCCCTTCTAAGAGTGTTTATCCCCATTAGGTTGAATTGCTTCATCTTGGGAGTTCACGGGCTTGAAAATCATGTCATTCACTTATAATTACCTTCACTTTAAAGCTATTTGAACTTGGAATGTATTAGAGCAAGGGTTGAGAGCCATATGATCTTTCTAAGGGAAGAACCTTCCATTCTAAGAGTGTTTGTCCCCATTTGGGTTAATTGCTTCATCTTGGGAGTTCACGGGCTTGAAAATCATGTCATTCACTTATAATTACCTTCACTTTAAAGCTATTTGAACTTGGAATGTATTAGAGCAAGGGTTGAGAGCCATATGATCTTTCTAAGGGAAGAACCTTCCATTCTAAGAGTGTTTGTCCCCATTAGGTTGAATTGCTTCATCTTGGGAGTTCACGGGCTTGAAAATCATGTCATTCACTTATAATTACCTTCACTTTGAAGCTATTTGAACTTGGAATGTATTAGAGCAAGGGTTGAGAGCCATATGATCTTTCTAAGGGAAGAACCTTCCATTCTAAGAGTGTTTGTCCCCATTTCGGTTAATTGCTTCATCTTGGGAGTTCACGGGCTTGAAAATCATGTCATTCACTTATAATTACCTTCACTTTGAAGCTATTTGAACTTGGAATGTATTAGAGCAAGGGTTGAGAGCCATATGATCTTTCTAAGGGAATAACCTTCCATTCTAAGAGTGTGTGTCCCCAGTTGGGTTAATTGCTTCATCTTGGGAGTTCACGGGCTTGAAAATCATGTCATTCACTTATAATTACCTTCACTTTGAAGCTATTTGAACTTGGAATGTATTAGAGCAAGGGTTGAGAGCCATATGATCTTTCTAAGGGAAGAACCTTCCATTCTAAGAGTGTTTGTCCCCATTTCGGTTAATTGCTTCATCTTGGGAGTTCACGGGCTTGAAAATCATGTCATTCACTTATAATTACCTTCACTTTAAAGCTATTTGAACTTGGAATGTATTAGAGCAAGGGTTGAGAGCCATATGATCTTTCTAAGGGAAGAACCTTCCATTCTAAGAGTGTTTGTCCCCATTTCGGTTAATTGCTTCATCTTGGGAGTTCACGGGCTTGAAAATCATGTCATTCACTTATAATTACCTTCACTTTGAAGCTATTTGAACTTGGAATGTATTAGAGCAAGGGTTGAGAGCCATATGATCTTTCTAAGTGCAGAACCTTCCATTCTAAGAGTGTTTGTCCCCATTAGGTTGAATTGCTTCATCTTCGGAGTTCACGGGCTTGACAATCATGTCATTCACTTATAATTACCTTCACTTTGAAGCTATTTGAACTTGGAATGTATTAGAGCAAGGGTTGAGAGCCATATGATCTTTCTAAGGGAAGAACCTTCCATTCTAAGAGTGTTTGTCCCCATTTCGGTTAATTGCTTCATCTTGGGAGTTCACGGGCTTGAAAATCATGTCATTCACTTATAATTACCTTCACTTTGAAGCTATTTGAACTTGGAATGTATTAGAGCAAGGGTTGAGAGCCATATGATCTTTCTAAGGGAGGAACCTTCCATTCTAAGAGTGTTTGTCCCCATTTGGTTTAATGGCATCATCTTGGGAGTTCACGGGCTTGAAAATAATGTCATTCACTTATACTTACGTTCGCTTGAAGGCTATTTGAACTTGGAATGTATTAGAGCAAGTGTTGAGAGCCATATGATCTTTCTAAGGGAAGAACCTTCCATTCTAAGAGTGTTTGTCCCCATTTCGGTTAATTGCTTCATCTTGGGAGTTCACGGGCTTGAAAATCATGTCATTCACTTATAATTACCTTCACTTTGAAGCTATTTGAACTTGGAATGTATTAGAGCAAGGGTTGAGAGCCATATGATCTTTCTAAGGGAAAAATGAACCTTCCATTCTAAGAGTGTTCTAAGGGAAGAACCTTCCATTCTAAGAGTGTTCGTCCCCATTATTAGGTTAATTGCTTCATCTTGGGAGTTCACGGGCTTGAAAATCATGTCATTCACTTATAATTACCTTCACTTTGAAGCTATTTGAACTTGGAATGTATTAGAGCAAGGGTTGAGAGCCATATGATCTTTCTAAGGGAAGAACCTTCCATTCTAAGAGTGTTTGTCCCCATTAGGTTGAATTGCTTCATCTTGGGAGTTCACGGGCTTGAAAATCATGTCATTCACTTATAATTACCTTCACTTTAAAGCTATTTGAACTTGGAATGTATTAGAGCAAGGGTTGAGAGCCATATGATCTTTCTAAGGGAAGAACCTTCCATTCTAAGAGTGTTTGTCCCCATTTCGGTTAATTGCTTCATCTTGGGAGTTCACGGGCTTGAAAATCATGTCATTCACTTATAATTACCTTCACTTTTTAAAGCTATTTGAACTTGGAATGTATTAGAGCAAGGGTTGAGAGCCATATGATCTTTCTAAGGGAAGAACCTTCCATTCTCTAAGTGTGTTTGTCCCCATTTAGGTTAATTGCTTCATCTTGGGAGTTCACGGGCTTGAAAATCATGTCATTCACTTATAATTACCTTCACTTTGAAGCTATTTGAACTTGGAATGTATTAGAGCAAGGGTTGAGAGCCATATGATCTTTCTAAGTGAAGAACCTTCCATTCTAAGAGTGTTTGTCCCCATTTGGGTTAATTGCTTCATCTTGGGAGTTCACGGGCTTGAAAATCATGTCATTCACTTATAATTACCTTCACTTTGAAGCTATTTGAACTTGGAATGTATTAGAGCAAGGGTTGAGAGCCATATGATCTTTCTAAGGGAAGAACCTTCCATTCTAAGAGTGTTTGTCCCCATTTCGGTTAATTGCTTCATCTTGGGAGTTCACGGGCTTGAAAATCATGTCATTCACTTATAATTACCTTCACTTTAAAGCTATTTGAACTTGGAATGTATTAGAGCAAGGGTTGAGAGCCATATGATCTTTCTAAGTACAGAACCTTCCATTCTAAGAGTGTTTGTCCCCATTAGGTTGAATTGCTTCATCTTGGGAGTTCACGGGCTTGAAAATCATGTCATTCACTTATAATTACCTTCACTATTTTGAAGCTATTTGAACTTGGAATCTTGGGAGTTCATATGGCTTTCTAAGGAAGAAAGTGTTTGTCCCCATGTTAATTGCTTCATTGGGAGTTCACGGGCTTGAAAATCATGTCATTCACTTATAATTACCTTCACTTTGAAGCTATTTGAACTTGGAATGTATTAGAGCAAGGGTTGAGAGCCATATGATCTTTCTAAGGGAAGAACCTTCCATTCTAAGAGTGTTTGTCCCAATTTGCATTAATTGCTTCATCTTGGGAGTTCACGGGCTTGAAAATCATGTCATTCACTTATAATTACCTTCACTTTGAAGCTATTTGAACTTGGAATGTATTAGAGCAAGGGTTGAGAGCCATATGATCTTTCTAAGGGAAGAACCTTCCATTCTAAGAGTGTTTGTCCCCATTAGGTTGAATTGCTTCATCTTGGGAGTTCACGGGCTTGAAAATCATGTCATTCACTTATAATTACCTTCACTTTAAAGCTATTTGAACTTGGAATGTATTAGAGCAAGGGTTGAGAGCCATATGATCTTTCTAAGGGAAGAACCTTCCATTATAAGAGTGTTTGTCCCCATTAGGTTGAATTGCTTCATCTTGGGAGTTCACGGGCTTGAAAATCATGTCATTCACTTATAATTACCTTCACTTTAAAGCTATTTGAACTTGGAATGTATTAGAGCAAGGGTTGAGAGCCATATGATCTTTCTAAGGGAAGAACCTTCCATTCTAAGAGTGTTTGTCCCCATTTCGGTTAATTGCTTCATCTTGGGAGTTCACGGGCTTGAAAATCATGTCATTCACTTATAATTACCTTCACTTTGAAGCTATTTGAACTTGGAATGTATTAGAGCAAGGGTTGAGAGCCATATGATCTTTCTAAGGGAAGAACCTTCCATTCTAAGAGTGTTTGTCCCCATTTCGGTTAATTGCTTCGCCTTGGGAGTTAATTGCTTCATCTTGTGAGTTCACGGGCTTGAAAATCATGTCATTCACTTATAATTACCTTCACGTTAAACTATTTGATCTTGGAATGTATTAGAGCAAGGGTTGAGAGCCATATGATCTTTCTAAAGGAGGACCCTTCCATTCTAAGAGTGTTTGTCCCCATTTCGGTTAATTGCTTCGCCTTGGGAGTTCACGGGCTTGAAAATCATGTCATTCACTTATAATTACCTTCACTTTGAAGCTATTTGAACTTGGAATGCATTAGAGCAAGGGTTGAGAGCCATATGATCTTTCTGAGGGAATAACCTTCCATTAGGTTGAATTGCTTCATCTTGGGAGTTCACGGGCTTGACAATCATGTCATTCACTTATAATTACCTTCACTTTGAAGCTATTTGAACTTGGAATGTATTAGAGCAAGGGTTGAGAGCCATATGATCTTTCTAAGGGAAGAACCTTCCATTCTAAGAGTGTTTGTCCCCATTTCGGTTAATTGCTTCATCTTGGGAGTTCACGGGCTTGAAAATCATGTCATTCACTTATAATTACCTTCACTTTAAAGCTATTTGAACTTGGAATGTATTAGAGCAAGGGTTGAGAGCCATATGATCTTTCTAAGGGAAGAACCTTCCATTCTAAGAGTGTTTGTCCCCATTTCGGTTAATTGCTTCATCTTGGGAGTTCACGGGCTTGAAAATCATGTCATTCACTTATAATTACCTTCACTTTAAAGCTATTTGAACTTGGAATGTATTAGAGCAAGGGTTGAGAGCCATATGATCTTTCTAAGGGAAGAACCTTCCATTCTAAGAGTGTTTGTCCCCATTTCGGTTAATTGCTTCATCTTGGGAGTTCACGGGCTTGAAAATCATGTCATTCACTTATAATTACCTTCACTTTGAAGCTATTTGAACTTGGAATGTATTAGAGCAAGGGTTGAGAGCCATATGATCTTTCTAAGGGAAGAACCTTCCATTCTAAGAGTGTTTGTCCCCATTTAGGTTAATTGGTTGGGAATTGAAAATCATGTCATTCTTATAATCTTGAAGCTATTTGGGAGTTCACGGGCTTGAAAATCATGTCATTCACTTATAATTACCTTCACTTTAAAGCTATTTGAACTTGGAATGTATTAGAGCAAGGGTTGAGAGCCATATGATCTTTCTAAGGGAAGAACCTTCCATTCTAAGAGTGTTTGTCCCCAGTAGGTTGAATTGCTTCATCTTGGGAGTTCACGGGCTTGAAAATCATGTCATTCACTTATAATTACCTTCACTTTGAAGCTATTTGAACTTGGAATGTATTAGAGCAAGGGTTGAGAGCCATATGATCTTTCTAAGGGAAGACCTTCCATTCTAAGAGTGTTTGTCCCCATTTGGGTTAATTGCTTCATCTTGGGAGTTCACGGGCTTGAAAATCATGTCATTCACTTATAATTACCTTCACTTTAAAGCTATTTGAACTTGGAATGTATTAGAGCAAGGGTTGAGAGCCATATGATCTTTCTAAGGGAAGAACCTTCCATTCTAAGAGTGTTTGTCCCCATTTCGGTTAATTGCTTCATCTTGGGAGTTCACGGGCTTGAAAATCATGTCATTCACTTATAATTACCTTCACTTTGAAGCTATTTGAACTTGGAATGTATTAGAGCAAGGGTTGAGAGCCATATGATCTTTCTAAGGGAAGAACCTTCCATTCTAAGAGTGTTTGTCCCCATTTCGGTTAATTGCTTCATCTTGGGAGTTCACGGGCTTGAAAATCATGTCATTCACTTATAATTACCTTCACTTTGAAGCTATTTGAACTTGGAATGTATTAGAGCAAGGGTTGAGAGCCATATGATCTTTCTAAAGAAGAACCTTCCATTCTAAGAGTGTTTGTCCCCATTAGGTTGAATTGCTTCATCTTGGGAGTTCACGGGCTTGAAAATCATGTCATTCACTTATAATTACCTTCACTTTGAAGCTATTTGAACTTGGAATGTATTAGAGCAAGGGTTGAGAGCCATATGATCTTTCTAAGGGAGGAACCTTCCATTCTAAGAGTGTTTGTCCCAATTTCGTTTAGTGGCTTCATCTTGGGAGTTCACGGGCTTGAAAATCATGTCATTCACTTATAATTACGTTCGCTTTGAAGCTATTTGAACTTGGAATGTATTAGAGCAAGGGTTGAGAGCCATATGATCTTTCTAAGGGAAGAACCTTCCATTCTAAGAGTGTTTGTCCCCATTTGGGTTAATTGCTTCATCTTGGGAGTTCACGGGCTTGAAAATCATGTCATTCACTTATAATTACCTTCACTTTAAAGCTATTTGAACTTGGAATGTATTTAGAGCAAGGGTTGAGAGCCATATGATCTTTCTAAGGGAAGAACCTTCCATTCTAAGAGTGTTTGTCCCCATTTCGGTTAATTGCTTCATCTTGGGAGTTCACGGGCTTGAAAATCATGTCATTCACTTATAATTACCTTCACTTTAAAGCTATTTGAACTTGGAATGTATTAGAGCAAGGGTTGAGAGCCATATGATCTTTCTAAGGGAAGAACCTTCCATTCTAAGAGTGTTTGTCCCCATTTCACGGGCTTGTTAATTTTATAATTACCTTCACTTAAAGCTATTTCTTGGAATGGAGTTCACGGGAACCTTCCATTTAAAGTGTTTGTCATGTTAATTGCTTCATCTTGGGAGTTCACGGGCTTGAAAATCATGTCATTCACTTATAATTACCTTCACTTTAAAGCTATTTGAACTTGGAATGTATTAGAGCAAGGGTTGAGAGCCATATGATCTTTCTAAGGGAAGAACCTTCCATTCTAAGAGTGTTTGTCCCCATTTGCGTTAATTGCTTCATTTTGGGAGTTCACGGGCTTGAAAATCATGTCATTCCATTCACTTTGAAGCTATTTGAACTTGGAATGTATTAGAGCAAGGGTTGAGAGCCATATGATCTTCCCCAGTGTTTGTCCCCATTAGGTTAAATTGCTTCATCTTGGGAGTTCACGCTTGAAAAAATCATGTCTTTCACTTATAATTACCTTCACTTTGAAGCTATTTGAACTTGGAATGTATTAGAGCAAGGGTTGAGAGCCATATGATCTTTCTAAGGAAGAACCTTCCATTCTAAGAGTGTTTGTCCCCATTTCGGTTAATTGCTTCATCTTGGGAGTTCACGGGCTTGAAAATCATGTCATTCACTTATAATTACCTTCACTTTGAAGCTATTTGAACTTGGAATGTATTAGAGCAAGGGTTGAGAGCCATATGATCTTTCTAAGGGAAGAACCTTCCATTCTAAGAGTGTTTGTCCCCATTTCGGTTAATTGCTTCATCTTGGGAGTTCACGGGCTTGAAAATCATGTCATTCACTTATAATTACCTTCACTTTAAAGCTATTTGAACTTGGAATGTATTAGAGCAAGGGTTGAGAGCCATATGATCTTTCTAAGGGAAGAACCTTCCATTCTAAGAGTGTTTGTCCCCATTTCGGTTAATTGCTTCATCTTGGGAGTTCACGGGCTTGAAAATCATGTCATTCACTTATAATTACCTTCACTTTGAAGCTATTTGAACTTGGAATGTATTAGAGCAAGGGTTGAGAGCCATATGATCTTTCTAAGGGAAGAACCTTCCATTCTAAGAGTGTTTGTCCCCATTTGGGTTAATTGCTTCATCTTGGGAGTTCACGGGCTTGAAAATCATGTCATTCACTTATAATTACCTTCACTTTAAAGCTATTTGAACTTGGAATGTATTAGAGCAAGGGTTGAGAGCCATATGATCTTTCTAAGGGAAGAACCTTCCATTCTAAGAGTGTTTGTCCCCATTAGGTTGAATTGCTTCATCTTGGGAGTTCACGGGCTTGAAAATCATGTCATTCACTTATAATTACCTTCACTTTAAAGCTATTTGAACTTGGAATGTATTAGAGCAAGGGTTGAGAGCCATATGATCTTTCTAAGGGAAGAACCTTCCATTCTAAGAGTGTTTGTCCCCATTTCGGTTAATTGCTTCATCTTGGGAGTTCACGGGCTTGAAAATCATGTCATTCACTTATAATTACCTTCACTTTGAAGCTATTTGAACTTGGAATGTATTAGAGCAAGGGTTGAGAGCCATATGATCTTTCTAAGGGAAGAACCTTCCATTCTAAGAGTGTTTGTCCCCATTTCGGTTAATTGCTTCATCTTGGGAGTTCACGGGCTTGAAAATCATGTCATTCACTTATAATTCACTATTTGAACTTGGAATACCAAGGGTTGAGAGCCTTTGATCTTTCTAAAGAACCTTCCATTTAAGAGTGTTTGTCCCCATTAGGTTGAATTGCTTCATCTTGGGAGTTCACGGGCTTGAAAATCATGTCATTCACTTATAATTACCTTCACTTTGAAGCTATTTGAACTTGGAATGTATTAGAGCAAGGGTTGAGAGCCATATGATCTTTCTAAGGGAAGAACCTTCCATTCTAAGAGTGTTTGTCCCCATTTGGGTTAATTGCTTCATCTTGGGAGTTCACGGGCTTGAAAATCATGTCATTCACTTATAATTACCTTCACTTTAAAGCTATTTGAACTTGGAATGTATTAGAGCAAGGGTTGAGAGCCATATGATCTTTCTAAGGGAAGAACCTTCCATTCTAAGAGTGTGTGTCCCCATTAGGTTGAATTGCTTCATCTTCGGAGTTCACGGGTTGAAAATTGCTTATAATTCACTTTCTTGGGAGTTCACGGGCTTGAAAATCATGTCATTCACTTATAATTACCTTCACTTTAAAAGCTATTTGAACTTGGAATGTATTAGAGCAAGGGTTGAGAGCCATATGATCTTTCTAAGGAAGGAAGAACCTTCCATTCTAAGAGTGTTTGTCCCCATTTGGGTTAATTGCTTCATCTTGGGAGTTCACGGGCTTGAAAATCATGTCATTCACTTATAATTACCTTCACTTTAAAGCTATTTGAACTTGGAATGTATTAGAGCAAGGGTTGAGAGCCATATGATCTTTCTAAGGGAAGAACCTTCCATTCTAAGAGTGTTTGTCCCCATTAGGTTGAATTGCTTCATCTTGGGAGTTCACGGGCTTGAAAATCATGTCATTCACTTATAATTACCTTCACTTTAAAGCTATTTGAACTTGGAATGTATTAGAGCAAGGGTTGAGAGCCATATGATCTTTCTAAGGGAAGAACCTTCCATTCTAAGAGTGTTTGTCCCCATTTCGGTTAATTGCTTCATCTTGGGAGTTCACGGGCTTGAAAATCATGTCATTCACTTATAATTACCTTCACTTTAAAGCTATTTGAACTTGGAATGTATTAGAGCAAGGGTTGAGAGCCATATGATCTTTCTAAGGGAAGAACCTTCCATTCTAAGAGTGTTTGTCCCCATTTCGGTTAATTGCTTCATCTTGGGAGTTCACGGGCTTGAAAATCATGTCATTCACTTATAATTACCTTCACTTTGAAGCTATTTGAACTTGGAATGTATTAGAGCAAGGGTTGAGAGCCATATGATCTTTCTAAGGGAAGAACCTTCCATTCTAAGAGTGTTTGTCCCCATTTCGGTTAATTGCTTCGTCTTGGGAGTTCACGGGCTTGAAAATAATGTCATTCACTTATAATTACCATCACTTTAAAGCTATTTGGACTTGGAATGTATTAGAGGAAGGGTTGAGAGTCATATGATCTTTCTAAGGGAGGAACCTTCCATTCTAAGAGTGTTTGTCCCCATTTCGGTTAATTGCTTCGCCTTGGGAGTTCACGGGCTTGAAAATCATGTCATTCACTTATAATTACCTTCACTTTAAAGCTATTTGAACTTGGAATGTATTAGAGCAAGGGTTGAGAGCCATATGATCTTTCTAAGGGAAGAACCTTCCATTCTAAGAGTGTTTGTCCCCATTTCGGTTAATTGCTTCATCTTGGGAGTTCACGGGCTTGAAAATCATGTCATTCACTTATAATTACCTTCACTTTGAAGCTATTTGAACTTGGAATGTATTAGAGCAAGGGTTGAGAGCCATATGATCTTTCTAAGGGAAGAACCTTCCATTCTAAGAGTGTTTGTCCCCATTTGGGTTAATTGCTTCATCTTGGGAGTTCACGGGCTTGAAAATCATGTCATTCACTTATAATTACCTTCACTTTAAAGCTATTTGAACTTGGAATGTATTAGAGCAAGGGTTGAGAGCCATATGATCTTTCTAAGGGAAGAACCTTCCATTCTAAGAGTGTTTGTCCCCATTTCGGTTAATTGCTTCATCTTGGGAGTTCACGGGCTTGAAAATCATGTCATTCACTTATAATTACCTTCACTTTAAAGCTATTTGAACTTGGAATGTATTAGAGCAAGGGTTGAGAGCCATATGATCTTTCTAAGGGAAGAACCTTCCATTCTAAGAGTGTTTGTCCCCATTTCGGTTAATTGCTTCATCTTGGGAGTTCACGGGCTTGAAAATCATGTCATTCACTTATAATTACCTTCACTTTAAAGCTATTTGAACTTGGAATGTATTAGAGCAAGGGTTGATCAACTAATGAACCCAAATGACAACAAACACTCTAAGAATGGGAGGTTCTTCACTTCAAAGGATCTTATGGCACTCAGCCGTTGCTCTAATACTTTCCAAGCTCAAATAGCATCAAGGTGAAGGTACCTGTAACTAAATTACATGTTTTCGAAGCCCGAGAACTCCCAAGATCAAGCAATTAAACCAAATGGTATGGTGCATTGTCAAAATTGGAACTTATTCCCTTTGGTTCAACTTATGGCCCTCTACCACTTCACTAATCTTTCCAAAGTGCTACTAGGATCGAAGTGGAGGTAATTCAAAGAAAATTACATGATTGCAAGCTCGTGAACTGCCATGATCATGTAATTAACCGAAATGGTAAGGAGCATTCTCAGAATTGAAAGTTCTTCCCTTTGGTTCATCTTATAGCCCTCTACCACCGCTCTAGTCTTTCCAAAGTGCTAATAGGATCAAAGTGGTGGTAATTGAAAGAAAATTAGAAGATTGGAAGCTCGTGAACTCCCTTGATCAAGTAATTAACCCAAATGGCAATAAACACTCTAAGAATGGGAGGTTCTTCCGTTAGAATGATCTTGTGGCACCCATCCGTTGCTCTAATACTTTCCAAGCTCAAATAGCATCAAGGTGAAGATAATTGTAATTAAATTACATGTTTTCCAAGCCCACGAACTCCCAAGATCAAATAACTAACCCAAATGGTAAGGAGCATTCTCAAAATTGGAAGTTCTTCCCTTTGGTTCATCTTATGACCCTCTATCACCTCTCTGATATTTCCAAAGAGCTACTCGGATCAAAGTGAACGTAATTGAAAGAAAATTAGTTGATTTCAAGCTCGTGAACTCCCATGATCATGCAATTAACCGAAATGGCAACAAACACTCTAATAATGGGAGGTTCTTCAGTTAGAATGATCTTGTGGCACTCATCCATTACTCTAATACTTTCCAAGCTCAAATAGCATCAAGGTGAAGATAATTGCAATTAAATTACATGATTCCCAAGTTCGTGAACTCCCAAGATCAAGCAATTAACCCAAATGGTATGGAGCATTCTCAAAATTGGTGGTTCTTTTCTTTGATTCATCTTATAGCCCTCTACCACTGCTCAAATCTTTCCAAAGAGCTAATAGGGTCAAAGTGGAGGAAATTGAAAGAAAATTAGATGATTGCAAGCTCGTGAACTCCCATGATCAAGTAATTAACCCAAATGGCAAGAAACACTATAAGAATGGGAGGTTCTTCACTTAGAATGATCTTATGGCACTCAGCCATTGCTGTAATACTTTCCAAGCTCAAATAGCATCAAGGTGAAGGTAATTGTAATTAAATTACATGTTTTCGAAGCCCGTGTATCGCAAGATCAAGCAATTAACCCAAATGTTAAGGAGCATCCTTAGAATTGGATGTTCTTCCCTTTGGTTCATCTTATGACCCTCCATCACTTCTCTGATCATTCCAAAGAGCTACTAGGATCAAAGTGAAG
Source organism: Corymbia calophylla (assembly GCA_014182845.1). Taxonomy (NCBI): domain Eukaryota; kingdom Viridiplantae; phylum Streptophyta; class Magnoliopsida; order Myrtales; family Myrtaceae; genus Corymbia; species Corymbia calophylla. The sequence goes on from CM024695.1 coordinate 19,910,693, forward strand.
GTAATTGAAAGAAAATTAGATGATTTCAAGCTCGTGAAGTCCCAAGATCAAGCAATTAACCCAAATGGTGAGGAGCATTCTTAGAATTAGTGGTTCTTCTCTTTGGTTCATCTTATTTCCCTCTACCACTGCTCTAATCTTTCCAAAGAGCTAATAGGATCGAAGTGGAGGTAATTCAAAGAAAATTAGATGATTGCAAGCTCGTGAACTCCCATGATCATGTAATGAACCCAAATGACAACAAACACTCTAAGAATGGGAGGTTCTTTACTTCAAATGATCTTATGGCACTCAGTCGTTGCTCTAATACTTTCCAAGCTCAAATAGCATCAAGGTGAAGGTAATTGTAACTAAATTACATGTTTTCCAAGCCCGAGAACTCCCAAGATCAAGCAATTAACCCAAATGGTATGGTGCATTGTCAGAATTGGAACTTATTCCCTTTGGTTCAACTTATGGCCCTCTACCACTTCACTAATCTTTCCAAAGTTCTACTAGGATCGAAGTGGAGGTAATTCAAAGAAAATTACATGATTGCAAGCTCGTGAACTGCCATGATCATGTAATTAACCCAAATGGTAAGGAGCATTCTCAGAATTGAAAGTTCTTCCCTTTGGTTCATCTTATAGCCCTCTACCACCGCTCTAGTCTTTCCAAAGAGCTAATAGGATCAAAGTGGTGGTAATTGAAAGAAAATTAGAAGATTGGAAGCTCGTGAACTCCCTTGATCAAGTAATTAACCCAAATGGCAATAAACACTCTAAGAATGGGAGGTTCTTCACGTTAGAATGATCTTGTGGCACCCATCCGTTGCTCTAATACTTTCCAAGCTCAAATAGCATCAAGGTGAAGATAATTGTAATTAAATTACATGTTTTCCAAGCCGTGAACTCCCAAGATCATATAACTAACCCAAATGGTAAGGAGCATTCTCAAAATTGGAAGTTCTTTCCTGTGGTTCATCTTATGACCCTCTATCACCTCTCTGATATTTCCAAAGAGCTACTCGGATCAAAGTGAACGTAATTGAAAGAAAATTAGATGATTTCAAGCTCGTGAACTCCCATGATCATGCAATTAACCGAAATGGCAGCAAACACTATAATAATGGGAGGTTCTTCAGTTAGAATGATCTTGTGGCACTCATCTGTTGCTCTAATACTTTCCAAGCTCAAATAGCATCAAGGTGAAGATAATTGTAATTAAATTACATGATTCCCAAGCCCGTGAACTCCCAAGATCAAGCAATTAACCCAAATGGTAAGGAGCATTCTTAGAATTGGTGGTTCTTCTCTTTGATTCATCTTATAGCCCTCTACCACTGCTCATATCTTTCTAAACAGCTAATAGGGTCAAAGTGGAGGAAATTTAAAGAAAATTAGATGATTGCAAGCTCGTGAACTCCCATGATCAAGTAATTAACCCAAATGGCAAGAAACACTATAAGAATGGGAGGTTCTTCACTTAGAATGATCTTATGGCACTCAGCCATTGCTCTAATACTTTCCAAGCTCAAATAGCATCAAAGTGAAGGTAATTGTAATTAAATTACATGTTTTCCAAGCCCGTGAATCGCAAGATCAAGTAATTAACCCAAATGGTAAGGAGCATCCTTAGAATTGGATGTTCTTCCCTTTGGTTCATCTTATGACCCTCCATCACTTCTCTGATCATTCCAAAGAGCTACTAGGATCAAAGTGAAGGTAATTGAAAGAAAATTAGATGCTCGTGAAGTCCCAAGATCAAGCAATTAACCCAAATGGTGCGGAGCATTCTTAGAATTAGTGGTTCTTCTCTTTGGTTCATCTTATTGCCCTCTACCACTGCTCTAATCTTTCCAAAGAGCTAATAGGATCGAAGTGGAGGTAATTCAAAGAAAATTAGATGATTGCAAGCTCGTGAACTCCCATGATCAAGTAATTAACCCAAATGACAACAAACACTCTAAGAATGGGAGGTTCTTCACTTCAAATGATCTTATGGCACTCAGCCGTTGCTCTAATACTTTCCAAGCTCAAATAGCATCAAGGTGAAGGTAATTGTAACTAAATTACATGTTTTCCAAGCCCGTGAACTCCCAAGATCAAGCAATTAACCCAAATGGTATGGTGCATTGTCAGAATTGGAACTTATTCCCTTTGGTTCAACTTATGGCCCTCTACCACTTCACTAATCTTTCCAAAGTGCTACTAGGATCGAAGTGGAGCTAATTCAAGGAAAATTACATGATTGTAAGCTTGTGAACTGGCATGATCATGTAATTAACCCAAATGGTAAGGAGCATTCTCCTAATTGAAAGTTCTTCCCTTTGGTTCATCTTATAGCCCTCTACCACCGCTCTAGTCTTTCCAAAGAGCTAATAGGATCAAAGTGGAGGTAATTGAAAGAAAATTAGAAGATTGGAAGCTCATGAACTCCCCTAATCAAGTAATTAACCCAAATGGCAATAAACACTCTAAGAATGGGAGGTTCTTCAGTTAGAATATTCTTGTGGCACTCATCCGTTGCTCAAATACTTTCCAAGCTCAAGTAGCATCAAGGTGAAGATAATTGTAATTAAATTACATGATTTCCAAGCCCGTGAACTCCCAAGATCAAGCAATTAACCCAAATGGTAAATAGCGTTCTCAGAATTGGAAGTTCTTCCCTTTGGTTGAACTTATGGCCCTCTACCACTTTTCTAATCTTTCCAAAGTGCTATTATGATCAAAGTGAAGGTAATTCAAAGAAAATTAGATGATTGCAAGCTCGGGAACTGATGCGTGACGGGAACGAAAAGGTGAGAAATTCGTTTCTTGGGCAGCGCCTTATGGAAAGAGTGAATGGATAAACGTGTATTTGGATAAATGGAAGATGAAACGTGTTGGTGATTTCTATGAATATGGGAACTTGCTGGAATGTGGAATGAAAGCAAAATGGGGTGTATTATGGATGAAACGAAGCTAGGATAGATGTAGTTCACCACCAAGGCCTAAAGGAACAATCCACTAGCCAAGGATAAAGAACTTAAGGCTCACCACCATACAAATGGATAAAGAACCGAAATTTGAAGGAAATGACTCACTTCAAGAGGAAATCTCATGTATTGCATATCAGGTGTGTCCTCCATACGAATTACATCTCTATTTATAGCCATACTAGGACATTGTACTAAGACTCTTACAATAAATGCAGCATACTCTACTTCTTACATCTTAGCCTAGGAATGAAGACTAGGCTCCCATTCTTTCAAACTTACAATAAAGACTCTCTGAAATTCTAACCTTGCATTAAAGACCCTCTAATGTAAGAAGACAAATTGAGTACACTCTACTCATACTCTTACCTATTAATGTAGACTAGCTCCCATTCTTTCAAACTTGCAATAAAAACCCTTTGACATTCTAGTCTTGCATTAAAGACTCAAGAAGACATAACACACTAAAGGAATTAAGACACAAGAAGACAAACATAGCACACCATACAAAGAGGACACATCCATTGCTACTTGACCTTGCATTTAAGCCATAAATCATAGGCAAAAGCTTTCTTATGTGCCCCGAATCCATTGGACCATGTTGAGGACGAATTTGCCATGTGCTTCCATGATTGACAAATTGGCTTGATGGGTTGATGAAGCTTGAGTTGGGTTGGGCATAAGATCATTGGAAGATTTATGTTTTGTTGCCCCCGCATCAGGAACTCCCATGATCAAGTAATGAACCCAAATGACAACAAACTCTAAGAATGGGAGGTTCTTCACTTCAAATGATCTTATGGCACTCAGCCGTTGCTCTAATACTTTCCAAGCTCAAATAGCATCAATGTGAAGGTAATTGTAAATAATTTACATGTTTTCCAAGCCCGTGAACTCCCAAGATCAAGCAATTAACCCAAATGGTATGGTGCATTGTCAGGATTGGAACTTATTCCCTTTGGTTCAACTTATGGCCCTCTACCACTTCACTAATATTTCCAAAGTGCAATTAGGATCGAAATGGAGGTAATTCAAAGAAAATTACATGATTGCAAGCTCGTGAACTGCCATGATCATGTAATTAACCCAAATGGCAACAAACACTCTAAGAATGGGAGGTTCTTCACTTAGAATGCTCTTATAGCACTCAGCCGTTGCTCAAATACTTTCCATGTTCAAATAGCATCAAGGAGAAGGTAATTGTAATTAAATTACATGTTTTCCAAGCCCGTGAATCGCAAGATCAAGCAATTAACCCAATTGGTGGGGAGCATTCTCAGAATTGGAAGTTATTCCCTTTGGTTCAACTTATGGCCCTCTACCACTTCTCTAATCATTCCAAACTACTACTAGGATCAAACTGAAGGTAATTGACGAAAAATTAGATGATTTCAAGCTCGTGAACTCTCATGATCAAGCAATTCACCCAAATGGCAACAAACACTCTAAGAATGGGAGGTTCTTCACTTAAAATGATCTTATGGCACTCAGCCGTTGCTCTAATACTTTCCAAGCTAAACTAGCATCAACGTGAAGGTAATTGTAATTAAATTACATGTTTTCCAAGCCAGTGAATCGCAAGATCAAGCAATTAACCCAACTGGCAAGGAGCATTGTCAGAATTGGAAGTTATTCCCATTGGTTCAACATATGGCCCTCTACCACTTCTCTAATCTTTCCAAAGTGCTACTAGGATCAAAGTGGAGGTAATTCAAAGAAAATTAGATGATTGCAAGCTCGTGAAGTCCCATGATCAAGTAATGAACCCAAATGGCAACAAACACTCTAAGAATGGGAGGTTCTTCACTTAAAATGCTCTTATAGCACTCAACCGTTGCTCAAATACTTTCCATGCTCAAATAGCATCAAGGTGAAGGTAATTGTAATTAAATTACATGTTTTCCAAGGCCGTAAACTCCCAAGATCAAGCAATTAACCAAAATGGTAAGGTGCATTGTCAGAATTGGAAGTTATTCCCTTTGGTTCAACTTATGGCCCTCTACCACTTCTCTAATCTTTCCAAAGTGCTACTAGGATCGAAGTGGAGGTAATTCAAAGAAAATTAGATGATTGCAAGCTCGTGAACTCCCATGATCATGTAATTAACCCAAATGGCAACAAACACTCTAAGAATGGGAGGTTCTTAACTTAAAATGCTCTTATAGAAGTCAGCCGTTGCTCAAATACTTTCCTTGCTCAAAAAGCATCAAGGTGAAGGTAATTGTAATTAACTTACATGTTTTCCAAGCCCGTGAACCCCAATATCAAGCAATTAATCCAAATGGTGAGGTGTATTGTCAGAATTGGAAGTTATTCCCTTTGGTTCCACTTTTGGCCCTCTACCACTTCACTAATCTTTCCAAAGTGCTAGTAGGATTGAAGTGGAGGCAATTCAAGGTAAATTAGATGATTCCAAGCTCGTGAACTCCGATGATCATGTAATTAACCCAAATGGCAACAAACACTCTAAGAATGGGAGGTTCTTCACTTAAAATGCTCTTATAGCAGTCAGCCATTGCTCAAATACTTTCCTTGCTCAAATAGCATCCAGGTGAAGGTAATTGTAATTAAATTACATGTTTTCCAAGGCCGTGAACTGCCAAGATCAAGCAATTAACCCAAATGGTAAGGTGCATTGTCAGAATTGGAAGTTATTCCCTTATGGCCCTCTACCACTTCACTAATCTTTCCAAAGTGGTACTAGGATCGAAGTGGAGGTAATTCAAAGAAAATTAGATGATTGCAAGCTCGTGAACTCCCATGATCGTGTAATTAACCCAAATGGCAACAAACACTCTAAGAATGGGAGGTTCTTCACTTAAAATGCTCTTATAGCTCTCTCAACCGTTGCTCAAATTCTTTCCTTGCTCAAATAGCATCTAGGTGAAGGTAATTGTAATTAAATTACATGTTTTCCAAGGCCATGAACTCCCAAGATCAAGCAATTAACCCAAATGGTAAGGTGCATTATCGGATTTGGAAGTTATTCCCTTTTGGCCCTCTACCACTTCACTAATCTTTCCAAAGTGCTACTAGGATCGAAGTGGAGGTAATTCAAAGAAAATTAGATGATTGGAAGCTCGTGAACTCCCATGATCATGTAATTAACCCAAATGGCAACAAATACTCTAAGAATGGGAGGTTCTTCACTTAAAATGCTCTTATAGCAGTCAGCCGTTGCTCAAATACTTTCCTTGCGCAAATAGCATCAAGGTGAAGGTAATTGTAATTAAATTACATGTTTTCCAAGGCCGTGAACTCCCAAGATCAAGCAATTAACCCAAATGGTAAGGTGCATTGTCAGAATTGGAAGTTATTCCCTTTGGTTCAACTTATGGCCCTCTACCACTTCACTAACCTTTCCAAAGTGCTACTAGGATCGAAGTGGAGGTAATTCAAAGAAAATTAGAAGAGTGCAAGCTCATAGTCCCATGATCAAGTAATTAACCCAAATGGCAACAAACACTCTTAGAATGGGAGGTTCTTCACTTAGAATGATCTTATGGCACTCAACCGTTGCCCTAATACTTTCCAAGCTTAAATAGCATCAAGGTGAAGGTAATTGTAATTAAATTATTTGATTTCCAAGCCCGTGAACTCCCAAGATCAAGCAATTAACCCAAATGGTAAGGAGCATTCTCAGAATTGAAAGTTCTTCCCTTTGGTTTGTCTTATAGCCCTCTACCACTGCCCTCATCTTTCCAAAGAGCATATAGGATCAAAGTGGAGGTAATTGAAAGAAAATTAGATGATTGCAAGCTCGTAAACTTCCATGATCAAGTAATTAACCCAAATGGCAACAAACACTCTTAGAATGGGAGGTTCTTCACTTAGAATAACCTTATGGCACTCAACCGTTGGTATAATACTTTCCAAGCTCAAATAGCATCAAGGTGAAGGTAATTGTCATTAAATTACATGATTTCCAAGCCCATGAACTCTCAAGATCAAGCAATTAACCCAAATGGTAGGAGCATTCTCAGAATTGAAAGTTCTTCCCTATGGTTCATCTTATAGCCCTTTACCACCGCTCTAGTCTTTCCAAAGAGCTAATAGGATCAAAGTGGAGGTAATTGAAAGAAATTTGGTGATTGAAAGCTTGTGAACTCCCATGATCAAGTAATTAAGCCAAATGGTGAGGAGCATTCTCATAATTGAAAGTTCTTCCCTTCGGTTCATCTTATAGCCCTCTACCACTGCTCTAGTCTTTCCAAAGAGCTAATAGGATCAAAGTGGAGGTAATTGATAGAAAATTACATCATTGCAAGCTCGTGAACTACTATGATCAAATAATTAACCCAAATGGTGAGGAGCATTCTCAGAATTGGAAGTTATTCGCTTTGGTTCAACTTATGGCCCTCTACAACTTCTCTAATTCAAAGAAAATTAGATGATTGGAAGCTCATGAACTCCCATGATCATGTAATTAACCCAAATGGCAACAAATACTCTAAGAATGGGAGGTTCTTCACTTAAAATGCTCTTATGGCACTCAACCGTTGCTCAAATACTTTCCTTGCTCAAATGGCATCAAGGTGAAGGTAATTGTAATTAAATTACATGTTTTCCAAGGCCGTGAACTCCCAAGATCAAGCAATTAACCCAAATGGTAAGGTGCATTGTCAGAATTGGAAGTTATTCCCTTTGGTTCAACTTATGGCCCTCTACCACTTCACTGACCTTTCCAAAGTGCTACTAGGATCGAAGTGGAGGTAATTCAAAGAAAATTAGAAGAGTGCAAGCTCATAATCCCATGATCAAGTAATTAACCCAAATGGCAACAAACACTCTTAGAATGGGAGGTTCTTCACTTAGAATGATCTTATGGCACTCAACCGTTGCTCTAATACTTTCCAAGCTTAAATAGCATCAAGGTGAAGGTAATTGTAATTAAATTATATGATTTCCAAGCCCGTGAACTCCCAAGATCAAGCAATTAACCCAAATGGTAAGGAGCATTCTCAGAATTGGAAGTTCTTCCCTTTGGTTTGTCTTATAGCCCTCTACCACTGCCCTCATCTTTCCAAAGAGCATATAGGATCAAAGTGGAGGTAATTGAAAGAAAAGTAGATGATTGCAAGCTCGTAAACTTCCATGATCAAGTAATTAACCCAAATGGCAACAAACACTCTTAGAATGGGAGGTTCTTCACTTAGAATAACCTTATGGCACTCAACCGTTGGTATAATACTTTCCAAGCTCAAATAGCATCAAGGTGAAGGTAATTGTCATTAAATTACATGATTTCCAAGCCCATGAACTCTCAAGATCAAGCAATTAACCCAAATGGTACGGAGCATTCTCAGAATTGAAAGTTCTTCCCTATGGTTCATCTTATAGCCCTTTACCACCGCTCTAGTCTTTCCAAAGAGCTAATAGGATCAAAGTGGAGGTAATTGAAAGAAAATTAGATGGTTGCAAGCTTGTGAACTCCCATGATCAAGCAATTAACCCAAATGGTAAGGAGCATTCTCTGAATTGAAAGTTCTTCCCTTTGGTTCATCTTATAGCCCTCTACCACTGCTCTAGTCTTTCCAAAGAGCTAATAGGATCAAAGTGGAGGTAATTGAAAGAAAATTTGATGATTGCAAGCTCGTGGACTACCATGATCAAGTAATTAAGCCAAATGGTAAGGAGCATTCTCAGAATTGAAAGTTCTTCCCTTTGGTTCATCTTATAGCCCTCTGCCACCACTCTAGTCATTGCAAACAGCTAATAGGATCAAAGTGGAGGTCATTGAAAGAAAATTTGATGATTGCAAGCTCGTGAACTCCCATGATCAAGTAATTTCCCCAAATGGTGAGGAGCATTCTCAGAATTGGAAGTTATTCCCTTTGGTTCAACTTATGGCCCTCTACCACTTCTCTACTCTTTCCAAAGTGCTACTAGCATCAAAGTGGACGTAATTGAAAGAAAATTAGATGATTGCAAGGTCGTGAACTCCCATGATCAAGTAATTAACCCAAATGGTAAGGAGCATTGTGATAATTGGAAGTTATTCCCTTTGGTTCAACTTATGGCCCTCTACCACTTCTCTAATCTTTCCAAAGTACTACTAGGATCAAAGTGGAGGTAATTCAAACAAAATTAGATGATTGCAAGCTCACGAACTCCCATGATCAAATAATTAACCAAAATGGTAAGGAGCATGCTCAGATTTGGAAGTTATTCCCTTTGGTTCAACTTATGGCCCTCTACCACTTCTCTAATCTTTCCAAAGTGCTACTAGGATCAAAGTGGAGGTAATTGAAAGAAAATTAGATGATTGCAACCTCGCGAACTCCCATGATCAAGTATTAAACCCAAATGGTAAGGAGCATTATCAAAATTAGAAGTTATTCCCTTTGGTTTAACTTATGGCCCTCTACCACTTCTCTAATCTTTCCAAAGTGCTACTAGGATCAAAGTGGAGGTAATTGAAAGAAAATTAGATGATTGCAAGCCCGTGAACTCCCATGATCAAGTAATAAACCCAAATGGTAAGGAGCATTCTCAGAATTGGAAGTTATTCCCTTTGGTTTAACTTATGGCCCTCTACCACTTCTCTAATCTTTCCAAAGTGCTACTAGGATGAAAGTGGAGGTAATTGAAAGAAAATTAGATGATTGCAAGCTCGTGAACTCCCATGATCAAGTAATTAACCCAAATGGTAAAGAGCATTCTCAGAATTAGAAGTTATTCCCTTTGGTTTAACTTATGGCCCTCTACCACTTCTCTAATCTTTCCAAAGTGCTATTAGGATCAAAGTGGAGGTAATTGAAAGAAAATTAGAAGATTGGAAGCTAGTGAACTCCCCTGATCAAGTAATTAACCCAAATGGCAACAAACACTCTTAGAATGGGAGGTTCTTCACTTAGAATGATCTTATGGCTCTCAACCGTTGCTCAAATGCCTTCTAAGCTCAAATAGCATCAAGGTGAAGGTAAGTGTAATTAAATTATATGATTTCCAAGCCCATGAACTCCCAAGATCAAGTAATTAACCCAAATGGCAAGGAACATTCTCAGAATTGAAAGTTCTTCCCTTCGGTTCATCTTATGGCCCTCTACTACTGCTCTAATCTTTCCAAAGTGCTACTAGGATCAAAGTGGAGGTAATTGAAAGAAACTTAGAAGATTGGAAGCTCGTGAACTCCCTTGATCAAGTAATTAACCCAATTGGCAACAAACACTCTTAGAGTGGGAGGTTCTTCACTTAGAATGATCTTATGGCACTCAACCGTTGGTCTAATACTTTCCAAGCTCAAATAGCTTCAAAGTGAATGTAATTGTGAGTGAATTACATGATTTCCAAGCCCGTCAACTCCAAAGATCCAGCAATTAACCCAAATGGTAAGAAGCATTCTCAAAATTGGAAGTTCTTCCCTTGGGTTCATCTTATGGCCCTCTACCACTTCTCTAATTTTTCCAAAGCGCTAATTGGATCAAAGTGAAGGTAATTGAAACAAAATTAGATGATTGCAAGCTCGTGAACTCCCATGATCATGTAATTAACCCAAATGTGGACAAACACTCTTAGAAAGGAAGGTTCTTCACTTAGAATGATCTTATGGCTCTCAACCGTTGCTCTAAAACTTTCCAAGCTCAAATCACTTCAAAGTGAATGTAATTATAAGTAAATGACAAGATTTCCAAGCTCGTGAACTCCCAAGATCAAGTCATTAACCCAAATGGCAACAAACACTCTTAGAATGGGAGGTTCTTCACTTAGAATGACCTTATGGCACTCAACCGTTGGTATAATACTTTCCAAGCTCAAATAGCATCAAGGTGAAGGTAATTGTCATTAAATTACATGATTTCCAAGCCCATGAACTCCCATGATCAAGCAATTAACCCAAATGGTAAGGAGCATTCTCAGAATTGAAAGTTCTTCCCTTTGGTTCATCTTATAGCCCTCTACCACCGCTCTAGTCTTTCCAAAGAGCTAATAGGATCAAAGTGGAGGTAATTGAAAGAAAATTTGATGATTGCAAGCTCGTGAACTCCCATGATCAAGTAATTAACCCAAATGCTAAGGAGTATTCTCAGAATTGAAAGTTCTTCCCTTTGGTTCATCTTATAGCCCTCTACCACAGCTCTAGTCTTTCCAAGGAGCTAATAGGATCAAAGTGGAGGTAATTGAAAGAAAATTTGATGATTGCAAGCTCGTGAACTCCCATGATCAAGTAATTAATCCAAATGGTAAGGAGCATTCTCAGAATTGAAAGTTCTTCCCTTTGGTTCATCTTATAGCCCTCTACCACTGCTCTAGTCTTTCCAAGGAGCTAATAGGATCAAAGTGAAGGTAATTGAAAGAAAATTAGATGATTGCAAGCTCGTGAACTCCCATGATCAAGTAATTAACCCAAATGGTAAGGAGCATTCTGATAATTGGAAGTTATTCCCTTTGGTTCAACTTACGGCCCTCTACCACTTCTCTAATCTTTCCAAAGTGCTACTAGTATCAAAGTGGAGGTAATTCAAACAAAATTAGATGATTGCAAGCTCACGAACTCCCATGATCAAGTAATTAACCCAAATGGTAAGGAGCATGCTCAGATTTGGAAGTTATTCCCTTTGGTTCAACTTATGGCCCTCTACCACTTCTCTAATCTTTCCAAAGTGCTACTAGGATCAAAGTGGAGGTAATTGAAAGAAAATTAGATGATTGCAAGCTCGTGAACTCCCATGATCAAGTAATTAAGCCTAATGGTAAGGAGCATTCTCAGAATTGGAAGTTATTCCCTTTGGTTCAACTTGTGGCCCTCTACCACTTCTCTAATCTTTCCAAAGTGCTACTAGGATCAAAGTGGAGGTAATTGAAAGAAAATTAGATGATTGGAAGCTCATGAACTCCCCTGATCAAGTAATTAACCCAATTGGCAACAAACACTCTTAGAATGGGAGGTTCTTCACTTAGAATGATCTTATGGCACTCAACCGTTGCTCTAATACTTTCCAAGCTCAAATAGCTTCAAAGTGAATGTTATGAGTGAATTACATGATTTCCAAACCCGTCAACTCCAAAGATCCAGCAATTAACCCAAATGGCAAGTAGTATTCTCAAAATTGGAAGTTCTTCCCTTGGGTTCATCTTATGGCCGTCTACCACTTCTCTAATTTTTCCAAAGAGCTAATTGGATCAAAGTGAAGGTAATTGAAACAAAATTAGATGATTGCAAGCTCGTGAACTCCCATGATCATGTAATTAACCCAAATGTGGACAAACACTCTTAGAAAGGAAGGTTCTTCACTTAGAATGATCTTATGGCTCTCAACCGTTGCTCTAAAACTTTCCAAGCTCAAATCACTTCAAAGTGAATGTAATTATAAGTAAATGACAAGATTTCCAAGCTCGTGAACTCCCAAGATCAAGTAATTAACCCAAATTGCAACAAAAACTCTTAGAATGGGAGGTTCTTCACTTAGATTGATCTTATGGCACTCAACGATTGCTCAAATACTTTCCAAGCTCAAATAGCATCAAGGTGAAGGTAATTGTAATTAGTAATTAAATCACATGATTTCCAATCCCAAGAACTCCCAAGATCAAGCAAGTAACCCAAATGGTAAGGAGCATTCCCAGAATTGAAAGTTCTTCCCTTTGGTTCATCTTATAGCCCTCTACCACCGCTCTAGTCTTTCTAAAGAGCTAATAAGATCAAAGTGGAGGTAATTGAAAGAAAATTTGATGATTGCAAGCTCGTGAACTCCCATGATCAAGTAATTAACCCAAATGGTAAGGAGCATTCTCAGAATTGAAAGTTGTTCCCTTTGGTTCTTCTTATAGCCCTTTACCATTGCTCTAGTCATTCCAAAGAGCTAATAGGATCAAAGTGAAGGTAATTGAAAGAAAATTAGATGATTGCAAGCTCGTGAACTCCCATGATCAAGTAATTAACCCAAATGGTAAGGAGCATTCTTAGAATTGAAAGTTCTTCCCTTTGGTTCATCTTCTAGCCCTCTACCACTGCTCTAGTCTTTCCAAAGAGCTAATAGGATCAAAGTGGAGGTAATTGAAAGAAAATTAGATGATTGCAAGCTCGTGAACTCCCATGATCACGTAATTGACCCACATGATGAGGAGCATTCTCAGAATTGGAAGTTATTCGCTTTGGCTCAACTTATGGCCCTCTACCACTTCTCTAATCTTTCCAAAGTGCTACTAGGATCAAAGTGGAGGTAATTGAAAGAATATTAGAAGATTGCAAACTCGTGAACTCCCATGATCAAGTAATTAACCCAAATGGCAACAAACACTCTTAGAATGGGAGGTTCTTCACTTAGAATGATCTTATGGCACTCAACCGTTGCTCTAATACTTTCCAAGCTCAAATAGCATCAAGGTGAAGGTAATTGTAATTAAATTACATGATTTCCAAGCCCGTGAACTCCCAAGATCAAGTAATTAACCCAAATGGCAACAAACACACTTAGAATGGAAGGTTCTTCCCTTAAAATGATCCTATGGCTCTCAACTATTGCTCTAATACTTTCCAAGCTCAATTAGCTTCAAGGTGAAGGTCATTATAAGTAAATTACATGATTTCCAAGCTCGTGAACACCCAAGATCAAGCAATTAACCCAAATGGAAAAGAGCACTCTTAGAATTGGAAGTTCTTCCCTTTGGTTCAACTTATTGCCCTCTACCACTTCTCTAATCCTTCCAAAGAGCTACTAGGGTCAAAGTGAAAGTATTTGAACGAAAATTAGATGATTCCAAGCTCGTGAACTCCCATGATCATGTAATTAACCCAAATGGGGACAAACACTCTTTGTATGGAAGGTTATTCACTTAGAAAGATCATATGGCTCTCAACCGTTGCTCTAATATTTTCCAAGCTCAAATAGCTTCAAAGTGAAGGTAATTATGAGTGAATTACATGATTTCCAAGCCCGTCAACTCCAAAGATCCAGCAATTAGCCCAAATGGTAAGAAGCATTCTCAAAATTGGAAGTTATTCCCTTCGGTTCATCTTATGGCCCTTTACCACTTCTCTAATTTTTCCAAAGAGCTAATTGGATCAAAGTGAAGGTAATTGAAACAAAATTAGATAATTGTAAGCTCGTGAACTCCCATGATCATGTAATTAACCCAAATGGCAACAAACACTCTTAGAATGGGAGGTTCTTCACTTAGAATGATCTTATGGCACTCAACCGTTGCACTAATACTTTCCAAGCTCAAAAAGCATCAAGGTGAAGGTAATTGTAATTAAATTACATGATTTCCAAGCCTGTGAACTCCAAAGATCAAGTAATTAACCCAAATGGCAACAAACACACTTAGAATGGAAGGTTCTTCACTTAGAATGATCTTATGGCTCTCAACTGTTGCTCTACTACTGTCTAATCTCAATTAGCTTCAAGGTGAAGGTCATTATAAGTAAATTACATGATTTCCAAGCTCGTGAACACCCAAGATCAAGCAATTAACCCAAATGGTAAAGAGCATTCTTAGAATTGGAAGTTCTTCCCTTTGGTTCAACATATTGCCCTCTACCACTTCTCTAATCCTTCCAAAGAGCTACTAGGGTCAAAGTGAAGGTAATTGAAAGAAAATTAGATGATTCCAAGCTTGTGAACTCCCATGATCATGTAATTAACCCAAATGGGGACAAACACTCTTAGTATGGAAGGTTATTCACTTAGAAAGATCATATGGCTCTCAACCGTTGCTCTAATACTTTCCAAGCTCAAATAGCTTCAAAGTGAAGGTAATTATGAGTGAATTACATGATTTCCAAGCTCGTCAACTCCAAACATCCAGCAATTAACCCAAATGGTAAGAAGCATTCTCAAAATTGGATGTTCTTCCCTTGGGTTCATCTTATGGCCCTCTACCACTTCTCTAATTTTTCCAAAGAGCTAATTGGATCAAAGTGAAGGTAATTGAAACAAAATTAGATGATTGCAAGCTCGTGAACTCCCATGATCATGTAATTAACCCAAATGTGGACAAACACTCTTAGAAAGGAAGGTTCTTCACTTAGAATGATCTTATGGCTCTCAACCGTTGCTCTAAAACTTTCCAAGCTCAAATTGCTTCAAAGTGAAGGTAATTATAAGTAAATGACATGATTTCCAAACTCATGAACTCCCAAGATCAAGTAATTAACCCAAATTGCAACAAAAACTCTTAGAATGGAAGGTTCTTCACTTAGAATAATCTTATGGCACTCAACCGTTGCTCTAATACTTTCCAAGCTCAAATAGCATCAAGGTGAAGGTAATTGTAATTAAATTACATGATTTCCAAGCCCGTGAACTCCCAAGATCAAGTAATTAACTCAAATGGCAACAAACACTCTTAGAATGGAAGGTTCTTCACTTAGAATGATCTTGTGGCACTAAACCGTTGCTCTAATAATTTCCAACTCAAATAGCTTCAAGGTGAAGGAAATTATAAGTAAATTACATGATTTCCAAGCCCGTGAATTGGAAGATCAAGCAATTCTCAGAATGGTTAGGAGCATTCTCAGAATTGGAAGTTCTTCCCTTTGGTTTATCTTATAACCCTCTACCACTGCTCTAATCTTTCCAAAGAGGTAATATGATCAAAGTGGACGTAATTGAAAGAAAATTAGATGATTGCAAGCTCGTGAACTCCCATGATCAAGTAATTAACCCAAATGGCAACAAACGCTCTTAGAATGGGAGGTTCTTCAGTTAGAATGATCTTATGGCACTCAACCGTTACTCCAATACTTTCCAAGCTCAAATAGCATCAAGGTGAATGTAATTGTAATTAAATTACATGATTTCTAAGCCCATGAACTCCCAAGATCAAGCAATTAACCGAAAATGGTAAAAAGCATTCTCAGAATTGGAAGTTCCTCCCTTTGGTTCATTTTGTGACCCTCTACCACTTCTCTAATCTTTCCAAAGAGCTTATAGGATCAAGGTGGAGGTAATTGAAAGAAAATTAGATGATTGCAAGCTCGTGAACTCCCATGATCAAGCTATTTGAGCTTGGAAAGTATTAGAGCAACGGTTGAGAGCCATAAGATCTTTCTAAGTGAAGAACCTCCCATTCTAAGAGTGTTTGTTGCCATTTGGGTTAATTACATGATCATGGGATTTCACGAGCTCGCAATCATCTAATTTTCATTCAATTACCTTCGCTTTGATCTATTAGCTCTTTAGAAAGATTAGAGAAGTGGTAGAGGGTCATAAGATAAACCAAAGGGAAGCACCTCCAATTATGAGAATGCTTTTTACCATTTGGTTAATTACTTGATCTTGGTAGGTCACGGGTTTGGAAATCATGTCATTTACTTATAAATTACCTTCACTTTGAAGCTATTTGAGCTTGGAAAGTATTAGAGCAATGGTTGAGGGCCATAAGATGTTTCTAAGCGAAGAACCTCCCATTCTAAGAGTGTTTGTTGCCATGTGGGAGTATTACTTGATCATGGGAGTTCACGATCTTGCAGTCATCTAATTTTCTTTCAATTAACTGCACTTTGATCCTATTAGCTCTTTGGAAAGATTAGAGAAGTGGTAGAGGGCCATAAGATTAACCAAAGGGAAAAACTTCCAATTCTGAGAATGCTTCTTACCATTTGGGTTAATTGCTTCATCTTGAGAGTTCACGGGCTTGGAAATCATGTCATTTACTTATAATTACCTACAATGAGAAGCTATTTGAGCTTGGAAATTGTTAGAGCAACGGTTGAGAGCAATAAGATCTTTCTAAGTGAAGAACCTCCCATTCTAAGAGTGTTTGTTGCCATTTGGGTTAATTACTTGATCATGGGAGTTCACGATCTTGCAGTCATCTAATTTTATTTCAATTACCTTCAGTTTGATCCTAGTAGCTCTTTGGGAAGATTAGAGAAGTGGTAAGGGCTATAAGTTGAACCAAAGAGAAAAACTTCCAATTCTGAGAATGCTTATTTGGGTTAATTGCTTGATCTTGGGAGTTCACGGGCTTGGAGATCATGTAATTTACTTATAATTACCTTCAATGTGAAGCTATTTGAGCTTAGAAAGTATTAGCGCAACGGTTGAGAGCCATAAGATCTTTCTAAGTGAAGAACCTCCCATTCTAAGAGTGTTTGTTGCCATTTGGGTTAATTACTTGATCTTGGGAGTTCACGAGCTTGCAATCATCTAATTTTCTTTCGATTACCTTCACTTTGATCCTTTTAGCTCTTTGGAAAGATTAGAGTAGTGGTTCAGGGCCATAAGATCAACCAAAGAGAAGCACTTCTGATTCTAAAAATGCTTCTTACCATTTGGGTTAATTACTTGATCTTGGGAGTTCACGGGCTTGGAAATCGTGTAATCTACTTATAATTACCTTCAATGTGAAGCTATTTGAGCTTGGAAAGTATTAGAGCAACGTTTGAGGGCCATAAGATCTTTCTAAGTAAAGAACCTCCAATTCTAAGAGTGTTTGTTGTCATTTGGGTTAATTACATGATCATGGGATTTCACGAGCGTGCAATCATCTAATTTTCTTTCAATGACCTTCACTTTGATCCAATTATCTCTTTGGAAAGATTAGAGAAGTGGTAGAGGGCCATAAGATTAACCAAAGGGGAGAACTTACATTGTTGAGAATGCTTCTTACCATTTGGGTTAATTGCTTGATCTTAGGTGTTCACGGGCTATGAAATCATGTAATTTACTTATAATTACCTTCACTTTGAAGCTATTTGAGCTTGGAAAGTATTAAACCAACGGTTGAGAGCCATATGATCTTTCTAAGTTAAGAACATTCCATCCTAAGAGTGTTTGTCTGCATTTGGGTTAATTACTTGATCGTGAGATTTCACGAGCTTGCAATCATCTAATTTTCTTTCAATTACCTTCACTTTGATCCTATTAGCCTTTTAGAAATATTAGAGAAGTGGTAGAGGGTCATAAGATGAACCAAAGGGAAGAACTTCCAATTTTGGGAATGCTTCTTACCATTTGGGTTAATTGCTTGATCTTGGGAGTTCACGGGCTTGGAAATCATGTAATTTAATTACAGTTACCTTCACCTTGATGCTATTTGAGCTTGGAAAGTATTAGAGCAATGGTTGAGAGCCAAAAGATCATTCTAAGTGAAGAACCTCCCATTTTAAGAGTGTTTGTTGCCATTTGGTTGAATTACTTGATCATGGGAGTTCACGAGCTTTCAATCATTTAATTTTCTTTCAATTACCTTTACTTTGATCCTAGTATCTCTTTGGGAAGATTAGAGAAGTGGTAGAGGGCCATAAGTTGAACCAAAGTGAAGAACTTCCAATTCTAAGATTGCTTATTACCATTTAGGTAAATTGCTTGATCTTGGAAGTTCACGAGCTTGGAAATCATGTAATTTAATTACAATTACCTTCACCTTGTTACTATTTGAGCTTGGAAAGTATTAGAGCGATGGTTGAGTGCCATAAGATCATTTTAAGTGAAGAACCTCCCATTCTAAGTGTGTTTGTAGCCATTTGGGTTAATTAGATGATCATGGGGGTCACGAACTTGCAATCATCAAATTTTCTTTCAATTACCTTCACTTTGATCCTATTAGCTCTTTAGAAAGATTAGAGAAGTGGTGGAGGGTTATAAGATGAACCAAAGGGAAGAACTTCCAATTCTGAGAATGCTTCTTACCATTTGGGTTAATTAGTTGATCTTGGGAGTTCATGGGCTTGGAAATCATGTTATTTATTTATAATTACCTTCACTTTGAAGCTATTTGAGCTTGGAAAGTATTAGAGCAACGGTTGAGAGCCATAAGATCATTCTAAGTGAAGAACATCTCATTTTAAGAGTGTTTGTTGCCATTTGGGTTAATTACTTGATCATGGGAGTTCACGAGCTTTCAATCATCTAATTTTCTTTCATTTACCTTCACTTTGATTCTATTAGTTCTTTGGAAAGATTAGAGAAGTGGTAAAGGGCCATAAGACCATCCAAATGGAAGAACTTCTAATTCTAAGAATGCTTCTTACAATTTAGGTTAATTGCTTGATCTAGGGAGTTCACGGGCTTGTAAATCATGTAATTTAATTAGAATTACCTACACCTTGATGCTATTTGAGATTGGAAAGTATTAGAGCAACGGTTGAGATCCATAAGATCATTCTAAGTGAAGAACCTCCCATTCTAAGAATTCACGAGCTTGCAGTCATCTAATTTTCTTTCAATTACATTCACTTTGATCCTATTAGCTCTTTGGAACAATTAGAGAAGTGGTAGAGGGCCATTAGATGAACCAAAGGGAAAAACTTCCAATTCTGAGAATGCTCCTTACCATTTGGGTTAATTGCTTGATCTTGCAATTTCACGGGCTTGGAAATCATGTCATTTACTAATAATTACCTTCACTTTGAAGCTATTTGAGCTTGGAAAGTATTAGAGCAACGATTGAGAGCCATAAGATCATTCTAAGTGAGGAACCTCCCATTCTAAGAGTGGTTGTTGCTATTTGGGTTAATTATATGATCATGGGAGTTCACGAGCTTGCAGTCATCTAATTTTCTTTCAATTACCTTTACTTTGATCCTAGTAGCTCTTTGGAAAGATTAGAGAAGTGTTAGAGGGTCATAAGATGAACCAAAGGGAAGAACTTCCAATTCTGAGAATGCTTCTTACAATTTGGGTTAAATCTTGATCTTGGGAGTTCACGGGCTTGGAAATCATGTCATTTACTTATAATTACCTTCACTTTGAAACTAATTGAGCTTGGAAAGTATTAGAGCAATGGTTGATAGCCATAAGATCCTAAGTGATCATTCTAAGTGAAGAACCTCCCATTCTAAGAATGTTTGTTGCGATTTGGGTTAATAGTTTGACCTCGGGAGTTCATGAGCATGCCGGTCATATATTTTACTTGTAGCTATCATCATTTTGCTCCGATTACTACTTGCCGAAACACTAGACCAATGGTTGAGAACAACTTGATCATTCTAAGCGAACACCTTCCCATTCTAAGTGTGTTTGTTGCCATTTAGATTAATTACTTGTTCATGGGAGTTCACGAGCTTCCAATCATCTAATTTTCTTTCAATTACCTTCACATTGATCCTTTTAGTTCTTTGGAAAGATTAGAGAAGAGGTAGAGGGCCATAAGATCAACCAAATGGAAGAACTTCCAATTCTGAGAATGCTTGTTACCATTTGAGTTAATTGCTTGATCTTGGGAGTTTACGGGCTTGGAAATCATGTCATTTTCTTACAATTACCTTCATTTTAAAGCTATTCGAGCTTGGAAAGTATTAGAGCAACAGTTGAGAGCCATAAGATCCTTCTAAGTGAAGAACCTCCAATTCTAAGAGTGTTTATTGCCATTTGGGTGTATTACTTGATCATGGGAGTTCACGATCTTGCAGTCATCTAATTTTCTTTCAATTACCTTCACTTTGATCCTATTAGCTCTTAGGAAAGATTAGAGAAGTGGTAGAGGGCCATAAGATTAACCAAAGGGAAAAGCTTCCAATTCTGAGAATGCTTCTTACCATTTGGGTTAATTACTTGATCTTGGGAGTTCACGGGCTTGGAAATCATGTCATTTAATTACAATTACCTTCACCTTTATGCTATTTGAGCTTAGAAAGTAGTAGAGCAATGGTTGAGTGCCATAAGATCATTCTAAGTGAAGAACCTCCCATTCTAAGAGTGTTTGTTGCCATTTGGGTTAATTACATAATCATGGGTGTCACAAGCTTGCAATCATCTAATTTTGTTTCAATTACCTGCACTTTGATCCTATTAGCTCTTTAGAAAGATTAGCGAAGTGGTAGAGGGTCATAAGTGAACCAAAGGGAAGAACTTCCAATTCTGAAAATGTTTCTTCCCATTTGGGTTAATTGCTTAATCTTGGGATTTCACGAGCTGGGGAATCATGTCATTTACTTGTAAATTACCTTCACTTTGAAGCTATTTGAGCTTGGAAAGTATTAGAGCAACGGTTGAGAGCCATAAGATCTTTCTAAGTGAAGAACCTCCCATTCTAAGAGTGTTTCTTGCCATTTGGGTTAATTACTTGATCATGGGTGTTCACGAGTTTGCAATCATCTAATTTTCATTCAATTACCTTCACTTTGATCCTATTAGCTCTATAGAAAGGTTAGAGAAGTGGTTGAGGGCCATAAGATCAACCAAAGGGAAGAACTTCCGATTTTGAGAATGCTTCTTACCATTTGAGT
Source organism: Corymbia calophylla (assembly GCA_014182845.1). NCBI lineage: Eukaryota > Viridiplantae > Streptophyta > Magnoliopsida > Myrtales > Myrtaceae > Corymbia > Corymbia calophylla. Next base: position 19,931,767 of record CM024695.1, read on the forward strand.
TAATTGCTTGATCTTGGGAGTTCACAGGCTCTGACATCATGTCATTTACTTACAATTACCTTCACTGTGAAGTTATTCGAGCTTGGGAAGTATTAGAGCAACGGTTGAAAGCCATAAGATCATTTTAAGTGAAGAACCTCCCATTTTAAAAGTATTTGTTTCCATTTGGGTTAATTACTTGATCATGGGATTTCACGAGCTTTCAATCATCTAATTTTCTTTCAATTACATTCGCTTTGATGCTATTAGCTCTTTGGAAAGATTAGAGAAGTGGTAGAGGGCCATAAGACCAACCAAAGGGAGAACTTCAAATTCTGAGAATGCTTCTTACCATTTGGGTTAATTGCTTGATCTTGGGAGTTCACGGGCTTAGAAATCATGTAATTTACTTATCATTACCTTAAATGTGAAGCTATTTGAGCTTGGAAAGTATTAGAGCAACTGTTGAGATCCATAAGATCTTTCTAAGTGAAGAAACTCCCATTCTAAGAGTGTTTGTAGCCATTTGGGTTAATTACTTAATCTTGGGAGTTCACGCACTTGCAATCATCTAATTTTCTTTCGATTACCTTCACTTTGATCCTTTTAGCTCTTTGGAAAGATTAGAGAAGTGGTTGAGGGCCATAAGATCAACCAAAGGGAAGCACTTCCGATTCTGAGAATGTTTCTTACCATTTGGGTTAATTACTTGATCTTAGGAGTTCACGGACTTGGAAATCATGTAATTTACTTATAATTACCTTCAATGTGAAGCTATTTAAGCTTGGAAAGTATTAGAGCAACGGTTGAGAGCCATAAGATCTTTCTAAATGAAGAACCTCCCATTTTTAGAGTGTTTGTTGCCATTTGGGTTAATTACATGATCATGGGATTTCACGAGCGTGCAATCATCTAATTTTCTTTCAATGACCTTCACTTTGATCCAATTAGCTCTTTGGAAAGATTAGAGAAGTGGTAGAGGGCCATAAGATTAACCAAAGACAAGAACTTCCAATTCTGAGAAAGCTTCTTACCATTTAGGTTAATTGCTTGATCTTAGGAGTTCACGGGCTATGAAATGATGTAATTTACTTATAATTACCTTCACTTTGAAGCTATTTGAGCTTGGAAAGTATTAGACCAACGGTTGAGAGCCATATGATCTTTCTAAGTTAAGAACATTCCATCCTAAGAGTGTTTGTCCCCATTTGGGTTAATTACTTGATCATAGGAGTTCACGAGCTTGCAATCATCTAATTTTCTTTCAATTACCTTCACTTTGATCCTATTAGCCCTTTAGAGAGATTAGAGAAGTGGTAGAGGGTCATAAGATGAACCAAAGGGAAGAACTTCCAATTCTGAGAATGCTTCTTACCATTTGGGTTAATTGCTTGATCTTGGGAGTTCACAGGCTCTGAAATATTGTCATTTACTTACAATTACCTTCACTTTGAAGCTATTCAAGCTTGGGAAGTCTTAGAGCAACGGTTGAGTGCCATAAGATCATTCTAAGTGAAGAACCTCCCATTATAAGTGTGTTTGTTGCGATTTGGGTTAATTACATGATCATGGGAGTTCACGAGCTTACAATCATCATTTTCTTTCAATTACCTTCACTTTGATCCTATTAGCTCTTTAGAAAGATTAGAGAAGTGATAGAGGGTCATAAGATGAACCAAATGGAAGAACTTCCAATTCTGAGAATGCTTTTTACCATTTGGGTTAATTGCATGATCTTGAGAGTTCATGGGTTTGGAAATCATATGATTTACTTATAATTACCTTCACTTTGAAGCTATTTGAGCTTGGAAAGTATTAGAGCAACAGTTGAGAGCCATCAGATCATTATAAATGAAGAACCTCCCATTCTAAGAATGTTTGTTGCGATTTGGGTTAATTATTTGACCTCGGGAGTTGATGACCATGCCAGTCATATAATTTACTTGTAGCTATCATCATTTTGCTCCAATTAGTACTTGTCGAAAGACTAGACCAGTGGTTGAGAACAACATGATCATTCTAAGCGAAAACCTTCCCATTCTAAGTGTGTTTGTTGCCATTTGGGTTAATTACTTAAACATGGGAGTTCATGAGCTTGCAATCATCTAATTTTCTTTCAATTACCTTTACTTTGATCCTTTTAGTTCTTTGGAAAGATTGGAGAAGTGGTTGAGGGCCATAAGATCAACCAAAGGGAAGAACTTCCGATTCTGATAATGCTTCTTACCATTTGGGTTAATTACTTGATCTTGGGAGTTCACGGGCTTGGTAATCATGTAATTTACTTATAATTACCTTAAATGTGAAGCTATTTGAGCTTGAAAATTATTAGAGCAACAGTTGAGCTATTCTAAGAGTGTTTATTGCCATTTGGGTTAATTACTTGATCATGGGAGTTAACGGTCATGGAAATCATGTAATTTACTTATAATTACCTTCACTTTGAAACTATTCTTAGAATGGGAATTTTTTCGCTTGGAATGATCATGTTGTTCTCAACCACCGGTCTAATCTTTCGACAAGTACTAATCGGAGCAAAATGATGATAATTACAAGTAAATTACATGATTGGCTTGCTCATGAACTCCCGAGATCAAACAATTAACCCAAATCACAACAAACATTCTTAGAATGGGAAATTCTTCACTTAGAATGATCTTATGGCTCTCAATTGTTGGCTCTAATACTTTTCGTGTTCAAATAGCTTCGAAGTGAAGGTAATTACGAGTAAATTACACGATTTCCAAGCTGGTGAACTCCCAAGATCAAGCAATTAACCTAAATGGTAAGAAACATTCTCGGAATCGGAAGTTCTTCAATTTGGTTGATCTTATGGCTCTCTACCACTTCTCTAATCTTTCCAGAGAACTAATAGGATCAAAGTGAAGATAATTGAAAGTAAATTAGATGGTTTGCAACTTGTAAACTCTGAATAGCAAGCGATTAACCCAAATAGCAACAAACATCCTAAGAATGGGAAATTATTCCACTAGAATGATCTAATGACTCTCAGCTATTGCTCTAATGTTTCGCAAAGTACCAATTGCATCAAAGTGAAGGCAATCCGATGATTTGCAGGCTCGTGAACATTGGAGATCAAGCAATTAGTCCAAATGCAACAAACATGCTGAGAATGGGAAATCTTCGCTTAGATTCATCTTATGGCCCTCAACCATTGCTCTAATCTTTCCCAATATACTAATAAGATCAAAATGAATATGGTTACAAGTAAAGTAGATGATTTGCAAACTTGTGAACCGCTTAACATTAATTACCTAGCCCAAATAGGGACAAACAACCATGGAATGGTTTGTTCTTCGTTTGGATTGGTCTTATGGCTACCAACCATTGCTGCAATCTTTCCCAAGAAGTAACAGGATCAAAGTGAAGATAATTAAAGTAAATTAGATGATCCGCAAGATCAAGAAGTTAACCCAAATTGGGACGAACATGCTTAGTAGAATGGGAAGTTCTTCCGTTTTAATGATCTTATGGCTCTGAACTGTTGCTCTAATCTTTCTCAAGTACTACTTGGATCCAAATGAAGATAGTTATAAGTAAATTATATGATTTGCAAGCTAGTGAACTCCCAAGATCAAGCAACAAACCCAATTGGGGACAAAACACTCTTAAAATGGGAAGTTTTGGCACTCAACCATTGGTCCTATCTTCTCCAAGTCCTAATATCATCAAAATGAAGATAATGATAGTTAAATTAGCTGAGTAGCAAACTCACCAACTCCCAAGTTCAAGCAATTAACCTAAATAGGGACAAACAATCTTAGAATCGGAAGTTCTTCCACTGGAATGATCTTATGGCTCTCTACCGTTGCGCGAATCTTCCCCAAGTACTAATAGCATCAAAGTGAAGGTAATTTTATGTAAATTACATGATTTACGAGCTCTTGAAGTCCTAATATCAAGCAATTTACCGGACTAGCAACAAACGTTCTTGAAATGGGAAACTCTTCACTTGGATTGATCCGATGTCTCTCAACTGCTATTCCAATCTTTCCCAACTACTAATAGCTTAAAAATGAAGGCAACAATAAGTGCATTAGTAGATTTCCGTGCTCGTGAACTCCTGAGATCAAGCAATTATCGTAAAAGGGTGCGAACAATCCTAGAAAGGGATGCTCTTCTCCTAGATTGATCCTATAGCTATCATTTGAATAGTTTAAACACGAGAATAACCATGAATGAGAGATTCTTCACATAAAATGATCTTATGGCTCTCAACCACTGCTCTAAATTTCCCCATGTACGAATAGCTTTAAAGTGAGGGCAACTATAAGTAAATTAGATGATTTGCAAGCAAGTGAACTCCCGAGATCGAGCAATTAACCCAAATGGTGACAAACATTCGAAGAACGGCAATTATTCACCTAGAATGGCCTTATGCCTCTTAACCATCGCTCAAATCGTTCCCACGGAGTGATTTTATGGCACTCATCCGTTGCTCTAATGCTTCCCTAGTATTAATAGCATCCGACCGAAGGTAATTATGAGTAACTTAGATGATTTCCAAGCTCGTGAACTAACGAGATTAAGCGATTAACGCAAATCGCAACAAACACTCTTAGAATGGGAAGTTCTTCGCTGAGAATGATCTTATGGCTCTCAACCATTGCTCTAATGTTTTTTGAGTTCAAATAGTTTCAAAGTGAAGTTAATTACAAGTAAATTACATGATTTCCAAGCTTGTGAACTCCCAAGATCAAGCAATTAACCCAAATGGTAAGAAACATTCTCGAAATCGGAAGTTCTTCACTTTGGTTGATCTTATGGCTCTCTACCATTGCTCTAATCTTTGCTAAGAAGTAATAGGATCAAAGTGAAGATGATTGAAAATAAATTAGATGATTTGCAACTCGTAAACTCTGAATAGCAAGCGATTAACCCAAATAGCAACAAACATTCTAGGAATGGGAAATTATTCCACTAGAATGATCTAATGACTCTCAGCTATTGCTCTAATATTTCGCAAAGTACCGATTGCATCAAAGTGAAGGTAATCTGATGATTCGCAAGCTCGTGAAAATTGAAGATCAAGCAATTAATCAAAATGGCAACAAACATGCTGAGAATGGGAAATCTTCGCTTAGATTCATCTTATGGCTCACGACCATCTCTCTAATCTTTCCCAATATACTAATAAGATCAAAATGAATATGGTTATAAGTAAAGTAGATGATTTGCAAACTTGTGAACTGCCTAACATTAATTACCTAGCCCAAACAGGGACAAACATTCTGAGAATGGTTTGTTCTTCGTTTCGATTGGTCTTATGGCTATCAACCATTGCTGCAATCTTTCCCAAGAAGTAACGGGATCAAAGTGAAGATAATTAAAAAATAAATCAGATGATCCGCAAGATCAAGAAATTAAACCAAATTGGGATGAACATGCTTAGTAGAATGGGAAGTTCTTCCGTTAGAATGATCTTAGATGATTTCTGATTTTAGATGATTTCCAAACTCGTGAACTAACGTGATTAAGCAATTAACCCAAATTGCAACAAACATTTTTAGAATGGGAAGTTATTCACTCAGATTGATCTCATGGCTCTCAATTATTGCTCCAATTAATATGATCACAATGAAGGCAATTATAAGAAAATTAGATGATTGCAAGCTCGTAAACTCCCATTATCAAGTAATTAACCCAAATGGCGACGAACATTCTTAGAATGGGAAGTTTTTCACTTAGAATGATCATGCTGTTCTCGACCACCGGTCTAATCTTTCGACAAGTACTAATCGGAGCAAAATGATGATAATTACAAGTAAATTATATGATCGGCATGCTCATGAACTCCCAAGATTAAACAATTAATCCAAATCGCAACAAACTCTTAGAATGGGAAGTTGTTCACTTAGAATGATCTTATGGCTCTCAATCGTTGCTCTGATATTTTTCAAGTTCAAATAACTTCAAAGTGAAGGTAATTACAAGTAAATTACACGATTTCCAAGCTGGTGAACTCCCTAGATCAAGCAATTAACCCAAATGGTAATAAACATTCTCTGAATTGGAAGTTCTTCACTTTGGTTGATCTTATGGCTCTCTACCATTTCTCTAGTCTTTCCAAAGAACTAATAGGATCAAAGTGAAGATAATTGAAAGTAAATTAGATGATTTGCAAATCGTAAACTCTGAATAGCAAGCGATTAACCCAAATAGCAACAAACATTCTAGGAATGGGAAATTATTCCACTAGAATTAGGGGTGGCAAAAATGCCCAACCCAGCCCGACCCGACCTGACCCGACCCAACCCGTAAATTATGAATATTTTGGGGTTTGGGCTCAGTTTTGTTTGGGTAGGGTTTTTTTTTTTTTTTGGTATTGTTTGGGTTGGGTCGGGTCAAATAATAACCCTACCCATTACCCATTACCCAAATCAAAACATTTTTCCTTTTTTCCCCTCATCTCCTCCTTCTCTCTCCTCTCTCTCAACGCCAATCTCCCCTTTCTCTCTCAACGCTGACTCTCAACACCGATCTCCTCCTTCTCTCTCCCTCTTAATCAACGATGGTGAGGCCCTCACCATTGTCGCCGGCGAATCCCGGAGCGCAGCATCATCTGAAGATGATGATGGTTTCCGGGTAATCGTCGTCGCCGTTGCCATCGCCCTAGGAGAGAAGACCAGATTTGAACTTGTAAGTTCATGTAAGTTCACGCTTCTTTGCTGCTTGAATTTCTTCGGATTTTGGTGTCTTGTTGCGCATGAATTAGGCTGAGTTGGAAGCTGGTTTCATAGAGATCTTCTCTGCTCCTCTCGTGAGCATCAATTGGTTTGTGATCAAAGAGAAAAAAATTGAGTTTCTTGTAATTCGTGTCTCTCTGTTTCATATTCCAACTTGCCCCTGTTGTATTGTGACTTGTGGAGAGGATTTTTGGTGAAGCCCGAGGAAAGGCCCCAGGACAAGTGCCTCTCCACGGAGTGAGTCTTGCACATAGTAATGAATCATGTTTTCGCTCTACCCACTGATGCATTTAGATTCATGTTGATTATGATAAAGTCGAATGCTGGCAAAATGATTGATATTTTTCTTTCCTTCCCTTTAAGTTCTAGAGGCATCGGGGCAGAAGAGGCGATGCTTCAGATCAGGAACAGTTGCTCTCCGGGAAATTCGACAATTTCAAAAGTCCTGGAAACTCCTCATACCGAAGGCTCCTTTCATTAGGACAGTGAGTCTATGCTTAACCAAAAGCTTGATAGTTAAAGCTTAGTTAGCGGGTACAAATGGCCATGGTCAAGTCTATCGACACAAGGATGGTGCTTGTATTGTAAGCATATGTTTGCATTGTTGCATATGCATGTTCACTAGAATAGAAGCAGCCAATGGTCAGCACTTCTCCATGCGGATGAATCATTGAAGATAATTGATAATTAGTTATGGGAACTCTTCTTCAAGTCTCAAACCATCTCATGCTGTTGAATTCATCTACCATCTCTCCTGCTGGTTCCCTTTTTCCTTGTAGGACAAGTTAGACTTGTTCATTTCCTTTTGTAGCGACAGGTACTGCCAGAGACGGAGGTACTGCCAGCGCCGGCATGCCTCCGTCTCTGTGCGTGTGTGTTTGTGTTGGTGTCTCTCGTTGACCTTAATTCTTTCCCTTTCTTTTCCTGTTTGTCCATTCTCTGTCTGTGTTCTTGGGTTATCAATTCGAAACTGATCTTTTCTTTCGATTTTGGCTCACCATATAGTTTGGACTATTTGCCAACTTTGTTGGTCGTTGATCTCTGTTTTTCTTTGCTTTTCAGCAGCGCCTCAATTCATTGAAACGCATAGAGGTGTAGCTTCCGCGAAAATTATGTATGGTTGGCTGAGTTGACCACTCACAAACAGAGGAAACAAAACCAAGAGGTTGGAATTCCTACCACACTTCTTGCTTTTACCAAACTTGGGCTGAGGGACTAGTTCTTGTGTGGCAGGTAAGTTTTTCATGCTTCATTAGTCTCTGAAACTTTTAGTTTTTGTTTCTTCGAGATTCACCCAATGAGTCAGTCTGGCTATATTCCATGGTTGCTTACGTCGATCATTGAATGTGTATATTCTTCTACTGGACTTTCAATCACGAAGCAAAGCACATACTCCTTTTTACTTTTTTATTGAACTTGGAGATTTGATGGGAACTTCGAATCTGCTCTTATTAATCTCCCTCTTCTGGGCTTGAGGAAGTTCCAGGAAGTCAATATGCCAGCTGTTTATTTGTTTGGCCTTTCTTGGACACAAGCTCCCTTAGTGGATGTTCTTTGCTCATGCATGATGCCAAATGCTTGTGTATTAGGGCCTTTATTTGCTGTAATTGGTGGTGTCATTCACGTTCTTCTGCTGTTAAATTTAGAGTAATGTCGTTTTCTTTTATCAATTTTGAGCAGGTAAGATGTGCAAAGCAAGGGACTGCTGGAACCAACGTTAATACGGCTGACGCTAGAGAGCTTCCCTTGATTCAAGGAAGCATTTTTCGAAGAGGAGCCGAGCAAATTGGGGTGCTCTAGTACTCGTAGTCTCTCATTAGGTCTTGCACTTTCTCTTGCTAGGCTTGTGAATGACAGAAAAATTCCAATAAATTTGCCACCTTTGGCTGTTAGGACTTCACAAATGCTTGAATCTTCCATTTGCTGCTTAAAAGTACCATTGAATCTGTTTATTTTGTTCATGAGCCTCTTCAATCCCGAGGCACTGATGAGGTTCATATCATTTTATTTTTTAATAGAAAACCTGAAACCCAACCCGACCCGAACCACCCAACCCATTTTTTTGCTTCATGTTTTATGCATTTCGGGTCGGGTCGGGTCGGAGGACATGACCCTTATTGTTCGGGTCGGGTCTAGTAACATCAAAACCCAACCCGACCCGACCCATTGGCACCCCTAACTAGAATGATCTAATGACTCTTCACTATTGCTCTAATGTTTCGCAAAGTACCGATTGCATCAAAGGGAAGGTAATCCGATGATTCGCAAGCTCGTGAACATTGAAGATCAAGCAACTAATCCAAATGGCAACAAACATGCTGAGAATGGGAAATCTTCACTTAGATTCATCTTATGTCTCTCAACCATCGCTCTAATCTTTCCCAATATACTAATAAGATCAAAATGAATACGGTTATAAGTAAAGTAGATGATTTGCAAACTTGTGAACTGCCTAACATTAATTATCTAGCCCAAATAAGGACAAACATTCTTAGACTAGTTTGTTCTTCGTTTAGATTGATCTTATGTCTATCAACCATTACAGCAATCTTTCCCAAGAAGTAACAGGATCATAGTGAAGATAATTAAAAGACCAGTCCGATTGGTCAAACTGGCCACCGGTGGAGGAAGCCCGTTCGACCCTCCTCCGGTAGGTTCTTGACTGGCAACCACCACCACATGGTGGTCCAGCCCATATTCAAACCCCTTATGCCCTCACATTTTCATAATTTGCAAAAGGGCCCCTAAATTTTAACGAAATTACAAAATTGCCCATGGTTAGGTCCTGATTGCAAAAATATTTTTAAGCCATTGATCACATTAAATCTCAACCATTGAAATTAACACATTTTAATTGTGTTAAACATGCTTAGAAACCTATAAAGTTAGTTAGGCACATGAGTTAATCCATAGTCGTCGGATTAATCCGACAGCTAGGATTTGTGATTAGGGGGACTACATATGTCATTTTCCTTCCATTCTTTCAAGGGGACCATTTTCAGATCTAAGTTTTCTCTCTAGCTCTCAAATCTCTCTCTTCCTTTCCATTTTTCCCACCCACTCTCTCTCATGAAAACCACTAAAGCGACTCAATCGTCGAATCGTCGTTCACCAACTTCGAACCACCTCTGCTGACCTCTCTCTCTCTTCCCGAAGCTTTAGTCATCAGCAGCCGCTCCGACAGCCCCCCGATTAGTCCGCTCAAGCTGATCTTTTCTTAGCATCTTGAATTGGTTTGATCGAGTCGATAGCGGTCTTGCCGGCGTCTCCAGCCAAAACCGAAGGTTCAGCCACATCCTGTGGTGGTTTAACCATTCCTAATCAGTCCTATGGCATGTTCTTGACCTGCGGATGTTCAGAGCTTCATCATATAGCCACTGGAGAGGCTCTAATGGCCGATTTTCTTGACAGCATTACAAATCAAGTCCAACCGGACCTGATCCTGTCTAGGTGCAACTCGGTGCCATTTTGATGCTAATCCTCCCCCCCTCGGTTGGTGATCTGAAGTCCTTTTTTGGCATCCTTATTACTATGCTGCAGTAGCTCGTAGTTCATTTCTTCAAATTTGAGCTCGGTTTCATCGACAAACTTCATCAGAGGTAGGTTCCTTAAACATAAGCTTGATGAAGTGAGATCACAATAGGCGATTAGGGCAAGAGCTCGAGTTTAGGATCAACTCTGTGAATGTTATAGCTTCTGTGATGAATCATGATGATTGTCGATAGGGGTGTCAATGGGTCGGGTCGGGTCGGGTCGGGTCTTGATGTTACTTGACCTGACCTGAACAAGAAGGCTCACGTGCTCTAGCTTGACCCGACTCGAAAGGCATGAAACACGAAGAAGGAAAATGGGTCGGGTCGGGTCGAGTTTCGGGCCAGCAGGTCAAATCCAATTATACGCATGCCATCAAATCAAAAACTCATAGAATTCTCCATCATCCAACATCTAAAGCACAATAAAACATGAAAGTCCAACGTACATAATAAGCATAAACAACCAAGTGGACAAAGCACGTTATTTAATTGCCTCCTTTTCATTTTCATTACAGTTTTCTTTTCATGTTTCAAAGAAAAAAAAGGTCCATCCATCGAGTAAATAGTACAGTAGAGAGTTGAAAATATAGTAGAAGAGTGGTCCATTTATTCGTTGAAAATATAGTCTGGTCATTAGCATCCATGGACAACGGTGGAAGGACGGGCCTCCGCCGACGGTCAACCGCCTTCTCGAGCTCTCTCAATCTCTAGTTCTCTACCTTTCAACTCTCGGTCTCTCTACCGTTCTCTTTTCTGTCGGTTTTTTCTCTCTCGGATCCAAGAGCTTTGGCGAAGGTGGAGAAAACGTGTCGGCGGTTCGTCGGCCGCGTTTGAGGCGCGGTGGCCGCAGGGCTTCTCTCTCGCTCTCTGCCCTCGCCCTCTTTTTTTCCGACCCTCAGTCCCTTTCTCTCCGCCCTCTCCGCGTTCGAGAGAAGGGTTTGGGTGAGAGTTTGTTTATTTGTTCATGGGCCGAACAATGTTCTAGGTCTAACCCGACCCAAAAGATAGCTGTTTACTTATTTTATAATTGTGACCCGAATATTATTAAGATTCGAAATATGTATCATATTTGTTTCGTGTTCGGGTTGTGTCTGAGTCGGGTCGAGTCAGGTTTTTGGACACCCCTAATTGTCGATATATTTACTAGGATGAATGTGGACTGATTTGGCTTGATTAGGTGTTTGTGCTTGATTTGTGAAATTCGGATTCCAGAGTGATAGATTTGGAAAACCTCTTCGTTTAAGCTTGAAAACTTGTGTTCAAGGCTTTCACGACTTTTAAAATAGACTCGATAACCTTTCCGAACATCCCGATTGGACTCCGATTGATACCTAAAAATTGCTGTCAAAGTCGTATATGCATTATTATTCCGACCTTTGTGTTTTCACGATTTTTTGCTGATTTTTGTAATCTGAATTTTGAGATGATTCTTTCATGGAAAATGTTCATAACATGCCCTTCTAGAACATATATTTTTCTCAAAAATTTTTGAGGTCAAAAACCTAGGACGATTGGCCCTCACATCACCATGCTAAACACTGATTTCCACATGTTCTAACTGCATGTATTAGTTTCTCGAATTTTTGCTAAATTTTGTGTTTGGAATTTGGCTTTGAGTTCTTCATGAATGGGAATGTTGGTCACAAAATATTTTTTCCTCAAAATTTTCTAATGAGTATATCTAGGCCAAATCCCTTAAATATCGTCCTTTGTTCTTCTAGTCTATATATTCCCGAATCCAAATTTTCGACTTTGTCAATTCTACTGTGATTTTTCTCAAACTTTTTTCAAGTTGATTCCTTCTAGTCATTTTTTCATCTGAATGTTGGTCATGACATATAATTTTCTCAAGATTTTTAAACATCATTCATTAGGTAAATTTCCCTAAAAATCATCCTGACCTCAATCTTGCCATGTACAAATCTAAGTGTGCATTCGTGTGCAATTGTGCATTTAATTGTGGTCCTTCGTCCATGAAAATTCTATCAATGTCATTGCATGCTATAGTGTCATCCTAAGGACACTTATCCGTGCTAATTGAATGTTATTATGTCACATCATTACATGTATTGTTGTAATTTTGTTCTGTCATTATTAATATGCTCAATGCATACCTTGTCATTGTCATTTTCATATCATGCTTTACAATTGCACTAGGGCCTAGATCTCTCAATGAAAAATGTTTGTGGTTTGATGCTCGACCTATATGATTTTTCTCACACTTTTTCCTTGTCATAAAAGAGAATTAAACCATGTATTTTGTTAATATGATTGCTGCCCTGAATCTAATCATTTTCCATGTTCATGAAAATGTCAAAAATTGAATCAATAAATGACCTCCATTGACCTTGTCATCTCTTAGAAAGTCTTAGGAAATTCATTAAGCTTTCTAATGACACCAAAATTGAGCCATTTGCATGTCAATTGCCCACTTTTCATGTTTTGCAAATTTGCCACATAATCTGGAAAATTGCAAAATTCGGAATACATGTATAAGCATTTTCATGTTTGCACTTCGTTATTTTTGCTTGAATTTTTCTGTTGTGATTCGGTGCATGAACCTTCATAAACTTTGTTTTTCATCCTTAGGACTATCATGCGGTAAAATTTGAGAAATTTTCAGGATGGTTAACATGATCAAATTGCCATGAGATTACATCAAATTGTTGTTGCCCTATTCTGTTCTAATGCATTTTGCCATATTCCTAGATATGTATAAATTCATGCATAGCTTGTTTTAAGAAATTGTCTACATGAAAAATGTTCTACATTGAGTATATAATATGCCATAATTTTTGTGAAGTCTATTGCTTAATGGATCATGTTCAATTGCCTGCTCTTTGTCAAGGTGTTATGGATTCCCCAGTCCTTGGTTGTGACATGTTTCTGTTCTATGATTTTTAGAAAATGATGCATGCAGAACTGATTTTCAATGTCTTCATGACTTTTGATTTTCATTTCTTGAAATTTAAGTACAAAAATTTCCAGAAAATAAAGACCATTGAATACATGTTTGACACTTGAGATTAAGATCGACACATGTTGGATGAGTGAAGTGGGTTGGTGTCGGTACACTAATTGTTTGATTAAATGGGAAATAAGGTATTTGGACCTGCTTGTGTGCTTATCTTCAAGTTCGATGCATGTGATTGGTAGATACTCACGCAAGCTCGATGCATGTTCATGGGTAATCCTGGGGTTACACACTAGAACTCAACTTCAGGGGGTTATGACGTTAGTCATTGTAAGTGAATATTTATGATGATTAATAATCATAAACTGTATCTAATAATCAATAGGGATAACACTTCATGGCACGTTATGAATGTAAATCCAAAGGCCAACCCCGAAGCCAATCCTAATTTGTCAATTGGATGATTTTTACTCGTCTACTTTTTGTGTTTTGTGTACTTTTGTTTGAATCAATATTTGTTTTCATTGTAAACTATTCATTTAGAATTAGTTAAGAATTAGGGTGGGTGAAGAAGGTAGCCCCGAAGACGGTGAGAGTCGATGTCCTTTCCGACCCTTCGTTTGTACTATTCATTTGGCACCCGACATATGTCTCGAGTTATCTATTGTATTGTATAAAAACCTGACGAGTTGCGGATTCCTTTCCTCTCTTTTGTTTTACATGTATTTTTTTAGGATTGCATGTTTAGATTTACCACTTTCATTGGTTGTTTACTTTATGCACTGCAATTTCAATTAAAATTGTTTGCCTTTCTTTTCTTACTTTTCTAGAATTAGAATGACCAACATCCGCGCATGATCGCATTTTTATTTTAAATGGCATGAAAAAGTAAAAAGACACGCATGAACACTTTAGGTAAAACACGATGATCATTAGGTATGAAAGGGTGCTAATAGAAACATTAGCATGACCCAAGTCTCCGAACCCTAGAGCCCTAGTTGTATAGAAATTGAGGAAATCCTCTCAACCCTCGATTGGGCTTTCTAGTCAACCCCAAAAATTGAGGCTAGTGGCGACTTCAAAACATTTATCTTAGGTTGTTAATCAACTTAGAAGATAAAACGAATCTTCCGGCTGTTGCCTAGGGTATGGACTTGGGAGAGTCTGCACTCATGACCGACCCTTTTGAGAACCGCCTCATGCCCCTAAAACTGTGTCTCTCTTGACATTGACTGTCGCTGAGGGCGGGTTGCGACACTATCAAGTTCATGAGCCTAGTCCAAGTAGGTGGTGGCACTATCACTTTTGGAAGTAAGGACAAAGGAAAATTAGTTGGCAAAAGGAACATCAAGTTTTGAAATCTGGTTATTAGATGCATCTATTGTCAACCTATTCAACCACAAAGTCATAAGCATTAGTCAACTATATGACAAGGGTTACAAAATCATTTCGAAGAAGGTAAATATGTTAGATTAAGCGAGGACAAGTCTCAATCATTTACTAGAATGCGTTATGGCAATATGCATACACTTAATGCCATTCTTGACACTTCTCTATGATTAATTTTCAAAGATGAACAAGAGCTGTGGCACAAGAAATTAGGTCATGTCCACATGAAGCGGACTTTTAAGATATGTTCAAAAGATCTTATTCGTAGGTTATTCAAAATCATATGAGAAATCTAAACCATGCAATGCATGCTCCTTGAGTAAACAGGTAAAAAATTCATTCAAATCTACAAACATTGTCACAAGTGATCGAGCCTTGCAGCTATTGCACATGGACTTACGAGGACCAGTAAGGAACACAAGTCTGGGAGGGAAAAGGGATAAAATCAATAAGAGGCATTATCTTCAAATGACGGCCTGTCACTTTACGCGCTTGTCTACTCCTATTTTACTCGAAATCTGTCTCCACACATGCAGTTGCTCTCTCAATGGCTCCCAGATTTCGCACTTCATGGAAACCTACTAGTACTTGCAAATCTTCGTGAGTTGCTATCATCTTCTCTGGAGCTCCCCAAGGACCTTTAGAAATTGATCTCCCCCAGACAGCTAAAGGATCATTTGAAGGAACGCAAAACCAAACCGCGAGGGTCACCAACTGCTACAGAGGAACTAACTCCGATGAGAACGACCCCTTGGTCTAGGATGAAAGGTTCAAGAGATGTTGAACAATTAGGCACTCCAACTATATCAATTCAAGAGATGGCTGCACCCACAAGATCTAACACGCAGACCAACTCCATACCACCTCTGTAGGTGTTGGACATACAGAGGCTTTTCGCTCACTTTCTCCAGTCACAAAGCATTCTTGTTGCTGCTTCCATAAGTGTTGATTGTTCCCGTGACACAAGCACAAGTCCCTATCGAGACAGAATCTACTGAACCCTCTCATCTTCCCAAGGGAAAAGAAAGTGCAGTTGAGAAATCTTCAACTGAAAGTGAGGATGAACCTGCTAATGTTGATCAGAATCCTTATTCAGCAAATCCTTGAAGATTCGCCTCAATTTGTGATGCCATCCACAAAAACTGCCATACATAAAAAAGAGCAAACCGAAGCAACACCTGAATAAAGTCAACCTTGGGGCAAGTACACTACAAACACCAAGACTTTTGTACAGCATTCACTTTAGTACCTATACTTTTTTACATTCACTTGAGTCTACAACTTTGAAAAATCGATCACTTGAGTGCCATTTCTAATTTACCCAGCGAAAAAGCTGATGTGGCTACTAGAAAGCTGATATGGCCACTGGTGGACAATATTTCAATATTTTTCGATTTTTTTGATTTTTTTCTCTACAGTTGGCAAGGGTCGCTAGCAACCCTGGCCGGCTATGAAACCCTCACCCTCTACCACAAAGGCCTTAGGTGAGGCCATCGAGGCCTCATTGGCCATTAGTGAGGCCCCAACGGCCCTAACTTTAGGTGGTTATGGGCAACGCCTCCCAGAGTTAACAAGTTCGCAAGGGCCCTCGCCCGTAGCCGCCCAAGGTTGGCAAGCACCATTGTAACCTCACTCAGGGTGCCCGCGGCAAGGGCGAGACGGCCCTCACTCAAATCTGGCCACAAATGCCCTAGGCAAGGCCACCACGACTCTTGCAAGTGGCCGGCGAAGTGTTGACGGCCTCGCCCAAGGCCTGTGCAGCCAAAGGCAAGGGTTCCGCAGCAGGCGAGGGTTGCCGGTGACCTCACCAACCCTAGAGAAAAATAAAATAAAAAATTTCAAAAATTTCAAAAAATATTAATAAAAATATTAAAATATTATCCACCGGTAGCCACGTTAGCTTTTCCAACAGGCAAATAGAAAGTGGCATTCAAGTGAATGATTTTTCGAATTTGTGATATTCAAGTGAATGAAAAAAGTTTTGGCACCAAATTAAGCACCGTATGAAGTATTAGCATTTGTAGTATACTTTCCCCCCTCAACCTCTCATCGAGGTTGAAGAAGTCCAAGACCAGAAAAGAAAGGACAACGGCGATGACCAAGTATACCAATACTTAGAACCGTCGGTTTTGATCATGATGATGAGCTTGATTACAACTCTTCATGACATTACATTTAATTCCTTCTTGTCTCATGGACCTGCTTAACATCGTTTTGTTGATTTTGACTACTTTGACTCCCATGGCATTTTCATTTTAGAACTCTTTGAGCGTCTCCATCTGAAATTCTTTTGCGCTTTGAAAGAGAATGTTTTTCGTAACGTTGTGGCTTCGTTCTATTCAAATCTTCACTTTCCAAGCCAGGACTCCTTTATCATTCTTTTGGACTTGTTGCCTAGAGAGTTAAGCAAAGAGAATTTTGTGTCCGATTTTCAATTTACCTAGGGCAAAAGTACAACCCAAGTGCCAAAACTTGGCATGAAGGGACACTTAAGTGCTAAAAGTTACAAAAAGTGCACTTAAGTGTCATTTTTAAAAAAAATTGGATCACTTAAGTGCCAACTCCGGCGGAGGCTGCCGGAAATTTGACGTGGATTATTTTAATAGAATAAATCGCTTACGTGGCTCGCCGGAAGATGAGTCAGCAAAAACGACGTCGTTTTTGTGTTGACGAGGCATTTAAAAATTTATTAATCAAATAATATTAAATAAATTATAAAATTTATTAATTTAAAAAAAAGGGGGAAGGGGAGGGTTTGAGTGAGGGCTGTGCGGCCCTCGCCACCACCGCCGTCGCCGTTGCCGCCCTACCATCGCTAAGAAGGGCCGGCAACGGCGGGGCGAGGGTCATTTGCGGTTGCTAGGCCTTGGCCGGTGGCCCCGACTGACAGCCCTCACCTAGCCAGGCCAAGGGCCACTAGCCATTAACCAGGGACCCGCGACCCCGGCCAACCCTCACCTCACCGTCGCCGGCCCTTCCCGGCGATGGTGGGAAGCCGACGGCGGTGAGGGCTGCACAACTCTCGCCTAAACCCTCCCTTTCACCCTTTTTTTCTTAAAATTGTCACGTGTATATTTTATTTTGAAGAAAAATACTCCGTCAGCAAATAAAATCGCCAGAAAATCACACGAGCCAGTTTGGCCAGATTTTTTCACCGTTGGTACTTAACTTATCTTTTTTACTCCGATTTTGGCACTTAAGTGTATATTTTGTAACTTTTGGCACTTAAGTGTCCTCCTATGCCAAGTTTTGGCATTCTAGGGATTCGTACGTCATTTACCTGTTAAATGTTGATTTTGGGGTAAAGAATAGCCCGAGTGTCAAAACTTGACGCGGGAGACACTTAAATACCAAAAGTTACGAAAGGTATACTTAAGTGCCACTTTTTTTAAAAATTGTATCATTTAAGTGCCAATTTTGACAAAAGCAGTCGAAAATCCAACGTAGCTTATTTTAATAATATAACTTGCTTACGTGGCTCCCCAAAAGCTGAGTCGGTAAAAATTCAACCAAAACGATGTCGTTTTAGCACAGCGACATGGCATTTTAAAAATATATTTATTAAATAATATTAGAAATTTCAAAAATATATTATTATAAAATTAATTAATTAAAAAAAAAAGGGGAAGGGGAGGGATCAAGCGAGAGTTGTGTAACCCTCGTCGCCATCGTCACCACCCCACCATCGCCGAGAAGGGACCCTTGCCCCAGATCTGGGTGAGGGCCCGTGGGCCCTTGCCATAAGTTGACCAAAGTCGCCGGCAACTGGTCAAGGCTCAGCAACCCCAGCCAACCCTCGCCCCACCATCGCTAGTCCTTCCTGGTGATGGTGGGGTGGCGGCGACGAGGGCTGCACAACGCCTGATCCCTCCCCCTCCCTCTTTTTTGTCTTTTAATAATATTGATTTTTGAGTTTTTTTATATGACTGTTTTTTGCCATGCGGACAATTTCTTTTTCTTTTTTTAAATTGCCACGTAGATATTTGTTTTAAAAAAAATTGCTTCGTCAGTAAATAAAGTCTCCGGAAAATGACACGAGTGCTTTTGACTAGATTTTTTTGCTATTAACACTTAACTGATCATTTTTGCTCTAATTTTGGCACTTAAGTGTATTTTTCCGAACTTTTGGCACTTAAGTATCTCCTCATGCCCCACTCAAGGGATGCACATCATTGATTTTGAAGTCACCAAAAGACTGAATTGCTGGTGATAATTTTTGTCCCCTTTGTTAGTCTATTAGATAGTCCTTCATTTCTTGAATCTTTACTACGTGCGGAAAAGCAAAGAGAACATGTGGAGGTTTCGATTAGAAGGATTTGAAATTGGTGATCCTTCGTCAACTCTTGTGAATTAATTGGAACTCTTCTAATCATCATCAAGTCTTGTGAATGAAGTCAAACTCCTCATTGTTAATTGTCTTCCTAAAAAAGGGAAAGAAGGAAAAAAAGATAAAAAAAGAAGAAGATGACCTGGAATGACGCATAGATAGGGACAGTGAGAAATATGCACATGAAAATGTCACGTTGGATGACTAACAATGATTTTTGGGCGGAGAATTAATGGGTAGATTTGGTACGAGAGAGGAAGTTGAAGATTTTTTAGATAAGAAAAAAGTTTACAGTAAAATTGAGATCGAATTTAAAGTTAAGGTTCTTTTTAGGGAATTAAGCCATTTTGAAAGGCTTAATAAGTTGAATTTATTACCCATACCACTAGCGATACTATTTATAGTAGCTAATTCCCTTAGGCTACATTTAATCGTTTGGATTTCTAACTACAATAGAACTTGATATAATAAGATATGAAATCCAACGATATTAATGTCGAATATGTTTATATCATATTATGCATATTTTTTTTGGTATAAATGACATATCGGTGTAAATGAACCTAAAAGTTCACAAATAGATATGATAAAAATCTCTAACACTTTATTTTTATTTGCTTATTTTATTTTATTTTTCCTCTCTCTTTTTCTAATTATCTTTTTCCCTTTCCATCATTCTCTAATAAAATATTATTAAATAGTAATTTGTATCAATATACCTAAAATACTAAAATACCTAAAATATGTAACAAACATAAATATATATTGAATTTATATTATAAGATAGAATTAAATTCAAGTATATAAATAAAAATAATATGAAACTAAAAACTAAATTGTTATATTTTTTTATTTTGAATTTCTCATATTGAAATTAAAATATTATTTATATTGAAATATAATTTCATATTTTAAATTTAAGAAGTTTATTATTCATGAAAAATAACTTTCTTATTATGAATATTAAAAATCTTATCCACCTTTATCTTACATCTTCCATGGGATAAATTTTATCCATTCTATATCCTTCTTTTATTTGACTTTATCTTGTGTTGAGTAGACACCAAATATAGGAAATAATAGATTTTATCTTATTCTGAATTTTATTCTAATTGCCAAATTCAAACTACATGTCTAGGGAGGGTATGGCATTTTGATAATATTATAAAATAGATCGTCCTTCTAGCTAGGTATTGTCTATGTAAAGTGGGCACTTGTGAAATGAATAAACTGATGAATGGTTGATAAACTTCTCGATGCTATATCCTTGTAAACTGGTTACATATGGGCTTCATACATTTCCTTTAGCTAGGTAATAGGTTATGAGTTATCACGTTTATATTTTCCTGCACATGTCTAACAAATTAACTTTGTCATTACAAGTAGTAATGAATGATGCTTGTCTTAAAAAAAAATGAACACATAGGTTGCAAATAGAAATTGAATATTTGGGCTACTATTACATTTGACGCCAACACATGATTTGTTCTACGAAAAAGGCATGATGGGATTCTAATCCATTCCACACACAACTGAACTCCCACACCTAAGTTTTGTACGTTACGTTTAATGACTTTCTTCATATGTGTACTTAGGGAGTGTTCGACTTCTCCTATATTACCTATGATGATATATGTCCAATCTACTTA
Organism: Corymbia calophylla; assembly: GCA_014182845.1. Lineage (NCBI taxonomy): Eukaryota > Viridiplantae > Streptophyta > Magnoliopsida > Myrtales > Myrtaceae > Corymbia > Corymbia calophylla. Next base: position 19,952,265 of record CM024695.1, read on the forward strand.
GATTCTCTTAAATCGATGAGTGGTGACTACAGTCTAGTTTAAGATTTAATGAATTTTATAGTAGGTCACATGAACCTGGCATTTAAGAAGATCTTAGGAACCGAGGCACTACTAGCTAGGCAACCTTGATTTGTGAAATTCAGGATGGCGCATGAAAATATATAGAATTTGCTAAATCTTATTCAACATAATAAAAAGTTAATACTTTTCCATTGCTCAAATTTACTAAAGAAAAATAATAGTCTATATTAATAATAATAAAAATTATACCAGCGGAGTAAAGGCTTTATTTTTTTAAAGTCCCTTATTTGAGTTTAAGTAGCACAACGACCATAATCTATCTAACCGAGGGAGATTAAAAGTGGAGAGAGTTGGAGAAACTTACCTTCTCATTGCCCAAAAATAAGGTTTTAAAAGGGCAATGCTTCAAAGCTCACCCCGACAGATACAACACACTTGGAAAATAACAGAAACCACTCAAAAAATGCTGAAAAATACTTCATGGGCGCTAAATCGCGACAATTGAGCCTAATTCGGCTCTGGCTCGCGTTGCACAGCGTAGGCCTCTTATCGGCCGCGCTCGTGAGGCCCCATCAAGCGTAGGCTGCATCCGGGCCAGCGTACGGTAGACCTACGCTGAGCTGGGTTCACATCAGCTTGACAGTGTGATTGCCATGTGGCGGCTGGCGATTAGCTGACGGCGGTGTGTCGGCTGATTTTTGTGAAAAAATTCCAATTCTTTTTAAGTCAAATTTTGACTGTTCATTTTCCTATTGACCTGAGTTTGTCTCCCAAGGAGACAGGAAATATTTATTTCATCTTCAAATAAAAAAGTGTTGGGACCACATGTTCTTATAACCGAGCCAAAAACTCAATCGTAGTAAAAATATATGAGACTACATTTGGTAAAAATCTTATTGGTATGATTCATATAGTATGGGAAAGTTGTCAAAAAAATCATAAACCTTTTACATTGTGCTAAATTAGTTATAAACATTTTGTTTGTGCCAATTTAGTCCTAAACATTTTGACTTTGTGTTAATTTAGTCCTAAAACTTTAAAACTAGTGTCAATTTGGTCTTTCCGGGTAATTTTGACTAGATTTTGCTGACGTGAACGCTGGATGACTAATATGGCACGGTAGGCACCGACATAGACAACTTTTAATAATATTTTTTTTTTATTTTATATTTTATATTTATTTATTTATTTATTTATTTATTTATTTATTTTCTTTCCTTTTTCCTTTTTCATTTCTTTTTCTTTTATTTTTTCCCCTTGCTCCCTCCTTCCTTCAACTAGTCGATGGTTGGGCAACCCACTAGAGAGGAGGGTCGGTGGAGTTGAGGTTGACCTCGCCAATGGCCAATGCACCTTGCCGGCCACTGATGAGGCTCAAGCCCTTGCTAGTGGTTGCGATGTACCTCACTGGATTTGGCTAGTGTCTAGTTGACCGAGCTTGACCTCGCCAGATCCTAGCCCCTAACAAGGGCTCGAGTCTTCGCCAGAGGTCGAGAGGTTGTGCTTGTGATGGCTTGGGCCTTGTTAGTGGTTGGGTGACTGGTCGGATCGAGCGAGGTTGGGCTTTGCCCATGGTTGGTGAGGCTCGACCCTCATCGGATTTGGCAAGGGCAAGCCTCGTCTGCTCGACGTGAGGCTGCCCTAGGCGCACTGGAGGCCGATAGGGTTGACCTTGAACTCGCCAGCCCTTGCCTCTAGCGGATCACCCAGCTAGCGACCGACTGGAGGAAGGAGGAGAACAAGGGAAAAAAATAAAAGAAAAAGAAAAGAAAGAAAATAAATAAATAAATTCGAAAAAATATTAAAATATTATTAAATATTTCCACATCAATGCCGCTTGTGCCATATTAGTTGTTTGGTGTTCACATCAGCAAAATCTAGCTAAAATTAGCTGGAAGTCTCTTAATCTACACTACCCAATTATATCCTTCGTTTGTCAAATTAATTTATGAATCTTAGGTTACAATCTTGAGAATAAGGTGCATGCCTTTTATGTCGGGAGGCATGTCCCTTAGATCATTAGGATAAAGAGAACGCCTTTCAACTCGAGAGATAACCTTTGAATAAGAAAACACGCCGCTGATCGCGAGACCCAAGCCTCTCATACCATAAGGGGCATGCCTAAAGGGCACGCCTCCAACAGCTTGGGGCATGCCATCACGTTGATTGTGCAAGCTCTTTTGGTCGAAGGGTGTACCCTTATCAGAAGGGTGCATGCTCTTTGCGATAAGGTGTGTTTTGCTAGGGTGGAGACCGAGCTTGATCCCTTGACCGATTTGCGACTTCGGGTCCTTGCAAAACTCATTTGACCATACAATTAGACAAAGTCCTAGGTCAACTGTTTGGTCAAAGCTTGAAGCTTTTTTCAAGTGAAAATCTAAAGTGTCGACAATTACGCATTACCTTGTCCAACATTAGAACCAGACCCTTAAGATAAAAAAATACGCCACTGATCGTAAGATCTAAGCCCCTTAGGATAGCTTGACACACCTCTTATCACAAGGGGCATGCCTCCAACGGCTTGGGCCACGCCATCACACTGATTGTGCAAGGTCTTTTGGGTGTGCACTTATCGGAAGGGTGCTGCTCTTTGCGATGAGGTGCGTTTTGCTCGGGTGGAGGCCAAGCTTGATCCCTCGACCAATCTGTGACCACTGGTCCTTGCAAAACTCGATTGGCCAATCAATTAGACAAAGTCCTAGGTCGACTGTTTGGTCAAATCTTGTGGCTTTTTTCTAGTCAAAATCTGAAGTGTCGGCAATAATGCATTACCTTGTCTAAAGTTGGAACCAAACTCTTAAGATTTCCATTTTACCTTCGGTGGCGTGGAATCCGCCGGTCGGCAGAACGATAAGAGAAGCCCCGCAAGCTCAAGTACTCAAAAAAGAAAGTCCCATCCGGCGCAGGACTAGTGCGGACGCCTCAACCCTTTGAAAACAACTTAACCCCAGTTTTCTCCACGATCCCGCGGTCAGCTGTGTCCAATGGATGGCACAAGTCCACCTAACACCCAAACTAGGCAAAACCCATCTGATTAGGCTTGGTCCAACAGGTATAAAGCAAAACCCATTATGAAGCTAACTACCCAATGAACTTACCAAACGAACTGGCTGAACAGGAAACTCCTCAATCTCGTCACCTTTTGCCTAAAATTTTCAGTCAGGGATAGAATGATCACAAAGGTGAAAGTTAAGGACTAAAAAACTATTTTCAAAACAGTGTACACTTCGACATTCATTATTAAGTTCATAGACCCACAGTACTATATTTTTTCCTTTAACAAATTCTATAGGCAGAAGAATACTAGAAGTATCAAAAGTTGTGTATGACACTCATTTTAGTGCCAAAAGTTTTGGCTAGATTACTTAAGTGAAAAAAAGATCACTCAAATGTTAACGGCGAGAAATTCTGGCCAAAAATAATAAATGGCTTTTATAATTAAAATTTTTATATAACCTGGCTTATTATTTAAAAAATTCAGTCCACATGGCATTTCTATATGGCTTGCTTGGCATTGAAGTGATTGCTTTCTAACAACGACTATCACTGAAGTGATCAATTTAAAAAAAATTTGGAATTCAAATTATCACTATTTACAACTTTAGACGATATTGTTTAAGGGTTATATGCTGACTGGACACACCGATGAATCACGTAGGATTGAGAAATTAATAAAACATAACCGCATTGGATTTCTGCGACCTAAATTGGAGATGGCACTTAAGTGATTGTGTTTTTTAAACTGACACTTAAGTGATTAAAAAAAAAAAAAAAAAAAAAAAAAACTTTTGCCACAAAGATGAGCACCGTACATAACTTTTGCCACTTCTAGTGTCATTTTTCCAAATTCTATGATGTGCCTTTCTGATGGAATAATGATACCATAAGTCATTGAGCATTTATTCAACATGCCTTAAACTTTCAATTGTTTAAAATCATGTCCTTCAATTTTTTTTCTAATGTACAATATCATCTTGAACTCATCTCATGTTAAAATTCATGTTTGTTCTTTTGTTTTAGTCTCTGTACATGGAAGCTCTCATTAAAGCTGCTCTACTTAACAATGATTTCGGGAATACTATCCCCCAAAAATTCGATAGAGGCAAGAAGAATAAACGCAACATTGACATCCCTAATAGTAACAAGTATGAAAAAATTGGTAAACCTCGTTGAATCTATTGAAAGTTTGAGCGTTGCATATCAGATGGAAGTTTCGGGGTCTAATGAAATCAATTGAAATAGTGACATTGCATATTGAACAAAAGTTGAAGAAGGATGTCCTTGTTCTATTTGTAGTTGACCACACCTTAAAAGGTTGTTTACCTTATTTTACTTAAATGAGTACACACCACGTAACAACCCAGCCCATTATGTGTGGATCAAATCTCCAAAAGGAATACTCAAAGTAATCACACAAGGTGGCAACAATTTGAGGTTGGGTGTTCACTTATAAATTATGTATTTCTTCCAGTTGATATGAGACTTGGGATGTTATACACTATATGGGAAAAATGTCAGAAAAATCCTAAATCTATTGCATTTATGTCAATTTAGTCCTAAATTTTTAATGGTGCAAATTTAGTTCTAAATTCTTTGACCTAGTGCCAATTAAGTCCTTTTGGCTAATTTTGCCTATATATTGCTGACATGGATGCTGACCAACTTACGTGGCACCACCAGCACTAATGTGAATATTTTTTAATAATATCTTAATAATTTTTCGATTTTATTATCTTTTTTTCTCTTATTTCTTCTTCCTTTTGCCGATGATCAGCTATCGGCCATGGGAGGGCGGGCTAGCCTCACTTGGGTGAGGGCTCCCTTTGCTAGGTGAGATCCAACGAGGCCAACCCTCGTTTAGGCTAGGGCGGCCTTGCTAGATTTGGTGAGGGAAGCCCTTGCTGTGGTTGCCCTAAGCCCCTCTTGCTTAGGCCAAATCTGCTCAAGGTTGACCCTTGCTAGGGCTTAGCCTCACCATGGCTAAGCAACACTAGCTTGCCTAGGGATGGTTGGTGGCTAGCTATCGCTTGTCCCCAATCACCAGCAAAAGAAAGAAGAAATGAGAGAAAAAAGAATAAAGAAAAAAATAAAAAAAATTAGAAAAAATAAATAAAAATTGTTATTCTGATATTATTAAAAATTGTTCATATTAGTGCCGATGGTGCCATGTAAGCCGACCGGCGTCTACATCACCAATATTGTTAAAATTAGTTAGAAGGACTAATTGGCAATAGGCCAAAATGTTTAGGACTAAACTAGTACCAATGAAATAGATTTATGACTTTTCTAACACTTTTCTGTAATTATTCTCTTGTAACACTTTTTTATATATTTTGGCTCGCACATTGTCATCCCCTTATCAACTCTTTACATCCCTTTATCACATTGAATTGACTACATTATCCCTTACGGGTCCCGTTCTTGATTAAGATTATTTCTTACATTATTTCTTCTTCTTTTTTCAATTTTTCTAAAATACAAAATTACCCACATCCCTTTCAAATAACTTTTTTCACCCTAGTTGCTTCTTCCACACACATTACATTTCCTTTATATTTGTCTTCTCCTAAACTTATTCTCCATTGTTATAACCCAAGCAAGCACTAATCATATATCGGAGTAAAAAAATTTTAGTTTTATTTATAAATTGTTAATTTTATTTCCCTAAATTATCTTCATGATTGTGAATTTTTTGACTTTGATTTTTGGTACAAATTTACGAGAATTTTCTTAAATATTGAATATTGCGGTTGATTAATGCATTAACCACAATTTACTCATCTTTAATTGTATTGTTTTTTCTAGTGTAGTCACTATAGAAATCAATATTATTTTATGCTTAAAGGTATTTATTGATGATGAAACTGCAAATGGAGAAAACAATAATCAATCATTTTAACAAGTTCATTTGAAATTTGACCAGGTAATTTTCTAATGCAAGAGGATCTTTGAGTAGTGTGTGAATGTATATTCTTGCTCAAGGTCATTTTGTCTCTTTAGAAAGGTCAGAGAGACAAATATGTTCGTCTTAGTTGTGATATGGAAAGTAATAATTGTGATTGATGTAATATTTTTATTGCGTGTCAGAGAAAAAAGACTGGATCTTGGTTGATCGGAATGTCCTTTTGAAGTGCTTTGTTATTAAAAGAAGAATGGATCATGGTCACTCAAAATATTGAATGCATCACACAATAAATAATTAAAAATTGGAGTCTTAGATCTATAGAATAAAATGAAAGTTGAGTAGTTAAAATACACATACTACAACATAATGGCACATATCAAAGTAATAATTAAACGGAATGCATACTAAAACTATTGGATTTTTTTTTCACTTTTACTTGTGCTTAAGTAATTTTTTGAATAATAGTTTCCTAGTAAAAAGAAGAAGAAGAAATATACAACTCCTTAACAAAATAATTAGTTTTTTTGTTGGAAACCCAATAATTAGTTTACTATCTACCAAATAAATACACCAATCTTGTTATAAATAGAGAAAGAAAAGAAAAAAACCAGAAAAGAAAGAAGGCAAGCAATAATCTTAAATAAAAAATGGGCCTCACATTTAACGTAATAAATGTTGTTTGGGAGGAGCATAATTAATTTCGTTTCTAGTAAAATTGAAATAGAAAACAAAGAGGAAAAAAAGTAAGAAACAATTTTAAATTAAGAGTGGAAGTCGTAAGAAATAATATAGTTGATTCAATATAAAAAGATGTGTCAAGAGTTAGTAAGGGATGGAAATAACTCGAGCCTATTTTTTCCTCCAGAATTTTACTATAGAGACTTTGTAAGGAGACTATTTATTAATACCAACCTAACTAACTTGTTTATCTTCCGCGCAATTATGTTTTCATCGCTTTCCTTGCCCCTTTTATGATGATACCTTTAGGGTTCTATAGACCGCATAAGCTAAATTCATCTTGACCATTAGTCATGAGGGACCTACGGTGGGTTCCACAGAACTAATAGTGGAGATAGACATTAACTACATGATTTAGAACCATGCAATAACTTCTCTCTGATCATGCAGACCTCAAACAAAAAGCGGACACAGACATGATTTTTGTGATGAAGGAATTGCGCAGAAAATTAACACGGGTTTCTCAATGGCATTCGAAGTATTGATCCCTCATCGTACCATACCGTATTTAAGTTAATTTTTGTTCTAACTCCTATAAAACTCTTTACCATAAAAAATACATTGATTTTTCTGACGGTATGTAGTAGGATACTAATTTATCCAAGAATTACGTCAAAATGAATTTGGGTACAATGTGGTATGATCGAAAATTGGTCCTTCCAGAGATCATAGAAGGGCCAACTAACACCTCAACTTTTCCTTAAATGCAGTACAGAACAAGCATATATATTAGCTATGGCCAATAAATTATACAAAAGACTATGGGCAAAAAAGAAGTATTGATATTGGCTGAGCTGCCCTGGTGCGGCTGCAATTGTTTAGTAGAGACAATGTCTTTTTCTCATTTTAGGCCAAAGATGTTAGTGCTCTCTCGGTTCTAGGAGCATCTCTCTACGATGGTTATCTGGCAATAAATAAACAGATGATAAACCAAGTTAAATGGACGTATATAAAGCAAGCCAGTGAGATATCGATTCCCCTAGAAAAGCCATCTGGTGAAGATCAGCATCCGCCTTTTGCATTACACTTGATTCCAAGAACCATCTACCTACGATATCATTTCCTAGAATGATAAATTATTATAATGGAAATGAACCGTGAATCAAGAGGTTGACTAACTAATCTTTCAAGTGGAAAAACAGCAACCACATATAGTGCATTTTAGGGTTTTCAAGGAATAATAAAACGATGGTCCCGTAATCAACATGCATGTTTGGAGAGATAGAGATGAATGGAAATCGCTAGTGCATACATGATAGGAACTGAAGTTGATAAAATAGCTGCACTATCCTGTACTGAATTAGTTTTTCAAGAGAAAGATAGTTTAGTGCAAAAGAGATAAGATATGGTTATAAGAGATTAAAGTGCCTTATACATTTCCCATGTTGATGACTAGCAAATAGGCTTTTCCACTAATATCTGGCAATGCGGAAACTGTAAGACCACTGTGACGGGGACCACCTTATACATAATAACTAAGAGTTTTGTTTTTAGGGACATATAAATTATATATAGAGTTACGTAAAGGGTTTGGATTGAGGATGCATGATGTGACTTTGTCTCATGTGATCTAGCCTTTGTAATTCTTGGAATGTTGGATACAGCAACAGGGGCGCTGGAGCCGATATCTACAGACCTGACCGGATGTTCAAAATTCAAACAAGATATTGTGGTAGCTGCACTCTAGAACTAGGGTGAGAAATGCAGTGCCTTCGAAGAGATTTCTCCCCCTAACCGTGGTTGTGAGGAAGCTGCATACGATACGCAATAAGTTGCGTAAGATAATCTGACCTTGTGATTTTCATGGTCTCTCGATCCAGGTTGAATCATTGTTGAGTTGAAGCAACCAATGGGGCGATCTGATGCTGGGTGCTCGCTCTCGGTTGTGGAAGCAATTACGTCATTGAAAACATTCTACTTCCATAACCTAAGTGCCCTTCCTAGTTCGAAAGCGAGGGTTCTCTCTAGATTAAAAACATGATCGTGGATTCACTCTAGTCTAGCATTATTCGTCTTTCGATTATTTATACACTCCACAATTTTCAAGTGCTTGTAACTCTCACTCAATCTTGGGTTGATTACTAATTCAGTAATACATTTGTAGTATGAATGTCAATTTAGCCCTAGAATTTTCAATTTTACCAATATAGTGTTGCCTGGGTTTACTCCTATAAGGAGGAAGCTGAGTGAATTGTAAACCCAAAGGCTTAAGCCCATATAATAATCCATATAGAGATATAGAGTTTCTCATTATCTTTTATGTGGTAGCCACAAGTGACATAAGTTGGGGCACATTGTTCTGGGTCGAGGGTAGTATTTGATTTTCATCAAGTTGACATTGGAGATTGATTCGTAGTCTGATTGAGCTACAATTTGGTTAGCATGTTTGTGACACATTATTCTTAAATCTGATTGGTTTGATTTTCATTTGTAGCTCACTATTTTTCGTGGGTTGAACTGAACTTGCGTTTTTGGTGAAATTTATCATTGATCTCTTATGAAATTCATGTGTATTGGCAAAATTGATGTTTTTGATGTCTTTGCTAATATATACCTTTAGTATATATTAGAGAAGAACTTTATTTAACCAATTTTGTTGATTTTGATCTCCTTATTCCGAGGAGGTTTTCCACGTAAAAAATCGCCTTGTGTTTGCGTGCTTAGTATTTATATTATTTTATTATATTGTTTCTTATTAGGTTTGCACAAGAAAGGAGATTGTTTTGTTTTGCTGCCCTAAACTGATTTTGTTCAAATTGTTACTATTCTCCTATCATCTATTTCACTGCGCTAAGTGAGGGCCGTACGTTTCTAGTATTATTATCCCCATTTAGATGTTTAGATCGGGTTGTCGATTTCTTTGTTTCCCAATTTTGAGTTGAATGGATATCTTTCATGATTTTTTAGCTTCTCTTATTGCTTGACTTTCATGTTTGAAAAATACAAAAAGATTGTATTCCTTGGTAGATGAGATTACTTTTCTAAATAAGATTGCATGCTAGTACTATCTAGTAATTTTGGATAAGTTTTCAAATTATAATAGGATTTAAGTTAGATTATTTTCAAATTCAAGTTGGATAACCCTTTACTTTAGATGGAGTATCCCTATTATTTATTTATTCTGAATTTTAATAGAAAAAATAATTAAAAATAACAAGTGTATATCATGTAGATTTAGTTGCATCATCCATGCATCACTAATCACTACTTGCCGTGTCATCTTGCCACATCATGGCATGTTTCATGCTTGTCATATGCCATGTCATCTTGTCACATCATTATTATGTGCCATCTTATCATGCTTGCTATGTCATCGTGCCATGTCATTGAAACGTCATCACGTTTACCATGTCATTGCCATGTTACCTTCTATGCCACATAATTACTAATTGTATGTTTAGGGTTATTTACTTTATAATGCATTCATTTTAGAATAGTTTAGATTAATTTTTGCCCGTCATTGGCATTAGGTCATATCACAGGTCATTTGAGTAACAATTATGCATGTTAAACCTAGGTTAGAAACTCATAGGATTAGTTTTCGTAAATAAAGGAAAAAAGCCAAAAAAAGAGAATTAATTAGGTTTGGTTAATTAGTTAATAAATTAATGGGTAGACTAATTATTGTATTTTAGTATTTTACTTGTAATTAGAAAATTAATTAATTCGTGGTGCTTGAATTCTTGTTTTCTAGCAATTTATTTATTCAATATTTTGATTGTTAAGTGTTACTTTAATGGTTGAGCATTGGCATGAACACCCATCATATGTTATTGGTTTATGATTAAAATTAACCAACATTGCTTGTAAAATATTTTTGAGATAAAGAGAAAAATGTACCAAAATGATGTTTCTTTAAAGGTTGAGCATTGGTATGAACGCCCATTACATGTTATTGGTTTATGATTAAAATTAACCAAAACTGCTTGTAAAATATTTTTGAGATAAAGAGAATGTATTGAAAGGATGTTAGATTTATCTAGCATAATTAAATCCCGATCCTATGAATCTCTAGTTTGCATAAGTAAAGTGCATTTCCTTACTTTACTTAGATGTCTAATTGAATTACTAATAATTGATTAGTAGCGATTCCTAAATAAATTGATTTGCATGTTCAGTTAATTAAATAGGAGTGATTTCCCTTTGGGAAGGTTGCGACACTTGTGCCTCTTTGTTGCCATCTAGTTCGTGGTCGCAACCCCTACTTTATGCTCTATCCCTTGCCTTCTCTGTCCCTGGCTTGGTGGTTGCCACCTCACAATGATACGAGGTTGCGACCACCTTGACAATGGCGGTGAGGGCTCTCTGCCTCCTCCCCTATCCTTGTTGAGGATAGAAGAAAGCTCATGGTCCTACTAGATGACAACTGAGGTCGCCAACCCCTCACCATTGCTGCCCAGGCCTGACCTTGGATTCGGTGCCGCGAACCCAGAGTTGAATCCCAGTGTGTGCATGGGGCATAATGCAGAGGCAACGACAGCATGGTGAGTGCTTGAGAATGAGCGATGGAGACGGCGACAGTGGCGGGGGCGTGGCTAGAGTCTTGGTCGTGGCTAGTGGGGTTGGCTTACTCGAGCATTGTGACTTTGCACAGTGAGCTGGTGAGACGAACAAGGGCAAAATGGGAAAGAAGAAAGGGAGAAAAAGGAATTAAAGAAAAAGGAGAAAGAAAAGGGGATAATTATAATCGATCCAAACCGTTGAATTTACTTATTGTGGATGTGTTCAGATCTTAAAGGGGTTAAGTACAACTAAATGCAAAGAGAGATCCAAATGTAGAGGATCTTGTTAGTATATCTTGCCATGGATGGTCGGAATCACGCAAGTGGACTAGTCACTCATCAAGCACAACGCCTGCTCGTTCATATGAAACCTAGCTAGTGGTTCAAATAGTCACTCCATGTGGATACCTCGCTACTAAAAACGAGTCCACGGACCCCCCATTAGGACGTAAAACCCTAGTAAGAGCATGCAAGTTGGATATTATACTCTCTTAGTTGCCTAGCAAAAGCACAAAATAAGCACTAGAGCTGTTTTCAGTCCATTTTAAAAAACCCACATGAAAGCAATAGATGCCCATCTCCAATGCCTGATGTCTAGTAAGTGGGAGATCCACATCCCTTTGCATACCTTATTTTACGTGCTATCGAGCCTTACTTTTGCTTGATGAAAGTCACCACCAGCCTCCACAATAGACGCTAGCGTTCCGGAACCATATAAACATTAGTTATCAGCCTCGCGCATTTTTTGGGGTTAAAAACAAATCTCCTGTCCATTTCCATGACGTGCTATAGGCATTGAAAATTTTGACCCCACTAAGGATTCACGCGATAAGTGGGCTACTTTATCTCGTGCAAAATTGGTTGTTAGAAGGCACCTTTTATTTTATTTTAGTATGTAGTAAATGAGAATTGTTCAAGTGGAGTTTCTTTCTGGAAAATGACGCACTCTGTTTCAGAGCGGAAAGTAAAAATGCCAAACCACCCTCCCTCTCCTCTCCTCTGCCAAAAGAATAAGAAAAAGCAGCATTCTGAGCACCATCAATGATTTCACAACCGTCAGCCATCGCCACGGTCGACTATCGCCACCACTGGCCTACCGGTGATGCTACTGTAGCCACCATAGCTAGCTAGCTCCGCCAACAGTGTCCGTCGCCATTATGGGCAGTCCCGGCAACTAGGGCCGTCGTCACAATCACCATCACTAGTTGCTACGGCTTGTTTTCGTCTCTATTGCGTTCTTGTTAACCACTTTTTCATTATTAAAACCTTTTTAACAGAAATTTTATATGGCGTGCCATTAACACAACCTAAAAATGTTAGTCAACCATGTTGTCTTGCCTACATTTGGCGAGGATGTTGTGACCCTTGCAGGCCCTCACTTGTGATTGGTCGTTGACCATTGCTGAGATTGGCCGCTAGCAAGAAGGAGAAAAAAAGGAAAAGGAAAACAAATGAAAATGAAAAATTCATAAATATTCCATATTAGTGCCGATCACATGATGTAGGATGACCTAGTGTTTACTTTAGCAATTTTTGGTTAGAATTGATTGGAGGGACTAAATTAGTAAATGATCAAAAGGTTTAGGACTGAATCGATTATCGTACAATAGGTTTCGAACTTTTTGAATAATTTTCTTGAGGAAAATCAATTGCCAAAAGCTCATGAAAACGAAGAGGAAATCAAATTGACACTCTCACACCTAATGCAAGGAAACTCGGGAGTGTTGAAAAATATATCTGCCTTTGGCTCATTCATTAGACACTAGCTAGCTTTCGGATAGGGAACAATAACATAGGAATTAGAGAGAGAGAAGCTACCACTGTGTAGCGAGAGATGTCATGTGGAAGCACCATCAACACCCTTCTTAGGGGTGTCAAATGGGTGAATTGGGTTGGGTTTGAATCTGGTTGAGAATGGTCCGACTCATATTGATCTATTTTAATACAATATAATTTCAACAACTCATACCTGACTTGACCCGACCCCGACCCCGATCCCGATCCCGACCCAACTCATACTTGGACCTAATCCATATTAGTAAAACACATTCATACTTTAACCTCGTTGACACTTGATTTTTAGTTAATGTGTCGATAAAAGAAAAAAATCGTGATTGAGGTTTCCGATCGCAACAGAGCCCTTTTTCGAACAAAAAATGTCGTTTTTCAATTCTATTTATTTGATTAGCTTTAGTACATAATTTCCTATTCATTTTACACAAAAACCTAAAAAGTCAAATTGTTGACTTTTGGGTTGACTTTGTGGTTAATCATTTGACCAAAAGTCAATCCTAAGTCAAATTATGGCTTTTGCACAAAAAGATTCTTTTTAAGTTTAATTTTACTTTAAAAGTGAAAACTTCAGAAAAATTCAAAGATTTGACCACAAAATCAAACTTTTAGTGAAAAGTCAACTCGGGTTCAAATTTTGGTCAAACCTTTGACAAAAAATAATGAAAAATTACAAAAATTACAAAATCATTTCATTTTAGCTTTTATTTTATATTAGGATCGAAAATTTTGGAAAATTCGAATAAGAATCTCATTTTCCGAATTTTTCAATTTTAGATTCAAAATTGACCAAAAAAAATTACTTTTGTTCTAGTCAAAATTAGGCCTAGTTTCTTTTATGACATTTGATCTAGAGATAATTACCCATTCACACATTCAATCATTTCAAGATTGGGCAAGCTGGAATGCGAATTGACATTTTTGCCCCTAATTAGGGGTCCAAATTAGTTCAACATGATTTGAAAACAAATAATTCTATTCTACTCAATTTTGTGAGTTAAGTCCAAACTTGGGTTCAATTTTGGGAAATTCATTTGCTAACTTGTTGATTTGGGGAATTTAGCTCACTTGGTTTTAAGAAAATAGAATTGTAGAGTTTTAATTCATGAAATTCAAGTTGACCTATTCATAATTAAAGTTTAATTTGATGAATTGAGGTTCAATTTCGACATTGGTCCCCAATTTAGTTTTGACATAAAAGTTGTGCCATCTATTTAAGGTCAATTTGAATGCAGTTCTCCTTTTAAGCATGAACAATTAGGGTAATAGGTGTATTGCAATTTTAATTGAATCTAATTTCAATTAATTTACAAATTTTGGCAAACAATTAAAATAATTTGCTCATTTAAAGTGTAGAAAGTCCAATTTGGTGCACCCATAGCATGGATGCAATAATTTTCATAATAATTAGGTTTAGGCTTATAAAAATCATTGAATTGAATTTCCATGGTTTAATCGGCCTAATTATATCAACATTGGACCATTTCTTTTGTAATTGGACTACGTTTTGTCGAGATTGATAAAATTTCTTTACTAAATTGCAAAGAGTTAAGGAAGATAGGGATCGAACTACTCTAGAAGGGCCCGAACTGGTTGAACTGGTGTGAACAGGTTTGATCGGTTAGACCGACCATCGGCAGGCAGAGAGGACCCAGCTGGTTCCTCACCGCCGATAATCGCCATGAGATGGCCCGCCTCATGGTCAAACCTTCTATGCCCTTAGTTTTTAAAATTTGTGATTTTGCCCCAAGGTTTTTGAATTTTTGCTAAATTCCTCTCAAATTCAAGAAATTTGCAAAAATGCCCTAATCTCATAATCAAATCTCAACCATTCATTATGAATGCATCTGAGCCCTTAAAAATATTCAGCATGTGATTAAGTCAATGGATGGAATTAGATCTAGGGATAGGATTAGAATCCAAGGGCTAAGATTTCATCTAGAGGAGTGGTATATAATCATTTTTCCCTCCAAAATTTTTGGGGGGCCATTTGTGCAACACATTCTCTCTCTAATTTGCATTCTCTCTCTCTCTTTCTCTCTCTTTTCCTGCCCTTTTTCTCCCTCTAATATGCATTCTCCTCTCTCTTTCTCTCTATTTTCTCTCTTTTCCTGCCCATTTTCTCTCTCTAACCGCTCACACGATTTGCTTCAACCGCCAGCTAAACCCCACTAGCGAGCCCTTATTGGTGACGCCACCACCTCCTTCGGCTTCCCTCTCCTTCTGCTCCACAGATCGGCCACCAGCCGTTGCCTTAAAGCCCCTCCCACATAATCATATGCCTTAGCATGACCATGGTCTTGTCATTATGCATGTTGTTCATGTTTGCTTTGTCCTTATTAATTTTGTCCCAGGCATTATGATCACATTTAGGTGTAAATCCCTCATGAAAAATGTTCATGATTTCATACACAATCTATATGATTTTTCTTCCATTTTTGCCATGTCATATAGGAGTTGTAGGCTATGCATTTTCCGAACGTGTTTAGTATCCTTTATGTTGCAATCTTGTGTGTTCATGCATATACTATAAATTGGAAATGAAATCGAACTTACAAAGTCTTACAGCATTCCCTGAGCTTTCTGATGATGCTAAGTTTAGTCCATTTGCATGTCAATAGACCCTTTTTCTATTTTTGGGAAATTGCCCTAAGATCTGAAAAATGTACAAATTCGGAATAAATGATTGACCAAATCTGTACTTGCATTTTGTCATTTTTGTATGAATTTTTTTATAATGATTTAGAGGTCAAGTCCTCCATGGAATTTGATTTTCATCTCTAGGACAAGTAACAAAATTTGAGAATTTTTCACATCATTAACATAACCAAAGTGCCATGAGTTCACCTTAGAACCCTACTACCTTGTTATGTTCTAATGCTTTACATTGTCTTCTTCCGATTTTTATAAATTCATATGTAGCTCTTATTAGGAAACTTTCTTCATGAGAGTTGTTCCATATTGAGTTCTTAATGTGTTGTAATTTTTACAAGGCTCATTGGTAGTGGGTCCATGCTCAATTGCTTGTTCTTTGATGAATGTCTTGTAAGTTCCCTTGTTTTGTTCTTTGTGACATGATCATGTTTTAGGATTTTTAGAAATTTTTGCATGCAAAAAGACTTTAGCTGTCTTCATGACTTTTGATCCTTGTTTCTTCAACTTTAAGTACAAAAATTTCCAGAAAATAAAAAGATTGTCTAACAATTATTTGATGCATGTGATTTGTATTTGGCGTATGATGAATGTATGAAGTAACCCGGTAATGGCTCACTAATTGTTTGATTGGGTGAGAACCAAAGTCTTCGGATTTGCTTGCATGTTTACTTTCAAGCTTTGTGCATATGATTATTAAATATTTGCAAAAACCTGATGCATGCTCATGGGTTAAACTTGGGGATTCCACATAGAACCCGATTTAGGGGCCTTATGGTGTTAGCCACCATGAGTAAACACCAATGATGGCTAATTATCATAAACCATGTCTAACAACAAATGAGGAAATGTTCTAGTTGTATGTCATATGTGCAATCTCAAAGACCGACTCCAAGGCCAACTTGAATCGATCAATTGTTACTTGTTTGATTCCTTAATGTGCTTTGGTTGCCTTTTGCTTGATTCGGTGTTTGTTTCAAATGTAATTCGTTATGCTTTAGCTTTAGAATAAAATTAGGTCAATAAAGTGATCCCGAAGACGACGGAGGTTGATTTCCTTTCCGACCTTTTTTTCCTTGTAAATGGTGAGTAATCGATGTCCATTTTGACCTTTTCCCCTGTATCATTCATTTAATAATTGACATATGTCTCGGGTCTTCTCTTGCGATGTATATAAACCCAATGAGCTGTGGGTTTCTTCTTCATTTTCCTTCTTTTGATTTTTGAAGCAATTTGATATTTATCAAATGCTTGAATTGTAAAATGATTCTGATTCCATTTGTGGATTATTGGAAATTTGTAATTGATGGTTGATGCACAATGTTTCTGTAAACCCTAAGAGGTGTGCGGTTATGCGCATACTTGTCTAAGATATCCTTATGGGCGAGTCACCGGCTTATAATAGGTGGAGACCTAACCAAGGGGGGAATCTTGGTTGTTAAACGTGACCATGGTTGGATATTTGAGCTTGAGTTTGGTCAATGGAGTGGACCATTGACATTTGATTTGAGTCTAGTCGATGGAATGGATTATTGACCCATGTTTTGATGAGTTTAGCCAATATAATGGACCATTGGCATGTGTTTTATGAGATTGACCAATGAATTAGACCATTGGTACCTATTTTGTTATTATCTTGAGATACTTTTATTATAAACATATTATGTTAAAAGCGAGTTATGTTTGTGTTTAAAATGTTCATAGTGATTTCTCGATCCACTTGGAAGAAATGTGTTATTCACTAAGCTATGGTAGCTCACTCTTCTCATCTACATGTTTTTCAGGTTCTTCAGCGAGCCGCAAGTAGAACGTGAGCATTCATATTGGGGAGAACTTTTTTATAGTGGAAAATTATTGGTATGAATTGACATAATTGTGAACTTGTAAGCTAGCTGTGTTGGGATGTGACTATATCTTTTTGGTGGTTTATAGACAACTCTGATATTGTAAATATATGCCCTTTTGTCAAATATATATATGGATGTATATATGTTAATATTAGGCTACATTTTTTGGTATAAGGATGGCCATGCCTTGCTCTTGTTCATGTAGATTTGGGGTATGACATTTGTTGGTATCAAAGCTTAAGTTTTGATCTTTCTAGGTGTAGATGTGGGACATGGTGAGATTGTGTGATAGATTTTAGTGCGCTAGACTTTTAGATACTAAGTTGTCGCTTCATTCTTGGATCCAGGTGATCATGCGTGACTCGGAGATACTTGCCTTGCTTCGTAGGAATAGTAAAGGCAAGCAAGTTGTAATTCCCGATGCTAGAGATATGCCTCAACATTCTCGAGGCTCAACTTCAAAAAGAAGATTGGAAGATCAACATGATGGGAGTCCCAACTTGCGCAAAGTTAGAGAAGAAGCTCAAGAGCCCTCTCCCCCAACTGAGTTCAAACATGCCATGATTCATTGGTTTTGCTAGGCGAAGGAATTAAGCAGAGATGGCATGAGTGGCCCTTATACCTTCGCTCAATTCAAAAAGGAAAAACCACCCACTTATGATGGGAAAGCTGATACTCTTGCAGTTGAGCATTGGACTAGAAAAATCGAGGGCATCTTCGAAGCTGAATGTGTTCCCAAGGACAAGAAGGTTAGCTTTGCCACTCGATATTTGGAGGGTGAAGTAGAGCATTGGTGGGAAGGAATGAAGCCCATCCTTAGAGATAGGAATATTGTTATAGCTTAGGAGGACTTTAAGAAGGCTTTCAATGCTCAACTTTTTCCCATTTCATTTCAGCAAAAAATGAAGAGTGATTTTATACACATATCTCAAGGTGACTATTGTCCTAGAGTATGCAATCCGCTTTAATTAGATGAGTAGATTTGTTGAGCAATTTGTGTCCAATGAGCATGATAAAGGCAGATCATTTTTAGCAAGGGCTCCAATATGAAATTAGTTTTGCACTCACACCTCTAGCATTGACAACTTATAAAGACATGCTTGAACGAGCGATGAGGGTGGAACAAAAGATTTTGGAACAAGGGACATAGGGTGTACCTCAACATAAGAAGTTGAAGCCCACTAATAATTAAGATAGTGGTACCGATGGTAATAGAAAGAGAAAATTTTTAACCAACTCGAAAAGTCCAAAATTTCGAGTAACTCAAGCCTGTATACTACCTATGGGAGGCGCCATGGCAATTCTTGTTACCGCAAGAGATGAGCATGTTTGTGGAAAAATAGGACATATGGCGCGTGATTGTCCTACATAGAGGAATGCCCCTGGGGATAGCAGAGTATGCTATGTATGTGGGCAACTTGGGCATCTAGCGTCTACTTGTTCTATGAAAAAAATTGCCCCTCTAGTTAGTAGGCCTCAAGAAAGCCAGCAAAGACAGAAGACGACGAGGAAAGTCTTTGCGATGATTGAAGAGGATGTGGCCGCGTCTAATACAGTTGTTGCAGGTAATATTTTGATTGCCTCGCAATATGCCTATGCATTGTTTGATCCTGGTGCTATGCATTCCTTCATTTTTGCTGATTTTGCAAGGAAACTTGACATGCTACCTAAGTTTCTTAAATATGAATTGTGTGTTGATACACCCACTGGTGATTTCTTGATTGTTGACCGTGTGTTCAAGAATTGTTTACTTCGGATTAATGATGTCAAATTGCCTGTGGATTTGGTGGAGTTACATATATGAGATTTTGATGTTATTCTAGGGATGGATTGGTTATCAAAATATTATGCTACTGCTGATTGTTATTCAAAGAAAGTTATCTTTCAACCTCCAAATCAACCTGAGTTCTCTTTTTCAAGAAATTGTAAAGGGCACTTTTCCAAAATTGATTTCAGTTATGCAAGTAAGGAAGCTTTTGAGGAAAGGTTGTTTTGGTTATTTGGCCTATGTAAAAGACACAAGTGAGGAAGCGGTAAAGCTAGAGAATGTTCATGTTGTTAGAGAATTCCCTAGTGTGTTTCCTGAAGATTTACTTGGCTTACCTCCTAAAGAGAGATTGAGTTCTGTATCAATTTAGTACCTAGTATAACACCTATCTCTAAGGCACCATATCATATGGCACCTTTTGAGTTGAATGAATTGAAAATACAATTGCAAGAGCTTTTGGATAAGGGTTTTATCAGGCCTAGTGTATCGCCGTGGGGAGCTCATGTTCTATTTGTAAAGAAGAAGGACAATAGTATGCGGCTTTGTATAGATTACCCAGAACTTAACAAGGTGACGATAAAAAATAAATATCCTTTGCCCTGGATTGATGGTTTATTTTATCAACTCTAGGGAGCCTAGGTATTTTCTAAGATCAACCTTCGTTCTGGGTATCATCAGTTAAAGATAAAAGTCGATGATGTGCCTAAGACTGCTTTTAGGATAAGGTATAAGCATTATGAATTTCTTGTAATGCCTTTCGAGTTAACGAATGCCCCTACTACTTTCATGGATTTAAGAACAAGGTATTTAGGCAATTTTTTGACAGATTTATCGTGGTATTCATTGATGATATTTTGGTTTATTCAATGAGTTTGGAGGAACACGAGCATCACTTGAGTTGTTCTGCAAACATTGCGTGAAAAGAAGTTATATGCTAAATTCAGTAAGTGTGACTTCTGGCTTGATCATATAGAAGTTTTTGGTCATGTAATATCAAAAGATGGTATCTTAGTTGACCTAAAGAAAGTTGAAGCAGTTGTTCAATGGAATCGCCCCACTAATGTCACAGAGATAAGAAGTTTTCTTGGGTTAGCAAGTTATTATAAGCGGTTTGTAGAGGGGTTTTCCAAAATTACTAGTCCACTTACTCGCCTAACTCATAAATGAGTTAAATTTATATGGTCAAATCAGTGTGAGTGGAGTTTCAAGAGTTGAAGAGATGGTTTGTGTCAGCTCCTATATTAACCTTGCCTTCAGGAACAAGTGGCTTTACAATCTACTATGATGCATCTAAGGAAGGTTTAGGTTATGTTCTTATACAGAATGGTAAAGTTGTGGCTTATGCCTCCAAGCAGTTGAAAACTCACAAAAAGAACTATCCCACTCATGATTTAGAGTTGGCTACGGTTGTGTTTGCCATAAAAATATGGTGGCACTACTTGTATGGTGAAAAATGTGAAGCCTTTATGGATCATAAGAATCTGAAGTATATTTTTACTCAGAAGGAACTAAATATGAGGCAAAGGAGATGGCTAGAACTTCTGAAAGATTATGACTTATTTATCAATTACCATCTAGGTAAAGCTAATGTAGTAGTTGATGCCTTGAGTCATAAGTCTTTTGGGAATATGGCAACATTGCTCACTTCTCAGAAGCCTATTCTCGAGGATATGAGAAAGCTGGACTTGGAGGTATCGATACATCAGCTGGGTGCTCAATTAGCTAATCTTCAGGTACAACCAACATTGGTTGACAAAATTAAGGCTAAACATAATGAGGATCCTTAGTTGGGGAAGATCAGAGAAGGTGTAGAAGCAGGAAAACAAGAGGACTTCAATATCCATGTGGATAGGTTGTTGAGGTTTCATGGTCGACTATGTGTTCCCAATGATTCAAAATTAAAGGAGGAGATATTACGGGAAGCTCATAGCACTAGATTCTCAATTCATCCGAGAAGCACTAAGATGTACAAGGATTTGGGGGAAAATTTTTGGTGGATCAATATGAAGAAAGACATTGTGAAGTATGTCGACCAATGCCTGATTTGTCAACAAATAAATGTTGAGCATCAGAAACCAAGTGGTCATCTACACCCACTTGAAGTACCTAAATGGAAGTGGGAGCATATTGCAATGGATTTTATTGTCGGTTTACCGAGAACGCCTAGTGGTAAGAATGCTATTTGGGTGATTGTCGATCGATTGACTAAATCCACACACTTTTTGTCATATCGATTTAGCCTTTCACTGGAGGACATGGCAAAATGGTATGTTAATGAGATAGTGAGGCTTCATGGAGTTCTAGTAAGTATTGTTTCCAATAGAGATCCCGGATTGGTGTCTAACTTTTGGAAGAGTTTTCAAGGGACGTTAGGCACTCAACTCAACTTTAGTACATCTTTTCACCCGCAAACGGATGGACAGTTAGAGAGAACCATTTAGACATTAGAAGATATGCTATGATCCTGCATTATTGACTTTGGCAGTTCGTGGGATGGACACTTCCATTTGGTGGAGTTTTCTTATAATAACAGCTATCATTCTAGCATTAAGATGGCTCTTTTCAAAGCTTTGTATGGTTGTAAATGTAGAACCCCTATTTCTTGGGATGATATTAGTGAGAAGAGGTTAACTGGCCCCGAGTTCATACAACAATCATAAGAGAAAGTTAGGCTTATTTGAGAGCATAAAAAACAGCACTATATCCGTTAGAAAAGTTATGTAGACCTCAAAAGACACAAGGTAGAATTCAGTGTAGGAGATCATGTATTCTTGAAGGTTTCTCTCATGAAAGTTGTCATGAGATTTGTCACGCGTGGTAAATTGAGCCCAAGATATGTGGGACCGTTCTTGATATTAGTTGCTTATAAATTGGCTCTACCACCAGCATTATTTGGAGTGCATAATGTATTCCACGTGTCTTTATTACGAAAATATGTGCCAAATCATGATCATGTACTTGACTTTACACCATTGAAGTTAAGAGAAAATTTTACATATGAGGAGCAACCTATTTGCATTATCGATAGGAAGGATCATGTATTGTGACGACGCATTATTCCTTATGTGAAGATTCGATGGCAAAACCACATGGAGAGGGAGGCCACTTGGGAGCTTGAGGATGAGGCAAGACACAAATACCCTCACTTATTTCATGATTGAGGTACGTGTAAATTTCAAGGATAATTTTTTTTTTAAGGAGGGTAGACTGTAATATTTGAGCCAAATAAGCTATCCCACCTTTTTCTCTTGAAAACCAGCTTAGTCCATCTTCATTTCCCCCTTCTTTTGCTCCCCCCAAGTCAACGGACAAAACAGAATAGAAGCAAGAACAGAAAGAAACAAGAGAAGAGAGAAAGAGAAGAAGCAGAAAGGGAAGGAGGAGAAACTCCCATGTGCTCGCCACAAACACCTCGACAGCTCATTTTAACACCATTCTACGATGCTAGTAAGTGATTAAGGCTTTTAATCGTCATTTGAAAGGAATAGTCGCAATTAGGGTTTGAAATTCGAATTTAGTAGAGATTTGTGCGGTGAAGTTTGATTTTTGAGTCGTTGAGCTATGAATTTTTATGGGAATGATAATTTATGATGTTATGAAGCCATAGCATTTTGTGGATCTCAATTTGAGCTCACGGTTTGTTCGGAATGGAATTTTCAAATTTGGCACACGTTCTAGTACTATTCCGAATGATAACTTCAAGACTGATTTTCACCTGTTTTCTATGAGGTTTTGAGGCGGCCGAGTTGGGGTTGTTGTAGTATATCAAAATGGCTTTCTAAGGACTATAAGTTGGCTTGAAATGGAATTTTTTGGAGAAAGTTATGGCACAACAAAGTTTAGTGCGCGAGCTGCGTCTTGTGGATAACAATAGGTTTCCGCTAGAGGCGAGCTTTCCATTAGCACATAGATATCGTTTTACCGATAAATAGGCATAGTATAGTCAAGTCATTCATTAGAATTTCCTTTTACTTGGTCTTTTGATATTTTTTTGGGTTAATTGTTAGGAATTCGAGTGCGTCGGCTCAAGTAAGTGCTTAGTTGATTTTTGGCTTTTCCCTGGTGAGTGACACTTTTGGTTCATTGTATTTTAAACTCATGTTTAAAAAAAATTATGGGTAACATATATGCTATGAGTTGAAAAATAGCATCCTTTGTTGCATAAAATAAGATCGAGCTTTTACTACCATTTGTTGTTTGAGTGAGGGAATTATCCTTTGATTTTAGTTGGAATATCTTCTTGAAAGTGATTTGTG
Source organism: Corymbia calophylla (assembly GCA_014182845.1). Classification (NCBI taxonomy): domain Eukaryota; kingdom Viridiplantae; phylum Streptophyta; class Magnoliopsida; order Myrtales; family Myrtaceae; genus Corymbia; species Corymbia calophylla. The sequence continues at coordinate 19,975,745 of CM024695.1, forward strand.
AAACCTTTATCAAAGAATTGTGAAATTTTTTTGATTTATGTGAAGCATTTTGCTTGAATTGTGAGATGATTCTGATTCTGTTTGTGGATTACTGAAAATTTTTTATTGATAGTTGATGCTCAATGTCTTTATAAATCTTGAGGAGTGTGTGGGTATGTGTATACTAGTTTAGGATATCATTGTGGGCCGAGCCACATACTTATAGCAGGTGGAGACCTAACTAAGAGGGGAATTTTGGTTGTCTTGTCCCAGGGTTTAAGCATGACCATGGTTGGACATTTGAGCTTGAGTTTGGTCAATAGAGTTGACCAGTGACATTTGATTTGAGTTTAGTCAATAGAAATGGACCATTGGCATGTGTTTTGATGAATTTAGATAATGGGATGGACCATTGACATGTGTTTTATGAGATTGATCAATGGACTGGATCATTGGTATCTATTTTGATATTATCTTGAGATATTTTTATTATGAACATATTATGTTAAAAGTGATTTATGTTTGTGTTTAAAATGTGCATAGTGATTTCTTGATCCGCTTGGAAGAAATGTGTTATTCATTGAGCCGTGGTAGCTCACTTCTCTCATGTACATGTCTTTTAGGTTCTTTAGCAAGTTGCAAGTAGGACGTGAGTGTTCATATTAGAGAGAACTTTTTGATAGTGGAAAATTTTTGGTATGAGCTAGCATAGTTTGTGAGTTAATTGTTTGGGATGTGATTATAATTTTTTGGTGGTTTATAGACAACTCTGATATTGTAATCATATACCCTTTTGTCAAATATATATATGTGGATGTATATTTGTTGGTATTAAGCCACATTTTGGTTATTAATGCTGTGTTTTTCAGTATAAGGATGGCCGTGCCATGCTCTTGTTCATGTGGATTTGGGGTGTGACAACGGTAGTTAAGGGGAAGACTTGATTATAATTTGTAGTCCTAATAAACAAAGGAGGATAGAAAAGCTAAGGAGAAAGCAACCAAAATGAGGACTGAATTCGATAGAGGCCAATCTATATCGGAATCATTGGCTGGGTCGAACATGGTACAAGTTAGACTTCCTCCTGAGTTTAGAGCTTTCAAAGTTGTGAAGATTGTCATTGGCTGGGTCGAACATGGTACAACCACAATGAAAGTTACTCCTACGGAAGAAGAAACTTTCAGAGTTACGAAGATTGTCAAGGCAAAGTTCCAATTTACTGATGAGGACGTAGTTAAATTTGAAAAAGCTACCAGCCCATAAAATGAAGCACTTGAAAGCCCTTATGATGGTTGGTAAAATCAAGGGGCGTCTTGTGAAGAGGATACTTGTGGATGCATGCACTACATTGAACTTGATGCCTCACAGATATTTTAGGAAACTCAGTAAGGACGAGGAAGAGATAATTCCAACCAATGTCATACTCCAGGATTTCATGGGAGATATACGTAACGCAAAATGGGCAGTAGTGGTGGATCTTATGATCGGTTGCGGACCACCAAAATTACTTTCTTTATTATAGATGTTGATGTGTCGTATAACTTACTACTAGGATGAGACGGATACACATCAACCAGTGCATACTATCTTCATTACATCAAACCTTGCCCTTTTGGAATGGGCATAAGGTGGAGTATGTAAAGACGAACCACGAATCAAGCATCACATGGACTGATGTGGTACGAATGGATTCAATCGAGGAAGATGTAGTGTCCATGATCGAACCCTGTAAGTTGGACACAAGTAAACTTGCCTATGGCCGCTTCTTAGATGGGGATTTGAGTGGATCCCAAAAACGGGTGAGCAAGCCAAAGGGGAATTCAAATTGTTACCTGGAAAACAACAACTTGTTATGGAAGTTGGATGAGCAGTACTCCAGCTATCTAGCGGAAGATACCGGAAATTCCCTTGGGCTCACTGACTGTATAGGAGATTTTGAGGAATCTCCACTCAAGAAGGATACTAAGACGGTTGAAGCCGAAGATCCTCTAATAGAAGCTGACATCAGTAACGATGATGTGAAACATCCAGGTTTGTGAATGGACTGCTTAATGAGAAATAGCGAAATAGCTTAGTAGAAGTCCTACGGAGGCATAGAAATTGTTTCGCTTGGCATTATCACGAGATGCCTGGATTGAGTAGGGATGTAGTTGAGCATCGTCTTCCAATCAAACCGAGCTGGAGCCCATAAGCAACCTCCAAGGAGGTTCTTTCCTAAATTGAATTCGAAAATAAAGGAAGAAATCAAACAGCTGTTAAAAGCCGATTTCATCGAGATCGTGTGGTATGTAGAGTGGCTCTCAAACATTGTCCCAATAAAGAAGAAAAATGGGAAGTTGAGAGTCTGCATACTTTAGAAATCTAAATACTACAACTCCAAAAGATGAATACCAGATGCGTATTGTCGACATGCAATAGATTCTACAGCTGGTAACGAGATGATGTCCTTGATGGATGGTCATTCATGGTACAAGTAGATCTTCATCACGGAGTAGGATGTGCCCAAGATGGCCTTTAAATGCACCAATGCTATAAGAACATTTGCTTAGAAAGTGATGCCATTTGGATTAAAGAACACAAGAGCTACCTATCAATGGGCAATGGACTTTATCTTCCATGACATTAGGATGGAGAAGTATCGACTGAAAATGAATCCTCTTAAATGTGCATTCGGTATAAAAGTTAGAAATTTTTTAGGATTTCTAATTAATAATAGAGGCATAGAAATTGATAGAAATAAGGCTAGAGCCATAGTAGAGTTACCACCTTCATCGATGATCAGATTCCATTGATACAGAGCCAATTCTAATAGACTTATTGTAGGGTCCCATTGGCATGCATCCAGTAGGAATTGAACAACAAAAAGCAGTTACAAATGATAATAGGGAAAATAAATTTTCTACGAAGATTTATTGCTAACCTTTTTGACAAGATAGAGGTTTTTTCACCTTTGTTGAAATTGAAAAATTAGGATGAATTCATCTAGAGAGAGAAGCAACAATGCACCTTCGAGAGGATAAAAGAATATATGACTAATCCTCCCATTTTGATGCCACTGAGATCAGGCAGGTCATTAAAGCTCTACGTGTCGGCCATCGATATAACTATCGAGAGCATGCTGGCACAAGAGAATAACGAAGGCAAAAACAAGTAGTTTATTACCTCAACAAGATGCTAAATGTTGGGGAAGTGAATATGTGAAGAATAAAAGCAGGGGAAGAAAAAGAGGGAAAGCAGGAATTTTTTATGTGGAAAAACCCTTCCAAAATCAATAAAGGGAAAAACCACGGTGCCGCACTAGGCAATCTCTTCACTATCAGTATCAACGTTACAAGCTTAGGGTTACAAAGTTTCAGCGTTACAACTATAAAAGAAATTTCCCTATTTATAACTGGAGTCTAGGGCATACATAATTAAATATGGAAATTACATGTATGTTTCTATTTCCTTTAATATCTTAGGATGGGTGACTTACTAGGAAGTGTCTACCCACAATAATATTTTTCTCCATCAGACTCCACAATTCCATCAATCTCCCACTTGGAGGCTGATCTTCAAAAAACAGCAATAATCTTTTATAGTCTTCATCTTTTCAACCCAAATTGTCCTAGTGCGGCAGCCCCCCTCATCACTTACCATGGAGGCCAACTGAGGCAATGCACAGCCTCAGTTTCTCAGTGATGATAACCTTTGTTAACATATCTGCTGGATTTTCTGTACCAAGAATCTTCTTTAATGACAATGTCCCATCATCTATTAATTGACGAATTTGATGATATTTTAACTCAATGTGTTTTGTCCTTGAGTGAAATACTGGATTCTTTGCAAGACAAATAGCACTTTGACTATCACTGAAAAAAACACTGTCATCTTGCTCTTTGCCTATCTCCTTTCAGAAAATTTTTCAACCAAATCATCTCCTTACCAGCTTCAGATATAGTCACATACTCTACTTCAATGGTTGAGAGAGATACACAAGTCTGAAGTCTAGACATCCAACTGGTTGCAGTGCCACCTAAGGTAAAAACATAACCTGAGGTACTCTTCCTATTATCCAAGTCACCACCAAGATCTGCATCAACAAAGCCTTGTAAAGTTGCACTATTTTTCATAAAACATAATGACATACCTAAAGTGCCTTTCAGGTATCTTAATAACCACTTTACAGCTTTCCAATGTTTTATTCCTGGATTTGCCATGTATCTACTCACAGCTCTCACTGCATGAGCTATGTCTGGTCTAGTGCACACCATTACATACATTAAACTGCCAACAGCTGATGCATAAGGCATTTTAGCCATATACTCCCACTTTTCATTCGTCTTTGATGACTGCTCCTTTGAGAGCTTGAAGTGAATTCCTAAATGAGTACTTCTGGGCTTTGCATTATGAATTCTGAATCTATCAAGCACTTTTTCAATGTACTTTTTTTGAGATAACTTTAGAATTCCTTTAGATCTATCTCGCGTGATCCTCATCCCAAGAATCCGATTCGCTGCACCCAAGTCCTTCATCTCAAACTCTTTTGACAATTGTTGCTTTAGTATATTGATCTCTCTCATGCTAGATCCTGCAATGAGCATATCATCCACATACAACAACAAAATAATATAACAATCATCAAATTTTTTTGAAATAACAACAGTGATCCATATCACTTCTAGTGAACCCATTACCACACATAAATGTGTCAAATTTTTTGTACCACTGTCGAGGAGCCTGTTTCAAGCCATACAGACTTTTCTTTAATTTGCAAACATAATTTTCTTTTCCAGGATCTTGAAAACCTTCCGGTTGTACTATATAAATATCCTCCTCCAAATTACCATGGAGGAATGCAGTCTTAACATCTAGCTGCTCTAGATGTAAATTCTCTACAGCAACAATACTCAATACTGACCTAACAGTAGTCAATTTAACAACTGGAGAAAAAATCTATATATAGTCAATTCCTTCCTTTTGCTAAAACCCTTTTACTACTAACCTTGCTTTGTACCTTTTGCTGCCATCAGGTTCTTCTTTGACCCGATACACCCACTTGTTCTACAATGCCTTCTTCCTATCTGGTAACTTAACACCCAAGTTTTATTTTTCTCGAGTGAATCCAACTCATCCTACATTGTTAACTCCCACTTAATAGAATCTTCAACCTGTACTGCTTCCGAAAAATTTTCTAGTTCACCAGCGTCAGTCAAAAGCAAATAATGCAATGACGGAGAATATCTCTATACATGTTTATGTGTTCTACTAGATCTTCTCAAAGTGGGATAAGGTGTACGTGATTCTTGTTCAGCAACAGTTTTAGGAATTTCAACCAGAACACTTTTAGAATTATCTTCCAATTCAATATTTGTATTCTCCACCAAATTTTCCTTCACACTAGATTCTGCCACGGATTTGTCCTTGTACAACATATTCTCATTGAACGTAACATTAGCAGTTTTTATTATTTTTCGATTTTGTTCATCCCAGAACTGATAGCCAAAATAATCATAACCATATCCAATGAAAAAACATTTTTAGCTTTTGCATCAAGTTTATCTCTATTTTCAGAATCTACGTGGACATAGGAAGCACAACCAAAGACTTTCAGATGCGAGAGACTTACCTTCTTTCCACTCCATTCTTCTTCTAGTAACTTAAAATCAAGTGGAACCGAAGGTCCCCTATTAATTAGATATGCTGCCATATTAATTGCATCTGCCCAAAACATCTTGGGTAATCCTGCATGCAACCTCATACTTCTTGCACGCTCATTTAGAGTTTTGTTCATCCTCTTAACAACTCCGTTTTGTTGCAGTCTATTGGGAACAGTTCTTGTCATTTTGATTCTCTGCACAAAATTGCTTGAATTCCTTGCTATCATATTCATCGCCATTATCAGACCTTAAACATTTACTTTTCAGGCCAGTCTCATTCTCCACTTCAGCTTTCCATCTTTTAAAAGTAGCAAACACCTCAGATTTATTTTTTTAAAATAAACCCATACCTTTCTGGTGGAGTCATCAATAAATGTGACATAATAGTGCAAGCCTCTAAGGGATTGCACAGGAGTTGGGCCCCACACATCTATATGCACCAACTCTAATTTTTCTTTCTTTGGTTCTTTTCCAATCTTCGAAAAATTAACACGTTTATGCTTACCCATAACACAATCTTCACATAGACCAATATCTATGGACTTCAAATTAGGCAATTTTCCCTTAGATGCTAATATCTTCATTCATTTTTCGCTCATATGTCCAAGTCTGCGGTGCCATAATTTAGAATCAATTTCCGATTCAGCAATTGCTGTAGTTTCTCTATTGATTTCAGTTACGTAGAGCGTTCCTGATTTTGTTCCATGTGCTACAACTAGAGCACCTTTAACAATTTTCCAAGAGCCATCCCCAAAAATAGTCCTGTATCCTGTGCTGTCTAGCTAACTTATAGAGATCAGATTTCTCTTAAATCCTGGAACATATCTGACATCATGCAACTTCCATTGATATCCATTAGTAGATTTTATATAAATATCGCCCTTTCCCATAATATCAAAAGGTTCATCATCAGCAAGATACACCTTTCCAAATTTTCCAGCAACAAAATTGTGCATTAATTCTTTACATGAAGTAAAGTGAGACGCCGCACTTGAGTCAAGAATCCACGACTCAATTGGACTATCAATGCTCAAAATTAAGGCATCACTATTTTGAGTCTCTTCAAAAGTTACATTCACAGATTTTTCTTCCTCTTGATTTCGATCTCGATATTGAATTTTCTTCTTTGGAGCTCTATAATCTCATTTCAGATCTCCCTTCTTTTCGCAATTCCAGCAAATAATTTCACCATGAGGTCTCGATTTGCTTCTCCCTCTAGACTTTGATCTACCATGGTACTGGTTTCGTCCCCGTTGATAGCTTCTCCCTCTACCTTCAATATTTAAGGTAGCACCCGAAAATTCACCCAATTCTCGTCTACAAATATCATCGCTAAGAATCAAATCTCGAATTGCTTGAAACTTCAAATTTTTCTTACCAAACAAACTGCTCACTGCAATCATAGTTGCACTCCAACTTTCAAGTAGAGAAGATAATAAAATTAAAGCCTTTACCTCGTCATCAAATTTGATATCCACCGAACTCAACTGAGTCGTGATCACGTTGAATTCGTTGATGTGATCTGTCACAAAAGCACCCTTGTCCATCTTCAGATTGAAAAGACGATGCATAAAATATACCTTGTTTGATGCATAAGGCTTATCGTACATATCAGACAACGCCGCCATCAAAACCACCGTTGTCGCCTTATTGGCAATGTTGAAAGCAACGTTTCGTGCCAATGTAAGACGAATCAAACCTAGAGCTTGTCGATCTAACAATTCCCACTCTACTTGCTTCATAGATTCTGGTTTCTCTCCAGACAAAGGTTGATTGATATAGCATATCCTCGATTTGCATCTTCCAGAAACCAAAATCCTTGCCATCGAACCGATCAATCTTCACCTTTCCTTCGTCCATATTTGCTCCCACTATTTCGCCAAAACCAGGCTCTAATACCAGTTGTTAGGGATGCGAATATGCGAAGAATAAAAGCAGGGAAGAAAAAGAGGGCAAGTAGGAATTTTTTACGTGGAAAACCCTTCCAAAATCAAGAAAAAAAACCATGGTGTCGCATTAGATAATCTCTTCACTATCAGTATCGGCATTATAAGCTCAGGGTTACAAAGTTTCAGCATTACAACTATAAAAGAAATTGCCCAATTTATAACAGGAGTCTAGGGCATACATAATTAAATATGGAAATTACATGTGTGTTTCTATTTTCTTTAATATCTCAGGATGTGTGACCTACTGGGAAGTGTCTACCCACAATAATATTTTTTTCCATCCAGACTCACGATTCCATCACTAAATGATGCCAAGAGAAGATACATTGCAATAGAGAAGATCGGTTTATCATTATATTTTGTATGAACTAAATTGTGGCGTTATCTTTTGTTGGAAATTGTTCATGTACTATGAAAAATCGAGGCAAAACTACAGCCCAAGTGCAAAAACTTGACACGATGGGACATTTAAGTGCCAAAAGTTACAAAAGGTATACTTAAGTGCCAAGATTGGAGCAAAAAGGATCAGTTAAAATAATATCACTGTGTGGCACTTTTCTAGCGAGTTGGGGTCAAAATGGTATCGTTTTGGACGCTGATACAGCCACATAAGCCCAAAATGACGCCATTTTGGCCAAATTTTATTTTTATATAAATGTTAATTAAATAATATTAAAATCGAAATTTAAAAAAAAAAAAGAGGTAGCAACGTCCCCTACCTGTGGCCGCCGCCACATCGGTGGTGGGGGCGGCGCGGCAGAGGGCAAGGGTCACCGACACCTAGGCACAGGTCGACGAGGGCCGGATGGCTCTCGACAAATGTCGGGAGAGGGGCTGGACAGCCCCGGCCGGATCACCGGGAGAGGGGAGCCCCGGGCTTGGGAGAGGCAACGACCCTCTCCCAAATCTAGGCGGGGGTCGCCGGCACCGGGGAGAGGGTCGCGACCCTTGCCTAGGCCGGGTGTTAGGGCTGCCGACCCTCACCTAGATCTGAGAGAGGGTCGCCACCCTCTCCCGGCGTCTGGCAAGGGTCATCCAGCCCTCGCCGTCCATCGTCGCCGCCCCACCAGCAATGGGGCGGTGGCTATAAGCAGGGGGCTACTGCCTCTTTTTTTTTTTAATTTCACTTTTAATATTATTTAATTAATATTTATATTAAAAATTAAATTTTGGCCAAAACGGCGTTGTTTTGGACTGATATAACCATATCAACACTCAAAACGATGTCGTTTTGGGCTTATTTGGCCATTTCAACACCCAAAACAACGCCATTTTTACCCCAACTCACCGGAAAAGTGCCATGTCAGCATTTTGGTCAGATTTTCTCGCCATTGGCACTTAACTGATCTTTCTTGCTATGATCTTGGCACTTAAGTGTACCTTTTGTAACTTTTGACACTTAAATGTCCCCACGAGCCAAGTTTTGACACTCTAGAGTTTTGGCTGTCGTAAATTTGATGTGATAAAATATATGTTGACAAGGCCGATAGTAAAAGGCCAAGTGGCAAAGTGGGTGTTTGCTTTGTCAGAAATGAATTTGGTTTACATACCAACGAAGGCAGTGAATGGACAAGCAATCGTTAATTTTATTACAAAATACCCATGCGTGCAAGTCGAGGAGTATGAAAGCGAAAATTATGCACAATTAATTCCAAGGGTCCTATATTTTGACTGATCATGTACATAAACTTCTTAGGCATAGGGATCTTGATTGCGTCCCTAATGGGGCATAAGATAAAATTCCAGTTTAGATTGGAGTTTAAGTGCTCCAACATATTCGAATATGAAGCGCTTATAGTTGGCCTATATATAATGGCTAACATGGGTGTGTAATCGATTAATATAATGAAAGATTGAACGAAGAATATCAATATCTCAATGAAAGTATCATTAAGCATTATATTAAAGTAAAGGAATTGTTAGCTAAATTCTCTAATTCAGAATTAGTATATATCCATCGGTCCCAATATATGGAAGCCAATAAACTCGCTCAAATGGTATCCAATTATTGTGTTATAAAAGCGCTGGCACTAGTTATAATGATAGAGATAAAAGCGCTGCTGCCAATATCCGAGGAGAAAATATTGGCTGCAACTCATGTGCCAACGTAGCAAATTGAAGAGACCTCGGAGCGCGACACATGTCCTCTTATGGGCCCAAAGTTGATAGGCCAACTAAATTTTTTCAAATCCACCACCACTTCTTCTCTCTCCCCTCTGCACTTTCTCTCTCTGTCTCTTCACCTTCACACACAGCTTCTTCTCTCTTCCCTGCCAAATATTTTTCTCCTGCACTTCTCTCTAAGGCCCGACTCTCTCTCTTTCTCTCTCTCCCTCCGACACCTTGAGCCCTCTAGACACCGCATGCCAACCGACGACCATCATGCCCGATCGACGGTCCCTCGCACCCTCCCTCTGAGACTTCCCGCTCTGTCCTTTCTCTCTCCAAGCCATCAACCCAAGCCCTTGTTCGATGGATGAACCACCGTGTGTGGCCGCCGGTCCCCCGCCTTGTCTCTTCTCTCTCCAAGCCATCAACCATTTGACGAACGAACCACCACGCACTAACAAATGACCATTGCACGTGACTGATGGTCCCCCTACTCTGTCTCTTCTCTCTCTAAGCAGTCGACTCGACGGACAAACCACCGCTGCAGCCAATATTTCCTCTTTTCAATGAGGCGTGAAGATGCAGTCTTGACAGAAGCATCACTTCTTCTCTCCCGGCTCTAGTGCTCGCCGGTACTTGTTGGATCTCGCTTGTTTGTTCCTTGTTCCGACGCTTGCTCGGCTTGTTCGCACTATGCTCCGATGCTCCCTCAGCACTCGCTGGGTCTCTGCTGCCCGGTCATCACTCATTTGCTCTCTACTCTGGCGCTTTCCTGATCTTTGAATTCCTTCTCATCCGAAATTCAGATTCTGTAATTTTTTTTATGACTCTAAGATTGTTCGATTATCATGTCTTACATTCTTTTCTGGGACTTTCAATTCTTGTATGGATTTTATCCTCCTTAAAATCAAGAGATTGTGGAATGAAGTTATATTGAATGGCGGTAATGGTGCAAAAAGAAAAAAATCCAATCTCATCATTGATGAACTAAATCCAGCATGAGATATGAAAAAAAAAAAAGGGCACCATTTTCGCTTGAGATGAATGGAGCCAAGACAGTATTACCCCCACAATGAACTCAACCACAAGAAGAACAGCCAATAAAAAATCAAGATTACTATAGGTTACTTGACTATAGGCACAAAACCTGCAAGACACAACTATCTCGATGAAATTAACAAAGTAAATGGATGACTGTGACTAAAAAAGGAATCCTCAAAATCCAAGGAAGAATCTGGAGAACCAGATTACCGGCCATACACAATGGAGGAAAAGAATGAACTATTTTCTATTTCTAAGGCACAAAACTGCATGGAGGGTGGCTTCAAAGTACTCCAATAGCTTTATCTGGAAATACAAGGGAAGTAGCATGAGCAAGGAGGGGTTCAAAGTGATCAACTCCAGCACCATTTGTCGATTGTCGCACGGTGGTCGTCGAGGGCAACGCGGTGGTTCATCCAACGAACGAGGGCTTGGGTTGACGGCTTAGAGAGAGAAGAGATAGGGCGGGGAACCGTCAACTGCATGTGGTGGTTGTCGAGGGCAGCGTGGTGGTTCATCAGCCGAATGAGGGCTTGGGTTGACGGCTTGGAGAGAGAAAAGACAGAGCGGGAAGTCTCAGAGGGGAGGTGTAAGGGACCATCGGTTGGGCGCGTTGGTCGTTGGTCGGCGCGCGATGTTTGGAGGGCTTGGGGGTCAGTCAGAGGGAGAGGGAGAAAGAGAGAAAGAGTCGCGCCTTAAAGAGAAGTGCAGGAGAGAGAACATTTCGCAGGGAAGAGAGAAGAAGCTGTGTGTGAAGGTGAAGAGACGGAGAGAGAAAGTGCAGAGGGGAGAGAGAAGAAATGGCATTGGATTTGAAAAAAATTGGCTGGCCAATCAACTTTGGGCCCACAAGAGGACACATGTTACGTTCCGAGATCTCTTCCAATTTGCCACGTTAGCGTGTGAGCTCAGTTAGATTTGTTAAACGGGTAGGTTGGGTCGGGTTTGGGTCGGGTCATAAATGGTCCGACCCAAATTGACCCATTAACCCGTTTATGACCCATTTAAGTATAATATAAAATTTTTAACCCATACCCAACCTAACCTATACCCAACTTATACTCGACCCGACTCATATTGTTAAAACACTTCCCTATCTAACTAAACTTAAGAAAACTTATTCTTATAATCTTTTTTAAAGATTAAATTCATATTCCTTTAATATTGTTTATTTTTTTAAAAAATCGAATTATTAATTATTTTTATTTTAAATATTTTAAATTATTTTTATTTTTTAAAAATCACGCATATATATGGGAGAACAAGACTCACCTAGATTTTGACGGCCAATCAAGCCACCATCCGACGATAGTGGCCACCATGTGTGACAGCACCGCCATGCAAGCAAAAGGAGAAGCTATTGTACGAGTAGTGGGAGCGAGACAACATGCTGTCATGTTATGAGGAAGGTTTCTTCATTTTGATTTAAGAGCAGAGATGAGATGAGTCATCTCTAAGAACTGAAAAGTAGTTGGGTTCTAAGTAGGTTTAAACTTTAATCCATTAACAATTTATGTATTTTAGTATTTTTAATTTTAAACCCATTATAAGTACATTTGTCAAAATTAGTATATAACTCATTTATGATCCATTTAAATATTAAATAGGTCATAAATGGGTTTGATTTTTTTTAATTATTTATAATGAGTTTAAAACTAAAAAGACTAAAAAAAAACCTGACTTATTTATAATTTATTTAATATTTAAATGAATTATAAATAAATTATGTACTTATTTTGTCGAATGTAATTGTAGTCAATGTTTTTTCATATTTAAGTGCTTTTTCTCTGCACGATTACTCTTGTGTTTTGGTAAGTGGGTGTCATGTCAAACTGTCTTCCATTGATGTCTTGTCTCTGTTTCATTGGCTATTGACTCTCCCTCTCTTTCTTTGGGCCTGTCAAATTTTTGCGTCATGTCAAAAATCGGGGAATCAGTTCATGAAAATCTCAATCGCATAAATAGTCCCATCTCCGCTTATCTTCTTCCTTTATCTCTTTCTTCTCCCTTCCGGATGGGATCTAGAATGTGATTCTGCATTCCAGACACAGTCAGAGAAGAAAAAAGCACGGGGGCGGAGGGGCATTGGATCGTACGAGAGATCGTACATGCTGAGGCATTTTACTTGCACATATTCCGAGAATGCTATGATGAGTTCGACAAAATTAGAAGAAGCGGTCTAATTATATGTCCATATTGACAAGACAAAGTGATGGGATCAATCTCCTTTAAAATTCAAACTAATTCGGATCTAAAGGCTCTATGTTATTAGGGTAATTCATGTGATTGGGAATTTAGTTTGTGCTTGATCCACACGTACGGCGGCGACAATTGAATCCACATGGATTCCATAAATATAGGATACCACCATGGATTTCATCATTAGCAGATATCTCATATGTTTGATTTTTAGAAGAATGATGCAAATTATTATTAAATTTTGATTTAATATACAATATAATTTCTGAATTTTTAATATATTTAATATGATTCATGAACTTTTTATGCCATGTTCGATCTAACTCTTGGACTATATGAAAATATTAAATATTATTCCTGAAATTAAATTAATGGAAGGATAATATTGAATATTTTTATATAATTTAAGAGCTAAATTAAATACGTACACAAATCGAATACCGTCGGACGCGGCAACGAAGCACTAAACGACAGGAAAGGATGGATCAGAGCGACCCTAATTGACTTAATTAATTTAGGAAAATGGGAAAAAGTAAACGGCAAGAAGTGAAGCATGTTCGACCACCCCTTTCGGTGACTAGCATATATGTCTGCGATCCAAGGTGGGGAGGAACAATTTTCAGAGATCTAGGTGATGGAGATATTGAATATGTCCTTTCGGCATAGAAGCCGCAACTTCTTGCCTTTCATTTATTTTATTTTATTTTACTTTGAACCTCCTTTTTAACATAGTTTTCCGAATATTGAGGTTTGATTTAATTAGGACACGTTGTTGGCCCATAAATGGACCCCATTTGCTCTTTTGGCATTTTTCCTCCTCCTTATTATGGCCTAATTATGTTTTTGCTGCCTAATTTTTCACTTTTAGGGGGGATATCCTAACAATTAATAAACAATTTGGTTGCCTTTCTGTGCCTACGGCATTGGCAACTTTGCCCCAATGGCGAGGGCAAACCATCAAACGTTTGGTCGAATTGGGAGGAATTTTGTTTTCCTTTAGGTGGTTGAAAAGACCAAACGTCTTGGCATCAAGGAGCATTCTCGTACGAATGTTCGTTCCTACAAGGAGCATCCTATCTTCGTTCGTGACAATGGCGATGGCTCCTATTGCTTCCGAGCATTTGCACATAAGCCACAAAGCCCACGTGGTTTTTGAATTGGCATTGTCGAGGGCTATTGCCGAAGCACGTGAATCTACCCACATCAAAACATTGGATTTTGTTACATTGTAAACACCCAAAGGCCGATTATCGTCATTCTACTGATTCGTAATGGGAGTACCTCATGCTTACAAAAGGCATTTTTCTACTCAATCCCTCCCCAACGATGGTCCAATTGAGACACTTAAAACCACTACCTCTTTTGATATTAATGAAACAGGCCAATTAGGTACTCTTGTGGCCAACGTAACATTATTTAATATCATCACTGGAGCTATAAGAAGAGACCCACTTGGCCAAAATGCAAAAAAGAAGAAGAAAAGGTGATGGGAAGTAAGAATACATTGTAAAGAAAGTAGGTTGATTAAAAGTTCATGCGCATTTAAGAGTGGCCCATTAAAGAATGAAGTGAAATCCCATCAACTCTTCTCATGTATCTCTTTATATATAGAGAGAGAGAGATCTGGATGTAGATATGCCACTTGGCCACAGCGTCGTAGAGCTTCTATTGTCTCACCACACACGCACATGCACAGCCAAAAAAACAAGCCAGCACTAAGAACGACAGCAATATCTCAAAAATCGAGCTCGAGAAGATAAAGGGGATTAGGAGGATGTCATTTCTCCTTGCCTTTGAGTTCTAGTGCTTGGATCTTCTCCTCGTAAGGTTCATGCAAGCTTCAAAGAGGCTTAGAGTTGCTGGTGACTTTGGTGAGAGGGAGAGAACAAGAGAGAGAGCTCTTAGATGAGTGAGAGGGAGAGAGACGATCGGTGTGTGAGAGAGAGAGGAAAATGAGAGAACAAAATGAAAGTGTGAAGGAAGAACTTGAAGAAGGGGGCTGCTAACTATGGAAATGATGAGGGAGAGGGTTTGGCTTACTCTTCACATCTCATGCATGCAATTTCAGTGGTCAAGGGAGGGGGCGGTTCATCATGGCCCTAACCACCTAATTTTAACCTATTTGGGAAATTAAGCTAATTTTGCATGGCTGGTCATTGGTTGAGGGGGGCGGCTACCCCTAATTTTTTTCAAAAATTCACTTTAATTTCATGCAAAATAAACTGTAGGTGGCCGACCATAGAGTTGCTGCACATTAGAGATTAAATTATGTTCTATAGTAAGACTTAGGTACGTATAATACTTGTACAAGGCATAATTTAATTGCCTACGTTCCTAAATTCATCCACTAGATTAAATCACATACACTAATATAATTCGTTACGGCTAGAAGTGTCAAAATGGGTTATAAACCCATATTATGACTCATTTTAGTTAAATAGATCAAATATGAGTCAAGTGAAAGTTAAATATGGGTCAAATATGGATCAAGTGAAAATTAAATATGGGTCAAATATGGGTCAAGTGAAAGTTAAATAATGATCAAATATGGGTTAAGTGAGTTATTAGGTAGACCCATCATCTCTCTCCTTCCAACTCCCTCCTCTATGCGTTCTCGACCTTCGTTACCGATCCCGCCATCACGCCGCCATCACCATCGTCGATCCCGAGCTTGTTGTCGTCGGCTAGAGCTTAGCTTGGATCTGGGTAGGCGAGCCGCAACAGAGCTTGGGCTGGCGAGTCGTGACAGAGCTTGGGTTGGTGATCTCTAAGGTCGCTAGCCGAAGCTTGGCCTAGATCTGGACAGGTGAGCCGTGAGGTCGTCAGCCTTGGCTATAACATCTTGAATTTTGATCCATTCCGGGTATATGAAACGATTATTTTATCAATACGCTGTTAGTTACGTTTACTTTGAGTTGGCCCCTCATGAGTTAACTAACTGTTCGGAAAGGCAATTAAGGATCGATACGCGTACGACTAGTGAATTTAATCAGAGATAGGCCACTCGACCATAAGGATCAAAGAGGAATAACACCATACTGTTGCAGGCCAATTAACGAACGGAAATAAATCAATTCGGCAAAAGTACGAAGTTGGATTGCGGGTGATTCCGCACGACTTTGATATTGACTGCGAATGACGTTAAACCAATTTTCTTTTGGCTCTGTACTTAGCGTGACCAATTAACCCCTCGTGATTACATGACAATCGAGGATCGCCCTGATTTGAATATGCACGATCGTGGATTGAAAAGCTATCAATCACGGGTCAACGCGCGAGAACCCTTAAACGCCGCCGGAAAGTTAAGTCGTACTAAAATTGCGATTGATCAATTTTAACCATGAATTTCAATCCGGTATCAGGTATCGAACTTTTAAGGATGTCGAAACTAAAATATTGGACGTTGCCTCATTGGTTCTCGAATTTATCAGTAAGCCCAAAATTATTGAAAAATGATTTAACGGGCCGAGTTTTGGAGTCAAATATTTGAGAATTTGTGCTTCAAGGGTAAAAGGTCAAATTGCCCTTTCTAAAAGCTTGTTTAGTATTTTCTTTTTTCTTTTTCTTTTTTTTTCTCACTCTCCCAACTTCTTCTCCACGTTTTCTCTTCCCCCCCCACCCACTTTTCATTTCTCTCTCTCTCCACCGATCAAACCCACATTCTCTCTCTCTTCAGTTCCTTTTGGTTTTTCTCTTCCAAAACAGCAGCATGGGCTGCTGTGTTGCCCCCAAATCAGCCACCCTTGCTGCATGTCGGAGCCGCCATATGCCGCCGAAGAGTCTAAGCTGCGTCCTGGCATCACCCGTCCGTGAGCCGCGTCCATCGCCATTCTTTCTCACCGAATCGGAACCACCCCGTCGCCGAGACCCATTTTCATCGCCGCTTGTCTCGATGTTTCGAACATAGCCGCGCATCGCCCTCGCCGCCGCCATCGCGCCCATGTCGTCAGAATCGCTAAACCGTGAGTCGATTTCCTAATTCCTTAGTTAGGGGTTAATCTTGCTTAGGAGTAGTTTAATTAGTTTAATCTTTGATTAATGCTTTGGATGATGGTTAATTAGTAATAGAATATTATTTGATTAAGCTTGCTTAGTGTTAATCATGGTTAGAATAAAGTAACCGCGGTTAGATTAAAGTAACTTAGGTTAGATTAAAGTAACCGTGGTTGGGTTAGTTGACCATAGTTGGGTTAATTAACTACAGTTGTGTTAGAATAGTAACCATGGCTAGTGTTAATAAATATTATTATTATTTTTGGAATAAATAATAATAATTTATTATTTTCGGAATTAGTTAATTAATAATTATTTTATTTTATAATTTCGAATTATTAATATTGTTATTACTATTCATTTCTGAAAATTAATTATTTTTGGGGAAATTAATTAATTGTGATTATTTATAGGAAAAGGTTTTAATTGAGTAATTTTATGAGAAAATTACTATGGTCTAATTTTCTAATGTCAATAGTATTTTTATACTACATTATCAAATGACATTGGTTTATTAAAGAATGGTTTTAATAAATGAAATTATTTGGGTTGGATAATTAATTATGGGATTGGAAAATAATTAGTATTTTGTGGGACTTAAATTATTTTACTTGGAACAATCAACTATGGTATTATATGCTTCTTAAATGAGTATCTTTGAGTATAATCCTAATTTATACTTATTTTGGGATGACTGCTTATTTATGGGAAGAGTTGATTGTCATTGTCATGAGGACATGTATTTATTTATTATTGAATATTGAGACGCGTGGTTGGACACCGTATTTATTGAGGTACGTGATGATTTTGGGAAAAATATGTAAGTATTGTGATGTTGATTAGTCGAAATTAATCGTTAGACTATGACTTGAATTGCTGATCGTTGCAACTTTCGTGGGTGAAAATGACTGTTACCGTTATACGTGATTGCTAGATACTACTGCATTTCATTATACATGTATTAACTGCAATAGCATGTCACATGAGCACAAATTATGTCGCATTCAAGACCAAGCAAAAACAAAGACAAGAATGAACTGTTTGCTGATGTGTTGCATGGTCAAATTAAAGTTGATAGTCTTGGTATAGTCGGATGACCGCTAATCCCCATTGGGGTTGTGCCGTGACCATTAGGTCGCCTAATAATGGTTAGTTGCGGGCTACGGTAGTGGGCGGGCCCTATGCTCATTCGAGAATGCCGTCGGTGGGGGATAGCCCATGACGTCGCCATGCCTTGAGATAGAGGACGATGCTTGGTCTACGACCAGTTGACCGTCAATCATAAGATTGTGCCGTGGCTTTGAGGGTCGTAATAATCGGAGCACATGTGGGCATTGAGATATGAGAAAGTTGTGCTATGCTCTGATTATTTGGATGCCTCTTACTGTTGTTATGAGGTGATTGACAATTTCTGCAGATTGCGTGTACTAAGGCTAGGTAGGGTCGCATGTGTTTGCATCTACTTATTGAACCGTCGTCGATAATGCTGCTTGAGGTGTGGTATGTGTTGTTTGCCGAAACTAAGTTGCATGATTAGACTACCCTCGGGGCGAGCGAAATTCCTAATTGAGGCTTAGGATTTTGACTTACTGAGATTTTATCTCACTGGTTATTGAATAACCATTTTCAAGTCCGTAAGATGGAGGATCGACGCGTGTTACGGCTCGTGGCTGTTTTTGAAGGGAGTAGATTAACCCTGGCTCGTTGGTTTCATTGGCTTGATAGGAAGATGCATGTGGTAAGGGCTTGTACTTATAAACTTCCTAGGGTTAATTAGTAGATAAATAAAGCGGCACTTTGGAATATGTTATTGTTGGATTTTCCTGCTATCCCCGCTTTTGTAATTGACTGGGGGATTGTGATTTGCTTCCGCATGCGTTTAATTAAAATATAAAAATAATGGTCGGTGACGGATCCTGGGAATTCGCAAATCTAATGACCGCAAAAGAACATGGATTGTCGCGGACTCGAGGGTCGGGTCGTGAGATTGGCCGAGTTATGACTTGCTTGGATCTAGGTAGGCAAGCCTCGAACTTGCTGGCCACAACAAAGCTCGTGGCTCGCCAGATTGGGGCGAGCCCGAGCTTAACCACTGCTATTGATCTCAGCAGACCTTAGATCGACCGAGTCTCGAGTTTGTTGGCCTTAGTCGAGTTTGGGCTCGTTGGCCTGTGTTTTGGCCAGTCGCCGTCGAGCGACACCAGCAAAGGAAAAGGGGGAAGAAGAAGGAAGAAGAAGGAAGAAGAAAGAAAAGATAAAAGAAAGGGAAAATAAAAATAAAAAAAAAAGAAAAAGAAAGAAAGAATAAAATAAAATAAATAATAATAATAAATTCAAAATTTTAAAATAATTTAAAAATCGAGTTTTAAAAAAAAAAAAAAAAATTTTCCAAAAACTATTTCAATTTAGAGGTATCCACATTTGTTTTATTTACTAATTTTTTATTATTTAATTTACTTTATAAATTTGATGTGAAATTTTTATTCAAATAATTTATATGTGAAAAGTTAAAAGTGGACTAAATAAGTGGGAGTATATTTTCTTAAATTAAGTTAAATATTAATATGTGTTGGTAATATGGGTCGGGTATGGGTTGGATCGGGTATGGGTTATTAAATTTACATTGCATGAAAATGGGTCAAAACGGGTTAAATGAATTGATGTGAGTCGGACCATTTTCGACCCGACCCAAACCCGATCCGACCCACCCATTTGACACCCCTACTCCCCAAATCCAAGCCATCTCGTGTCGCTGTCATCATTTAGACAAGTGAAGTATTACTCTATGCTATTCAGCGATTGCTTGTTGTGTATCAGAGTATGTTGTCATTGACATGTTGTAGTGCTAGATTCATTGCTCGTGGGTTTGATTTCCAAGTTACTGTGCCGTGAGGGTGCCCCGGTTGTTGTTGTGCAATAGGACGTTGATTTGTCAATTTAAGGCTAGAACTAAGCTTTGCATGTGTCAGCAATGGCTAGTGAGGTTCGGTTGGTGCAATTGGGTGCGCATCATAGACTTGGAGTCAAGTTTGTGTTGTGACCATAGTGGTGTGTGGTTCAGCTAAGGGAAGCCAAAGTAGTCGTCGTGTGAGACTCGATTTTGTGTTGCAGTGATAGTGTTCTACGCCCAATTAATAAAGCCATGAGTGATATAGGCATTGAATCGTGTGGTTTTTAGTGAATGTTTAGAACTTGGATTGTTGCTTTTAAGAGTTTTCATATGTGGTGTCGGAAGCCTGCGAGGATTTTGGCTATGTCTAGGATCGTATGTTGGTTCGGCTTAGCCTAGTGTCATAGATTTCTTGTGTGGTTCGGTTTGCTTTGGCCTAGGTTTGGTTTATTAGGTTTAGATGCATTTTGTGTCTTATAGTTGGTTCATGGAATTCTCGGTTAGGGGTAGGCCTATCAAATGGGTGGGTCGGGTCGGGTTTAGGTCGGGTTGAAAATAATCGACCCATATTGACCAATTTAACTTGTTTTGACCCATATTTATGCAATGTAAATCTAGTGATCCATACCCAACCTAACCCGTATTATTAAAAACCATTATTATTGTAGAGAAACCAAAGCCCGCTCTAAGCTCTATGCTAAATGAATAAAATTTCAAATCAAATTAATAAAATTAATAAAATAAAAAATGAAAAAACCTATAAATTGATTTTAGAGAAGACGGGGCGGAGGCAAGGTGGTGGGGGAGGAGACGGGGGGGGGCGGAGGCAAGCGGCGGAGTGTCGTGGTCACTGACTCACTGGTAGGTCATCACTACTCACCAAGCTTGAGGATGACTTAAAGAAGAAAAATACACATTTTACAATTGGGTTAAAAATCGATCAAAAATGACTCATATGTTATATAGTTGGGTCGAAAATAGATCACACATTCTAACCCATTTTTGACTCCTTAAGATAGAACATGACTTACAAAATGGGTCCATGACCCATTTGGATGCCCCTAATGTTAGCCACCATGAGTAAACACCAATGATGGCTAATTATCATAAACCATGTCTAACAACGAATGAGGAAATGTTCTAGTGGTATGTCATGTGTGCAATCTCAAAGACCGACCCCAAGGCCAACTTGAATCGATCAGTTGTTACTTGTTTGATTCCTTAATGTGCTTTGGTTGCCTTTTGCTGATTCGGTGTTTGTTTCAAATGTAATTCCTTCTGCTTTAGCTTTAGTATGAAATTGGGTCAATAAAGCGATCTCGAAGACGATGGAGGTTGATTTCCTTTCCGACCTTTTTTTCCTTGTAAATGGCGAGTAACCGATGTCCATTCCGACCTTTTCCCTTGTATCATTCATTTAATACTTGACATATGTCTCGGGTTTTCTCTTGCGATGTATATAAACCCGATGAGGTGAGGGTTTCTTCTTCCTTTTCCTTTTTTTGATTTTTGACGCAATTTGATATTTATCAAATGCTTGAATGTGAGATGATTCTGATTCCATTTGTGGATTACTAGAAATTTGTGATCGATGGTTGATGTTCAATGTCTCTGTAAACCCTAAGAGGTGTGTGGGTATGTGCATACTTGTTTAGGATATCCTTGTGAGCCGAGCCACTGGCTTATAATAAGGGGAGACCTAACCAAGGGGGGAATCTTGGTCGTCTTGTCATGGGCGTTAAACGTGACCATGGTTGGACATTTGAGCTTGAGTTTGGTCATTGGAGTGGACCATTGACATTTGATTTGAGTCTAGTCGATGGAATGGACTAGTGACCCGTGTTTTAACGAGTTTAGCCAATATAATGGACCATTGGCATGTGTTTTATGAGATTGACCAATGAATTGGACCATTGGTACCTATTTTGTTATTATCTTGAGATACTTTTATTATAAACATAATATGTTAAAAGTGAGTTATGTTTGTGTTTAAAATGTTCATAGTGATTTCTCGATCCGCTTGGAAAAAATGTGTTATTCACTGAGCTGTGGTAGCTCACTCCTCTCATCTACATGTTTTTCAAGTTCTTCAGTGAGTCGCAAGTAGAACGTGAGCGTTCATATAGGAAAGGACTTTTTGATAGTGGAAAATTATTGGTATGAGTTGGCATAATTGTGAACTTGTGAGCTAATTGTTTGGGATGTGACTATATCTTTTTGGTGGTTTATAGACAACTCTGCTATTGTAACCATATGTCCTTTTGTCATATATATATATATATATATATATATATATATATATGTGTGTGTGTGTGTGGATGTATATATGTTAATATTAGGCTGTATTTTGGTTATGTTAAGGCTGCATTCTTTGGTATAAGGACGGTCGTGCCATGCTCTTGTTCATGTAGATTTGGGGTGTGACATTTGTTGGTATCAAAGCTTAAGTTTTGATCTTTCTGGGTGTATATGTGGGATGTGGTGAGATTGTGTGATAGATTTTAGTGTGCTAGACTTTTAGATACTAAGTTTTCGCTTTGTTCTTGGATCCAGGTGATCATGCGCGACTCAGAGACACTTGCCTTGCTTCGTAGGAATAGTAGAGGCAAGCAAGTTGTAATTCTTGATGCCAGAGATATGCCTTAACGTTCTCGAGGCTCAGCGTCAAAAAGAAGATTGGAAGATCAACATGATGGGAGTCCCAACTTGCGCAAAGTTAGAGAAGAAGCTCAAGAGCCCTCTCCCCTAACTGAGTTCAAGCATGCCATGATTCATTGGTATCGCCAGGCGAAGGAATTAAGTGGAGATGGCATGAGTGGCCCTTATACCTTCACTCAATTCAGAAAGGCGAAACCACCCACTTATGATGGGAAAGCTGATCCTCTTGCAGCTGAGCATTGGACTAGAAAAATCGAGGGCATCTTCGAAGCTGAATGTGTTCCCAAGGACAAGAAGGTTAGCTTTGCCACTCGATATTTAGAGGGTGAAGCAGAGCATTGGTGGGAAGGAATGAAGCCCGCCCTTGGAGATAGGAATATTGTTATAACTTGGGAGGACTTTAAGAAGGCTTTCAATGCTCAATTCTTTCTCGTTTCATTTCAGCAAAAAATGAAGAGTGATTTTATACACATATCTCAAGGTGACTCTATTGTCCTGGAGTATGCAATCCTCTTTAATTAGATGAGTAGATTTGCCGAGCAATTTGTGTCTAATGAGCATGATAAGGCAGATCATTTTCAGCAAGGGCTTCAATATGAAATTAGTTTTGCACTCACACCTCTAGCATTGACAACTTATAAAGACGCGCTTGAATGAGCGATAAGGGTGGAACAAAAGATTTTGGAACATGAGACATAGGGTGTACCTCAACATAAGAAGTTGAAGCCCACTGATAATCAAGATAGTGGTACCGATGGTAGCGGAAAGAGAAAAGTTTTTAACCAACTTAGAAAGTCCAAAATTCCGAGTAACTCAAGCCTGTGTACTACCTGTGGGAGGCGCCATAGCGGTCCTTGTTACCGCAAGAGAGGAGCATGTTTGTGGAAAAATAGGACATATGGCGCGTGATTGTCCTACACAGAGGAATGCCCTTGGGGATAGTAGAGTATGCTATGTATGTAGGCAACTTGGGCATCTAGCGTCTACTTGTTCTATGAAAAAAACTGCCCCTCTAGTTAGTAGGCCTCAAGAAAGCCAGCAAAGACAGAAGACGACGGGGAAAGTCTTTGCGATGACTGAAGAGGATGTGGCTGCGTCTAATACAGTTATTGCAGGTAATGTTTCGATTGCCTCGCAATATGCCTATGCATTGTTTGATCCTGGTGCTACGCATTCCATCATTTCCGCTGATTTTGCAAGGAAACTTGATGTGCTGCCTAAGTTTCTTAAATATGAATTGCGTGTTGATACACCCACTGGTGATTTCTTGATTGCTGATTGTGTGTTCAAGAACAGTTTACTTCGGATTAATGATGTCCAATTGCCAGTGGATTCGGTGGAGTTACATATATGAGATTTTGATGTTATTCTAGGGATGGATTGGTTATCAAAGTATTATGCTACTGTTGATTGTTATTCAAAGAAAGTTATCTCTCGACTTCCAAATCAGCCCAAGTTCTCTTTTTCGAGAAGTTGTAAGGGCACTTTTCCAAAATTGATTTCAGTTATGCAAGCAAGGAAGCTTTTGAGGAAAAGTTGTTTTGGTCATTTGGCCTATGTAAAAAACACAAGTGAGGAAGTGGTAAAGCTAGAGAATGTTCATGTTGTTAGAGAATTCCCTAGTGTGTTTCCATAAGATTTACTTGGCTTGCCTTCTAATAGAGAGATTGAGTTATGTATCAATTTAGTACCTAGTATAGCACCTATCTCTAAGGCACCATATCAGATGGCACCTTTTGAGTTGAATAAATTGAAAATACAATTGCAAGAGCTTTTGGATAAGGGTTTTATCTGGCCTAGTGTATCGCTGTGGGGAGCTCCTGTTCTATTTGTAAAGAAGAAGGATAGTAGTATGCGGCTTTGTATAGATTACCCAGAACTTAACAAGGTGACGATAAAAAATAACTATCCTTTGCCCTGGATTGATGGTTTATTTGATCAACTCTAGGGGGCTTAGGTATTTTCTAAGATCGACTTTCGTTTTGGGTATCATTAGTTAAAGATAAAAGCCGATGATGTGCCTAAGACTGCTTTTAGGATAAGGTATAGGCATTATGAATTTCTTGTCATGCCTTTTGGGTTAACGAATGCCCTCGTTGCTTTCATGGATTTAATGAATAGGGTATTTAGGCAATTTCTTGACAGATTTATTGTGGTGTTCATTGATGATATTTTGGTTTATTCAAGGAGTTTGGAGGAACACGAGCATCACTTGAGAGTTGTTCTGCAAACATTGCGTGAAAAGAAATTATATGCTAAATTCAGTAAGTGTGACTTCTGACTTGATCATATAGAATTTTTTGGTCATGTAATATCAAATGATGGTATCTTAGTTGACCTAAAGAAAGTTGAAGCAGTTGTTCAATGGAATTGCCCCACTAATGTCATAGAGATAAGAAGTTTTCTCGAGTTAGCAAGTTATTATAGGTGGTTTGTAGAGGAGTTTTCCAAAATTGCTAGTCCACTTACTCGCCTAACTCAAAAATGAGTTAAATTTATATGGTCAGATTAGTGTGAGCGGAGTTTCCAAGAGTTGAAGAGGTGGTTAGTGTCAGCCTATATTAACTTTGCCTTCAAGAACAAGTGGCTTTACAATCTACTATGATGCATCGAAGGAAGGTTTAGGTTATGTTCTTATTCAGAATGGTAAAGTTGTGGCTTATGCCTCCAGGCAGTTGAAAACATACAAGAAGAACTATCCCACTCATGATTTAGAGTTGGCTGTGGTTGTGTTTGCCTTAAAAATATGGTGGCACTACTTGTATGATGAAAAATGTGAAGCCTTTACAGATCATAAGAGTCTGAAGTATATTTTTACTCAGAAGGAACTAAATATGAGGCAAATGAGATGGCTAGAACTTCTAAAAGATTATGACTTATCCATCAATTACTATCCAAGTAAAACTAATGTAGTAGTTGATGCCTTGAGTCGTAAGTCTTTCGAGAATATGGCAACATTGCTCACTTCTCAAGAGGCTATTCTCGAGGATATGAGAAAGCTGGACTTGGAGGTATCGATACATCAATTGGGTGCTCATTAGCTAATCTTCAGGTACAACCAACATTGGTTGACAAAATTAAGGCTAAACATAATGAGGATCCTTAGTTGGGGAAGATCAGAGAAGGTGTAGAAGTGGGAAAACAAGGGGACTTAAGTATCCATGTGGATAGGTTGTTGAGGTTTCATGGTCGACTATGTGTTCCCGATGATTCAAAATTGAAGGAGGAGATATTATAGGAAGCTCATAGCACTAGATTCTCAATTCATCCGGGAAGCACTAAGATGTACAAGGATTTGAGGGAAAATTTTCGGTGGGTCAATATAAAGAAAGACATTGTGAAGTTTGTCGACCAATGCCTGATTTGTCAACAAATAAATGTTGAGCATCAGAAACCAGGTGGTCATCTACACCCACTTGAAGTACCTAAATGGAAGTGGGAGCATATTACAATGGATTTCATTGTCGGTTTATCGAGAACGCCTAGTGGTAAGAATGCTATTTGGGTGATTGTCAATCAATTGACTAAATCTGCACAGTTTTTGTCATATCAATTTGGCCTTTCACTAGAGGACATGGCGAAACGGTATGTTAATGAGATAGTGAGGCTTCATGGAGTCCTAGTAAGTATTGTTTCCAATAGAGATCCCGGGTTCGTGTCTAACTTTTGGAAGAGTTTACAAAGGGCGTTAGGCACTCAACTCAACTTTAGTACAGCTTTTCACCCGCAGACGGATTGTCAATCAGAGAGAACCATTTAGACATTAGAAGATATGCTACGATCCTGTGTTATTGACTTTGGCGGTTCGTGGGATGAACACTTCCATTTGGCGGAGTTTTCTTATAATAACATCTATCACTCTAGCATTAAGATGGCTCCTTTCGAAGCTTTGTATGGTCGTAAATGTAGAACTCCTATTTGTTGGGATGATATTGGTGAGAAGAGGTTAACTGGCCCCGAGTTCATACAACAATCAGAAGAGGAAGTTAAGCTTATTCGAGAGCATAAAAAAACAGCACAGATCCGTTAGAAAAGTTATGTAGACCTCCAAAGGCACAAGGTAGAATTCAATGTAGGAGATCATGTATTCTTGAAGGTTTCTCCTATGAAAGGTGTCATGAGATTTGGCACACGTGGTAAATTGAGCCCAAGATACGTGGGACCGTTCTTAATATTAGTTGCTTATAAATTAGCTCTACCACCAGCATTATTTGGAGTGCATAATGTATTCCACGTGTCTTTAATATGGAAATATGTGCCAAATCATGATCATGTGCTGGACTTTACACCATTGAAGTTAAGAGAAAATTTTACATATGAGGAGCAACCTATTCACATTATCGATAGGAAGGATCATGTATTGTGATGACGCATTATTCCTTATGTGAAGATTCAATGGCTAAACCACACGGAGAGGGAGGCCACTTGGGAGCTTGAGGATGAGGCAAGACACAAATACCCTCACTTGTTTCATGATTGAGGTACGTGTAAATTTCAAGGATAAATTTTTTTTAAGGAGGGTAGACTGTAATATTTGGGCCAAATAAGCCATCCCACCTTTTTCTCTTCAAAACCAGCCCAGCCCATCTTCATTTCCCCCTTCTTTTGCTGCCCCCAAGTCAACGGGCAGAATAGAACAGAAGCAAGAATAGAAAGAAATGAGAGAAGAGAGAAAGAGAAGGGAAAGAAAAGAGAAGAAGGAGAAGGGGAAAGGAGGAGAAACTCCCATGTGCTTGCCACGGATGCCTCGACAGCTCATTTTAACACCATTCTACGATGCCGGTAAATGATTAAGGCCTTTAATCGTCATTTGAAAGGAATAGTCACAATTAGGGTTTGAAATTCGGAATTAGTGGAGATTTGTGCGGCGAAGTTCGATTTTTGAGTCGTTGAGTTACGAATTTTTATGTGAATGATAATTTATGATGTTATGAAGCCATAGCATTTTGTGGATCTCAATTTGAGCTTACGGTTTGTTCGGAACGGAATTTTCAAATTTGGCATGCGTTCTGGTATTGTTCTGAACAGTAACTTCGAGACTAATTTTCACCTGCTTTCGGCAAGGTTTTGAGGCGACCGAGTTGGGGTTGTTGTAATATATCAAAATAGCTTTCTAAGGACTATAAGTTGGCTTGAAATGGAATTTTTTGGAGAAAGTTATGACGCAACAAAGTTTAGCGCGCGAGCTACGTGTTGCAGATAACAATAGGTTCCACCAGAGGCGAGCTTTCCATTAGCGCGTAGATATCGTTTTACCGATAAATAGGCATAGTATAGTCAAGTCATTCATTAGAATGTCTTTTTACTCGGTCTTTTGATATTGTTTTTTGGTTAATTGTAATGAATTTGAGTGTGTCGGCTCAAGTAAGCACTTAGTTGATTTTTGGCTTTTCCCTGGTGAGTGATACTATTTCTTCCTTGTATTTTAAACTCATGTTTGAAAAACATTATGGGTAATATATATACTATGAGTTGAAAAATAGCATCCTTTGTTGCATAAAATAAGATCAAGCTTTTACTACCATTTGTTGTTTGAGTGAGAGAATTGTCCTTTGATTTTAGTTGGAATATCTTCCTGAAAGTTATTTGTGAAATATTTATCAAAGAATCTTGAAAATTTTTTGGTTTATGTAGCATTTTGCTTGAATTGTGAGATGATTCTGATTCTGTTTGTGGATTACTGGAAATTTTTTATTGATGGTTAATGCTCAATGTCTCTGTAAATCTTGAGGAGTGTGTGGGTATGTGCATACTAGTCTAGGATATCCTTGTGGGCCGAGCTACATGCTTATAACAGGTGGAGACCTAACCAAGAAGGGAATTTTGGTCGTCTTGTCATAGGGTTTAAGCATAACCATGATTGGACATTTGAGCTTGAGTTTGGTCAATAGAGTTAACCATTGACATTTGATTTGAGTTTAGTCAATGAAATGGACCATTGACCTGTGTTTTGATGAATTTAGCCAATGGGATGGACTATTGACATGTGTTTTATGAGATTGATTAATGGACTGGATCATTGGTACCTATTTTAATATTATCTTGAGATACTTTTATTATGAACATATTATGTTAAAAGCGAGTTATGTTTGTGTTTAAAATGTGCATAGTGATTTCTTGATCCGCTTGGAAGAAATGTGTTATTCATTGAGTCGTGGTAGCTCACTCCTCTCATCTACATGTCTTTCAGGTTCTTTAGTGAGCAAGTAAGACGTGAGTGTTCGTATTAGAGAGAACTTTTTGATAGTGGAAAATTTTTGGTATGAGCTAGCATAGCTTGTGAGCTAACTGTTTGGGATGTGACTATATTTTTTTGGTGGTTTATAGACAACTCTGATATTGTAACCATATACCCTTTTGTCAAATATATATGTGTGTGTGTGTGTGTGTGTGTGTGTGTGTGAATGTATATTTGTTGGTATTAAGCCACATTTTGGTTATATTAATGCTATGTTTTTCGGTATAAGGATGGCTGTGCCATGCTCTTGTTCATATGGATTTGGGGTGTGACAATGGTAGTTAAGGGGAAGACTTGATTATAATTTGTAGTCCTACTAAAACAAAGGAGGATAGAAAAGCTAAGGAGAAAGCAACCAAAATGAGGACTAAATTCGATAGAGGCCAATCTATATCGGAGTCATTGGCTGGGTCGGACATGGTACAAATTAGACTTCCTCCTGAGTTTAGAGCTTTCAAAGTTATGAAGATTGTCATTGGCTGGGTCGAACATGGTACAACCACAATGAAAGTTACTCCTACGGAAGAAGAAACTTTCGAAGTTATGAAGATTGTCAAGGCAAAGTTCCAATTTACTGATGAGGATGTAGTTAAATTTGAAAAAGCTACCAGCCCATAAAATGAAG
This sequence comes from Corymbia calophylla, assembly GCA_014182845.1. Classification (NCBI taxonomy): domain Eukaryota; kingdom Viridiplantae; phylum Streptophyta; class Magnoliopsida; order Myrtales; family Myrtaceae; genus Corymbia; species Corymbia calophylla. The sequence continues at coordinate 20,005,065 of CM024695.1, forward strand.
CACTTGAAAGCCCTTATGATGGTTGGTAAAATCAAGGGGTGTCTTGTGAAGAGGATACTTGTGGATGCATGCACTGCATTGAACTTGATGCCTCACAGATATTTTAGGAAACTCGGTAAGGATGAGGAAGAGATAATTCCAACCAATGTCATACTCTAGGATTTCATGGGGGATATACGTAACGCAAAATGGGCAGTAGTGGTGGATCTTATGATCGGCTCGCGGACCACCAAAATTACTTTCTTTATTACAGATGTTGGTGTGTCGTATAACTTACTACTAGGATGAGACTGGATACACATCAACCAGTGCATACTATCTTCATTACATCAAACCTTGCCCTTTTGGTATGGGGATAAGGTGGAGTATGTAAAGACGAACCACGTCAAGCATCACATGGACTGATGTGGTACGAATGGATTCAATCGAGGAAGATGTAGTGTCCATGATCGAACCCTGTAAGTTGGACACAAGCAAACTTGCCTATGGCCGCTTCTTAGATGGGAATTTGAGTGGATCCCAAAAACGGGTGAGCTAGCCGAATGGGAATTCAACTTGTTACCTGGAAAACAACAACTTGTTATGGAAGTTGGATGAGCAGTACTCCAGCTATCAAGCGGAAGATACCGGAAATTCCCTTGGGCTCACTAACTGTATAGGAGATTTTGAGGAATCTCCACTCAAGAAGGATACTAAGACGGTTGAAACCAAAGATCCTCTAATAGAAGCCGACATCAATAACGATGATGTGAAACATTCAGGTTTGTGAGTGGACTGCTTAATGAGAAATAGCGAAATAGCTTAGTAGAAGTCCTACGGAGGCATAGAAATTGTTTCGCTTGGGATTATCACGAGATGCCTGGATTGAGTAGGGATGTAGTTGAGCATCGTCTTCCAATCAAACCGAGCTGGAGCCCTCATAAGCAGCCTCCAAGGAGGTTCGCTCCTAAATTGAATTCGAAAATAAAGGAAGAAATCAAACAGCTGTTAAAAGCCGATTTCATCGAGATCGTGTGGTATGTGGAGTGGCTCTCAAACATTGTCCCAATAAAGAAGAAAAATGGGAAGTTGAGAGTCTGCATAGACTTTAGAAATCTGAATACTGCAACTCCAAAAGATGAATACCAGATGCGTATTGTCGACATGCAATAGATTCTACAGCTGGTAACGAGATGATGTCCTTGATGGATGGTCATTCATGGTACGAGTAGATCTTCATCACGAAGTAGGATGTGCCCAAGATGGCCTTTAAATGCGCCAGTGCTATAGGAACGTTTGCTTAGAAAGTGATGCCATTTGGATTAAAGAACACAAGAGCTACCTATCAATGGGCGATGGACTTTATCTTCCATGACATTAGGATGGAAAAGTATCGACTGAAAATGAATCCTCTTAAATGTGCATTCGGTATAAAAGTTAGAAACTTTTTAGGATTTCTAATTAATAATAGAGGCATAGAAATTGATAGAAATAAGGCTAGAGCCATAGTAGAGTTACCACCTTCATCCAACAAAAAGCAGTTACAAATGATAATAGGGAAAATAAATTTTCTACGAAGATTTATTGCTAACCTTTTTGACAAGATAGAGGTTTTTTCACCTTTGTTGAAATTGAAAAATTAGGATGAATTCATCTAGAGAGAGAAGCAACAATGCACCTTCGAGAGGATAAAAGAATATATGACTAATCCTCCCATTTTGATGCCACTGAGATCAGGCAGGTCATTAAAGCTCTGTGTGTCGGCCATCGATATAACTATCGAGAGCATGCTGGCACAAGAGAATAACGAAGGCAAAAAACAAGCAGTTTATTACCTCAACAAGATGCTAAATGATTCCAAGAGAAGATACGTCGCAATAGAGAAGATCGGTTTATCATTATATTTTGCATGAACTAAATTGTGGCGTTATCTTTTGCCGGAAATTGTTCATGTACTATGTAAAATCGAGGTAAAAGTACAGCTCAAGTGTCAAAACTTGATATAACGGGACACTTAAGTGCCAAAAGTTATGAAATGTATACTTAAGTGCCAAGATCGGAGCAAAAATGATTAGTTAAAATAACATTACTGTGTGGCACTTTTTCGGCGAGTTGAGATCAAAATTGCGTCGTTTTGGGCACTAATATAGCCAAATAAACCCAAAACGACGTTGTTTTGAGTGCTGATGTAGCTAGATTAGCTCAAAACGACGCTGTTTTGGTTAAAGTTTATTTTTTAATATAAATGTTAACTAAATAATATTAAAAGCGAATTCTTTTTAAAAAAAGGGGTAGCAACGTCCCCCTCCTGTGGCCGCCACCTTATCGTCGGTGGGGCGGTGGCGACGGACAGCGAGGGTCGCCGACACTTGGGCGTAGGTCAACGAGGGCCGGATGGCTCTTGCTAGACACTGGGAGAGGGTCGGACGGCCCTAGCCAAACGCCGGGAAAGGGTCGATGCCCTCTCTCAAATTTGGGTGAGGGTTAGCCGCCCTCACCTCAGCCTGGGTGAGGGTTGCCGGCCCTCTCCCCGGTGTCGGTGGCCCTCGCCTAGCATCGCTAGAAACTCAACAGCGCTGGGCGAGGGTCGCCACCCTCTCCCGGCGTCTGGCGAGGGATGTCTAGCCCTCGTCGTCCGTCACCGCCGCCCCACCGGCGATGGGGCGGCGGCTACAAGCGTGGGGCTACTGCCTCTCTCTTTTTTTTTGAAATTTCGCTTTTAATATTATTTAATTAATATTTATATTAAAAATTAAACTTTACTCAAAACGGCATCATTTTGGACTAATCTAGTCATATCAGCACTCAAAACGACGACGTTTTGGGTTTATTTGGCCATGTCAGACCCAAAACGACACCGTTTCGACCCCAACTCACTGGAAAAGTGCCATGTTAGCATTTTGGTCGGATTTTCTCACCGATGGCACTTAACTGATCATTTTTGCTCTGATCTTGGCACTTAAGTGTACCTTTTGTAAATTTTGACACTTAAGTGTCTTCTCGTGCCAAGTTTTGACATTCTAGAGGTTCGGCTGTCCTAAATTCGATGCGATAAAATATATGTTGACAAGGCCGATAGTAAAAGGCCAAGTGGCAAAGTGGGTGTTTGCTTTGTCAGAAATGAATTTGGTTTACATACCAATGAAGGCGGTGAATGGACAAGCAATCGTTAGTTTTATTACAGAATACCCATGCGTGCAAATCGAGGAGTATGAAAGCGAAAATTATGCACAATTAATTCCAAGGGTCCTATATTTTGACTGATCATGTACATCAACTTCTCAGGCATAGGGATCTTGATTGCGTCCCCAAGGGGGCATAAGATAAAATTTCAGTTTAGATTGGAGTTTAAGTGCTCCAATATATTCGAATATGAAGCGCTTATAGTTGGCCTATATATAATGGCTAACATGGGTGCGTAATCGATTAATAAAATGAAAGATTCTTAGCTTGTTGTGAAACAATTGAACGGAGAATATCAATATCTCAATGAAAGTATCATTAAGCATTATACTAAAGTAAAGGAATTGTTAGCTAAATTCTCTAATTCAGAATTAGTATATATCCATCGGTCCCAATATATGGAAGCCAGTAAACTTGCTCAAATGGTATCCAATTATTGTATTATAAAAGCACTGGCACTAGTTATAATGATAGAGATAAAAGCGTTGCTGCCAATATCCGAGGAGAAAATATTGGCTGCAGCTCACATGCCAGCGTGGCAAATTGGAAGAGACCTTGGAGCGCGACACATGTCCTCTTGTGGGCCCAAAGTTGATAGGCCAGCTAAATTTTTTCAAATCCACCACCACTTCTTCTCTCTCCCCTCTGCACTTTCTCTCTCCGTCTCTTCACCTTCACACATAGCTTCTTCTCTCTTCCCTGCCAAATATTTTCTCTCTCCTACACTTCTCTCTAAGGCATGACTCTCTCTCTTTCTCCCTCTCCCTCCGACGCCCCCAACCCTCCAAACACCGCGCACTGACCGACGACCACTGCGCCTGATCGACGGTCCCTCGCACCCTCCCTCTGAGACTTTCCGCTCTGTCTTTTCTCTCTCCAAGCCGTCAACCTAAGCCCTCGTTCGACGGATGAACCACCGTGCGTGGCTGACAGTCCCCTGCCCTATCTCTTCTCTCTCCAAGCCGTCAACCATTTGACAGACGAACCACCGCACGTGATTGACGGGCCCCCTACTCTGTCTCTTCTCTCTCCAAGCCATCAAGTCGACGGACGAACCACCGCTGCAGCCAATATTTCCTTTTTTCGATGAGGCGTGAAGACGCAGTCTTGACAGAAGCATCACTTCTTCTCTCCTTGCTCTGGTGCTCGCCGGTGCTTATTGGATCTTGCTTGTTTGTTCCTTGCTCCAACGCTTGCTCGGCTCGTTTGCACTATGCTTCGGCGCTCCCTTAGCGCTCGTTGGGTCTCTGTTGCTCGCTCGACGCTCATTTGCTCTCTACTCTGGTGCTTTCCTGATCTTTGAATTCCTTCTCATCCGAAATTCAAATTCTGTAATTTTTTTTTATGACTCTAAGATTGTTCGATTATCATGAACTGCAAGTTGTGGCTTGCTGTTTTAACGAGGCAAATCTTTTGGGATGAGGTTGATCTGTAGAGTGTCTTACGTTCTTTTCTGGGACTTTCATTTCTTGTATGGATTTTATCCTCCTTAAAATCAAGAGATTGTGGAATGAAGTTATATTGAATGGCGGTAATGGTGCAAAAAGAAAAAAATCCAATCTCATCATTAATGAACTAAATCCAGCATGAGATACGAAAAAAAAAAGGGCACCATTTTCGCTTGAGATGAATGGAGCCAAGATAGTGTTAGCCCCATAATGAACTCAACCACAAGAAGAACAGCTAATAAAAAAATCAAGATTACTACAGGTTACTTGACTGCGGGCACAAAATCTACAAGACACAACTATCTCGATGAAATTAGCAAAGCAAATGGATGGCTATGACTAAAAAGGGAATCCTCAAAATACAAGGAAGAATGTGGAGAACCGGATTACCGGCCATACACAATGGAGGAAAAGAATGAACTAATTTCTATTTCTAAGGCACAAAACTGCATGGAGGGTGGCTTTTTAGTACTCCAATAGCTTTCTCTGGAGATACAATGGAAGTAGCATGAGCAACGAGGGGTTCGAAGTGATCAACTCCAGCACCATTTGTCGGTTGTCGCGTGGTGGTCATCAGTTGGCGCGCGGTGGTCGTCGAGAGCGACGCGGTGGTCGTCAGTTGGCGCGCAGTGGTCGTCGAGAGCGACGCGATGGTTCATCCGACGAATGAGGGCTTGGGTCAATGGCTTGGAGAGAGAAGAGATAGGGCGGGGGGACCGTCGGCCACACGCAGTGGTCGTCGAGGGCAACGCAATGGTTCATCCATCGAACGAGGGCTTGGGTTGACGGCTTGGAGAGAGAAAAGACATAGCAGGAAATCTCAGAGGGGAGGCACAAGGGACCGTCGGTTAGGCGCGTTGGTTGTTGGTCGGCGCATAGTGTTTGGAGGGCTTGGGGATCGGTCGGAGGGAGAGGGAGAAAGAGAGAGAGAGTCGCACCTTAGAGAGAAGAGCAGGAGAGAGAGTCGCACCTTAGAGAGAAGAGCAGGAGAGAGAAAACATTTGGCAGGGAAGAGAGAAGAAACTGTGCGTGAAGGTGAAGAGATGGAGAGAGAAAGTGCAAAGGGGAGAGAGAAGAAGTGACGTTGGATTTGAAAAAATTGGCTGGCCTATCAACTTTGGGCCCACATGAGGACACGTGTTGTGTTCCAAAGTCTCTTCCAATTTGTCATGCTGGCGCGTGAATTGTAGCCAATATTTTTTCATATCTGAGTGATTTTTCTCTACAGGATTGCTCTTAGGTTTTGGTAAGTGGGTGTCATGTCAAAGGGTCTTCCATTGATGTCTTGTCTCTGTTTCATTGGCTATTGACTCCTCCCTCTCTTTCTTTGGGCCTGTCAAATTTTTGCGTCATTTCAAAAATCGGGGAATCAGCTCATGAAGATCTCAATTGCATAAATTGTCCCATCTCCGCTTATCTTCTTCCTTTATCTCTTTCTTCTCCCTTCCGGATGGGATGTAGAATGTGATTCTGCATTCCGCACACGATCGAGAAGAAAAAAGCACGGGGGCGGAGGGAGAAAATATTGGCTGCAGCTCATGTGCCAGCGTGGCAAACGGGAAGACCTTCACTGATCGACACGTGTCCCGCGGGGACCCACTCTTGTCAGGCCAAAAAAATTCAAACCCCGCGCCTGCGCTCCATCTTCTCCTTGTTTGAGTGCGGATTGACAACAAAAAGCAACCGAGTCTCCTCTTCTCCTTCTCTCTCTTCGATTATTCAAAACTCTCTCTGCTCTCTCTCTTCTACATGTTCCAAAGAAAAAGAAGCCTGTGGTCTTTTTTCAAAATACTCTCCCTCTCTCTCTCGCGCCCAAGCACCCCACCGCCGCCGGTCGGCCCCCGAGCTCCGCGCGCGCCCGGCACGTTGCCTCGCCTCCACTATCGCCTTCAGAGTCACTTCCACTGCCGCTCCCAAAAGCCCCACCAATGGCATTCCGAGCTCGAGATCCGACGCCTCCGTCACGACACCTCCGCTGTCGCCTTCAGGAGCCACTCCCTCTCTCTCTTCCCTAGAAGCCCCCACAGGTCGCATCTGGAGCTCATATTCACCTTCAGCACATCGCCTTCGTCTCCGCTAAGAAGACCTTCAGCACGTCGCCTTCGTCTCCACCCTCCTTCTTAGCGTTCTTTTTGCCTTGCTCTTCGAGTTTGGGGGCAAAGCGCGAAAGAAATGTCCAGAACACGCAAATGTCAAGCGTGGGGTTTATCAACTAGGCGGGACCCTCGCGAAGGCGTAAGTGATGTGGAGACTTTATAAGGAGAAGATGGCCGTGGTCTTGGTGGATCACGAGAAGGAGGAGAGGGACGAGTGGAGGAAGGGGGCTTGTTTCTCTTTGTCTTGGGTGTTTATTCTTCCTCCGTAGAAGCACCATACGTTGCTCCCTCGAGTAGTTCCTCGCCATGAATGGTTTTTAGCTTTAGATGGGACTTATTCTTTTCTTTCTTTCGTTTGTACAAATGTCTATAGCTAAATCTTGTCTCGGGAGTTCGGGAGGATTTTCCTTTTTCTTTTTGGGGTACCGAATTGAATAGTGATATTGTATTTCTACTGGTTGATTTCTTGAATTAAAAGTACAGTTCGAACTTGAAGGAATTTGCTTAGATTTGTTTCAAATTGCTAGAGATTCGTTGGTTTAAATCCATAATGAGCTAAGTGACTTGGGCCATTCAGTTTGATAAATCTAGGGATATTTGCACGTATCATGAGGTTCATGGCCGATATAATAATCGGTCCAAGCGAGAGGTGTTACTTGTTCAAGACAAACGAGAGCATGAAGCAAAGCAAAACAAACACAAGAATAACAGTGATGATGCCGATTAAAAGAAAGGCAAAGTACAGCCTACCTAAACTAAAGAACTTCGACGAAAAAAAAAAAAAAAAAAAAAAAACTGAAGGAGAACCATTTACACACCGCAACACCGACACACCCAGAAGATGTAGGTTACAAATACCACCCTCATAAATCTGAACAGAACCAATGATACATTGTTTTCTTCCAAAATGAGACAAAAAGTCTATGTGTTTCCAATTCATGTCGGTGTTAGGTTGGGGGAGAGAGAAGGCGACTTTTATTTTGCCTCGGCCGGCGCCTTGCGTGTTCGGACATTTTCCTTCGCGCTTTGCCCCCAAACTCAAAGAGCAAGGCAAAAAGAACACTAAGAAGGAGGTTGGAGACGGAGGCGACCTGCCGAAGGTGGATATGTGCTCCGGATGCGTCGTGCCGGTGGCATGACGGAGGCGTCGGATCTCGAGCTCGGAATGCCATCGGTGGGGGAGCGACATGGAAGTGACTCTGAAGGCGATAGTGGAGACGGAGGCAACGTGCCGGAGGCGGTGCTTTGAGCTCGGGGCCGACCGACGGCGGTGGGGTGCTTGGGCGTGAGAGAGAGAGGGAGAGTATTTTGAAAAAAAGAGCGCAGGTTTTTTTTTCTTTGGAACATGTAGAAGAGAGAGAGGAGAGAGAGTTTTGAATAATCGAAGAGAGAGAAGGAGAAGAGGAGACCAGTTGCTTTTTGTTGTCACCCGGACTCAAACAAGGAGAAGATGGAATGCAGGCGCGGAGTTTGAATTTTTTTTGGCTTGACAAGAGTGGGTCCCGCGGGACACGTGTCGATCAATGAAGGCGCCTCCCGTTTGCCACGCTGGCACACGAGCTGCAGCCAATATTTTCTCGGGCGGAGGGGCATTGTATCGTACGAGAGATTGTACATGCTAAGTCATTTTCACTTGCACATATTCCGAGAATGCTATGATGAGGTCGACATAATTAGAAGAAGCGGCCTAATTATATGTCCATATTGACAAGACAGTGATGGGATCAATCTCCTTTAAAATTCAAACTATTTCAGATTTAAAGGCTCTATGTTATTAAGGTGATTCATGTGATTGGGAATTTAGTTTGTGCTTGATCCACACGGCGGCGACAATTGAATCCACATGGATTCCTTAAATATAGGATACCACCATGGATTTCATCGTTAGCAAATATCTCATATGTTTGATTTTTAGAAGAATGATGCAAATTATTATTAAATTTCGATTTAATATACAATATCATTTCTGAATTGTTAATATATTTAATATGATTCATGAACTTTTATGCCATGTTTGCTCTAACTCTTGGACTATATGAAAATATTAAATATTATTTCTGAAATTAAATTAATGGAAGGATAATATTGAATATTTTTATATAATTTAAGAGCTAAATTAAATACGTACAAAAATTTAAGATCATATTGAATATATTAAAAATTCAAGATTGATATTGCACATTGGATTAAAATTCATTAGGACTATTTATGTTATTATCTCTTAGTATTTAATATGTAGATGGCCAAGAAACGTGCGAAGAAGAAAACAAAAAGAGGAAGAGATCGTCATCAAAAGGACCGCACAATAGAGAAATTCACGAAAGGCTAACGAGCTCGGGAAATCAAACTCGAGACTTGTAAACTATGAGAACAAGTTAAATTCGAGTATCCGACTGTTTAATTTTAAAGTTCAGATACTTTTAGCCAAGAAAATAACGTGGTTTGTATTTAATAATACAATTGAAGGATCATGTTACTTGCATCCTCGTTCACGTGTTCCGTAGGATACATGGTTGGGACGATTACCGAAATAACTAATAATCCAAGAATGCCAGAATCGAATACCGTCGGACGCGACAACGAAGCACTAAACGACAGGAAAGGATGGATCAGAGCGACCCTAATTGACTTAATTAATTTAGGAAAATGGGAAAAAGTAAACGGAAGAAGTGAAGCATGTTCGACCACCCCTTTTGGTGACGAGCATATATGTCTGCGATCCAAGGTGGGGAGGAGCAATTTTCAGAGATCTAGGTGATGGAGATATTGAATATGTCCTTTCGGCATAGAAGCCGCAACTTCTTGCCTTTCATTTATTTTATTTTATTTTACTTTGACCCTCCTTTTTAACATAGTTTTCCGAATATTGAGGTTTGATTTAATTAGGACACGTTGTTGGCCCATAAATGGACCCCATTTGCTCTTTTGGCATTTTTCGTCCTCCTTATTATGACCTAATTATGTTTTTGCTGCCTAATTTTTCACTTTTAGGGGGGATATCCTAACAATTAATAAACAATTTGGTTGCCTTTCTGTGCCTACGGCATTGGCAACTTTGCCTCAATGGCGAGGGCAAACCATCAAACGTTTGGTCGAATTGGGAGGAATTTTGTTTTCCTTTTGGTGGTTGAAAAGACCAAACGTCTTGGCATCAAGGAGCATTCTCGTACGAATGTTCGTTCCTACAAGGAGCATCCTATCTTCGTTCGTGACAATGGCGATGGCTCCTATTGCTTCCGAGCATTTGCACATAAGCCACAAAGCCCACGTGGTTTTTGAATTGGCATTGTCGAGGGCTATTGCCAAAGCACGTGAATCTACCCACATCAATACATTGGATTTCGTTACATTATAAACACCCAAAGGCCGATTATCGTCCTTCTACTGATTCGTAATGAGAGCAGCTCATGCTTACAGAAGGCATTTTTCTACCCAATCCCTCCCCAACGATGGTCCAATTGAGACACTTAAAACCACGACCTCTTTTGATATTAATAAAACAGGCCAATTAGGTACTCTTGTGGCCAACGTAACATTATCCAATATCATCACTGGAGCTATAAGAAGAGACCCACTTGGCCAAAATGCAAAAAAAAAAAAAAAAAAAAAGGTGATGGGAAGTAAGAATATATTGTAAAGAAACTAGGTTGATTAAAAGTTCATGCGCATTTAAGAGTGGCCCATTAAAGAATGAAGTGAAATCCCATCGACTCTTCTCATGTATCTCTTTATATAGAGAGAGAGAGAGAGAGATGTGGATGTAGATATGCCACTTGGCCACAGCGTCGTAGAGCTTCTATTTTCTCACCACACACGCACATGCACAGCCAAAAAACAAGCCAGCACTAAGAACGACAGCAATATCTCAAAAGTCGAGCTCGAGAAGATCAAGGGGATTAGGAGGATGTCATTTCTCCTTGCCTTTGAGTTCTAGTGCTTGGATCTTCTCCTCGTAAGGTTCATGCAAGCTTCAAAGAGGCTTAGAGTTGCTGGTGACTTTGGTGAGAGGGAGAGAACAAGAGAGAGAGCTCTTAGGTGAGTGAGAGGGAGAGAGACGATCGGTGTGTGAGAGAGACAGAGGAAAATGAGAGAACAAAATGAAAGTGTGAAGGAAGAACTTGAAGAAGGGGGCTGCTGACTATGGAAATGATGAGGGAGAGGGTTTGGCTTACTCTTCACATCTCATGCATGCAATTTCAGTGGTCAAGGGAGGGGCGGTTCATATTAAAATTATGTCTCGAATTTGAGCTCGTTGAATAAAATTAAACTGACGAGAATATGTGAATTCGATCACGTACGGAATTATACGTGATCATGTTGCCTTATGCATGCGTGTCTGATGATGAATGCGTTACAAGGAAGCGTGCGGCAGAAAGAATGGCCAGAAGGAAGCGTGAAGGAAAGTCCAAAACACTTGCTGCACATCTCTTGCCGCATGAAGAAAGATGGGCAATAAAATATTGCCCATCTTTGACAAAACGATTATAAAAGAGAGAGAGGAGCTGCAGGAAGAATTTGGCCAAAGTAAAATATTGTAGGCTTCATTTGTCCTCTTTCATTAATTGCACATGGTCAAAGAAAGAGAAAAGAAGACTTACACGTTCATCTTCTTGCTCACCTGATTAAATGCATGCACATGGCCATGTGCATGCATGGGGATGGAAATTGGTGGGTGCTGCTGCTTCAGAAGCTTGTCTTGCGGGCGCCGTTTGTCTTCTTCTCCCTCCACTCTCCTATGAAAGGAGGACTTCAGTGGCCACGAGGAGGCGTGCCTTTGAGCACCGAGAGAGAGAGAGCAAGAGGAGCGCGAGAAGTGATTTACTGAACGCGTGAGAACTCTCGGCAAAAGGGAGATTTTCTTGTTGTAATTACACCTAGGTGTTTTAGCCAGTTAAATTCTTATTAGTAGAATTTGTTTAATTCCTTGAGTGAGAATTTCACTGAAAATTATGATGAGCTAAACACTGTGTGAGTTATTAGGTGTAATTGGGGGCTGGGAAATACTGAGTGAGTATTTGAGTTCTCGAGTGGGTGTAATCTCCATTGTATCGCTTGGTTTCATGGTGAAATTCCGTGCTGCTCTCCCCGTGGACGTAGGTTTCGATATTCGGACCGAACCACGTAAATCCGGTATCCGATTTCCTTTCCTTCCTTCCGACTAATTTTATCCGATTCGCGCGATCCATATCCACATAAGAATTTCAACAGTTCATCGTGGCCCTAACCACCTAATGTTAACCTATTTGGGAAATTAAGCTAATTTTGCATGGCTGGTCATTGGTTGAGGGGGGGCGGCTACCCCTAATTCTTTTCAAAAATTCACTTTAATTTCATGCAAAATAAACTGTAGGTGGCAGACCATAGAGTTGCTGCACATTAGATATTAAATTATGTACTATAGTAAGACTTAGGTACGTTAATACTCGTACAAGGCATAATTTAATTGCCTACGTTCCTAAATTCATCCACTAGATTAAATCACCTACGCTAATATAATTTGTTACGACTAGAAGTGTCAAAATGAGTCATAAACCCATATTATGACTCACTTTTAGTTAAATGGGTCAAATATGGGTCAAGTAAAAGTTAAATATGGGTCAAATATGGGTCAAGAGAAAATTAAATATGGGTCAAGTGAAAGTTAAATAATGGTCAAATATGGGTTGAGTGAGTTATTAGGTAGACCCATCATCTCTCTCTTTCCATCCCCCTTCTCTATGCATTCTCAACCTTCGTTGCCGATCCCGTCATCACACTGCCGTCACCATCGCCGATCCCGAGCTTGCCGTCGCCGGCTAGAGCTCAGCTTGGATCTAGGCAGGCGAGCCGCAATAGAGCTTGGGCTGGCGAGCCGCAACAGAGCTTGGGCTGGCGAACCCTAAGCTCATTGGCTGGAGCTCGACCTAGATCTGGACAAACGAGCCACAAGGTCACCGGCCTTGGCCGAGCTACGGCTCGCTTGGATTTGGGTAGGTGAGCCCCGAACTCACTGGCCGCAACAGAGCTCATGGCTTGCCAAATTGGGGCAAGCCCGAGCTTGACCACTACTAGCGACCTCGGCGGAGCCTAGATCAGCTGAGCCTTGAGTTTGTTGGCCTTGGTCGAGTTCGGGCTCATTGGCATGTATCTTGGCCAATTGCCGTCAAAGATCGCGAGAGGAAAAGGGGGAAGAAGAAGGGAGAAGAAAGAAAAGATAAAAGAAAGGGAAAATAAAAAGAAAAAGAAAAAGAAAGAAAGAAAGAAAAAATAAAATAAAATAAATAATAATTCAAAAATTCAAAATTTTAAAATAATTAAAAAATCGATTTTAAAAAAAAATTATTTTCCAAAAACTGTTTCAATTTAGAGGCTTCCACATTTTTTTATTTAATTTACTCTATAAATTTGATGTGAAATTTTTATTCAAATAATTTATATATGAAAAGTTACAAGTGGACTAAATAAGTGGGAGTAGATTTTCTTAAATTAAGTTAAATATTAATATGTGTTGATAATATGGGTCGGGTCGGGTATGTGTCATCAAATGTATATTACATGAAAATGGGTCAAAATGGGTTAAATGGGTCGATGTGAGTCGGATCATTTTCGACCCGACTTACCCATTTGACACCTTTACTCCCCAAATCCAAGCCATCTCATGTCACTGTCGTCATTTAGACAAGTGAAGTATTACTCTATGCTATTCAGCGGTTGCTTGTCGCGTGTATCAGAGTATGTTGTCATTGACATGTTGTAGTGCTCGATTCATTACTCGTGGGTTTGATTTCCAAGTTACTGTGCCGTGAGGGTGCCCCGGTTGTTGTTGTGCAATAGGACGTTGATTTGTCAATTTAAGGCTAGAACTAAGCTTTGCATGTGTCAGCAATGGCTAGTGAGGTTCGGTTAGTGCAATTGGGTGCGAATCATAGACTTGGAGTCAAGTTTGTGTTGTGACCATTGTGGTGTGGGGTTCAGCTAAGGGAAGCCAAAGTAGTCGTTGTGTGAGACTCGATTTTGTGTTGCAGTGATAGTGTTCTACGCCCAATTAATAAAGCCATGAGTGATATCGGCATTGAATCGTGTGGTTTTTAGTGAATGTTAGAACTTGGATTGTTGCTTTTAAGAGTTTTCATATGTGGTGTCGGAAGCATGCAAGGATTTTGGCTATGTCTAGGATCGTATGTTGGTTCGGCTTAGCCTAGTGTCATAGATTTCTTGTGTGGTTCGGTTTGCTTTGGCCTAGGTTATCTCGGTTTGGTTTATTAGGTTTAGATGCATTTTGTGTCTTGTAGTTGGTTCATAGAATTCTCGGTTAGGGGTAGGCCCGTCAAATGGGTGGGTCGGGTCGGGTCGAAAATAGTCCAACCAATATTGACCAATTTAACCCATTTTGACTCATATTTATACAATGTAAATCTAGTGACCCATACCCGACCTGACCCGTATTGTTAAAAGCCATTATTTTTGTAGAGAAACCCAAGACCGCTCTAAGTTCTATGCTAAATGAATAAAATTTCAAATCAAATTAAAAAAATTAATAAAATAAAAAATGTAAAAACCTATAAATTGATTTCGAGAAGACGGGGCGGAGGCAAGGTGGTGGGGGGAGGAGACGGGGCGGGAGGCAAGTGGTGGAGGCAAGCGGCGGAGGCAAGCGGCGAAGTGTCGCGGTCACTGACTCACACGGTAGGTCACCACTACCCACCGAGCTTGAAGATGACTCAAAGAAGAAAAACACACGTTTTACAATTGGGTTAAAAATGGGTCGAAAATTATTTATACGTTCTACAGTTGGGTCGAAAATGGGTCGGAAATGGGTCACGCATTCTGACCCATTTTTGACCAATTAAGATAGAACATGACTCACAAAATGGGTTATGGACATAACCCATTTGGACGCCCCTAGTTAGGGGTTAGCATAGTCCATTTGGTTTAGCGTGCATCGGTTCAATTGTCAAGGTCCAAAGTTGCCATGTGTAGTTCGGGCTTATCTTATGGATTTCAGATTGGTCTAGGTTGTGCTTCGGCTCAACTTCAGATTGCCAAAGACATTAGGAAAAGTCTTGGATGTGTCGATTTTGGTTTTGTGTGTTCAACTTTGTCTAGGTGTCGTTTGGAATGTTTTGTGTGTGTTCGGGTTGGTCTTGTAAGTTCAGTTTGCCACGGAATGAATCCTGGATTGGTGTAGTGGGTTTAGTTTGGTCCTGTGTGTTCCGGATTATCTCGTTGTAGTTTCGTTGGTGTGTCGAGTGGTTCCCTGCGTGAGTGGGTCGAATGGATTGACTCTCGTGTCACGAGTCTAGTTCATAAGTTCTGGTTACTAGTAAGTTCGAAGGAAGGTCTTTGTGTCGATTCGTTTGCATAATTAAAGACAAGATACTTGTGCTTGTATTGCTTACTTAAAATACTAACGAATATCATCGAAGAGCATATTAGCGATGCCTTATGGAGCTTGTCGAGAAGGCCAGGATGCCCAGGGAGAGCGTATCCTAGATGCCCCAAGAGATTGGTTGGGATGCCATAGTTAGTGGACCATGAAGCGGGTTGGAGAGCGTATCAGTGTACACTACCGCAGATCGAAGAGCGCACCAAATCCTACTATATTGGAAATGTTCCTCCTTGCATGACCGACAAGTGCAATGGGCATGTGTCTTGGAGTGGAAATCTAGAGTGCAAGCAAATTCTGTGGTGGTGGTGGCGATGGAGACGATATGAAGGAGTAGGAGCCGAAGGTGAAGTAGTGAGGAGGGTAAATGCTTGTGGTTTTTGTACGATCGTAACTTTTTGGCATAGGATCGTGGAATGAGGTGGTATGAATGGATGGACAACAGTGAGGAGTGTCCGTTAGTGGTGCTAGGAAAATGAGTACCTTTTTGATTTCTTCCCAGAATAGGTATCTTCTTTTGATGTGATCCATAACTGGATGTATATAAGTGTGTAAATAATGAAAGCATAATTCCCCTTTGACTATCGGTATTCTTAAATCTATGCGTGCATAATTCATGTTATAAATGCTAATAATAAGTACTGACTTCTGCTTACGTGATAACTCAAAGTAAATTGAGATGAGCCTTAGTAAGTGGCATACCGGGACGTCACAGTCTAGGCCTTACATTATATTCACACATATAATCATCTCTAATTTAGTGAACTAGTTGAAGGCAATATTAATTTTTAACATTTTGGGGTTACACTTGCAATTGAAAGATCTCGATTACACTATGCAAAAATAGTTTAGATTAAGCAACATTAGGGGATAGAGGAAAGGGGAACAGTTATATTTAGAAAATCATAAGAAAATTATCTTCATATTTGTTTTAAATTGTTAACGAACCTATTAAGTGCTCTCATCTTGCCAAAAAGGAAAAGAAAAAGATTCGTTACCAACTTGCACTAATTAACCATTCACTTCATCCAATTTTTTTAGGAACTACCCCCTTTTTTAGCTTCTTAATAAATTTCCTTTTCTTAGAGACTCATCCACTTCATCCATATCATTTTAGTAAGTACCCACTTTTTTCGCTTCTTAACGAAGTTCCTTTTCTTCAGGACTCATTGCAAGCTTGAGCAATAACTTATGGTTATTGCTAGAACCTTTGAAATATCCCAGCCCAACTGACAATTTTTAAAGAGTGTGAATTCAGCTTGAAGAATGTGATAAAATGGTCTATTCTAACCCTATTAAGTGGGCTCAGTGACGGTCCATGTCCTCTTGATACGTGGCAACCTGTCGCTAACCCTTATCAAAATGACATGCGGTAAAAACCATCATTGCTTGTTTTCGTGCTGACATGCACAAACCTGTTATGAATTTTCACATGGTACTGTCTTGTTTGTCAATCATTCGAGCTTTCCCGCTATAAATACCATATTACTTCACTTTTCCCCTGCTAACTTTTGGATGAATGGATTTCTCTCTCCGAGACGTTACACTACTGAATTTCCGGCACTTCAGAGCTTCAACACTTTCGATCTTCTTGACTTCTGGATGCCTCGACTCCTCGAAATCGGTGGATTAAAATCATGGACACTCTCCACAACTGACTTCGAGTGACTCCAAGTAATCCGATACTCCTCATATGCCACTAGGCATTCAACCTCACTAGAATGGCCTAATTCTCGTCTCACGCCCTCTTTATTTCATCACATTTTTTTCTTATCTTATTCTACTTTAACTTTCAACTCACTTTTAAATTTTTACCCCATCTCTTTATTAGTGTGAGAGTCGAAACTCATACCTAAGGCTAAATGTCACCATTCCCAAACTCCCTTGAAAAGATGGGAGTCGAATCCCCCACCTCCCATTTCTTATGTAACTTTGAGCTTTTAAAAGAACAGGAGGCACTTAAAAAATGTATATATTTTCCTCCACTCCAAATTAAAAGAAATCTCCTGCAACCATCAACCAATTGGTAGTTTGCAAGATATGGACTTCAACCATTAGGCGATGTTCATACTTGTAATTTATCAGTTGGAGACATGGTTGAAATTTCTTCCAACTAGGAACGAAGGGAAACATGGGTCCTTTGAAAACATCAACCGCCCCGTTAGAATTGAAAATTTTTCCTAGACTAGGTTCATGAGGATCAAAGCGGTCTAAACATCATGAGGGAAAAAAATGTTTGATAGGCTTATTCTATAAAGGGCCATAGAGTTCCTCTAATTTGTTTTTGATTGGTGGATTAGAAACATGGATGGGGCTCAAATGTATTTTTAGGTTGTATTTTCTCTTCATGCTGAATTAGAGGAAATTTCTTTTAACTATTGTTTCGATTGGTAGATTACAAAATATGGACACTTGCATGTAGGTGATATCCATATTCGTAATCCATCAATTGGAGGCATAGTTTTAAAAGTTTCTTCAAACCTAGATTTGAGGAAAATATGCTATTTCATTATTATTTAATTGGTAGATTACAAACTATGGGTGCATTTGGTTGAGTATTTTAAAATCTCATTGAAGAAATGCAAAGTAGTTTAGCCTAAAGGGTTTTGGGTAAATGCAAAGGTTATTTGGTAAATTATGCTTAAAAAAACAACTTTGAAAGAAATGTTGTTCGGAAGAAAATACATTTGAAAAGCCCTTTGAATGATTAATGTTATTTTTTTTAATTTTTATTTTTTTCAAATTGAAAAAAATAACATACGCAACTTTTTAAATATAAATTTTTGACTTTGGATGATTAATATTAGTTTTTTAACTTTTATTTTTTTAAATTGAAAAAAAAAATGTGTGCAACTTTTTAAATTTAAATTTTGACAATAATGCTAAAAAAATCAAATATATATAATTATAAAAAAAAACAAAGACTAAAAACCCTTCGTCGGACCAACAAAGGGCTATGGCAATCGGCAAGGATTGCGAGACCCGGGTAACCATCACTTGGGTCTCGCGACGTGAGGCGGCCTTCGCCTAGCCCTTGTGAGTGTTGTGCAACTGACAGCTACTGTTGCACAACCCTTACGAGGGCCAGGTGAAGGCCGCCTGAGGTCGCCCCGAGTTGTGCGACCCTCATTGAGGGTTGCCTAAGGTCGGGTGATTCTGGCGGCCCTTGCCAAGGTCGCGCGACCCTTGCCGAAGATTGCTTAGCCTTGAGCGACCTCGACCGATGGTTACCGGTGCTAGATTCGGCTCGTTGGTGGCCATAGTCCTATACCGAACCGGCGAAGGGTTTGGTCCTTCTCTAATAAAAAAAAAAATTTTGACTGAAAAAGATAATGAGGGACAAAATTGGAAATTTGAAGAATTAGTGATGGTAATTTTGGAAGAAAAAAATGAGTTTAGCATTTGGCCAAATGCTAAAAGCCTAATGCTAGTCCCCACTAGCATTGGGTTTTCAACATTCCCAATGCCGGTTTTCAGTTGATAGCTCTTTCCAAATTATTGCCAAACTATCTAGCATTTTTCCAAGGAGCTTTGGAGATTGAAAGCCCTTTGGAAATGTCGAACCAAACGCCCATTGGAAATACTGAACCAAACACCCCTTAGCTACGTTTACAAATGGATCATGTCTATATATGTGATCATCACCTAGAGGTGTTTCTTTTAACAGGGGATGAGGAAAAATGCAACCCTTCTATAAATTACATAGTCTATAGAGCCACCACAATAGAGAAAACTACATCAAAGCTTATTGTTTTAGAGTTAGAACTAATGTAAATAGCACTATTTTTCGTTATATGATTGATATTAGGGGTGTGCAATCGGACCGGGTTTATCCAGAACTCGGACCGGACCACTCGGAAAACAGGGTCGGGAACCGGTTCCTAATTAAACCGGTCCGGGAACCGGTTCCAGTTTTTGGAAACCGGTTTGGGAACAGGGTTCAAGCAAAGACCCACCCAGAACCGGACCGGTTTTGGAACCGGTTTTTACCCTGTTAAAAAAAATAAAATCGTCTCTTTGTATAGTGCCTTTGAGTCTCTTTGTCTTCGAAGAATTGTTAAAAAAAGAAAACTTCTCTCTAAATTAAGTTAAGAGAGAATTGTTTTGAAAAAATTGTTAAAAAGAACTGTTCTCATGCATTATTTTTCTTTTTTAATGGTCCCACATTCAACTATTACTATAGTCGCAGGACAAGTGTTATTAACTATTGTAGCACTAATTAAAGCATTCTTAGTCCAACTCAATAAATATGTTTTCTTAATAAGAGCTCTGTCACATACACATGAGCAAGCACATTAGATCATATCAGAAATTGCTAATGTTTATGCACTGTTAGGATTTTTGCTTTGTATTATAATGTTAGGAGGATTACGTTGTTGTTTTTTTGCTAATTAATATAAAATTCGAAGCCATATAGGATATCGAATGGTTGCAAAACGGGTTCCAATGAAAACAGGGTTGACCTTGTTCCCAGACCGGAAAAATAGGGTCGGGTCCAAAACAGGGTCCAATAAAAACAGGGTAGGGTACATGGTTCAAAAAAGAGGAACCGGTTATAACAGAGTCGGGTACAGGGTCCGGGTCTGGACCCTACCCACCCTGGATCCGATCACCCCTAATTGATATAGCTTACTAAACTAAATCACTTCTCTAACAATTTTCAACACAACCTAATTATACTGCATGGGCACACATATGTAATTAAATGTATCATGTCAAGTCTGATTGCGCTAGTTCCATGAATGCATCAATTTGTTTACACACAAATAAAAAAATGTGTCGTGTGTAAATTTACCCTTGTAACTCACTTACCGCATGCATATACAACTTACCATGTTACTTTTGTTAACGATACATATTGAGACACATTTAGTCACATTCATGTTTAAAATTTAAAATATGTTTGACATGTCGTGCCACGTATTAATCTAAACATGACACGACTACAACACAACGAAGACATGAATTGCTACCCCACCTCCCATGGGTTTCACTTAGGGCCCAATGTCACTGAGAGTCGACGTGAACCTTAACTACGGGGAACAAGTCGCGCCTATAAAACCACGCCTCTACCTACCTCTGAAATAGGAACTAAAATCCCCCCTGCTGAGAAGAACCTCGAAAGGATGAAGAAGCTTTCTTGTTTTGGTAACAAGGTTGAGCACAGCCTGCCTAGCATTCAAAAACGCTCTTGCCTCCTCCACTCTTGCCGAGACAACTCTTTCTGGACTCAACTAGCTTGCTTCGTCCTCATGTCCGTGGTCGGCTATTGGGCACTAGAGCTCTGCGAGCCCAAATCGTCCTCCGACAAGCCTCGTGACCTCGACATGTTCTTCACCTCTGTCTCTGCAGCCACAGTCTCGAGCATGTCCACCGTGGAAATGGAGGCCTTCTCCAACTCCCAGCTCGTCATCATGACCCTCCTTATGCTCTTCGGCGGGGAGGTCTTCACTTCCATGCTCGGACTTTATCTCTCAAGGTCCGAATTCACCGGACGCGGTCATCACAAGGGGAATTCCACCCCTTCTGACCATTCCGACAACAATATCGAACTCGAACTTCCTCCTCTGTACCAGGTCAATAAGGCCGATACCTTAAAATTCGACCACAAAATGAAAGGGACGCCGTTGCAGCCAGCTGTGTGTGGTGAGGGACTCGTCAAGTACAGGGCAGTTAAGTACTTGAGCCGCGTAGTCCTAGGTTACCTCATCATAGTCCACGCAGCCGGCTCATGTTTGCTTTCTGTGTACATAAGCCCCGTTCCAAGCGCGATGAAAGTCCTTGGGGACAAAGGCCTCAACGTGCGGATGTTCTCCGTGTTCACAACAGTATCAACGTTCGCCAATTGCGGCTTCGTCCCCATGAACGAGAACGTGTTGGCCTTCAAGTACAACCCGGGCCTCCTGGGGTTGTTGCGTGCTCAGGGTTTCGGTAGGGGTGTCAAATGGGTGAGTCGGGTCGGGTCGAAAATGGTCCGACCCATATTGACCCATTTTCATACAATTTAAATTTGATGACCTATACCCGACCCGACCCATGCCCGACCCATATTACCAACATATATTAAAATTTAACTTAATTTAAGAAAATCTACTCCCACTTATTTAGTCCACTTTAAACTTTTCACATATAAATTATTTGAATAAAAATTTAACATCAAATTTATAAAGTAAATTAAATAATTAAAAATTAGTAAATAAAAAAATGTGGATACCTCAAAATTGAAATAGATTTTGGAAAATAATTTTTTAAAAAAATCGATTTTTTAATTATTTTAAAAAATCGATTTTTTAATTATTATTTATTTTATTTTATTTTATTCTTTCTTTCTTTCTTTTTCTTTTTATTTTCCCTTTCTTTTCTCTTTTCTTTCTTCTTCCTTCTTCTTCTCCCTTTTCCTCTGTTGGTGCCGCCCAACGGCGACTGGCCAAGACGCAGGCTAGCGAGCCCGAACTCGACCAAGGTCAACGAACTCGAGGCTTGACCGATCTAGGCTACACCAAGGTCACTGAGCTTGACTTGCCCGGATCTGGTGAGTCGCGAGCTCTGTTGCAGCTAGCGAGTTCGGGGCTCGCCTACCCAAATCCAGGCGAGCCGCAACTCGGCTAAGGCCGGCGACCTCGCGGCTCGCCCGTCCCATTTAGACCGAGCTCCGGCCAGCGAGCTTAGGGCTTGCTAGCCCAAGCTTTGTTGCAGCTCGCCTGCCCAGATCCAACCTGAGCTCCAGCCGACGACGGCAAGCTCGGGATCGGCGATGGTGACGGCGGCATGATGGCGGGATCGGCAACGGAGGTCAAGAACGCATGGAGGAGGGGGATGGAAGAAGTGGGATAATGGGTCTACCTAATAACTCACTCAACCCATATTTGACCCATATTTAACTTTCACTTGACCCATATTTAATTTTCACTTAACCCATATTTGACCTATATTTAACTTTCACTTGACCCATATTTGACCCATTTAACTAAAAGTGAGTCATAATATGGGTTTATGACCCATTTTGACACCTCTAGGTTTCGGGCGTGACACTCACAAAGGTGCCTTTTGACATAACGGCAAACTTTATTTCGGAGCTCTAAAGTTAAGCGAGCCCAAACTGGAGCATTATCGGGATGAGTGACCTCCTAGGAAAGTGCCTGCCTGTACATCAAAAGATAAAACCATGAGACTTGGTATGAGATGGGCCAAAGCGGACATTACCTCTACGACTTAATCTAGAGAAATCATGATATGGTATTAGAGTGGGACCCCCTCCAGTAGGTATGTGGTTTGAGGATGAACCAAACAAAAGTTGGGGGCTTGTAATGACTTGGTCTTATGATGGTGGAGAGTGGTTGCTGAGACTAAAGGGCCTGGATAAGGAACGACTCCTAAAAGGCTTCTAGGATGGCGAAGAAGGTACGAACGAATTGAATAGGGGGAGAACGTAACTCGGATATATATGTGAAAAGTTGGAATTAACTCTTAGAGGCGCCTTTTGACGTAATGGCAAGCTTTGCTTTGGAACTCTAAATTTAAGCGAGTCTAAACTAGAGCGCTACCAGGATGAGTGACCTCTTGAGAAAATGCCTACCTATATGCCAAAGGATAAAACCGTGAAACTCCATATGGGATAGGCCAAAGTGGACAATACTTCTATGATTAATCTAGGGATGTCATAGGAAGCATAGTTGAAAAAGTTTCTTCGAACCTAGAATTGAAGAAAATATGCTATTTCATTATTATTAGTTAAGTTTACAAATGGATCATGTCTATATATGTGACTATCAATCAAAGGTGTTTCTTCTAACGAGGGATGAGGAAAAATGTAACACTTCTATAAATTACATAGTTTATAATGCCAACTACAGGAGAGAAAACTACATAATACTTCCTTTTTAGAGTAAGAACTAATGTAAATACCACTATTTTTCGATATATGATTGAAATAGCTTATTAAACTAAATCACTTCTCTAACAATTTTCAATACAACCGAATTATAATTAAATATTCATGTCTAGCCTGATTACTTTCATTCCATGAATGCATCAGTTTGTTTATACACGAATAAAAAAAGTGTCGTGCGTGGATTTACCTTTTTAACTCGCTTACGGCATGCTCATGAGGCTTACCATGTTACTTTTGTTAACAAAACATGTCGAGACTCATTTAGTAACATTCATATTTCAAATTTAAAATATGTTAAACATGTCGTGCGATGTATGTAATCTAAACATGACACAACCATGACACGACATGAAGACATGAATTACTGACCCCATCTCCCATGGGTTTCGCTCAGGGCCCCTTGTCAGTGAGAGAGTCCCCTTGAACCTTAACTACAGGTAACAAGTCGCGACTATAAAGCCACGCCCCTACCAACCACTAAATTGGGAACTAAAATCTCCTCTGCTGAATAAAAGATCTCAAAAGGATGAAGAAGCTTTCTTGTTTTGGTGACAAGATGGGGCACAGCCTGCCTAGCATTCAAAAACGCTCTTGCCTCCTCCACTCTTGCCGCCCTTTGGCATCTTCCCTCCTCCGCAACTTGGACCGCCGAGACAACTCTTTCTGGACTCAACTAGCTTACTTCGTCCTCGTCTCCGCGGTCGGCTATTGGGCACTAAAGCTCTGCCAGCCCAAATTGTCCTCCTACAACCCTCGTGACCTCGACGTGTTCTTCACCTCTGTCTCTGCAACCACAGTGTCGAGCATGTCCACCGTGGAGGTGGAGGCCTTCTCCAACTCCCAGCTCGTCATCATTACCTTTCTTATGCTCTTCGGCGGGGAGGTCTTCACTTCCATGCTTGGGCTTCATCTCTTGAGGTTCGAATTCGCTGGACGTGATCATCACAAGGTGAATTCTGCCACTTCTGACAACTCCAACAACAATATCGAACTCCAACTTCCTCCTCTCTACCAGGTCAATGAGGCCAATCCCTTAAAATTCGACCCCGAAATGAAAGGGGCACCGTCGAAGCCAGCTCTGTGTGGTGAGGGACTCGTCAAGTACAGGGCAGTTAAGTACTTGAGCTTCGTAGTCCTAGGTTACCTCTTCATAGTCCACGCAGGCGGCTCAACTTTGCTTTCTGTGTACATATCCCTTGTTCCAAGCGCGAGGAAAGTCCTTCGGGACAAAGGCCTCACCGTGCAGATGTTCTCTGTGTTCATGACGGTGTCAACGTTCGCCAACTGCGGTTTTGTCCCCACGAACGAGAACATGTTGGCCTTCAAGCACAACCCAGGCCTCCTGTGGCTGCTCCTTCCACAGGTCCTCCTCGGCAACACACTCTACCCCCCGTGTCTCAGGGCGGCAATCTGGCTTCTTGAGAAGGCAACGGGGCAGGCCGAGTTTGACTACATGCTGAGGAATTCCAGGGAGATGGGGTACGCGCACTTGCGTCCGGGCTTCCACTGCCTTTGCTTGGCCGCCACGGTGTGGAAGTTCGTGCTGGTGCAGTTCGTGGCTCTGTGCTGCATGGAGTGGGGCTCACCGGCCATGGATGGCCTGAGTCCGTACGAGAAGCTCGTGGGGGCTCTGTTTCAGGCGGTGAACACCAGACACGCCGGGGAGTCTGTCTTCGATCTCTCCATCATTTCTCCGGCAATTTTGGTGCTCTTCGTCCTGATGATGTGAGTCTCTCTCTCGTTTAATTTTTTTTTTTAAGCGATACAAACGATTATTTTTAGGAAAATATTTTTTAAATTATTCATTTATCGCAAAACAAACGGAACCTTAGTGAATACGACATTTGCATCCAGTGATGATATCTCATAATCTTCCTAGTGGGAATAAAATTTTCTTTTTTCTGTGCTTGGGAGAAGATTCTCAGACCCCATATTCATCACATCTCTGTTTTTACCTTGCTTTCGTCCAAAAATAGTGCGGCTTTAGGATTTCTTCAAGTCTAAAACGGATCGACACTTTAGGCATCCACTTTATCAAATAGCAAATCGACTTATCAGGTTAGTGGATGGGGGCAACCCTTGGAGCCAAATCGCATGATGTTAACATGACATTATTGATCTTTTGATTTGTGCCATATTACATTCTTACTCTATACTCCAGCAATGGTCCACTATCTACATTCAAATCCCAATATCAAATTAAAAACTCTGTTTTCTTCTTCAATGGCACATAATATATATGACTTACGGCAGCTTATCAAAACCAGGGTTGTTTTGGGGTATAGATGTTTTTGCGCAATTTCCTCAAGTGAGGGCAATAGAGTCACCTCCCTAACATCGGAGGAGCTATCTTCAACTTCACTTTTTAAAAGAAAGGAAAAGAAAAGATTTGGCCTTCGACTAGTCAGCTCATTAAAGCTTTTTATTGTCACATATATTCCATCTTGTTCTTGGATTTGTTCAACCGCACTAAACTCTCTTTTTGCATATTTATTCCTTAGAATGTTCTTGCCATTGTTTCTTCAGAACCGCGCCCCATATTCATTCCAGCTTTGTTCTCGCCATTTGTGTACAACCAGTCTTGTGTGTTTTCTTATGTATAGTAAAGACAGAAGAAACGCGGAAGATAATACTAGAAGCAAATATACAAAGCATAACTGTCGAATGTAGTCAATGCAACAACCAGAAAACATGCACAAGCTTGACCTGTTTCTCTGCAACCACCTTTTTTCCAAGGGAAAAGAACTTTCAAAATTAAGAGTTACTCGACCAGCTTTAATAAACATTGTGTTTTTACAGGTATCTTCCACCACATACCTCATTTCTTCCGGCAAGAAATGGCGAGACGGCACCAAAAATTCAAAGAGATGAGCCTAGGAGGAGCTTGTTGACATGCTTGATGTTTTCGCAGCTGTCATATTTAGTGATCTTCATCATTCTCATCTGCATCACCGAGAGAGAGAATTTAAAGAACGACCCACTCAACTTCAATGTCTTGAACATCACGATAGAAACTATAAGGTACATTGCAATTATTCTCGCTGAGTTTCTAGATTCTGTTCATGTGGATGTATTAGATTCTGAAAGATTATAATGATGATTATCACTGCATCAATTGCAGCGCCTATGGCAATGTCGGATTTTCGATCGGCTATAGCTGCAAAAGGAGGCTAAACACAGACAGCCCCTGCAGGGACGCTTCATACGGATTTGTAGGAAGATGGAGCAACAAAGGCAAGTTCATTCTGATAATGGTCATGTTCTTCGGGAGGTTGAAGAAATTTAACATGAAAGGTGGTACCGCTTGGAGCTTGTCTTAGCATATCCTTACAAACCGCACGTTCGTCAAGTTAGAGAAAGAAAGGTCAGGTCAACAATTTAATATAGTCTCGTAGAATCCACAAATTTTGGTTCATGCTCTGTTCCTTCAAGGGGCGGTTATGTCCGTTCTGAAGTTGTGACTCATTACGAGTCTATATAATTAGTATGTTGAATGACGTGTCAGTCTGTTATAAGTTCTTGATCCACCTTTTCAGACAATCTAAAGGGCACTACCTCATATCGATCGATGTAATATATTTAGGATTTTATTCCCAAAATACGTCCAATAAAAGTGGAACCTGATATCATAAAGAGATGAACAAACTCTGTTGCCGTCTGAAGACAAACAACTTGTTGGCTCCTACTACTTTCAAGGAAAGCAAAAGCTTAAGCCAAATTGCGCGTGGCATTGACTACATTGTGATAGGTCAACAATGATGTAAAGCACAAAAAAGCACGTAATATACATGTAAATCAACTGCACAAAGTTATGGACAAAGTTAGACCAAAAAAAAAAAGGACAAATTGATGGTTTTGTACAAGTCCACTACTTAACGGAACGGTCAATGAAATCCTCGAATCCTTGTCTACTCACTATTACCAGACCTGTAGCGGGGCTATGCACAAAGATGTTACTGAACAACATTAGCTTAATTTGCCTGGTAATGATCTTTTAACCCTCTACCGTCTACTACTTGTCAAAGCAAGAAACAATTTAACTAAGCTCCGTCTCTAGAACAAAATAACCATCATTTTAATTTGTTCGCTGTAAGGATTAGTCTTAGTTTTATGAATCCAGCTGAATTCGATGCTTAAAATTTAATTTTACTCATTTTGGACCATAGACTCTTTGAGTAACCAAATGCCACATACCCTTGTTGGTCACCACAAAAGGGTCGACCTCCAATGTTAAGACCACGGCGAGGGGCCATACATCAGGAGCCATACATCAGCAAATGTGCATGGGATCTACGGCCGATTGAATTCCACGCTAGATTCCAATAGGACCCGACGTGTGGACCCCTAAAGTGCCAAAACTTAGCACGGGGGGACACTTAAGTGCCAAAAAGTTCGGAAATGTACTGCCAAAATCGGAGTAAAAATGATCAATTAAGTGCCAATGGCGAAAAAATTCAGTCAAAATGCACACGTGTCATTTTCCGATGACTTTATTTGCTACGGAGCAATTTTTTTCAAAACAAATATCCACGTGACAATTTAAGAAAAAGAAATTGTTTGCATGGAAAAAAAAAGTCATTTTAGAAAACAAATTTCAAAAATTGATTTTATTATAAAAAAAAGGAAGGGGGAGGGGAAGGGATTGAGCGAGGGCCCCACTATTGTTGAGAAGAGCCGGTGACGGTGGGGCGAGGGTCGGCTAGGGTCGCCAAGCCTTGACTAGTGGCCGGTGACCCTAGTTGACTTGCCCAAATATGGGCCCTACCATAGCTAGCCATCGGTGGCCCTTGGCCCGGCTAGGGGAGGGCCAACGACCCTCGCCAAATTTGGGGTGAGGGTCGTGTGACCATAGCCAACCGCTAGTGGCCCAGTTGGGTGAGGGCCGGCAACCCTCTCCAAATCTAGGGCAAGGGTCGTGCAACCATAGCCAGCTACTAGTAGTCCTTGGCTTGGTTGGGTGAGGGCCGACAACAATCACTGGATTTGGGCGAGGCTTGCTAGGCCCTCACCACAGGTTGGCTAGGGTCGCTGGCCATTGGCCATGGCCTAGCGACCCCAACCGACCCTTGGCCCACCGTCGTTGGCCCTTCTCGATAATGGTGTGGCGGCGGCGGTGAGGGTTGCACATCCCTCGCCCGATCCCTCCTCGCTTCCTTCCTTATTTTTAATTTATTAATTTTATAATAATATTTTTTTAAATATTATTTAATTAATATATTTTTTAAATGCCACATTAGCACCAAAACGATGTCGTTTTGGTTGAATTTTTGTTGGCTCAGCTTTCAGCGAGTTACATAAGCGAATTATATTATTAAAATAAACCATGTTAGATTTTCGACAGCCTTAGTTGGAATTGGCACTTAAGTGATCCAATTTAAAAAAAAAAGTGACACTTAAATATACATTTCGTAACTTTTAGCACTTAAGTGTTATTCTATGCCAAGTTTTGGCACTTGCGTTGTTCTTTTCCCACAAGACCCAATAAAATAGAACAAAGAAATCAGTTTGATTGCAAGAGTATATTACCAAATTGAACAAAATCAAAATATAATGATGAAATTGAACATTGACTAAAGGTATATAGACAATTTGGACATTGTCCCTTATCGTCGTCTTCTTCATCATTATCATTTCAATGATCAGGCATGTTGTAGTTATAGAGCTATTTGCTCCACTCTTTCTTCACTATTTCAGTTAATAGCTATCCGAATTTGAATTGAACTACAAATCAGCCATAAGGGTTGCAATCCTCTCATTGTTAGGGTCTCCACACATTTCCAAGTTGCTCTCGTCGAAGAATGCCCGACCAACACTTCGTTATCAGCACTAGAGACTTTTTCAATTTGTTATTCTTTTTTTTACATTTCTTTCTTTTTCTAGTATTGATTTTCATCCTCTTTTATATCACCATTTTTGGTTTTTAACAGAAACCCTGTTGACTTCGGGCGAAATGCGACGGTTGCCTTTTCGCCTCTACTCGCCAATGCTACAATCGAGGCCTCCGTCCTTCCGTCCCTCTCCAGGCTTTAACCATTCATGCGAGGTTAGAACCTCACGATTGGACCGAATCAATGGTGGACCGAGCTCACCACCGAGGCAAAAGATCCTTACTCATTCCTGTCCATGCTTAAAATTTAATTTCTTTATATTAAAATGATCATATTAGGACGAGCCATATAGGCCGGCCATCATGGGCAGTCTAAATTCAAGAATGAAATTTCATACTCAACCCACGTATTTTGTTATGGGCAGATGCGAAAACAATAACGAAATAGGAATTGATAAGAATAAAAAAAAAACACTAGAATTTACGTGGAAATCCTTGCAGGAAAAACCACGGGGAGAAGAGAAGCAAAATTCGATATAAAAATCAAGGATTACAAAAGGTGGCTCTAAAGAGCTTAAACTCTTTCTTTCTCAACTTTTTATATATGGCAAACATCAAATACAAAGTAGGAAACCTCTTTTTAGGAAACCTTCTCCAACTAGAAAACCATTTAATTAGGAAACTTATTCAAAATAGGAAACCTGCTTGAATTAGGAAACTTTTCTTTCCAGGCTCAAACTTGAGACATATTCTAACAATCTTCACCTTGGCTCGACCTTCTCCAACTATAATCGTTTGACTTGAATTCTACATAAGCAACAAATAATATTCTCCTCACATGTGAGCTCCCCCTTAATTCGGATATTCTTTTGCATCAAAATATGTTTGCCACCAAATCTGCATTGTTATACCACAATGCCCACTGCCCGGAAATTATGCCTAACTTCATCCACCAAACACCAAAACAAGTGTGACGCCCTAAGCACTCCACTATCTAGCATTGAAATTAAATAATAGACCTTCACAAGCACACTTCCCCTATTAGAACTATCCTAACCTTTTAGAAGGTCAGCATTTATAACATGTTTAATTAAGTCTACATGAACTTTAATTAGCAAAGCAATGGTCCATCTCAACTCCTGCTAACACTGAATACATATATAGAAGGGAGATGATGATAAGCGACACATTTAATAAGGCTCTCAAACCAAAGCAAAGAGATAGGGATAGATAAGAACAACACCATTGGCGTTGACTTCTTCATTTTCATTAGCCATTCATAACATTCACATACAAGGGAAGTCCATAGATTTCAGCACGCATATAGAGTCGGTTACATAGCCACAAAACTCATGCGATAAACTAAAATTGGGAAGAGGCCAAAACGATGCCTAATTCTACTCTACTCAAGCTTCCCCATGGGCCTCCAAAAACCAGCCAGCTTCGGCCTTGCTCCATTTGACCCGTCTCAGCGTGTAGGTCCACCAAACACCCCGCGGCTCACTAGTCTAAGGGTCTGACCAGCTCACCGTCCATATTCAGAAACCATGAAACAAAACGCATTGAAAACCAAGTAGGGTGTCCATCATCTATCCAAAGAATACAAATATTCTAGGTAAAGACTAAGCCAGTCTCCTCATCAGTAACATCATAGAAGGAGCCCTCAAGGAGAGTAGGCACTCCATACATAACTATGGGTGACACATCCATCTCAACGATCTGAGAATAGAAAAGGGTTAGCAACTTTGCCCAGTAAAGGAAAACAAGCAGGTTTTAAACCACAAGATGCATAAGCAACTAGTACAAAGGGACATCATTTTGCAACAAACAAAACAAGTGTATGGTAGTGGTATCGAAACATAAGTGAGTATGCAAGATTGACATTCATTTATGGTAATCATGCAATGCACAAATGACTCAAGCCAACTAAATATGCAACCACACTCCTCATGCACCTTGACTTGCGCACAGACCTTGATTTGCACACAGACTCACGCTAATTGGAATTAGCTTTTATGTGATTTCATGATCCACCCTCGAGACGGTTATCCATTAGTCACCTAGCCGGTCCACTCGAGTCACTTTTGATCCCAAATCAGATTTCCATGGAATCTTTTCCCACAGGTGTCTCACTCTGAGGCATCCCGATATCACCTCACGGGGCATCCCAAATCACACAGCAGGGGCATCTTAGCTCCGAAGCATCCCGGTATCCACCACCGAGGCATCCAAGAACTTATAGCATGGGCATCCTACTCCTTGGGGCATCACCAGTTTCTTGCAATTGATGGACATCTCTTATTAAGGTTCATTCATGCATTTCACACACGCAATCCTCTATTCTCCACATTCCACCAACATACAAATGCACCAGCAAAGCCTCAATTGCAACATAGTGTGTAGAACTCAATGGTGCAATTCAATTTCTGCACACGTGACATTCGCATGAACACACATCTTCCATATGCATGACACTACCGCATATACACACAAGATGCTCAAGCAATCACATAACAAAATATCATAAGGTTTCACACAATTCATCGGTAGCAACAAGAACATTTACTCATAAGATACGGAAGAGGGCAGTACACAGGCAGACTTGCGTGACCAGAAATATCAAGATAAAAAACATAGTAACTTACCTCAAAAAATTACAAAAATTTAGTATGTTTTAAAGAAGATATCAACGAATGTTTTTTGTGAAGGGGCCGAAGTTCAGTTCTACACATACAAGGAGAAACAATTCAATAAACATGACCTACAATCTTGCGGGTTCGTTTCCAGAACAGTTCATCCTAGCATTAAGCATACTTGTACTTGTTCAATAGCTACGAAATTTCAGTATGTTATACATGAAGATATGCTCTACCACTTTCATGAAGATAACACAGCCCAACCCTAACCACAGAAGTACAGAAAAATTTCAGAACAACCAAACATGCTCTGTTTCTCTCCAACTCAATTTTCTGTCATGGCGAACATTATCCATTTTCACCTTTGTTGTGACTTCAGTAAATTCCCAAAAAAAATACATGTTAAAGCTCAATATCTCTCGAGCAAACTTCATGCAGAATACTTCCTTTAGTTTTCTCTCAGTCACTTGGTATGAAATTAGTAAAACAGAGGCGCGGGGAAAAATGACGTAGAACATCACAGCAACCAGTCTAAATTTTCCATTATACGTGCATTTATTGTCCCCACCACATTCACATGCATAGCATTTTGGACATCAAGGATTCACATACAAAGCTCCGATTAGCCCTCCGACCTCCAAGGAATGCACCATAGCAGCTACGCGCACACAACAAAGCAAACCAGAACCTCAACAATGGCAAACCAACATGCACGTTCATTTCCCTTTTTCTAACCTGCAACTCACTTGCTACAGAACTCAGAGCGCTGGATGTCCGTTTCTAAACTATCGACTTCACATGCAAAGTAAGAATAACCATTTACAAGCATCATCTAACAATGATTCAGCAAGAAACGTCAGCCGATCAAACTCTGCCCCCTTCCCGAGCTACAAGCAAATTCACGAAGCTTGAAACCACCATTTTCCCTTACCTTTCAACCATAACCTTTGTGACGTCCTGAAATTCGAGCACTTTGAAGGATGAATGAATATGAATTTCGTCAATGCATTGTTGGTTGATCTCACTCAGAACTAATCATTCCCGTGATACTAACCTTGAGGGGGAAAGCTATAGAGGACAGAACTCGTGCTGTCACGCCCCGAACCCCGAGCACACGACAACCTCTTACCATGGTCAATTGAAAGCAATGTTCCAGGACTCGTCGACGACCATTCATTTTAATGTTTCATTATGCGCAAGCGGAAGGAAAATCATCCCCAGTCCAACAGATAATAAAACAATCACACAGCGATAGAGGATGAACGGCAATATAACATAACTACTCATTTATACATTCATACTGGATTAACCCACGGATGATCGTTTTCTGATTTACAAGCCCAACTATGGGGGCTGATTCATCCACTAAGCTTGACCAAAAAGAAACTAGGCTCAGCTAATGCACCTATACAAAGAGAACCCTTGGTTCTCAGCTACTATCACTTTGGCCCGTCGGACTCGGGCTCCGCAGGGTCGTAGTCCGGGTCGTCGTAGTTCGGGCCAATCACTGGAGAAGCGGGGGCGGGGTTCTCCACTACACCGTCAGGAGGGTCTAGCTCCATGGGATCCCAGTCGTCGTCTTTAGGGCCCCTGCTGGGTGGTCCATCAAAACCTCGAAGGGGACCGAGCAGCATATCGTCCTGCCTGAATGTACCACGCTAGGAACCGACGGGGTATCCATTGCCTCGGTCCCTCATCCACCCAAATGGTGGTGATGTACTTTTCATACAAATGCACCCGACCCGGGAACCGGTGGTGCGACACAATGGTCTCCCAATCCTAGGGGACCCCAAACCGCACTTGCGACACCATCCAAAGGGCCTGAAAATGTTTAACCACGACGGGTTGAGATAAAATCTCAGCAAGTTCTTCCCCTAAGCCCTAGTTAGTACACCAACTAGACTTGGGGTATCTCTCCAGAACTACCTTTCACACAATCCAACCATACACAACCAGCAGTCAACAATTAAATAACAGACAGGGTTAACCAACAATTAAAGGTTGGTTCGCATGCAACCTTACTCGGTATGCCATACCCTGCACATTATAAATCAGCACAATACACACAATGCACATGGCCGTTAGATGATGCAGTTCACCAATCACATGCGAGTCACATCACAAGCGATCTCACCTGGCCATTGCCACACCCTGCACGTTATCAATTCATGCGTGCGTGCCATAAATAATGATGTGATCACCTCATGCACTCTGGTATTCACACGTGTTCAGATTATTACTGCCCCACAGGGCCACAATTGAACTCTCGCCGATGTCTATTAGTGCAACTGCGTCAGGGGATACTCTCCCAAGACGGCTTTCCCCAAAGGATGTCAAGGGATACTCTCCCGAGACTACATGCTCAAAGAATGGCAAGGGATACTCTCCCGAGACGACATGCCCAAAGAACGTCAAGGGATACTCTCCTGAGACTGCATGTCCACAAAACATCAAGGGATACTCTCCCAAGACTGCACCCATAGAACGCCAAGGGATACTCTCCCAAGAAGGTGGTTTCAGTTTTGTAATCACTAAAGCATACTGCCACAATCCACTTCTCATAAAAACGGTCTATTTTCGGTGTCCCTTGGACAATTCACCTTTCTCCCATTTTTATGAAAATTACACCATTCATGCGAATGCTCATACAACTACACATTCAATTCACTTCATAAAATCAAGACACATGAAATTACACATTTTAATTTCGGATGAACAGGTCATGAACAGTAAAATTTCAAAATTAAAATAATTAAATAAATAAATTCCAAAAATTAAATAATTAAATAATTTAATACTTAAATGCAAAAATTAATTAAATCAATAAATTAAAAAATTAATCACATTAATCAAGCAATTAAGGCAAAACATGATTAATTAGCACAAAACACTCAATTAAGCCTAATTAAGCACAATTAAACATAAATAAGCAAGATTAAGCTAAGCTAATCTTAATCATTTATCTAACTATCTATCTTAGGGCTAATTCACTTAATTAAACACCCTAATTAGCCCTTAACACTAATTAATCCAACCCTAAGCTAGTTTAGGCACTAACTAAGGGATTAGGAGCTAAACTCACCCGTTAAGCGGGCTGAAGACGCGGATGTGGTGGCGACGGCGAGGGCGACACTCGAGGACCTCAAACACGACCCTCCAAGGCGGTCCCGAGCCAGAAATCATAGTACCAACCTCTACTCAAACCCCAAACTCCAAAGGACAGCACTATAGTGGGAGGGGGCTGCTGGTCGGAGCAAAAACAAGCTGGCCGGAGCTTTGGCGAGTTGGTGGCCGGTGGTTGGTGGTTCCAAGGGGTCGAGGGGGAGTTGTGGGTGGCTGGTGTTGGCGATGGGTAGGTCGAAAATGGAGAGAAATGGAAGAAAAAGTGAAGTTGTGCAGGGGGTGCGCTATAGTGATGGACGGAGGACCGACGACTTCAGGCTGCCGTACGGGACGGCCGGCGACTAGTTCGGCAATCTACCGCCATAGGCTGTACGGATTTCCCGTGTTGAACAATTTGATGGGTGGCACGGCCCGAGATTCCACTGGGAAGGCAATGACCAACTCAAAATTCGGTGAGAGGTTAGAAGTAGAAATTGCAGGAATGCAAGGAGAAGCAAGGGGAAGAAGGGCTGCGATTTTGTGTGATCAAGTTGAGTGAGAGAGGGGGTATTCAGCAGCTCAAAACCCTTCATCAATGCCATTAATGGTTGCTTCAATTTCCCAAGCACATGACCTCATCTTCTCTCTTCCTTTTGTCTCTTCCCAATAATATCTAGGGGCAAAATGGTCATTCCACCTTCCACAATTCCCAAACTGCCCTTGGGCTAAAAATGAAAGGCGGGCATAGGAAACGGGATGGGAAATGGGTAGGAACGGGCTCAGGAATTTGTTGGGCTCGAATTGGCTCAAGTTTGAATAACGGGCTAGGAAGGGTGAGGGGTCGGTTAGGTCCAACGGGCTCGCTCGTTTGTCTCGGTCTTCCACGGTGGCTGTCCCACCTTGGGCGTGAGGCCCTCACTATTCTTGCCTGGCCCACGTCTTCATAGGCTCGGTTCCTTGGTCCAAAAATCCCTTTCTAAAAAACTCGTCTCAACCGACACCGTTGACTGTCAAGGAAGCCTCGTCCAAAAGTTCGTCCCGGACGTTCCCGATAATTCGAAGTCCAATCTTGGGTCCTCATGCCTTGTTAATTTCTCCCTAATGTCATTTTGCTACAACCTAGACTGACCGACAGTTTTGAGGATTCGCAATTATCTCCCCTCAAAAGGGCTTTGAATTTCAAGACGTCACACGTGCGACTAAAGAACTTGAATTGAGAAAACGACTTAACTAGGAGACTTGCGTAAGGATGATCCTGTAGATATACAAACCGATTTTAGGGATGACTATAAGGCAATTTGCAGAAAGAACATAATGGGATGACGGGTTATTCCGTTTACTATTATCGAGCCCGCGAACGACCTTATGTTGATCCTTGGTAATCGTGTACTTTTAAAAAAGAATCTATCCTTCACAAGTTCATGTAGTCAAGGGCATCCATGTGTCGAGAAGTCTTGAACGTGATTTAACACGAGTCGGTTACACGTGAATCCTCAAAGCCGCCTATTAGTCTGAGTTGTACCAAAATGGCATTCGAGCGAAATTGACAAAGCATGAGAATCTAATATTGGACTTTGAATTTTCGGAAATGTTCGGGATAGACTTTTGGATGATGCTTCTTTGACAATCGACAGTGTCAATTGAGTCGAGTATTTGGAAAATAGATTTTCGGACCAAGGAAACAAGCCTACAAGGATGTGGGTCGGGCAATACCACCCCTAAGGTGGGATAGCCATCATGGTAGGCCCGAGGCAAACAAGTGAACCCATTAAACCCAACCAACCAATTTACCCTTCCGAGCCAGTTGTCTAACCTTAAGCCGTTTCGAGCCCAAAAAATTCCTGAGCCAGTTCCTATTCATTTTCCAGCCCATTTCTTAGGCCTACCCTTCATTTTTAGCCCAAGGGCAGATTGGGAAATGTGCAAGATGGAAATGACCATTTTGCCTCTAGATATTTTGAAAAAAGGACAAAAGAAGAGAGAGAAGATGATGTCACTTGCATAGAGAGTTGAAGCAAGCCTTTAATGGCCTTGACATTCAGCCTCACTTCAGTCTCTCTCT
Organism: Corymbia calophylla; assembly: GCA_014182845.1. Lineage (NCBI taxonomy): Eukaryota > Viridiplantae > Streptophyta > Magnoliopsida > Myrtales > Myrtaceae > Corymbia > Corymbia calophylla. Next base: position 20,041,654 of record CM024695.1, read on the forward strand.
CTCCCCTTCAGCCTCTCAAAACCACACACACTCTCTCCCTTTGTTTCCCTTCCTTCCTTCTACTTCTGCTTTTGACCTTCCTCTAAAAACCTGAGTTGTTCATGGCTTTCCCGTGCTGATCACCGCCTGTGCCACCCACCACAGTTCTTAGAAGGTCCATTTTGTATGGACCACGGTGGCCATTCGCTAGCCGGAGCCGCTGACTAACCCACCTACTGGCCGGAAGCCACTGCCGGCTTCACCGCCTGCTTCAGTCCTGCACCGCCTATTTTGGTCGTTTTCCTCCCTTTTCGACCCAATCTCCGCCCAGCCCAGCCACCAGTCATTCCCCCTCGATCCTAGGAGTCGTTGGTCGCTGGCCAGCCGCTCGCAAGCGCTTCGGCCAGCCCTTTTTACTCCAGTCAGCCCCTTTCCTCCTCCGACAGTCAATTTTCCAGCTTGCAATGAGAGAGCAGAGGTTGTTGCTGCTGTTTTGACCCTAGGACCGCCTTGGAGTGTCATGGTTGTGGTCCTCGAGTGTCGCCTTCGTCATCGTTGCCGTGTCTGTGTCGCCCGCCCGCTTAACAGGTGAGTTTAGCCTCTAATCCTTTGTTAGTGCCTAAACTTTCTTAGGGTTGGTTTAGTTAGTGGTAATTTTCATTTAATGGGTTTTATTAAGTTGTATTAGCCCTAAGATAGGTGGTTCGATAGATGGTTAAAATTCGCTTAGCTTAATCTTGCTTAATTGTGCTTAATTGTGTTATATGTTAATTAAGCATGTTTAGCTTAATTGATTGATCAATTGTTTTAATTAATGATTTGTCTAATTTTTGAATTTAATGTTTTAATTATTGAATTTTGAAATTACATTGTTCATAGTGCACTATTCACGATTACTGTTCACGGCACTGTTCATCCGGAAGTGAAAATGTGCATAATTTCATGTATCTTGATTTTATGAGGTGAATTGGATGTGTCATTGCATAAACATCCACTTGAATTGTGTGGTTTTTACAAAAGAAAGGGGAAAATGATTGGTCCGAGGGACACTAGAAATGGATCGCTTTTATGAAAAAGGATTTGAGGTTTTATATGCAAGCATGTGTGCATAGGCTAATGCTCAAAGATAATAAGTGGATAGTGGTGGTATGCTTGCGTGATCACTAAGTTGAACCCGCCGCCTCGGCTATAGTTCGGGGGGTGATAGTCCAATATCGAAAACTCGGCGGGGGTTCGGATGTGGAGTCGTTGTAGAAGTCGAGCCCATGCTCCTTTGGAAAGGCCGTCTTAAGCGAGGGTCCCTTAACGTTGCCACGCCTCATGGGGGAGAGCAATGCTTGATTATGCCAGTAGATATTCGGCAGGGGTTTGGTTGTAGCCCTGTAGGGCAGTAATAATCGGAACACGTGTCGATGCAAGAGTGCATGACAAACATGGCATCATTGGTTCTGATTATGCATGAGGTGATCACATTATTTATGGCATGCACGCATGAATTGATAATGTGCAGGGTGTGGCAATGGTTAGGTGAGATCGCTTATGACACGACTCATATGTGATTGATGAACTGCATTATCTTACGGTCATGTGCATTGCGTGTATTGTGCTGAGATTTAACGTGCAGGGTATGGTATACCGGGTAAGGTTACATATGAACCGACTATATGATTATTGGTTGACCCTGTCTGTTGTTTGGTTGCTGATTGCTAGTTATTTGTTGTTGGGTTGTGTGAGGAGTGGTTCTGGAGAGATACCCCAGGTTGAGTTGGTGTACTAACTAGGACTTAGGGAAAGAACGACTGAGATTTTATCTCATTGGTTATTGTATAATCACTTTCAAGCCCTTAGACTGGCACAGTGGAGATTCTTGCCCCCGCTCCTCTAGTGATCGACCCAATGGAGCCTGAGTCCGATGGGTCCGAGTGACTATAGTGCTGAACCTGAGGGTTCATTTTGCATAGTTGGATAGCCTAGCCTAACTTCTTTTTGGTTTGGCTTAGAGGATGAATCAGCCCCTTTTGTTGGGCTTGTAAATCGGAAAACGATCCTCCATTGGTTAATCCAGTAAGATTATATAAATGAGTATTGATGTTGTTCTTGCTATTCATCTTTCTATCCTTGTTTGATTGATTGATTGTTTGTTGGACTAGGGATGGCTCGTCTTTCGTTTGCGCATAATGAAAGATTAAAATGAATGGTCGTCGACGAGTCCTAGGACGTTGCTTTCTATTTACCATGATAAGAGGTTGTTGCGTGCTCGGGATTCGGGGTGTGACAACCTTCTTCTCAAGCTGTGACCTTGCTGGATTTCCAAGTTTCAAACCTCAAAGATTAAAGCTTGGGGAAGAAGAATGGGGCGGAAGAGGAAGGGTGTTGTCGGGGAAGAAGAAGATGAGAGAGAGACGAGCCAGAGGGAAAAGAGAAAGAGGGGAGAGAGAAAGGTGGTTTCTTGCAAGTTTAAGTTCTGCATGTGTGTTTTCCCTAGGCGGCACAATGTGAGGGAGAAAAGAAAAGCCATCAGCCATGCAAATGGGACAAAACAAGGAAAAGGAGGGGTCTTCGGTTGTGCACAGGGAAGGGATGGAGGAAAAAGGAAAATAAAACCTTACGCCAAACTCAAATCAAATCCTCAATTATTTAGGTCTCTATGTCCGCTTGCCCACTTATATTTTTAAACCATTCATTTGGATGTCCTAAAATTTAATCATCTCTAAACCATCATGACTAGGACTAATCTAATTGAAACTTTGGCCTTATAAAATAAATTCCTTATCTCGGTACACGCACGACCACTTCCACTGCCTCATTTTGACATAGGACTTTCTTTGCCTAAATCCGTGCCTCAAACGTACACACCCAGCCCATCGAGCCCACTCATGGCCCATTTCATTCACACCGAGCCCAACTCGTGGCCCTATCCGTTTCACGGCTTAAGCCTTACAGTCCCCCTTCTCCATTCCAACCTAATTCATGAATTATTCTATGTTTAAACCTCCACTTGGCCTATTAGGTTGGCCCCATGCCTTTCACGTGGCCCAATGAGCTTACCACTTGACTTAATGGGCTGATCACTTGGCCTACTAACCAATTCTCTGGGCCCACACTCTAACCTTTTGGTATCTGAAAATCATAGAATTTTTGGGGTGTTACAATTCTCCCCTACTTGTAAAATTTCATTCTCGAAATTTTAATACCTTACCTGTTGATTGGAACAATTGTTGCGAGTATTGACACCTCATCTCTTCTTCACTTTCCTAGGTTGCTTCTTCTATATCATGATATTTCCACAAGACCTTGACCAATGGTATGGTCTTGTTCCTCAGGACTTGTTCCCTTCGATCCAAAATATGTATAGGCTCTTCTAAATAGCTCACCTTATCATCCACCTCCAGTCCTTCAAAATCCAATACATGTTTTGGGTCTAGCTCATATTTTCTTAAGATGGAAATGTGAAAGACATCATGGATATTGGATAGTTTTGGCGGTAATGCTATTCAATATGCCAACTCCCCAATCTTTTCGAGAATTTCTAAGGGGCCTATAAATCTTGGACTCAACTTCCCTTTTCCTCTAAAGCTTGATATATTCTTCATAGGTGATACTTTCAAAAACACGTGGTCACCTACGTTGAACTCCAAAGATCTACGATGTCTATCTACATAACTCTTTTGTTGACTTTGGGTAGTTTGAAGCCTATCTTGAACTATTTTCACTGCATCTGTTGTCATTTGGACTAACTCTGCATCCATATAACTTTCATCCCAATAGACAGGTGTTCTGCAATTTCTACCATATAAAGTTTCAAATGGAGCCATTCTAATACTCTGTTGGAAGCTATTATTGTAAGCAAATTCCACCAAGGGTAATTTCTCATCCTAGTTGCCCTTAAAATCAATAACACATGCCCATAATATATCTTCTAATGTTTGTATCGTCCTTTTCGATTGCCTATCCATCTGGGGATGAAAAGCCATACTATACTACAACTTGGTCCCTAGGGTGACTAGAAGACTTCGCTAGAAATTTGATGTGAAACTGTGGGTCTCAATCTGCTGTTATAGTTACAAGAACTCCATGTAATCATACTATTTGTTGCACATACAATGCAACATACATTTCCAGTGAGTAGTCCACTCGCACGGCCAGAAAGTGCGCCGATTTAGTTAGCTGATCCACTATTACCCAAATCAAATCATGCCCTCTGGAAGTCCTTGACAATCCCTGCACGAAGGCCATTGTTACATGCTCCCATTCCTGCCAGCTTGCGATGTTTTGCCTTTACCTACTGACATGTCAAACACTTTGAGACATACTTGGACATATTTGCTTTCATTTCATCCCACTGGTAATGTTGGCAAAGGAAGGTTCCTATACATCTTAGTGCTTCCAAGGTGTATGCTATAGCTGTTTCGGTGTGCTTCTGATAAGATTTCTTCTTTTATCCCGTTGTCCTTAGGCACGTAGAGCCGTCCATGGAATCACACGATTAGGTCTTTAGCAACTTGGAAATCCGGTCTCTTTCCTTTAAAGGCTACCTCACAAATTTTTGAGATTCTATGGTCTATTTATTGTATGGTCTTACTCATAGTTAGCTATCACACTAATAGGGTCACCTATCTCAACTTTAAACTCAAAATTTGAAACTTCTTCCAACAAATTCCACTCTTTTGCCATCATGTTTGCAATCGTCATTGCCAATCTTCGACTGAGTGCATCAGCGATCTTGTTTGCCTTCCTAGGTTGGTATAAGATTTCGTAGTCATAGTCCTTCAATAATTCCATCCACCATCTTTGCCTCATATTTAATTATCTCTACAAAAACATATACTTCAAGCTTTTGTGGTTTGTATAGATTTCGAGTCTTTCTCCATACAGGTAGTGTCTCCAAATCTTGAGAGCAAAGACAATTGCAGCCAATTCCAGGTCATGAGTAGGATAGTTCATCTCATAGGGTTTTAATTGTCTCAATGCATATGCTATAACCTTTTCATGTTGCATCACGATGCAATCCAATCCCTTATAAGGAGTGTCACTGTAGACCACAAATCCTCCCGATCTTGAAGGTATTGTCAAGATTGGTGTCGTGGTTAGTTTCCCCTTGAGCTCTTGAAAACTCTGTTCACATTTCTTTGTTGATTCAAACCTTGTATTCTTCCGTGTCAACTATGTTAATGGCCTTGTAATTTGCAAAAATTGCTCGACGAACCTCTTGAAATAACCTGCCAGACCCAAGAAACTTTGAACTTTTGTCACCATTGATGGTCTAGGCCAATTGAACACTACCTCAATCTTGGTTGGATCTACAGATATTCCTTCACTTGTCACTACATGACCCAAGAATATCACCTTGTCTAACTAGGAATAGCACTTGCTGAGCTTCATAACAACTTGTGCTCCTTGAGTGTCTGCAGCACCATCCTCAAATGTTCTTCATGTTCACTTCGTCCTTCCGAGTACACCAAGATATCATTTATAAAAGCAATCACAAACTGATCCAAGAATGATTTAAACACCCTGTTTATTTAGTCCATAAAAGTAGCTAGGGTGTTTGTCAGTCAAAAAGGCATATTTAAGAATTCATAGTGCTCATATTGAGTTCGAAAGGATGTCTTAGGTATGTCTTCCTCCTTTATTCTAAGTTGATGGCGCCCTAACCTCAAATCGATTATGGAAAATACAGACATTTCCTATAACTGATCAAATAAATCATCAATTTTAGGCAACGGATACTTATTCTTAACTATTACTTGATTCAATTACCTTTAGTCGATACAAAGACGTAATGACCCATCTTTCTTCTTCACAAATAACACTAGTGCACCCCATGGCAACCCCTGTTGAACCCCTTGTCAAACAATTCCAGCAATTGTACTTTTATCAACTTTGTCAATGCCATTCAATATGGAGCCTTCAATATTGATTTCATACCAGGAATCAATTCGATGGCAAACTTAACTTCTCGCTCTAGGGTAGTCCTAGTAATTCTTTAGGGAATACATGAGGAAACTCTTGAGTTATTGGAATTCCTTGAGCTCTATTTCTCCTCCAGGCTGTGCATGCACACAAGTCAAGTATCCTTGACATCCATTACTGAGGAGTCAGTGTGCTTCTAGTACTGAAATAGAAGGGGTGGTTCTGCTCTTGCGAAATTCAAAACTTGGGCGACTAGGTGGATTAAATTGGATCACTTTCCTATAGCAGCCCATATTGGCTCGATACTATCCATTCCCAAGATTACATCAAAATCATTCATAGCTAACACCATCAAATTTGCTAACAGGGTTGCCCTTCTATAACAACCTTACAATCCCTACACATTAGGGTAGACAACAACATCTTATCTAATGGTGTAGAAACACTAAGTTACACATCCATCATCCTAGATTTCATCCCGGTTAGTTGTACAAATTGAGTAGATACAAATGAATGCGTAGCCCCTATATTAAATAAAGCATAAGCGTTGTGGTTAAACAAGGAAATAATACCTGTGATCGCCATCTTAGAGGCCTCAGCTTCATCTTAGGTAATGGCAGGGAGTCTTCCTTGAGCCATTGGTCTCTGGTTACTTCCTTGTTATACCGATCCGCTTGTAGATGGGGGGGGGCCTGCGGCTGTGGCCTTTCATTTACCAGTCATTTGTAATTTAATTTCTATAAGTCAAACTTTCACCAGAAAGCCAACCCTGGATCAAAAATTGGTTTTTTGCATAAAAAACCTTTAAATAATATCAATTTCACTTTTGCACTTTCAATTTTCAAAAAAATCGAAGTTTAGCTCATCAATTGGCTTTTTAGTAGCAAATCACTAAAAAGTTAACTTTTGGTCAAACGTTTCCAAAAACTTAAAAAAAAAAAAAAAAAAAAAACAAATCAGCCTATTCTGACTTCAATTTGATTTTTGCATCATCAATTTTGCAAAATTTCGATATCTAATTGGCCTAAATCAAAATTAGTTCATTTCTAATCGTCTTTTGAGATGGTTGCTTTTACGACTATCTATAGGTTGTAGTGCATCCAATTTTCAAGCCAATTTTACCAATCCAAAAGCAAACCCCTCCCCCCAAAATTTTGGCTCTAATTGGTGATTCAACTCACTTCTTCGTGAGTTGTGTAATTTAGCCAAAATTGAGTTTGATTCATTAGAGATAACATAATTCTAAAATCAATTTTGCTAAAATCACATCAATTGGACTCAAATTGATCATTTTAGCTAATCAATGATTAACAAAATCATCAAGGATTGATTTAATAAACACAATTCATTTTAACCCATTCTAGACTAGCAACCAATTTGATAAATTGAAATTCAATTTGGCCAATTAGGGTGCGCATAGTAATGCTTCTGTGCCCGGGAACAATTTCTGCTCAGAAATGATTCTTTTTTATTCTCCTCCCAAGAACAATTTCTGAGCATTTGAAGGTGTTTGGTAACTGTCCAAAATTTTTATTCCCAGAATAGAAATGCGTTTGGTAAAACTTTAAAATTTCTAGCCCAAAATATTTTCTTTTAATTTTTTAATACATTTTTTACATTTTTCTTATTTTTTGTCTTTTTTATTTTTTATTTTTTCCTACTTCCTCCATTGTAGTTAGTCACCACCAATGGTGGTGGCTGGCGACTAGCTGGGCGAGGTCCAGTGAGCTCGCCGAAGCCTCACCTGACCACCGACAAGCTTAGTCTCATAGAGCTAGGCGAGGCCAATGGGCGGCAATGGGGGCAGCAGTAGACTAAGAAGAAGAAGAAGAAGAGGAAAGAGAGAGAAGAGAAAAAAAGAAAGAGAGAAAAAAGTAACTCTTAGAATTGTTCCCGGGAACAAGAACAACTCTTTTTTAATTTTTGATTCCGTTCCAAATCTATTCCCCGGAACAAATTTGTTCCCGGGAACAAAAATTTTAACAAACGGATTTCTATTTTAATTCTACTCCTAAGAACAAAAGAACAGAAATTTTTACTATTTGGCAAGTTACCAAACAGGCCCTTAGACTTCAAATGAATTTACTAGTCTAGTTTGGCAATGCAATTTAGCCCAAGTTAAAAGGGAATTTAGTCAAACAAGTCAAATTTGGTTAAATTTTTATACAACACAATGAAAGGCTAGCAGCCCTTGGCCCAGCTGGATGAGGGCCGGCGACCCTCGCTGGATCTAGGGGAGGGTCGCAACCCTCGCCCCAGATCTGGACGAGGGGCCGCAGGCCCTCGCCACAGGTCGGCCGGGATCACCAACCATTAGCCAAGGCTCGATGACCCTGGTTGACCCTCGCCCCACTGTTGCCAGCCCTTCCTAGTGATGGTGGGGCGGTGACAGCATCGGCAGCAAGGGTTGTCGAACCCTCCCCTTCCCTTTGTCTTTTTATAAATAAAATCGATTTTTACTTCTTCTTTTTCTAATCTGACTTAGACAAAAAAAAAAATTTTAAAATTGCCACGTGGATATTTTATTTTGAAAAAAATGCTTTGTCAGCAAATAAAATCGTCGGAAAATGGACACATGGCAGTTTGGCCGGATTTTTCGCCGTTGGCACTTAACTGATCATTTTTGCTCCGATTTTGACACTTAAGCGTACCTTTCCAAACTCTTGGCACTTAAATATTCCCCTGTGCCAAGTTTTGGCACTCCAGTCCGTACGTCGATGTTTAATAAGTGACTCGTCGGACAAGGTTTAATTAGAGAATATTTTTAAAAATATCCTTATAAATTTTTAAAAAAAATTAAAAAAAGCGACAAATTAGGACCAATCAAAAGGGTTTATCACTTTTCAATACAGTGATAACATATAACACATAACACAAGAAAAACCACCCTTTGAAAATTGCAAAATTTCTTAAGTGTTTTGCTTAACCAGTGTTTATGGGTTACTCGATACCGAAATTCTTTTTAATAATCCTTATCCTCGAGAGGCGTCAATTACCACAGCATCTTGTTCTGGGTAGCGAGAGATTCGACGGTAGAAAGTGGGTCGCATACTATATTTATGTAGGTTGGAATATTCGCCGCCTCATTTTTGTGCGGACTCCTAGTGGAATTGATCGAACACCTCGGACCCATTGAAGTACTAGACTGCACTAATTTCTTGACAGAGATAATCCATGATGTTGACACATGAGCTGCTAAGGCTAAGATTATTTAAGATATAAGATATGGTCATTTTAATTAGATAATAATTAATGCAGCCGAGTTGTCATGTTTTGAGAAGGCAGTGGACGAATATGGAAAATCTTAAACAAATACGTGGTAAGTGATATTCGAAGAAAGAACGCATTTTTCTTGCCATTAAAAATAAAATAATATATTGATTATGCTTTGAGATATTGTATTTAAGTACGGTCAGGAATTTTCACATCCCAGCTCATGCAGCAGTATCCTGTCAATTTTTTGGAAGTATATTCCAACACAAACTCCCTTTACTTTTAAATGCAAACATGCGTGTTGCAACCCGCCCCTTTGGGCCTATGGTCGGTATTGGGAAGGATGAGGTTTAGGGGTATTTGCTTATGAGCTCGCATTCAGGTTTATGTCCACCAAAAGCGTCATCACCTCACCTTCAGTTTCGGCCTATTGAGTTTGAGGTCTACAAGAACGAAGGTTCTTCCAAATCTATACCTCGTGCAACAGCGGGAGGGTGTCGTGACTCACTTCCACATGTACAATACACCTTAAAGAAGGAGATGGGGATGTGAAAGACATGTTTAGGGGATATTTGATTGCAAGAGCTCCCTATGAGGACATCGGGTAAAAGATGTCATCACCTCGTCTTTTGGATCCGACAACTCAAGCTTGCTCAATCACGATCACAAGCTTTAATCAAAGTTCATACCCTTGCACGATAGGTTCATTTTAATTTGTTGTATTTAAACAATCTAATATGACATCTAGGAGTTGCCACAAGCCTCATTTTTGGGGATTGGCAAAAAAAACCAATTGAGGGTTGGGAGTGATCCCTTGATATTTGCACAACTAAAGATTCTATGATTCAGGGACTTGAGTTATATTAATATTGCTATTAATGCCCTTTCAGTACATAACAGTCATCGTGTTACCTAAAGTAATCATGCATGTCTTTTATGCATTTTCGTACCATTTATTAGAAAGAAATGATCATGCCTAGATACTCGATTTCATACTATTCTACTTCTATTTAGGAGGAAAGAGAAAGGCAAACAATTGAATTGATGGTACAAGATAGGAATTAAACACTCAAGAACACTTTAAAGAAAATAAATGGAATCAAATCATGAAGTCCTAAAAAGAATGATAGGGACAGAGAGAAAAAAAAACCGCACCTCCTCAGGTTTTTATACAATACAAGAGGAAACCTAAGACATATGTCGGGTAATAAATGTATGATACAAAAGAATTGGTCAGAAAGGACATAAACCATTCGCCATCTTTGAGATCGTCATCTCCCACGGGTCGCCTCCTTGTACTTATGCTAATTCTAGCTTAAAGCTAAAACTAGCATATGAAATTCCATATACATTAGGTAACACGATGAAGTTGTGCATATCAAAGAATCAAGAAGGAAACGATCAATTGATTTTTATTAGTCATGGGGTCAGCCTTTGAAGTTGTGCATGCAATGTGCCACAAAAATATTTCCCCATTCATTTTAGACATAGCTCATGCTAGTTAGCCATCATTGATATTCACCCACAGTTAGCAACACCATGAGGTCAGGTTCTTTGTGTCACCTAAAGTGTCTCATGAATACATGTATCACACCTATACATACATCTAACAATCATATGCATGGCTTGGAAATAAACATGCATGCAGGCCCAAAGACCTTGGTTCTCACTGCATCAAACAATTAGTGAATCAACGTTAGGTCACTTCACTCATTCATCTTGCACCAATCACAAGCACATACGCCAAGCAAGTAATATTGAAATGTCAAAAGTATTCACATGATTCCCAAAAGATGATTTTCGAGTAAATTGAAACATGGATTTGGGAAATTTTATAAGAATAAGACGTAGGTGCATTGAGGTCATGAAACGCATTTAGTCGTCGAGGCTAACTCGGGTGCATCTTGTGCATGACTGATTGAGATTCACAAATGATCTAAATATGATTCAAACCTTAATGAGATTAACGTCAAGTTCAAAGTATTTGAAAATGACATGATTTAGCATCATCTGAAAGGAAAATGAAGTTAGATGATGCCAAATCAAAATGGAAGGATAAAATTCCAAAATATCTTGCATTTTAAAAGACTTGGTAAAATCATCGAACGACCTTCTTATTTTTCGAAGATGTGAGGATCAAAACTCATGAAGACACCGAAAACCGGTTCAACATGCATAATTTCCTAAAAAAATGTTACAACAAAGATATATCATAAAAAGGAAAAGAAGGCAAGCCAGAATAAGGCATTTAAGATGCAAGCAGTTGAAATAGGACCCATGGGTAATCGGTCCTGAAAAATTTATGGTATATCATGCACAACATAAGAATAACTTCCATGAAGGAAGCATCCTAAGACAAGTCAAGCATGAATTTATGAAAATCAAAGAATGCAAAAAAATGAATCAGAAACAAAGCATGGTAGCAAGACATCAGGGCAAATTAATGGCCACTTGTCCTAGTAAAAGATATCTAAAAATTCTAAAAGTTTAGTATATCGTGGAGATGCAAATGGCGAGCAACTTTTTTTAACGACCCGATTCTAGAATCTTCACAAAAAAATTCATAAAAAAGTGGAAAAGTGTTTGATACAGTGAAGACAAAACAATATTCCCAATTTCATCTTTTGACAAGTTTCAGAGCAAACTTCACACAAAAATAGAAAGAGGATCTAATGACATGCAAAATTGATGTTATTGGAAAGCCTAAGATGTGTTCTAAGACTTCCTAAGAGACATTGAATTGGATTAAGGTCATTTATATGCTCAAACAATAGCATTTACAAAAAGTGTGCAATTCAGCAGCAAGCATGGTAGACCATAATGCATGAATGTGAGCTAGTCAAGCTATCTATATGATGCAAGAAATTTATGATGTTTAAGCATGACATAGGGCTAATATATGATGAACAAATCTGATGAAAACATTTACCCCTAAATCCATGCAGAATAAAATGATATAAATTCATGAATATTGATAAGTGAACTAGACAAAATTCGTTAAATTCCTGAATTAATGTGCAAACTTCACAAGAAGTTTCACATAGCAAATGAGATTTAAATGAAACATGCAATACATCATTTTAAAGTTTGGAATGTCTTCTAAGTATATCAAGAAGACATCATACAACGATTCAGCTCTTAAGGAGCTCAAGCGAAGAATTATCTACAAAAAGGCAAATTGGGAAAAAATTAAAGTAGAACAAGCCATGTGGGTTCATGAATTTACATCTCTAAATGATATGCTAAAAATCTACAAATTTGTGTAATATTAGACCTAAACATGAGGGTTCAAAGTCATACAGGGCCTCAAGTCTAATTTTCATTGCAAAATTACACATAAAAATGGCAAATGACACACATGAATGCATTGGAATATTAGGACAGCTTCCATAATTGACTTTTCAAACAAGCAGTTGATGTCACACCCCTACCCTCGAGCTCGCGACAATCCCAATTGACTTGAGGTCTAAAACATACGATGTCTTAGGTACTGTCACCGACCAATTCGTTTTATCTTATTGTTAAGCACATGCGGAAGCGAAACAAACACCCGGCCAATAACCAATAGGGATAGAAGCAAAGATGCAATAGAAGAAAGACGAGAGCATCATTTTATTTATCTGCAAGGTTAGCCTAGAACATCAGCATATATATTCACGCCTCACTACAGGTGACATACTAAGGCCTACACAAAGAGGGATTGGCCTAGCTAACCTATCACTACAAAAGTAGAGAAGGTTCCGTAAAAAAGAGATTAGGCTACAGATGCCTACTCAATGTCCTCAAAAGGGTCGGTCTCTCTAGTCGTAGGGTCGGAAATCTCACCATCAGGAGGATCGAGGACCATGGGATCCTAGATCTCGTCGGTCGGCCCCACTAGCGATACAAGCCCGTCAAAACCCCTCAGAGGATCGTACAACATGTCCCCTAGCCTGATATACCACGCCTTAAAGACGTGTGGCACATAATGGTCCTTCGCTCTTTCGTCCACCCAAACTGTCGTCACGTGGTGCTCATAGACAAAATCGCGGCCCGGATGAGCCTCATGGTGACAGTGTTGCTCATATCGATCGGGACACTGAACCTCACCATGTACGGCATCATACTAAGGTCTTGAAAATGTTAGCCACGACGGGGTGAGATAAACTCAGTAAGTTAAAATCCTAAGCTCGTTAGGAACTCCGCTCGCCTCGAGGGTAGTCTAAACATACATCCTAATAACAACAACCGGCCAACTGGCACACAACCCTGTTCTTGCGCTATCTAACAGCATCTTAAGAAGCATTATCAAAAAGCAGTTCAATCACTAAGCGCAACCACAGGCGATCTTACCTTGTCTTGTCACTCACACCCTGCAGAAGAATATCATTTAAATCATAACAAGATCACAATGTAAGCACATAATCAGAGTACTTCTCACAGCTTTCTCATGCCTCAATACCCACACATACTCCAATTATTACGACCCTCTAGGTCTCAGCACAACCTTATGGTTGGCGGTCTACTGGTCCAAAACCAAGCATCGTACCCTCCATGGGCATGGCTACGTCATGGGCCTACCCCCAGACGGCATTCCCGAAGAAGCATGGGTTCGACCTCTACCGCAACTTCGCAACTGACTACTATGAGGTGACTAAACAGCCACAGCACAACCCCGAGGGATTAGCGATCATCTAGCAATGCCAAGCTCTCCTATTAATGTGACCATATAGCACAACATCAATCAATTCATTCTTTCTTTTCTATATAGTCAATGCAAATATGGTTCGTGCTCACGCGACATGCACTTGTAGTTGTCATACGTATAATGTAATGCAGTAATAATCGATAGCCACGCAACATAGCGATGGTCCAACTATTGCAGGTATAATCATTCAACAGCAGTTTAAATTGCAATGCAACAATCCATTATAGTCAATGAAAGCCACGGTACTCACGTAGCGTGGTTACAGACAACACCCAACCAATCATCTCAACAATCAGCAATTATCGATCACGTGCTTCTACAATTGATAATAATCAATTAATCTTACCGGATATCCAATCGTTACCGTCCAAGGATAAACCGAGCTTATCCCCAAAAACTCATATAAAATGGTATATAAACCAACAATTCATTACTCAAGTAAACCCCATAATTCCCATAAAATACTTCTCATTTTACAACAATACTAAAATCAATTAATCCATCCAATTAATTTCATTTCTGAAAACTTCCCTTTAATAAAATCATGACCTTTAATAATAAGGTAATTAATCACAATTGACATTAGAAAATAGGCCATAGTGATTTTTCCCACAAAATTACTCAATTAAATCCATTTTCAATAAATAATCACAATTAATTATTTTCCCCAAAAATAATTAATATTCAGAAATAAATAAATAATAATTCCAAATTATTAATTAATTAATTAATTAATTCCGAAAATAATAAATTATTATTATTTATTCCAAAAATAATAATAATATTTATTTATTACTAACTGTAGTTACTATTAACCAAATTACAATTAACTAACCTAACTGAGGTTACTTTATTAATCCACAGTTACTTTATTACAACCACAGTTAATTAATCTGACCGCAATTATTTTAATCAACTATAGTTACTTTAATCTAACCACAGTAACTTTAATCTAACCATGGTTAACACTAAGCAAGGTTATCCAATTAACAACATGCTAATCACCCACATAAAAAACGTAAACTAAGATTAAACTAATTAAACTACTCCTAAGCAAGAATAACTGCTAACTAAGGGATTAGGGAATCGACTCACGGGTTTGAAGATTTTGACGACACTGGAGTGACGGCAAGGGCGAGGGCTACGCGGGGTTAATTCAAGGATGGCGACGAACGACAAATGAATACCGTTTCCAGCAAAACAATGTCGGCACTGCTTTCCTGCGAAAAGGGCAACAGTGGCTGTCGGCGGTGACAGGTGGTGACCAACAGTGGTTGGCAAACCTCTGGACAGCAGTGGCTGCACGTTGGACGGTGGGAGCAACTCCAGCAAACAACAGCAAGGCGGCGGCCCATGGTGAACAACAAGGGTGGGGAAATGTGAAGGAAAAAGGGAAGAGAAAAGAGAGAGAGTGGGCTGAGGAGTGGGGGTGGTAGCAAGGGAGGATGGAGGAGAGAGAATGGTTGATCAAAGCTTACCCAAGAAGCCAAGGCAAGTTGTAAGCCCCCACTTGCTTCAAAACTAATGACAACTAAGCAAAAACAAGCAATTGGGACCACAAAATAAAAGTTCTAGAAGAGAGGGCCCATGGGCTAAGGAGAGGAAGGGAAATGGGCCAGCTTAGGCCCACATTGGGCTGGACTAGATGGGCGTAAGGCCCATTGGGCCGCCGATCTTGGGCCGGCCCTCTTGTGAGCCCAAAATCCTGGTCCAAATTTTCCTTTTCCAACACCTTAAAACCCTTCGAAAAACTCGAGAATAAATGAGGTGACGTCCAAATATCTAATCATGACATCACTGTGAAGTCGGTACCCAAAATTGGATTAAAATCAAATTAATTACGACCGTAGTACATTTAGACTATCGGGTACCCCTTTAAGATTTTTCATCATGTTTGACCTGTGGTCGACAGTTCTTCGATCCACGTTTAATCACAATTTCTCAAGCTAGGGACAACCTTCGATTGTCATGTGATCCCAGGAGCTCAATTGATAATCCTGAGTAAAAGATAAAACGGAATCGGTTTAGCGTTGTTCGTAGCTCATACAGAAGTTGTGTGAAATCACTCGCAACCCGACTTCGTACTTCTACTGAATGGATTTATTTCTGTTTCTCTAATAGTCTAATACTGGAGGGTATTGTTCCCACCCAGGCCCTTATGGTCGAATGGTTCGTTCTTGATTGAAATTGCGGTCATACGTGTATCGCTTCCTATTGGCGCCTCATTATAGTCCGTTATTCCACAAACGATTAGTTCGGAATATTTGTACTAACCAGGCATTCGATCAACATCGTCATTTTATAAAATCCCAAAATAGGGTTGATTTTCAAGATGTTACAGTTGACATACTAAATGATGTGCAATT
Source organism: Corymbia calophylla (assembly GCA_014182845.1). Lineage (NCBI taxonomy): Eukaryota > Viridiplantae > Streptophyta > Magnoliopsida > Myrtales > Myrtaceae > Corymbia > Corymbia calophylla. Next base: position 20,057,812 of record CM024695.1, read on the forward strand.
GGGGTGTGCCACACATCATTAGAAAGATAATGAAGTCAGCCATGACTTTCATGAAACACCTAAGTCAAAAAACCATGTTCGCAAGTTTAATTTCAAGGAAACATAAATCGGGCTCAAATAGGGCAAATTAGTCTAAGAACGATTTTTTAGGGATTTTCTTAACTAAACCTACTCCAAAAAATCTGGAAAAAATTGAAGCATAAATTTTTAGGATAGATCATCAACTTTCGAAGATAATTTCATATAGTAAAAGACATCGATTCAAGGCCCATAATATGTCAAAACAAAGCCCATCGAACATTGATCAAATGTTTAGAACACTTTGAAGCACAATTTTGAGGTTTAGGCCCATAATATGTCAAAACAAAGCTCATCGACTGAAGGGCGTCAGATCACCATAGCTGCTCAAGGATTGACATAGAAGGTCTGAGTAGGGGTGTAAGTGGTTCGGTTTGGTTCGGTTTTCGAGAAAACGGAACCGAACCAAACCGAACCGATAAGGAAATGCAATGAACCAAACTGAAATCCAAACCGAACTGAACCGAAATTTCGGTTCAATTAGATTTTTAGGTTTTTCCTGACTTTTTTTTCAAATGTCCTTGGAACAATCCATTATTTCCTTCACTACCTTGCTTCAGAAAATTCAACCACAAGAAAGAGCATGTGTTTCCATCACCAAAAGATAACCTTTCACTCCAAGTACTTAGACTAAGGCCACCATAAACATGTAAATCTGCATTTAAGTTTCGAGACATGAAGGAAAGACATGTAAATCTGTTTGGAAGCAGATCAGAAGATGGGATCACAGAAGAGAAGTTTTCTTTACATGATAATAATTTCCCTTCATAGAAGAGCTTTGAAGGAAGATCTAAAATGGCAAGGTGGCACCAATAGATTCTCACCAGTTTTGTCACAAATCCGATGTCCTCATTCAGATAGAATTCATGCTCAGAGAGCCTCTCTAGGAAAGATTTTCCCAATCCACAAGCCTCAGCATCTTTAAAATGTATGACGGGGCCAAGTTGCTTCGGGTCTCCGGCTAGTACAATCATTGTCTCCCTCCCACAAAGGTTGGTAATAGGAACCATGCATTCAGGCTCTGAAGCTTGTCCAGTCTCATCCAGAAAAATATGGGAAAAGTACCCACTTTCTATGCCTTCTGCACAAAGAAGGGGTGAGCTCGTATAAGTAGATATGATGATCCTATAGCACATTAAAGCCTCAAGAGGAGGACATCTGAAGACACACTCCACAAAAAAGCAATAGCGGATACGTTGAATGTAGCCCTAAACAGTGCTCCATCAATTAGTAATTTTCAATGAACATGTAAGTCACTGGATAATGAGGTATCCGTCAAGGAGAGTAATTTCAACTAAAAAAATAGCACTAAAATGCACAAGAGCATCGATTCTCTCTGGAACTTCTAACATCAACAGCTAATCAGGTTGTATGCTTCGACGGCTTTTAAAGGAAAACCATTAAGGTGCTAAAAGAACATAGAGCATCTATTTTCTCTTTCTTGGGCAGTAGGAAAATTTAAAGCCCCCACACAGGGTAATTATTTGTGATCACACCTCCACTTCTTACCCTATGAGGTGAACTTTCATCCTCCAGCAAAAGTACATAGTATGCATTAAAAATGAAAAATACAAAAAAGTTTAATGCATAGATGGTTTGAAAGATACTATACAAGATGGTCAACGAACCTCATAAGGAATATTCTGAGCCGCGACTTCATAAGCAAGCTTCACCTGGACAACATCGCCTTGTAAAAGTGAAGGTCTCTTCTCAGCAAGCCTAGGAACCACCAAAGATAGAAAACGGCCCTTCCTTGTCATTTGGACACACTCCATGTTATGGCACATCATTTCTTTCTAAGATGAAAAAAAAAATAGGAGTGCTATGGTTATTTGGATCGCAAGAATAAAGAATCCTTATTCAACGCTTCTTAAGTATCATTGTTACCTCTAAGTTTAGCTCTTCAATGATAACTAATGCATTGAAGTAAGCTAAGTAGTTCTCAGATATCAAACCTTCATCAAGAACATTGGGGACCTGGTTATTCATAAACAACTCCCTCAAATTCTTCGGGATGGGGCACTCCTAAAGTACACGAGACCTAGATCTTTGGGATTTTTCCCTCGCAAGACGGTATGGAACCACAAACTCACAGCTTGCCATGTTAAATTGTTTCCATCTTGGAGCTCTTGAGTATGACCTGTTTGGAGCCAGAGACTGAGAGATCTTATCCTCAGCCAATAAGAAGACTATGCGTTCAATTCTAGTGTAACATCCTGAAAATCGGCTCATTTTAGCCCGAATTTTAATTTGATTTTGGGAACCGACTTCTTAGTAATATCATGACTAAATACTTGGACGTCGCCTCATTTATTTTGGGATTTTCCGTTGGACACGGAAGCGTCGGAAAAAGGGAAGAATTGGACCGAGTTTTGGGCCCGCGGGTGGGCCGGCCCAAGACCGGCGGCCCAATGGGCCTTGCACCCTTTCAGCCCAGCCCAAGAGGGGCCCAAGTTGGCCCAAGTTCCCCTCCATTTCCAGCCCATGGGCTTCTCTCTTTGGCCTTTTGCTTTTGTGCCAAAGTGGGCTTTGTTTATGCTTTGTTTTTGGTTGTTTTTGATTGGTTCTTGAAGCAAGTGGCTAGCCCACTTGCCTTGGCCTTATCCAAGCCTCTAGCAGCTCTTCTCTCTCTCCTCCTTTCTTCCCCAAATTCGTGCACCAGCCCAGCCATACTCTCTCTCCCTTTTTCTCTTCCTTTCTCTTCCATTTCTGCTGTTTTCTTGCTGTCTTTACTGTTTTCCAGCCGGAAAACAGCCTTGCCGCCGTCACCGGAGCCGCCGCAACCGCCCAAAGTGTAGTCCTGGGAGTTAGGAAGCCAACCGCGCATCCCCGGTCACCTTTGGTCGCCGTTAGCCGCCCGTTTCGGCCGTTTTCCTCAGCTGCACCGGTTCCGCGTGAATAGTAACCAGCACTGTTTTTGGCCCGTTTCGGCCACCGTTTGTCACTCGTTGTCGTCCCCGAGCTTACCCCTCGTAGCCCTCGTTCCCCTCTACGCGCCGGTGTCGCCGGATTTCCGATCCAAGTAAGTTAATTTCCTAATCCTTGTTTAGGGGTTAATCTTGCTTAGGGGTTAATTAGTGTATTTGTATATTTGTGATTAATTAAAGTTGATTGGTTGATTATGTTGGTTAATTTAGACTGATGAGGATTAGTTAATTGACCATGGTTAGTGTTAAAGTAACCTAGGTTAATTAATTAAAGTAACTAAGGTTAGTTTCTAAAGTAACTATGGTTAATTATTAATCATGGTTGAGTTAATTAACCCTAGTTAGGTTAAATTTGTTAACCATGGTTAAGTTTAATTATTTTTATTTATTTATTTAATTTCGGACGAATTTTGTTCACGGACATCGTTCACTAATCACTGCATTCACGGATTGACATTGTTTTCACAGACATCATTCACGGACATCGTTCACGGCACTGTTCATGCAGAAGCTAATTTTTGGCTTATTTTGATGTGCTCTTGGTTGTTATGATTTATTGAAGTGCCAATTGTTAATTATACTTGTGAATATTGATGAAATGCGTGATCGAATGCCGATTTGAAATGGGATTTTGGAATTGTCGAGTGAGATTGCATGACATATTGCGTGGGTTATCGAAATGGCATGTCGCATGAGCATGAGCGATGTGCATTCACGACGAGCAAAGAAAGAAAAGAACGAATTGATTGATGATGTGTTGCATGGTCACATTAAGAGGAGAACGGCGTTGCGGAAGACCGCCAATCCCATGGGGTTGTGCCGTGGCCGTGGGTCGCCCGACTTCGGTCGGATGCCCGACGGGGAGGGGTTCTATGTGGGATCGCGGTATGGGGGCGGGTCCCGGGCCTCTCGTCGCAGCGGGGCTGCGGTAGTGGGCGAGTCTTGTGCTCCTTCGGGAATGCCGTCTTGAGAGTGAGCCCTTAACGTCGCCGTGCCTCGAGGTAAAGAGGACGAAGCTGGTTTAGCGTAACCGCCAACCATAAGGTTGTGCCGTGGGCCCGGGGAGGAGGGGTCGTAATAATCGGAGCATGTGTGAGTGTGAGACATGAGAAAGCCGTGTGAGATGCTCGATTATTTGCATGCTCTTAATGTCGTGATGAGTTAAATGACAGTTTCTGCAGGTCACATGTGCCAAGGCCAGGTAGGATCGCCTGTGGTTGTGTCTGCTTATTGAACTGTCTTGTGCTTTTGCTTCTCTATGCATTGTGCTGACTGCTGGATTAGGTTGTATGTTAAACTCCCGAGGCGAGCGAAGTTCCTAACCGGGGCTTAGGACTTTAACTTGCTGAGTTTATCTCAACCCGTCGTGGTTAACCTTTTCGGGCCCTAGATGATGCAAAGCACTCCGAGGATCGAAGAGAGCGATCCCTTTGAGGCCCGTGAGTAGGCAGCTGTAGCCTATTTCCTTTTGACGAGCCTTCCCCCACTTGTACGGGGTTAGGTTAGCTAGGCCGATCCCTTTTGAGTAGGCCTTAGCTTGTTGCCCGTAGTAAGGCGTGTATGTATTTCGGTGTGTCTTGGCTAACCTTCGATATATAAAATACTTGTTTGTCTTTCCTCTACCGCCGTTGTTGCTATCCCCGTTGTTTGGTTTGGGAGTTGTTCGTTTCCGCATGTGCTTAATTACAAGATAAAATGAATTGGTCGACGACGCACTGGGACGTCGTACGTTAGACCTCAAGTGAAATGGGGTTGCCGCGAGCTCGAGAGTCGGGCGTGACAACCCCGTCGATTTTGGTATCGAGCCCTGGTTGGGCGATGGAGTGATAAGGTGCGATGAGTCTTGTGTTGGTGCGTGGGGATAGTTAGTAGGAAAGATAATTTCTTTGCTTGCATGTGATTGACTGCGGGATCCTTCGTGGTCCTTTGTTGTAGGGTTGTCTCATTTTCTAATTCCGTGTGGGGGGAATTGGAACGCAGGTTAGGAGAGTCCTGCAAGATGAGCAATCCAGATTCGAGTACCCCTGGTTTGAGGACCCCAGTCAGAGGGGTGAGAGGAAGAGGACGGCGCGCAGTACCGCGGGTGCTAGGGAGGTAGCACCCGAGGATCCGAGGATGGATGGGATCATGCATGCCATTGAGGCTCTAATAGGTCGGCAGCTCGGACCAAGCCGCCGCCGCCGCTTAGCCTGCTCCTCGGCCTAGGCCCTGGATTGGTAACCGGCCTATGCATCGGTTGGTGGAGATTCATGAAGCCGAAGCTCGCCCAAGTTTTCGGGGCCGGCGACCCGAGAGACAGCGACCCTCCGGGTGCGGGAGATAGAGAAGACTTTCACCTTGTTGCGGTGTTCGAGGAAGAAAAGGTGATCATGGCGGCTTACCAACCGCAGTGGTAACGCGGCACTTGGTGGGAAGCTACCCAAGGATGGGTATTTCCCGAGGGTACAGCCAGTATGGGATACTTTCGAGAGGCTTTTCGAGTAAGTACTTCTCGGATCGTGCAAGAGAGCGTAAACCGCGGAATTTCGGAGGCTGCGTCGAATCGATGACCGTGGACCAAGACGAGGCCAAGTTTGCAGAGCTGTCAAAGTACGCGCCGCGGATGGTCGAGCACCCGTTGGACAAGGCTAGGAGGTTTCGAGACGGACTGAAGATAGAAATCCGAGACCACTTGGTGTCGGTGAACCTGAAAGATTACAATGAGCTGTATGAGAGAGCTCAGATGATCGAGAGGCACCTTGCTGAGAAGGCAACCGCATCTGTATCGCGGTTTATGCCTAGCAGGGACAACCATCGGTTTGGTAAGAAACCAATGGCGGGAGGAAGGTATCCTCTCCCGCCTAATAGAAGAAACGGTGTGGGAAAACCGTTGCCTACCACTCCAAGGGGAGCTTGTTTCGGGTGTGGTCAGGTGGGCCACCGAGTGAAGGACTGCCCACGCAGGCCCATGATGCCATTCACGCCACGACCGCCAGCCGGACCACCGGTGGGGAATGTTCAACGTGGCACCGCATGCACCCCCTTGCTCAAGGACGGGTGTATGCAAATCCACGAGGAAAGAGGCGGAGGACACGCCCGCCGTGATTACGTGTACGATATCTCTACACGACCATGCCGCTTATGCGTTGTTTGATCCGGGAGCTTCGCACTCCTTTATTGCTAAACGGTTTGTAGAATTAGTGGGATTAAGACCGAGCCGTTGGAAACGGTCTTTGTTATTTCTACTCCGTTAGAAGATTCAGTTTTATCTGCAAAGTAGGATGTGCTAGCTGTAAACCGATTATAGATGGTCGGGAAGGAATAATTGATTTGATTGTTTTAGCGATGTATGACTTTGATGTCATTATCGGTATGGATTGGCGACCAAGCAAGGAGCTACTATGGATTGTCGGGAGAAGAGAATCCGATTTAATCCGACTGGAGCTGGTAGTTTCCAGTTTGTAGGGAGCCGAGGAGGGTCCTCGATTCCCTTGATTTCTTCTTTGGAAGCAACCAGGTTGTTGGGGTCAGGATGTCGAGGCTATTTGGCATCGGTGAGCGATATGTCGAAAGAAGGACCGAACCTGGAGGACATCGCGGTAGTACGAGATTACCCTGATGTCTTTCCAAAGGAATTGCCAGGACTACCCCCAGCCAGAGAGACAGAGTTCGTAATCGAGTTGGCTCCTAGGACGGAACCAATCTCGAAAGCACCGTACAGGATGGCGTTGTCAGAGTTGAAGGAATTGAAGGTGCAGATGCAGGAATTATTGGACAAGGGCTTTATTCGCCCAAGTGCATCGCCTTGGGAGCACCGATCCCCGTTTGTCAAGAAAAAGGATGGTTCGTTGCGGTTATGCATTGACTATAGGCAGCTTAATCAAGTGACGATTAAGAACAAGTACCGCCGCCGAGGATTGATGACTTGTTTGATCGCTTCAAGGAGCATCGATATTCTCTAAGATAGATCTAAGGACGGGCTATCATCAATTGAGAATCCGAAAGGAGGACATACCGAAGACAGCTTTCCGTACTCGTTATGGTCATTACGAGTTTACGGTAATGCCTTTTGGATTAACAAATGCCCCGCTTCGCTTTCATGGATTTGATGAACCGGGTGTTTAAGGAATATTTGGATCGGTTCGTAATCGTGTTTATCGACGATATTTTGGTGTATTCGAAGAGTCCAGATGAACACGAACAACACCTAAGGACTGTGTTGCAAACTTTAAGGAATCACGAGCTGTATGCGAAATTTAGCAAGTGTGAATTTTGGTTGGCTCGAGTGGCTTTTCTAGGCCACGTGATCTCAGGCGAAGGGATTTCGGTAGACCCGACCAAGATTGAAGCGGTCATTGATTGGCCGAGACCGACTTCAGTAACCGAGGTTCGTAGTTTTCTAGGACTGGCTAGTTATTACAGACGATTTGTGGAAAGATTCTCTTCAATAGCTATGCCATTGACACAGTTGCTGAAAAAGGACAAGAAATACGAGTGGACGGATAAGTGCGAGCGTAGTTTTCAAGAGCTTAAGCATAAGCTGACTACCGCGCCAGTTTTGACTATTCCGTCAGGCTCAGGAGGATATGAGATTTTTAGCGATGCGTCATACAAGGGACTCGGTTGTGTTCTAATGCAATATGGTAAAGTGATAGCATATGCTTCCAGGCAGTTGAGGCCTCACGAGCTGAATTATCCGACACACGACTTAGAGTTAGCAGCCATCATATTTGCGTTGAAGATATGGAGACATTATCTCTGTGGAGAGAGATTTCAGATTTTTACGGACCATCAAAGCTTGAAGTATTTGTTCTCCCAAAAGGAACCGAATATGAGACAACGCAGATGGATGGAACTTCTTAAGGATTATGACTGCGATATCCCGTACCATCGTGCAAGGCAAACAAAGTGGCGACGCTTTGAGTCGCAAGTCATCGGTTGCTAGTATGATGGTTCAAGAATGGATTCTCGTTGGAGGGAATCCGCGATTCGAATCTCGAGCTCGAGGTATGCCATCTTTCCAGTTTAATGGCTACCCTTAGGATTGAACCCGAAATTCAAGCCAAGATTAAGGCAATGCAACCTTTGGACGCCGAGATCCAAAAGATTCTCGCAAATGGACGCAACCAAGAGAAAGTCGGACTTTCAAGTATCCGAGGATGGGATCTTGAAATTCCGTGGACGGTTATGTGTACCAAGCGACGCAGAAATTAAGGAGAGGTTGTTATCCGAAGCGCATCGTAGCGACTACAAGTGTGCATCCCTAAGCATTTACGAAGATGTATCGAATCTGCGACAAGTATTATTGGTGGAATGGCATGAAGCTAGACATCGCCAAGCACGTGGCGAAGTGTTTAACTTGCCAACAAGTGAAAGCGCAAAGCATTGCAAGCCGGGAGGGTTATTGCAACCTCTTGAGATCCCTGAATGGAAATGGGAGCACATCACAATGGACTTCGTGACGGGATTACCAAGAAGTCAGCGGGGTAATGATGGGATTTGGGTCATAGTGGACCGATTGACGAAGTCGGCTCATTTCATCGCCGTACGAAAGGACTTCGCTTTGGAAAAGTATGCAGAATTGTACGTGCGACAGATTATTCGTCTGCATGGGGTACCAGTGACGATTACTTCAGATCGAGACCCCAGATTTACGGCTGCATTTTGGAAGAGTCTACAGACTTCAATGGGGACAAAACTGCAGTTCAGTACGGCCTACCATCCTCAGACAGACGGTCAATCAGAGAGAACAATTCAGACTTTGGAGGATATGCCGAGAGCCTGTGTATTGGATTTTAAAGGAAGTTGGGAGGAACAACTTCATCTCGTGGAGTTCGCGTACAATAACAGTTATCGCAAAGTATCGAATGGCACCGTTCGAAGCTTTGTATGGCAGACCGTGTAGGACTCCAATTTGTTGGGATGAAGTCGGCGAGCGGAAAATTACAGGGCCAGAGTTAGTGCAGCAATCTTTAGACGCTGTCAAGATGATTCGAGAAAGGTTAAAGACGGCTCAGAGTAGACAGAAGAGTTATGGGGACAAACGACGTAGGCCATTGGAATTTCAAGTGGGCGATCATGTGTTCCTTAAAGTATCGCCGATGCGAGGTACATCGCGATTTGGAAAGAAAGGAAAACTGAGCCCAAGGTACGTCGGACCGTTCGAGATTCTAGAAAGGATCGGGAATTTAGCCTATCGTCTTGCACTACCGCCTCGACTTGCTCAAGTGCATGACGTATTTCACGTGTCGATGTTAAGGAAATACGAGCCGGACCCGACGCACGTGTTGAATTTTGAAGACATAGAGGTGGACGACAGGGTGTCGTATATAGAGAGACCGATTCGGATCGAGGACCGAAAAGAACAAGTGCTGAGAAGCAAGACGGTCTCCTTGGTCAAAGTCATCTGGCAGCATCATGGCACGGAGGGAGCTACATGGGAAAGCGAAGAAATCATGAGGCGTCAGCACCCCTATCTTTTTGAGGATTAGCATGTCGGTTCAAATTTCGAGGACGAAATTTCTGTAAGAGGGGAAGAGTTGTAACATCCTGAAAATCGGCTCATTTTAGCCCGAATTTTAATTTGATTTTGGGAACCGACTTCTTAGTAATATCATGACTAAATACTTGGACGTCGCCTCATTTATTTTGGGATTTTCCGTTGGACACGGAAGCGTCGGAAAAAGGGAAGAATTGGACCGAGTTTTGGGCCGCGGGTGGGCCGGCCCAAGACCGGCGGCCCAATGGGCCTTGCACCCTTTCAGCCCAGCCCAAGAGGGGCCCAAGTTGGCCCAAGTTCCTCCATTTCCAGCCCATGGGCTTTCTCTTTGGCCTTTTGCTTTTGTGCCCAAGTGGGCTTTGTTTATGCTTTGTTTTTGGTTGTTTTTGATTGGTTCTTGAAGCAAGTGGCTAGCCCACTTGCCTTGGCCTTATCCAAGCCTCTAGCAGCTCTTCTCTCTCCTCCTTTCTTCCCCAAATTCGTGCACCAGCCCAGCCATACTCTCTCTCCCTTTTTCTCTTCCTTTCTCTTCCATTTCTGCTGTTTTCTTGCTGTCTTTACTGTTTTCCAGCCGGAAAACAGCCTTGCCGCCGTCACCGGAGCCGCCGCAACCGCCCAAAGTGTAGTCCTGGGAGTTAGGAAGCCAACCGCGCATCCCTGGTCACCTTTGGTCGCCGTTAGCCGCCCGTTTCGGCCGTTTCCGCTCAGCTGCACCGGTTCCGCGTGAATAGTAACCAGCACTGTTTTTGGCCCGTTTCGGCCACCGTTTGTCACTCGTTGTCGTCCCCGAGCTTACCCCTCGTAGCCCTCGTTCCCCTCTACGCGCCGGTGTCGCCGGATTTCCGATCCAAGTAAGTTAATTTCCTAATCCTTGTTTAGGGGTTAATCTTGCTTAGGGGTTAATTAGTGTATTTGTATATTTGTGATTAATTAAAGTTGATTGGTTGATTATGTTGGTTAATTTAGACTGATGAGGATTAGTTAATTGACCATGGTTAGTGTTAAAGTAACCTAGGTTAATTAATTAAAGTAACTAAGGTTAGTTTCTAAAGTAACTATGGTTAATTATTAATCATGGTTGAGTTAATTAACCCTAGTTAGGTTAAATTTGTTAACCATGGTTAAGTTTAATTATTTTTATTTATTTATTTAATTTCGGACGAATTTCATTCACGGATTGACATCGCTCACTAATTTGTTCACGGATTGACATCGTTTCACGACATCGTTCACGGATGACATCGTTCATTCACGCACCTTTGTTCATGCGAAGCTAATTTTTGGCTTATTTTGATGTGCTCTTGGTTGTTATGATTTATTGAAGTGCCAATTGTTAATTATACTTGTGAATATTGATGAAATGCGTGATCGAATGCGATTGGAAATTAGATTTTGGAATTGTCGAGTGAGATTGCATGACATATTGCGTGGGTTATCGAAATGGCATGTCGCATGAGCATGAGCGATGTGCATTCACGACGAGCAAAGAAAAGAACGAATTGATTGATGATGTGTTGCATGGTCACATTAAGAGGAGAACCGGGCGTTGCCGGAAGACCGCCAATCCTTATGGGGTTGTGCCGTGGCCGTGGGTCGCCCGACTTCGGCGGTCGGATGCCCGGGGAGGGGTTCTATGTGGGATCGCGGTATGGGGGCGGGTCCCGGGCCTCTGTCAGTAGCGGGACGGCGGTAGTGGGCGAGTCTTGTGCTCCTTCGGGAATGCCGTCTTGAGAGTGAGCCCTTGACGTCGCCGTGCCTCGAGGTAAAGAGGACGAAGGCTGGTTTAGCGTAACCGCCAACCATAAGGTTGTGCCGTGGCCCAGGAGGAGGGGTCGTAATAATCGGAGCATGTGTGAGTGTGAGACATGAGAAAGCTGTGTGAGATGCTCTGATTATTTGCATGCTCTTAATGTCGTGATGAGTTAAATGACAGTTTCTGCAGGTCACGTGTGCCAAGGCCGGAGTAGGATCGCCCGTGGTTGTGTACGCTATTGAACTGTCTTGTGCTTTTGCTTCTCTATGCATTGTGCTGACTGCTGGATTAGGTTGTATGTTAAACTCCCGAGGCGAGCGAAGTTCCTAAGGGGCTTAGGACTTTAACTTGCCGAGTTTATCTCAACCCGTCGTGGTTAACCTTTTCGGGCCCTAGATGATGCGTGCGAGGATCGAAGAGAGCGATCCCTTTGAGGCCCGTGAGTAGGCAACAGCCTATTTCCTTTTGACGAGCCTTCCCCCACTTGTACGGGGTTAGGTTAGCTAGGCCGATCCCTTTTGAGTAGGCCTTAGCTTGTTGCCCGTAGTAAGGCGTGTATGTATTTCTTTGGTGTCTTTGGCTAACCTTCGATATATAAAATACTGTTTGTCTTTCCTCTACTATTTGTTGTTGCTATCCCCGTTGTTTGGTTTGGGAGTTGTTCGTTTCCGCATGTGCTTAATTACAAGATAAAATGAATTGGTCGACGACATGCACGGGACGTCGTACAGTTAGACCTCAAGTGAAATGGGGTTGCCGCGAGCTCGAGAGTCGGGGCGTGACATCTAGCATCCTCCAAGTTAGATAAATATTTTGGCAATGTGAACAACATAAATAAAATTACCACTTGTTTCATTCTTAGTTTGTCAATCATCAAGAGAAATCGCTATTGAGTTCAGCTTCGTGGTCGCAGTTGACAACTCTACATTAAATCCACAATGAAAATGAGAATTGAAGTATCAATTGTAATATTGAAAGACATAGATATTTCATGGTTATTTTTTTTCTCACCCGACTCGAAATTTTCAAGTTCTTCTAAGTCTTCCTCGATCGATTGTGAAAGTGGTGTGGATCGTAGCCAATCTTAAGTACATATAGGAGCCTTCACCATAATTGGGGTCAAGGAACTACAAAATACGTCAAGTACGCGACCTCCTGTGCTAAATGCAGATTCTGATGCTACGGTTGAGACAGGCACAGCCAAAATATCTCGAGCAATGGAAGATAGGATAGGATATCTAGAAGAATTGACTTTCCACCAATTTAAGATATCAAAGTTGCAACTATACCGTTCACATCCTTCTTCCAAAAATTTATCTAATTCAGATTTTTCTTCCACATATTCTTGTCCCGTTTGGCTGAGATACATTGCAGTCATATACCAACCACATGAGACATTGACACATTCACTGTCATTGTCCCCTTTAATCTCAAGTTGCTTTGGGGCATGTACCGGTGCGATATTGCTCGATCAATAATGTTAGAGATTTTGTCACTCTATCTTGTAAAGTTTTTGCTTGATTGCTTTCATACACTTGATTGATCATCCATTTCACATACTCCATCTTATGTCAAGGGTCAAGTACACATGCAATGAACCATGTTAGATTCATGTTCTTCACATTGCCAAAATATTTATTGAACTTGACCTTCATTCTCTTGGCTATTTCTTGCAAACTCCTATCCTCATCCCTACTATATTTATCAATTATCATATAAATCCCATAGACTTCTTTTGCCATATCATTACAAGTGACGTAAGAAGACCCCGATACTTTTAAAGTCGCATTATAGAACAACTTCAAGAAAGGAAGAAATCGGCGAGCATAATCCCAATCATCACTAGTAGCCGATTTCTTCCTTTCTTGAAGTTGTTCTATGATGAGACTTTGAAAATATCGGGCTCTTCTTACATCACTTGTAATGATATGGCAAAAGAAGTCTATGAGATTTATATGATAATTGATAAATATAGTAAGGATGAGGATAGGAGTTTGCGAGAAATAGCCAAGAGAATGAAGGTCAAGTTCAATAAATATTTTGGCAATATGAACAACATGAATCTAACATGGTTCATTGCATGCGTGCTTGACCCTCGACATAAGATGGAGTATGTGAAATGGATGATCAATCAAGTGTATGAAAGCAATCAAGCAAAAACTTTACAAGATAGAGTGAAAATCTCTAACATTATTGTTCGAGCAATATTGCACCGATACATACCCCCAAAGCAACTTGAGATTAAAGGGGACAAGGACAGTGAATGTGTCAATATGGTTGGTGCAAACTATATGACTGCAATGTATCCCAGCCAAACAGGACAAGAATATGTGGAAGGAATTAGATAAGTTTTTGGAAGAAGGATATGAACGGTATAACTGCAACTTTGATATCTTAAATTGGTGGAAAGTCAATTCTTCTAGATATCCTATCCTATCTTCCATTGCTCGAGATATTTTGGTTGTGCTTGTCTCAACCGTAGCATTAGAGTCTGCATTCAGCACAGGAGGTCGCGTACTTGACGTATTTCGTAGTTCCTTGACCCCAATTATGGTGAAGGCTCCTATATGTACTCAAGATTGGCTACGATCCACACCACTTTCACAATCGATCAATGAAGACTTAAAAGAACTTGAAAATTTCGAGTCAGGTGAGAAAAAAAATAACCATGAAATATCTATGTCTTTCAATATTACAATTGATACTTCAATTCTCATTTTCATTGTGGATTTAATGCAGAGTTGTCAACTGCGACCACGGAGCTGAACTCAATAGCGATTTCTCTTGATGATTGACAAACTAAGAATGAAACAAGTGGTAATTTTATTTATGTTGTTCACATTGCCAAAATATTTATTGAACTTGGAGGATGCTAGAATTGAACGCATAGTCTTCTTATTGGCTGAGGATAAGATCTCTCAGTCTCTGGCTCCAAACAGGTCATACTCAAGAGCTCCAAGAGGGAAACAATTTACCATGGCAAACTGTGAGTTTGTGGTTCCATATCGTCCTGCGAGGGAAAAATCCCAAAGTCTAGGTCTCGTATACTTCAGGAGTACCCCATCTCGAAGAATTTGAGGGAGTTGTTTATGAATAACTAGGTCCCCAATGTTCTTGATGAAAGTTTAACATATGAGAACTACTCAACTTACTTCAATGCATTAGTTATCATTGAAGAGCTAAACTTAGAGGTAACAGTGATACTTAAGAAGCATTGAATAAGGATTCTTTATTCTTGCGATCCAAATAACCATAGCACTCCTGTTTTTTTTCATCTTAGAAAGAAATGATGCGCCATAACATGGAGTGTGTCCAAATGACAAGGAAGGGCCGTTTTCTATCTTTGGTGGTTCCTGGGCTTGCTGAGAAGAGGCCTTCACTTTTACAAGGCGATGTTGTCCTGGTGAAGCTTGCTTATGAAGTCGTGGCTCAGAATATTCCTTATGAGGTTCATTGACCATCTTGTATAGTATCTTTCAAACCATCTGTGCATTAAATTTTTTTTTATTTTTCATTTTTAATGCATACTGTGTACTTTTGCCGGAGGATGAAAGTTCACCTTAGAGGGTAAGAAGTGGAGGTGTGATCACAAATAATTACCCTATGTGGGGGCTTTAAATTTTCCTATTACCCAAGAAAGAGAAAATAGATGCTCTATCTTCTTTTAGCACCTTAAAGGTTTTCCTTTAAAAGCTGTCGAAGCATAAAACCTGATTAGTTGTTGATGTTAGAAGTTCCAGAGAGAATCGATGCTCTTGTGCCTTTTTGTGCTATTTTTTTAGTTGAAATTACTCTCCTTGACGGATACCTCATTATCAACTGACTTACACGTTCATTGAAAATTAATGATTGAGGAGCACTATTCAAGGCTACATTCAACGTATCTGCTATTGCTTTTTTGTGGAGTGTGTCTTCAGATGTCCTCCTCTTGAGGCTTTAATGCGCTATAGGATCATCATATCTACTTAGACGAGCTCATCCCTTCTTCGTGCAGAAGGCATAGAAAGTGGGTACTTTTCCCATATTTTTCTAGATGAGGCCGGGCAAGCTTCAGAGCTTGAATGCATGGTTTCCGTTGCCAACCTTTGTGGGAAGGAGATAGTGATTGTACTAGCCGGAGACCCGAAACAACTTGGCCCTGTCATACATTCCAAAGATGCTGAGGCTCGTCGATTGGGAAAATCTTTCCTAGAGAGGCTCTATGAGCATGAATTCTATCTGAATGAGGACATCGGATTTGTGACAAAACTGGTGAGAAACTATCGGTGCCACCCTGCCATTTTAGATCTTCCTTCAAAGCTCTTCTATGAAGGGAAATTATTAGCATGTAAAGAAAACTCCTCTTTTGTGATCCCATCTTCAGATCTGCTTCCAAACAGATTTACATGTCTTTCCTTCATGTCGCGAAACTTAAATACAGATTTTACATGTTTATGGTGGCCTCAATCTAAGTACTTGGAGTGAAAGGTTATCTTCTGATAATGGAGCACATGCTCTTTCTTGTGGTTGAATTTTCTGAAGCAGGATAGTGAAGGAAATAATGGATTGTTCCAAGGGCATTTGAAAAAAAGTCAGCAAAAACCGAAAAACCAAGCCGAACCGAATTTCGGTTCGGTTCGGTTCGGTTTGGATTTCGGTTGGGTTCATTGCATTTCCTTATCAATTCAGTTCGATTCCGTTTTCTACGAAAACCGAACCGAACCGAACCACTTACACCCCGACTAGAAAGCCGCTGACAAGCAACAGTTCTTGGCAATGAAGAGGCGGCGATGGAGAGAGAGGTTGGCGGGAAGGGAGAGACTAGTTTTGAGAGGATTTCTCCAAATTTCAAATCTAATTTTGCAAGTGAGGCGTCTAATTGAATTTTGGAGGTAAAATTTGACTATATTGAAGAGGGCAAGATCAAATTAATTAAGCACATACCAATTTCAATGGTCATGATGCATGGGGTGCTCTCAATGGACGATGGTGATTAATACTCAAAGCTAATGTTGAGATAGAAGGCTACAGGGATCTTTTTGTAAAATTTTAAAATTTGGGGGCAAATTTGCACTTTTTGTAAACTTTAGGTTAAAATGGAAATTTAAAGAAATAACGGCATAGGGGCATTGACCATGAGGCAGGCCACCCTAAGGCGGTCACAAGTCGCCAAAGCTTCATCAAAAAGTGACCATACCGCCGGGGCGGTTAGACTGGTTCAACCCCTTTTTTCTTAAGGGACCTAATTGAAAGAAATCTTTGCCCAAAGAGGGTGTCTTAAGGGCTAATTTGTACAATTACCCACCTTAAAAAACAAATTGACCAAAATTGAATCTAATTGGTGTCAAAAGTAGTTCAATTATTCATACTCATAAAGGCCCATGGTATTCAAATTGACCTTGAAAAGGTTGCATGACCTTTAAGCTAAAATTGAATCGAAGGCCAATAATGAAATTGGAAGTCAATTCTTGAAATTAAATCGTAGTCTTGAATGTGTCAACTTAAAATTTGCCAATTAGAGTTCTTTAGCCTAGTTTTCCAAAGCTCAAGAAAGCTAAATCCCTCAAATTGCAATATTCCCAAGTGAATTTTCCAAAATTGCCCTTGAATTCGTGTTTATCTCACAAAAACAGTTCAAATGACAATAAGCATTTGCAAATCATGAAGAATTGATTTAAACCCCTTTTTATGGGCAAAATTGGCAATATTGGCAATTTGCACCCGACATAATTGACTCAAAATTGAGCCAATGAGTGAATGGGTAATTATTTCTAAATCAAATGTCGTGAAAGAAACTACATCTAATTATAACTATAATGAAAGTAATTTTATTTTTAATCGATTTTAAATCTAAAATCGAAAAATTTGGATAATAAGGTTCTTAATTGATTTTCACAAAATTTTCAACTCTAAGATGAAATTGAAGCTAAAAGGAATTTTTTTGAGGATTTTTTATTTTTTCAATATTTTTAGTCAAAGGTTTGATCAAAAGTCAACCCTTAATTGACTTTCAACTAAAAAGGTTGATTTTATGATCAAATTTTTTAAATTTTTGAAAATTAAATTAGGCAAAATTAAATTTTTTAAAGTTTTGACTTGGGGTTAATTTTTGGTCAAATGATTGACCAAACAAATAAAGTAAAAAATTTAACCATTTGACTTTTTTTTTTTTAAAGAAAAATAGATAGGAAATTACCTGAAATAATAGGAAAAAGAGAAATAAATAAAAACTAACACTTTTAGTTTGAGAAATGGGTTCCATCACGATCAAAAACCTTAATCTCTAGATTTTACCTTTATCGACATGTCAATTAAAAATTAAAGTCAATAGTTGCCCCTCTTTGAGTGGGGGTTCGAAGAAGTTCCACTCAAAAACAAATTGATACCTATAATTTTTAGTCGACTCCATTTGGGGAAATAAAAGACAAAATGAAAGAAATAAAATTTCATCAAAGACATACTTGAATACTTACCATCGTTCCTCAGGAATGTTTAGCTCATTCATGGGGATTTTTTCTCTTTCTTTTTCTGGGATGAAAGGAAGTTCTTAGAGAAAAGTATGGTTCAAAGATGACCACTAACCTAAAACAAAACCTAAGAGTCAAGACAAGGTTTAAAGATGACCTAAAACCTAAGGACAAGGTTTAAGGATGACCTAAAATTGAATATGAGGTTTAGGTTGATCAGGAATTGAAGACGAGGTTTAAGTTGACTAGGAACCAACTCACATGGGAGAAAATATCTTGAAAAAGGGATATGAGATTACTTGATAGCTTATCTAATGGGATTATCCACATTTTTTATAATTGACAACAATTGCCAATTTCCTTAAGAGGAATTTTTAACAAAATGATTTTTGATTAATTATTTAAGAGTTAAATCAAATATGCCGATTTGAAAATAACCTAATCAAAAAGGTCTTTCACACCATCTCTCATAAAAGGTGTTTGTTCCCATCGATTGATGTGGAAAGACTGTTTTCTTCTCACTATTGAGATCTCACGTAACCTATGTTAGAGATTTTCAGAAACATTCACAACAAATACAAGTTGATTGATCAAAAAGGTCTTTTAAAAGGGACTATAATGTAAGTTTGGTTATAAGCTTATACAAAGGATACTTGCTTTGAGGCCAAGAAAAGAATATTCAATTGATATTTTCATCGGGTCAATAAGATCCATGAAGATAAGACAAAATATGATTGCTTTTACTTCTTCTGGTGGTAGCTCTCATATGAGATTTTTTACATTGACTCAAACCATCCTAATCGGAGAGGTTTTGGATGTGGTTTATAATGTTGGTTCAGGTGAGGTTTGAAAGGCTTGAAATATTTCAAACAAAAGGGTTTGACGAGTTTGTGATTAAACATCATTACCATTACACAACATTTTCAATCTTTTAACGGGCTTTGGTCTTGTTTTTACAAGACACACTACTTTTGTAAGCCCTTTTTCTTTTGATTTTTGTTCTCTCTTGAATATCTTAGACTTTCGAGGTGATTTTTGAATTTTTACCAACATTTTCTTGTTTTATTGGTAAATCATATGCATTGCCCCAACGTAAGGAGATAATCAACACTCGTAGGGGTGAGCATATTAGATCTCCCAAACTAGAATTGGACCGAACCAATCGGTTTGGTTTTGTTTCTAGAGGCATCAATCCAGTTCTCGATTTCATAAAAATGGAACTGGTGATTTTCAATCCGGTTCCCGATTCTAAGGGAGAACCGAACTAGACCGACTCTTTTTTTAAATATATTTTTTTAATTTCTTAAAATAGCAATAAATCATCAAATAGACTATTTTATTTCTTAAACACATATATATAAACTTAAACACAAGTGGAGTTTTACTTTTTAGCACATGGGAATATATGCGATTAGTTTTATTGGGATCGCCCAAAATCTGAATTGAATTGATCAGTCCAGAGCACAGCCACTCTAGTGGAGAAAAAAAGTGGTTGGTTCCATCGGATTGGACCTGTTGCAACCTAAATTTTTTGAAAATAGGTTTAAGGGTATTGTTAATTTCGAGCCGACGACCTTTAATTAACTCGGGCTCTCCCAAGCCCATACCCCGCGCGACATGGATATTCGCAAAAGTTTTCAAACAAGGAGTCGCCACTAGTCTATTGGGAATGACTAGAAACCAAGTGATGCATGGGAGCGTACCTCACTTTTTACGCAACCAGAGAATCTAGGGTCGGAGACTGATTACGTTAGTTACACGACTAACGCCCTTTCGGTACCTAACTTAATTGTGTGTTAATGAGGTCATGACAACCTATTCGAGAAATCTAAGATTTATCCTAACCGTTCTAAAGTAAGGAAATAACATCCAAAATATCATCATAAAGACAAGGCACAAGAATAATCCTAATATTTGTCCCTAAAAAAGAAAGAGAAAAATATAACATAAAATAAAAACCTATTGTAGAGCCCTAAAGGCTTATTCAATTTTGGTCTTTTTTCTTTTTTAAGGGTTTTCTAACTTTTGCAATTTTTTCTGAATTTTTTGATTTTTATATTTTTTATATTTTCGAATTTTCCAAAATTAAAGAAAACAAGTTTTCAAAGTTTTTGATATTTTCTGAATTTTCTGAATATAAAAAAAAAAGAACATTTATTACTGTTTTTTGGAATTTTCCAATTTGTCTTTTTTTTTTGGAATTTTGGAATATTTGGATTATTTTTCTTAATAATTTTCTTATTAAAAAAAGTGATTCGGACCGGGTCGGGAGACCCAGCCCTACTAAACTGACCCGGCCCCTATCGGGCCGGGCTGGACTAGCGACCGGGCTGGCCAAACGGCCCGGACGAATTTTTTATAAAAATGACCCATTAATAAAAGAAATTAAAACAGCCCATTTCACATTTTTACAAAAACTCGGCCCAATTTCCATCCTAAGCCCACTCGAAGAATGCTCAGCCCAGCCCCTGTTTGAACTTTCGGCCCTTTTTTATGTTTTTCTTTTTTTCTATTTTTTTATTTCGATTTTCTTTATTTTTCCTATTTTTTAATTTTATCTTTTCCTTGTTTTGTCTTCTTCTGCTGCAGATTCCTCCATGCAGCATCGTCTTCTTCAACCTTCGCCGCTTCTTCTTCATGCGTTTCTCTTACATCTCTCATTTCGCAGCCGGAACATCAACGCCACACCATTTTGGCCGTTGACCACCGCCACAGCAACATCACCGACCGTCATGTTTCGCCATCACAAAGCCGAACGACCCCAGCCTATCGCCGGCCGTCCACTCCGGCGACCGAAAGATGAAACATAAAATAAACAATGGACATAGCACGAAAAACACAAGACAATACAAGGAAAGCATGGCAGAAGACATATATCGACAATTTATGAACAAACACACGTTAAACGGGACTACCAGGGACAGATCCGACTGTGAGAGCTTCGGACTTTCATTCAGACATTCTGTCGAACAGGTGGGGTGCACTACAAAGTCCTAAGGTTTTTTGGCTCCACCGAGACAACCTCTCTCCGTCCCTGTTTTTCTGCTCCGATTTTTTCCTCCTCTAGAATCGTCGCCTTCCCTCACGCTCATCTCATGCTCGCCCTTTCTTCTTTCCTCCGCGTGACAGCACAGCAAGGGAATCCCATTCCCTTGCTGGCGTCACAGTGCAGACCTCCGCTCTCGCGCCACAGCCTGAGAGAAATAAAACGGCATCGTGCGTTGTGTGCGTGTGTGAATAGAGTGTGAAAAGAAGGGAAAATTGTGGTGTCGTGGGCTGGGCTTGTGTTTCTGGCAATTATAGTGGGCTTGTAGGAAATAAAGTGGTGGGCTTAAGGGATTAAAAGAGTGGGCTGGGCTATGCCAGCCCACCCGACCGAATTTTTTTTTTTGATTTTTTTAATTAATTATGTTTATCTTTTTATGAATTAATATGTATTTATATATGCAAAATAAATGGGCATTTAAAACAAAATAAAAAAAAATTCGGGTGTCAACAAGACCAAAACTGACCATTTGATCTGGTTCCCGATCTTAAGACCAGATGATTTGGTCCCCGGTTCCCCGTTCCAATTTAGAACTGGACTAAACTGAGAATCGATCACCACTAACCACTCGAGTTCCAAAGGGAATTATATCCAGCTCAAATTGGCTAGTAATGGATAATTGTGTTTGGGGTAGCAAAATTGATGATGCTCTTCTTCACTTTGAGATGTCTCGAGCTTTCACCAGAATCCACTTAGAGCTATCACAAGAAGATTAACGTAAGTGAAAGCAATAGAATCTTTCTTAATCTTTTACTCCAAATTTTCAACTAAAATCTCTTATGATTCCTCATTGTGATTGTCATAACCCCTAATCAAGGGTTGAGCCATGGGTTATTTTTGCGACATCTAAGGCTTGTCACCAACCTGATTCATTTTATATTATTTATAAGCACATGCAGAAGCGTAAACACAACAATCCTGACAATGAGAATAGGGGAATCATGAGAACAAGTTAAATATAAACGCACACCACTATATTACAATAGTAGTTTTAGTACAAGCTCATTCTATTCTTGATTTATTTTATCTAACAACAAAAAGGCTTGGGTCTCTTATCTCTACTGTGCACCGTAGTATCATTCTCTATGTCTGCTATATCGACAATCCACACCTCCAACATTATAGGTAGCCATACCTACAAACCTATAAATGTAAATGGGTGAGTTTTGGGAATTCAATAAGTAAAACTCCTATGTGTCAACTAGTATGACATTTCTTCATTAAAGACTAGCCAGAGCAACTCGTGTAAAGAGTGTCGATGGTAGATCAATAGCAATCAAATGCTATGCCATGACTATATGCGAGATCTTTTACCATATGTATTTCAGCTAATGCAAGAACACGTATAAGCAAAACTTGTGCATAACCAGCATTCATGCTAGTTTCATTTAACATTGTCCTTGCTCAACCAAGCCCTCTCGGCTCAACTAAAGCTTCCAATTTCATGCTGGGCCTTTTGGCTAAACCAAGCATGATGTTAGCATGGAGGCATCTCAGGGGCTAGCTTCCCCGAGGCATCTAGGCTTAAACCTAGGCATCCCGTTGGCATGGAGGCATCTCATTCTCATTAACAAGGCATCCTGTTGGTGTGGGGCCATCGTCGTCCACTTCAAGTGGCGACAACTCTCATCTTTTATTAAGTGATCACACAAATGCATGACAGATTCTTGTCTTTTTATTTAACCGACTCACTCATGGCCCAATAAGGGTGTGCTTAGGCACTATCGTGCGTGCCATGCTTGTTATGACTTGATTCTAATGATGTTGTGAATGACCCTAAGCTCGAGGTTTAGCTCAATTACCAAGTGTCAAGGGTCCCGTATCAATCCAAGACATGCATTCGGTGCACTTCGATACCAACCAAGACCTTGTAGGCTTAAGCAATCCTCATACCAAACGAGACTAGGATCCGACATGCTTCAATGCTGATCCAAGACCTCGTAGCCTTAGATGATTCTTATGCCGCACAAGACTTGAGTTTTGAACATCTCATTACCGATTCAAGTCTCATGGCTCTGAGTATTCCCAACTGCGTTGAACACAAGCCATGAATGTTGGCATTATTCCTATTGTGAAAGACTCAAGTACATGCTTAAAACTTCAAATAAGCAAAGTACAAACATAATATCCCAATCTACCCATGGCTTGTCAAGAGAGTATCGCCTAGACTTAATGAGGAAATAGTCAACACTAGGGAGAGGTAAGGAAGTCTCACTTACCTGGACAAACCTCAAGAACTTGAAAGACTTTGCTTGGTGAGGGGTGGCAATTGCATGGTCGAAGGAGAGAGGAGGGTGAGAGAAAGATGAGAGAGAACGTCCAAAGGGAAGAGGAGGAGAAGGTGAGCATTGGTAGAAAATAAGAAGGGACTCCTCCTATTTATAGCATCCAAGCTCAAGATTACCTCTCAAGACGGTCCGATCAAATTTCTTGAAGTGGCATGCCTAAGTGGTAGAGGTGTCACGCCTAGATCAGAAAGGTGGCAAGGCTAAATCCTAGGGTACACTTGGTCTTCCTTTCATTGGTCCACCTAATCCATATATCACTTTACATTTGATGAGGCGTAATGATGTAGAGGACACCTGAGCCTCATGACACACAATCCTCATTAAATATTTAGATGTGGTGCAATCATAAGTTTTAGATTTATTCTTATCCATAACTTTCTTTCCAAGGCAAGTCAAGCATCCTAGCGTCTTCTCTTTTGTCCATTTGTCCCACGACTTCTTACTTTAGCCTCCAAGGGAAATCTCAAAGTCATGATGGCCAAATCTTTTCTTGGAAACCTCATCTAATGACTCACCATAGTCATTAATGAGTAAGGACTCTAGAGAATTCCATTCTTTGTTCATATCTCTAAGAACAAGACAAACTTGAGCCATAATTCATCTACTTGCTCCCAAAGGAAAATCTAAGGCCATCATGACAAATTCTTTTAGGCCACCTAAGCTTGTGAGTCATCAAAGTCATTAAATGATATGTTCCATAATTTGTCCATTTCTTTAAGAATGAGGCGATCATCATAAATCCACCATTTAGATTGATTCTGGGGCCAAACAAGGGATCACAAAGTACATCCCAAATAGCCAATTCTATTGAGTCCAACATTCAAGCCATTGTGCCCTTCTCGAGCTCAAACTGTCCCATTGGGTGGTTCTTTGTCCTTGAGGGTCAACACTGTGGTTGGCTCACTGGTCAACCTTGGGTTGACACAGTTAGGTTCATCCAAGTCAGGGTTGGCCCTCGTGCCAATCCTTGGTCCTATTGTAGGGCTTGTGCATGACCGATCCCCTATTCATGATCCTTAGTTCGTTGGTCAATTCAAAGTCATTTCTAGGGTCATCCATGGCCTAGTACTAAGTCAAGGTACTCATGGATCCTAGAATTAGTGACGGAATTGTTTGTCTATCCCAATGTGCATTCCGATTGGTTCCCGATCCATCTGCATGGGTCCATGGCTAGTGTATGACCAATCCATGATTGAACATCACCAAATCGAGATTCTCTTCTGATCATTAAGAATTAAATGGCCAACAATGCATTTTCGGTATGGACATGATTACAACTAGTCAAGTCGAATTGTTTGTGTATCAGAACATGATTGGCGGAATCACCCATACCAATCATGACCAATCGATCCACGACCATCCACCGATTCACGACTGTCCATGATCATTCCATAAACAATTCTCGTGATCCAAAGTCATCTCCTGAGTTAGTGATCCGATCCCACTTGTTTAGTCGATGGCCAATTCATGGCCGATCGGTCAGTCGACCATGATCAATTCTTGATTCCTTACCAATCAAATTGATCGATCTCATGACCAATGGTCCATAGTTGATCCATTTCGGATCTTACGGTCGTTCTTTAAGTGGTTGAAATCGAGGATGTTACAATGAGGTCGTTCTTGACAGGGGTAATTGATGAAATTCTTCCTATTAGGCTCAAAGTGGCTTGCAGAGATAAAATCAATGTTTGGGATTGAAAAATAAAACCCTTCTATGATTTCAATCAATGTATTCAATGTGAACGAATCCCATAACCTAAGATATGGTGCTTTCGCTCAATTCTCTCGAAGTATGTGTATAGGGACGTGTTTGGTCATGTGCTTGCCTTTTATCATCTTAGGTACTATCATTTGACATTTTTGAATATCTCTTTTAGTCTTTCTAAACATCCTTTTCAATAAATCTCCCATTTGTGGGAAAAAAAATTGTTGTAAAAAATGATGATCTATTGACTCCCCTAGGGAAGTTTTGGAAATAGGATTTGCACTTGAAAAACCTTTTGGACAAAAGTTTATCCTTTTACAATAAGGATTCACTTTTTAAGTGTCTTAATTGACAAGATCACTCCTTGACTTTAGGAAAGGTGATTGATCTTCAGTGGTTGTTTTCTTGAGGTTGATCCCTAAGGATTGATGTCATCCTCTTTAAGAGCTATTTGACATTTATAAGATGAACAAACATGTGAGTATGCTATGTATGCATGAGATGCATTGTACAAATACCCTAAAATGGCTTAGATTCAATCCAAAGGCTCTAAAAGGCCTTTCACTTTATTTATGGAAAATATTTCTTAACAGCATCAACGTTTAAAATCTTTGGTAACTCACGGCCATCTATTTCGATAAGAATCAATGCTCCGCCAAATAACACTTTCTTGATAACATATGGTCCCTCATTTTTTGGAGTGAACTTTCAACGAGGATCAATGATAATCAATATACTTACCTTACCAAAAAAAAAAAAATAATAATAATCAATATAACTTTTCGAAGTACAAAATTTCAACTTCAAAATGTCTTGGTTGGACTTTGTGGTTAAATGACTTGGTTACTTGCTTTTGATAGCTTTACCCATGGCATTGGCTTTCAACCTCTTTTCATCAATCGTGTTCAATTGTTCAAACCTTTATTGAGTCCATTTAGCTTCAGAGAGTTTTGCTTGAAAATGTACCATTAGTAAAGGAATTTCCACTTCCATAGGTAAAACGGCTTCCATCCCATATACTAATGAAAATGGCGTTATCTTAGTTGAAGTGCGAATAGAAGTCCAATATGCCATCTGAACATATGGCCACCGTTCGTGCCAATTACGATAGTTCTTTACTATCTTAGATAGAATCCACTTGATATTCTTGTTTGCCGCCTATATAGCTTCATTCATAGAGTAATTTGTCCACCACCTTGTTATTCAGGTTGGCTCCATTGTCGGTGATAATCACTTTAGGAGCTCCATATTGAGTGATGATATCATGACAAATGAATTTTGGCGCGTTTTTGGCAATGACATGAGCATAAAAGTTGGCTTCAATCCATTTGATGAAGTAATTGATGGCCATCGATATGAAGCAGTGTCCATTTGATGCTTTGGGGTTAATCGGACTGACGAATCAATGCCCCACATCGAAAAAAGAAATGCCTCGGATATTTCATGTAACTCATTGGGAGGGTAATTAATTTTGTCCCTGTAAACTTGACATTGGTGACAACAACGTATGTGTTGAATACAATCTGCTTCCATGATTAACCAGTAGTAACTTACGGTGAGGTTGGTAACATTTCTATTTCTGTGAACAATTTCTTTTGAGAAATAGTTCTTTTCTATTCCCACTCCCTAAAACAATTTCTGAGTAAAATAAGGCGTTTGATAATTACAAAAATTTCTTATTTTCAAAATAGAAAAAGAATAGAAATGCATTTGATACCCACAAAAAAAATTTATTTCTTTTTCCCCGATGGCGGTGGTGATTGGTGGCGGTGACTGGCGACCGGCGACTAGTGGGCGGGTGGGCGGGGGTGAATCCAAGCCATATGTATGACTATCATGATTATGCAAAGTGTGATGCCTAAGATATAGCTAGAAAGTTGTTAGTATGTGAAGATAACAAATATAATGCATGGAAATGTTGTGAAAAAAGTGTTCTCGAATTCTAAAAGTTCATAGAGAACTTGTTCTCATATCATTAGACATCCTCATTTCGATGTATCTTCTTAGAAACTATAGGTCATGTAGAAGCTCAGGCCTTGTAGCATTATTATAGAGCTAGTTTGGTGTACCTCAACATGTCTATTAACAAAACATGAGAATGCTTTTATTGAAATGCAAACATTATGTAACAATGTACAATGTCTTACATCTAAAGTTCATGATCCAACTTATTACAATATATGAAAAGACAAATGAAATGAACAAATGGAATCCCTCGTAAGGGAGAATTCAATGGAATACAACCAAAAGGAAAGTGGAACATAGCAATATCCATTACACAACGGGGGAAGCATCTTCCTCATCTCGAGAGCCAAATTTGTCAACGATGGCGCAACAAAGCAATCTTCAAACAAGTTAGCAATGCTACCAACATTAGCTTCTTCTTCTTGAAGCAACTTTGGTGGCCTAGGAAAGAAATCCTTCAGAGGAGGAGGCAACGGACGTTGATGGAATTTTTCTTCATGATGGGCTTCTTACAATCACTTTGACCCTTTTAGTCTTCTTGGTAACCCAATCCCTCTCATTTTTTTGAGGATTGAATCTTAATAGGCTTCCCAAGTCTAAAGATGAACCCATTTTGCGGAAGTACTTTCCCAAAAATGGTGGCAGATTTGGACAACTCATGTTCTCATTTAATCGTATACAAGCTCAAAAGAGTAGAAGCTCAATTTGCCTTTCACTCGAGCTCTACAAAGGAAATGGCACCATCATGCAATGCATTTGAATCCCTCTCGCCATGAACAGTAATGATTTTGTTAGCCACAACAAAGCAGACCATTTGATGTAGACTTGAAAGCAATGCATGTGTAGCATGAATCCATGATTGTCCCGACAACATACTAAAGTTGCTCGGGATATCAATTACTTGGAAGGTTTGTGTGAACTTCACAGGTCCAATTATCAACTCTAGGTCAACTTCCCCAGGGATTTCTCTCTTCATACCATTAAATGCACAAACAGGGTTCTTTGAAGTGTGAACACAATCCATTTTAACGCTTAGTTGGCGTAGAGTGGATAGTGGACATATGTTCAAAGTAGAACCATTGACGATAAGAACCCTTGATATCTTCATATTGAAATGGAGGCTTGATATATAAAGAGTTTTGGAATGAGCATATCCCTCAGGTGGGAAGATCCTTTTCAGAGAATGATATTTGGCCCCTCAACTATATGATGCCAACGAATTCCTCTAATTGCACCTCTTCAATCGTTTCAGGTACATGGAGTTCGTTTAGCACCTTAAGGGGTGCGTTCTTATGCTTTTCAGAAGACTTGAAAAGCTCCAATAGTGAAATTTGAGCGGGTAACTTCCTTAACTGGTCGACTATGTTGCACTTGCTTGATTTAATGGCTTCAAGAAATTGCTTAGCCTCTTCTTCAGTCATTTCTTTCTTCTCAATGTCATCACGAGGAGGATAATATTGATCTGATCGTCTAACGACATTGATCTCATTGGTCCCATAATTCCATGAGACAACTTTGTTGTCGAAGTTGGAGATTGTTTCCACTTTTGATCCAACAGCTTTATCCATCGATGACAACTCTATCACCATAGGCTCAAAGCTCGAAATTTCAATAGACTTGAAATTATCAACAAGCAAATCAATAACAACGGGTTCGACTCCAATCATTTGCATACTATGGACGCCATCTTTGATAGGCAGATCAAGTGCAGTAGGAGAGATCATAGCTACCATGTCTTGATCTCCAAATTCATTACCCATCCGCTCGAGACAATAGTTTTGGAATCAATGAAAGCACTCGGAGGGGGAGTGTACTTCACCATGAAGTCATATTTACCACTCAGTTGGCCAAGGGTATCAACAATTTCACCCTTCTTGTGGGCCTTCTCTATAAATTAATAGTCATGACATGAAGTGTGACAGTAGATTTCCAAATCAGTGTCGAAGGGTTCCTCTTCGAGAGTTAGATTAGATTAGGGATAACCGAAACATCTTCGTCCTCGAGTTCACTTCCCCATCCATCGAACTCTCTCTCTCTCTCTCTCTCTCTCAGAGAGAGGGCACAGGAGGTCTACAGACATTTTTACACACGACCAAGACCGCTGACTTCTGGTCACCCACTTTGCGCTTGGGCAACGTGAGGGAAAATTGTCGTGCAGTCCCGGTCCCACGTGATTCACCATTATACGAAGTCATTACAGAAGCTCGAAAAAAATTAAGACGAGAATGATTTTTTAGTGGTCGGAGTAGATAAAGATGACGCAATAAACTGATTGGCAATCCTCCTAAGTCGCGGGATTCTCTTGGATCCTTCATACATAAATCAAGTTCTGATGTTTGCAAATTAACACGATTGGAGGATATCAACAGGGTTTTTTTCTTTTTTTTCCAGAAAACCGTTTTTTTTCTGTCTGGAAGGCAACATAAACTAGTATTTTGGAGTTTGTTTATTTCGCAAAAAAGAAAACGCTTTCCATGGAAATCAATTTTAAGAAACATTGTTAGTTTTCATTTATTTGACGGCATACTTAGGTTCCGTTCGTTTAATAGAAAATGTTACTTTTCTGGAAAATATTTTTCAAGAAACTATTTTTCAAGAGAACATAATTATTTTCCGTTGTTCCAGTGAAACTTGATTTTGAACTGGAAAATATTTTCCGCTGTTCGCTTGGAAAAATATCTTACTTTATAAACTCTTTTCAATAGATTTTTTATTATTTTATTTTTTAAAATCGTTATTTATTATTTTTTAAAATTGATTATTTTTTTTCTTTTTTTTTTGTGTTATCTCCTTCCTTGGCCGGTCACCGGCCGGTGGCCAGCCACGCCTCGAGCTCGCCCGATCAGCTCATTGGCGAGGTGAGCTTGAGGTGGTCAGGCTTGGGCCTCGCCGCAGTCGGGCAACACTCAGGCATCGCCGATCTGCGAGACCCAAGCCTTGCCACCGCTTGCGAGGCTTGGGCATTGCCGATCTGGCGAGGCCCAAGCCGAGCCCGGTGACGCCTCGAGCCTCGCTGCCATCCGGCGAGGCCGGATCGGCGAGCTCGGCTCGCCCGTCGCCGCCGCTGAAAAAAAAAATAGTAAAAAGAAGAAAGAAAAAAAATAAAAAAAAATAAAAAATAAAAAAATTCGAATTTATGAAAAAGATAAAAAAAATTGAAAAAAATAAAAGAAAGAAGTGAGGACTAATATGGGGTGTGAGATAGAAGAGAGTGAGTGTGGAAAATATTTTCCCCAACTTGAAAAGTGGAAAACATTTTCCCTCACTTTAGAAAACTTTTTTTTCTTTCATGGAAAATGTTTTCCTCAATAAATTTATTTTCCGTGAAATGAACGTCGGAAAATCCGAAAAACATTTTCCTGAAAGTTATTTTTCGTGAAACGAACGGAGCCTTAAAAAGTACATAGAACTCTATCTTAAGATGGAACATGAAGAATTCGAATGGAAAAAATGGAAAAAAAAAGAAAAAGATAGAAGGTGAAGAAGTTTTTTTTTTTGGTAAGGATAGAAGGTGAAGAAGTAGCTGAGAGCTTGTAGTAAAAGACTTGTTATGCTTGAGAAAATTATTTCTTCCTTTTGGAATTCATGTTCCTTATTTTAAGTATGATTATTTACTTTGATAGCAAATATTTCCAATTAACTAATATTTTCAACGAATTAAAGACATGAAAGCATGGAAAATGAATCCATTGAAAACTCTTTAAGATAAACGAACACCCTCCTATTAGGGTCATTTTGCAGAGGAATCTGGCACATCTCCAAACATTTTGCTACGTTGGTTTGGGGAATTGGAAGAATCTGTTCTTTAATTTCCAAACATTCTGCCCATTTTTGGCAGCGAAGCTAGAATTTTGTCTATTGACCACAACTGGAAGCTTTCATGTGGATTCGGCAAGTCTCTTTCTTTCTCTTTCTCACTCAACCTTCGTTCTCCTCAGCCTTGTAATTACATCGAGCTTCCTGAATTGGCTTTGCATAATCAAATCTCGATTGCTCCCATCTTCTTCTAAGGACCGAAAATGGATGTATGTATTGTCACACCCCAAAATTCTTGAAAAGGGAAATAACATGACCGTCCTTCCACCCAAAAGACGCAATGTCAAACATAACCAATAATCTGATATCAATGTATATATCTCAAACATATACACACATCAGATAAACTAAAAAATTGGTTACTACATCAGAGTTTCTATAACCAAAAGAATATATACAACTAGAACTTAGCTAATTCGACAATTACAACTATATACACCACTTCCTTAAGTCATACTAAAAAAGAAAACAATTCCCAAAAGTTTCCCACCAATAGCACTCTTGCCTTACTCGTTGCTAACTGAGGAATCTGGAAGCATGAAAGATGAGCAGAATGAGCAATCACGGCTCAATAAGTAGTACATAACTTATAAGCATATCAAGCATCTATGTTACATATTTAGAACTCAAAGATATACTCATTAAGGCCAATCCAAAATATGACAATTTACAAAATAAAATGAGCTACATATTACTTCAACCTAGCTTATCAAATAACAGAATTTCCCGTTCATTCATGACATCAAAACTAGTATCATTAGTTCAATTCAATAACCAAATACATTATTTCTAATGTCAATAGTTCGTTTCATTAATTAAACTGGTATCACACATCAATGGTATATTCCATTGCTTACTCTTATAGCCCATGACATCTCAAGGTTCTAGAGGTGCTCCCACGAGACCACGTTGTCAACGTGTAGCACTTAGCTCTTGAGTAATACAAGGCCCTAAAAGTGGCTCGTATGAAATTGCATTATTACGTAGCACATAGTCCTTGACTAACGCATATCAATAGTACAAGGCCCTAAAGATGACTCTCACAAAATTATATTATCGTGTAGCACTTCATTCTTGACTAAAAGGTCCTAGAGGTGACTCTCACGAAGTTGCGTTATTATGTAACACTTAGTCCTCGATCAACACATATCAATGGTACAAGACCCTAGAAATAGTTCCCAAGATATTACGATATCGTGTAGCACTTAGCTCTTGACCAACATATAATAATAGTACAAGGCCCACTCTAGAGATAGCTCTCACGAAATTACGTTATTGTGTACTACTTAACCCTTGACTACAAGGCCCTAGAAGTGGCTTTCACGAAATTACGTTATTGTATAGTACTTAGTCCTTTACCAGTCCATACCACAACTGGTTTCGCAAATCAAAACATAACTTTTCACAAATCAATTCTTTCCACAAAACAAATTCACAATCTGTAACAAAAATCAGTTTCATATATCGAATCAAATCACCTTTCATTAAACCTCACTCAAACTTATTGTAATTATTTCACAAGGTTCGCAAATCCAAAATATATTGCCAACTCCGTTAATTGGACACAATACATTTCACAAGACATATCTTATATTATTTCAAAATCTATTTTGTAAACTCACAACATTTCGAAATGTCTTTCATAAAACGTTTCTCAAATAGTTAAAGAATTCATATGATAAACCAAGTTCACAAGTTATATATAATGTTTCGCAATACATTTTCTAAAACGTTTCTCAAATCATTTATAAACCTTTCCATAAAACAAATGTGCAAAATAGTACGGATAACTTTTCAAGAAAAGTTTATCGAACCATCTCACAATAACTCAAATGCACCAATTATTCTATCCAGTTTTATACAACATGTGTTCTCACTTTCATAAATATATATCAAATTGCTCTTATCTCAATAAATGGATTTTACAAAACAAAGAAAATATTAGTACCACTCACTTTGTCATCTATGA
This sequence comes from Corymbia calophylla, assembly GCA_014182845.1. NCBI lineage: Eukaryota > Viridiplantae > Streptophyta > Magnoliopsida > Myrtales > Myrtaceae > Corymbia > Corymbia calophylla. Next base: position 20,090,283 of record CM024695.1, read on the forward strand.
CCAAATAATAAACGATAATCATATTGTCGAACTCGCAGCCCTATCAAATAAAGGAGAAATAATTTTAAAATTGAGTAACACGATACCTCAACTACAACACGACCAAACTATGTCTTAACCTAACAAAACGAATCTTATGCACTAACAAATTGCTCACCCGAAGTGGTTACTTGAATCTAAATTCAACGCAAAACTTGCCTAGAAAATCCTATAATTTCGATCCGATAAAATCATTATGCCAAAACAACTCCCATTAAAACCCATGGCTCTACCACACCATAAACCCCCATTTCCAAGAAATCCTAAAGCTTCACAACTCAAAAAAGCAAATTTTGTGGCTCAATTTTTCAAAATTCCGAATTTGAGCCATAAACTTGAAATATACTTCAAGTGGACGAATAAGGGGTGCGAACATGTACCAAACATTGCATTACATAGTTGAGTCGACTTAACGAGGTCCTAAAAGCATGCACAAGCGAAGCCCCCTTCCCTTCTTCCTTTCCCCTCTTCTTCTTCCTTTTCTTTCCATTCTTCTTCTCTTTCTTTTCCCGAATAGCTTCGGCCTCTCTAAATGAGAAACTCACTTTATCTCTTTTTGACTTTTCAACCCTCTTATTTCTTTTCTTTTTTTGGTTTGAAAAAAAAGTGGGTCCCATCATTTTGAAGAGATTATTGTTTTGGTTGAAGAAGAAAATAATTAAATGGGATTAAAAATTGAAAGCTTAAAAAAAAAAAGTCTTAAATGGTTGGACTTACAACCCATTTCCAAGCCTCACGCTCTCTTTTCCTCTATAACTTTATGAAATATTTTTTATAAAAATTGAACTTATAATTATTTTATATTTCATTTTTATTTTCTTTTTTTATTTTTTCTTTCTTCTTCCTCCTTCCTTAGCCAATGGCCAGCATGGCGACAGTCGGCGACCAACTAGGCAAGGCTCAAGCTCGAGTCTCACCGATCTAGCAAGGCTAAGGACTTGTCAACAACTGGGGAGGCTTGAGCCTTGTCAATCTAGTGAGACTCAAGCTTGTCGGCATTGGGCGAGCCTCGACCTCGGGCTCACCTATGGATAGTCGCTGGCTGAAGAAGAAGAAGAAAAGAAAAAAAGAAAAAGAGAAAAAAATAATTAAAAATTATATATTTTTAAAAATAAAAATAAAAATAATTAAAACTTGATTTTTAAAAATTACAAAATTAATTATAAATTCGATTTATAAATTAAAATATTAAAATAAGTCAAGGACGAAAATTTAATCATATTTTTATACCAAATGGCAAAAAAATATTCTCTAATTAATCTTCAAATTTCAAGCAAAAACAAAAAAATAATTGTTATTTTTTTGAAAAAAATACTTCTTGGAAAATATTTAAGAAACAAACAAAGGTTTATTTTTTAAAAAATTTACACTATGATAAAATGGATCATAAATGGGTTAAATAAATCGATTTGAGTTAAACCATTTATGACCCGACCCAAATATGACCCGATTTACCCATTTAACAAGTCTATTGACAACCCCAAGATCGTGGGTTGGGGCACTAGACATCCAAGGGCAGAAAATATGGATGGTTATAGCGGTGGGAGAGGTCATTTTGGATTTTGGAAATGAGTTCTAGTATTTAAGAAGCATACAAGTATTTTTTAGGGAATTTGAGTTTAGATCTTTGTTAATCATCAAGGTATTTTCAATTCATTCAAATTCTCAAGCAACATCTAACTATACGAACATAATAAAATGTTTTTGAATTATTTTTCGGAAAACGAATCCAACCAAAAATTTAATAAATGTAAACGTCAAATTCCATCTGTGTATATAAAATCTTTTTCCAGTTCCAGATCAGCCTCTCTTTTTTATCAGCCTACTTCACATACACATTTATATCAGTCGAAAGTGGTACCACGTGGCAGCCAGCATTGGACGTGCCCTCCTCTCAAATGAATAATGGAGACTACCTAAGTGAAAAATGAATCCAAAAATCGGAATTCGAGGTCAATTATTGAAAAGTTGTCCACTGTACGAGAGGAACACGAATTCTACGCGGCAAGGATTTTTCGCACGTTATACTCGTGAAGGCAGTGCCTAAATATTCTAACTATATATATAGTTATATAGATACTATACTCTACTTGTGATGCCATTCCTATAATATTCTACTAACAATATATATATCCGCAATCTATCAGTTGAGAAAAATCATTATGAGTCTTTGACTATGAATAAAGTTGACGATTTTCTTTGTTGATCAAAACTTTAGAAAATGTTGATAAAAATTATTAGTTTGATCGATGAGGATACTTGGACCATTTAAATTTTACATTTGATAGGTGAAATTAGCATGAGCCCTATTTTAATTATTTCTTTTTCTATTGGAGAGGCTCTTGTTAGTGAAATTTTTAATTTGAAAAATTATCTATATATAATACACCAACTGATCAAAATCGATAGATATAAAACATAGTGCATATGCATAATATAAAGAACACATATAGATTGGATAGTCGACTCTCATCAAATGGCAACAATTAATACATGATCTAATTTTATTATTGGGACAAGTATACAAAAAGACCAAAAGTTTATCGCGAAAATGTAATTGAATCCTAAAACTACTAGAAAACGCAATCAAATCTTAAAGATTTTCAAATTAGTGCAACAAAATACCCTAGTTAACTCCGTTTAATTTTAGTGATAAATATGCTAACATTGCACTTTTTTAATATTTGTTTTATGATAATTGGCATTGATGTGGTACAAAGTGGGCGCCACGTAAGAAAAAATGCAAAATATAAAAATAAAAAGTTAACGATCGTGATTACATTGGATTCATGAACCCTGATTGCATTGGATTGAAGGAGCAGATTTAGGTACATTAAAGTTTCTCCTTATTTTGGCCCACCCCTAGAAAAAACCGTAACTTTTATAGGATGGGATAATGTTATTTGTTGTGGGCTGTTCCTTTTATGGTAAAACGTTATTTTAAGCAAACATATTTGAGAGAGCCAAAGTTGAATAATGTCATTATTATTTGCCAAATATATATACACATATATATGTACTATATTATAATGTCATTATCTTATCTGAGATAACAATTTGTCCTCGTAAGTGCTGTTGAGACCAATTCAATGTGCAACCTGTCACGGTTTTGGTTGACTTTGGATGCGTTTGGTAACCATTCTACTCACATGAATAATTTCTACTCATAAATAATTCTTTTTATTTTGTTCCCTAAATGAGTTTCTAAGCATTTAAAAGCGTTTGATAACTACTCAAAATTTTTATTCCTGGAATAGTATGCGTTTAGTATAACATTTAAATTCCTTTGTGATTTGTAATTTCTTTTAATTTTTAAATACTATTGTTATATTTTTATATTTTTTTTTCTTTCCTATTTCCTTTTCTTCTTCAACCTTCAATCGATCACCAAAACATTGCCGGCCCTCGACAAGGCTGAGCCTTGTTGGTAGTTGGGTGAGCCTCGGCCTCGCCTTGGCTGGGTGAGCTCAATCTCGTTGTGGCCTGGTGAGGCTTAGTTGGTGACCCTTCGACGAGGTCATTGGCTCTCGTCTGGCCAGTCACTGGCTAAGGTTGAAGAAGAAAAAAAAAAAGAAAAGAAGAAAAAAAAAGAAAAGAGACAAAAATGGACTTGATTTTAGAGTTGTTCCGGGAATACAAAAGCAACTTTTTTCTATTTTATGATTCTACTTCAAATCTATTCTTTGGAACAAATTTTTTTCTCTGGAACAAAGAATTCACCAAATAGATTTATGTTCTTTTTTCATTCCTGGGAACAAAAGAATAATATCGAGTACTGTTTGGTTGATTGCCTAACAGGCCCTTGGCATATTCAAGGTATTGACCAGTGATGCCAATCGCAAATTGCTCCTTCATTTATTTATTTTTTGTCCATTATTGAGGTTGTGTCTATGGAGTCACATTCGTGAACGTCCTCATATGACGAACAATAATTGCATTTCATATAGTCCCCAAACTATTCAAGGAAGGTGCACACCTAAAAGTTCAACGGAATAGAAATCACTTGTGAATGTCTTTTTTATTTTTATCAATTTTGGGCAATAAATCGTGATTTACTAAATTATTGGGATCTTTACATGGCTGATGAGTTGGAGCCAAGACAAGACAATCATGTCTTTATATAAGGAATAAATGTATTAGAAGTCCTAAAATTTGTTAATAAAGTGTAATTTAGTTCTAAAATTTGTCGCAAAAGCATAATCGAATTCTAAAATTTTAAAAAAGTGCAATCGAATCCTAAAATTTGTCAAATTGGTCAAATCAAATCCTTTCATTGATAGCACTTTTTGAAAATTTTAAGGTTCTATTACACTTTCATAACAAGTTTTAGAATTTAATTATTATTTTTTTGAAAATTTTAGGACTCGATTGCACTTTCGTGATAAGTTTTAGCACTTAATTGCACTTTTTGAAACTTTTAAGGCTCAATTGCACTTACGTGACAAGTTTAAGACTTTTAATGCACTTATCCCATTTATATAATCTTCCCATTGCACACTACGCTAGATCCTTCACTATAAAATACATTTCCCTCAGTACCTTTTACCAGTTCTCGAATTTAACTTCTGGCAATAAATTTTCTGGTGACCTCACCTCTGTGTCTCATTTATATAACTTCCAGCAGAGACGCTACTTGGCGTGCAGTCCATACGCAAGCTTCGCCCAATTCGGATCATCGAGTCGCGGGTGATATAGAACAATTTTTGGCTTAATCAATCCAAACTTTCAGCAGCGGGTTCGAGACATTTATGATAATAGCCAATCATATCTTACACTTTGCAATTTGAAATGTCCGATTGTGTATGTATATAAAGAGGACGAATGAATGTGTACGTAGGCAATCTCAGCTGGCCCCGTTGCACTATTAAGTAATATATAATTGAATTCATCATTAATTCACTTTCTAATGGTTAAAATTTTTTAAAAAAATGGCTTGTCTAATATGATATCAATATACAGTTCAAATCCTAGCACCCTTTATCAATTTTTTATTGCTTGTTCTTCCACATAGTCTGATTGCTTTTCACTTGATTATGTCCATATTCTATTACACAACCAAACTAATTTCAAGTTGCATGAGACATATCTATTAAATCACATTTTTATTAAACAGCTTAAACTTTTAAAATAATTGAAAATAGTTTCACAAAATCTCACATCATATCATGATAGAATGTCCTTAGTTTAAGTCTTACTAGACCCCTATTTGCCTCCTCAATTATATATTTTGACGCTTAGGCCAAATGGTGTGTTAGAATAGTTGAATGTTAAACCACATTTTCATTTAATAGCGTAACTTTTCAAAGCAGTTTGTAGTGGTCCCCGGGACCTCACATAGTCTGTAACATACACTTCTTTCGACAAAACTTTGGCTAAAAATTGATATTCTTCACCACTATGATTTGCTCATACTTTTTGTGGCAATATCACATTTCGTCGCGATAGGTACTTTTTTGTGACAAAATGGACCGTCTCAAAAGATTATGTCACAATGTCTCATTCTTTTTCTTGCAATGACTTTTCCTTTTGTGTGATTATAATTTATAACTCTCACTTGATATTGCTATTCTCATACAGTTTGTACACGTGCAAGATTTGTGACCTAAAGTTTGGTGTGATTATGATTGAATCATTTTTTTCACTAAAAAAACCAGCGTTGGTCGAGGAGGGAATTATGCGGGGGAGGGTTAAGGAGGGAAGCAACCCCGAACCCAGGAAAATAACTGAAAACCGACAAGGGCGGTTAAGGGTGGTCGGCAATGCTGTCGGTCTCTGTCCAGATGTCAAAATTTCATTGGGGGCACGCTGAGTTATAACTGGACCTCCCTCTCGATTTGAGATTTGGGAAAGCTACTCACGACTTTCTTCCTTTGACGCCATGTGGATTCTTTCACCGCCAAAATAGAAAATGTTCGTGGAGTCCGAGGAGACATCTGGTACCAAATGGCATTGGCAATATTATACGAACGCAGTTGTTGACTCTTTTTTCATATAAGTACAAATATTTGGATATTTAGAAACTCATGAAACATTTAACAATTCTTATAAAATAAGCTAAATTCGGATCTATGCTGGTGGTTTTTAGTGGAATAGTTAGAATCTGAAAAAATAACCTCCGGCTCTTAAGGCTCTGTTTGATAACTTATCAAATAATGACTGTTTTTGTTATTTTGTTTACGGGAGTAGATTTGAAACAAAAATCCATTAGTAAATATTTTATTCCTCAAAATAATGCTCTGGAGTATAGATTTAGAACAGAATCAAGAATAAAAGAAGAATAAGTTGATTCTTATTCTCCCAAACAATTCCAATTATCAAATCTAATTTTCTTATTTTCTTTCCTTTTCCTCCATTCTCTTTTCTTCTCTTTCCTTTTTCTTATTCTTCTTCTTCCTCCTTCCAACCCATCATTGGCTTATCGTTGCCCCATCGTTGCTCGTCGACCGCCGCCGCCGCCGATGGTGGCTAGTGACCGGCTAGGCAAGGTCCAGCAAGTTCATTGGAGCCTTGCCATGCTACAGCAAGATCCAACAAGCTTGTCTAAGGGTCACTTGGCCTCATAGATCTGGGCAAGGTCGAGCCTCACCGGTGGCCAGGCGAGCTCGTCAAACCTTGCCCTGGCAAGGCTCTAGTGAGGTCAACAGACCTCGCCCAACTGCTCGTCGGCCACCACCAACGGCGGCTAGCCACAAAAGGAGGAAGAAGAAGAGAAAAAAAAAAAAAAGAGAAAAGAGAAATATAAGAAAAAAATAATTAAAGTATTAAAAAATTAAAAGAAACAAAAAAAATTAAGAATCCTATCAAACTCATTTCTATTCAAGAGTAAAAAATTTGGATAATTACCAAATGCCTTCAAATACTCAAAAATTATTTTCGGAAACAGAATAAAAAATAATCATTTCTGAGCATAAATTATTCATTGGAAATATAATGGTTACCATTCGCACTCTAAATTGGAAATTTATTGACGTATGTGTAAACCGCACACTGACTCTTGTCTTTATATACACCTCCGCCACAACCCCGAATCCTCGCAACAAGAGGAAGAACAATTTCGTTCCAGTACGATTAAAAAGTAACAATGATGAGCCTTTCTTGTTTAGGCAAAGAAGTTATGTTTCTTTGTCGTGCTTCATGGCTCAAGCTAGCCTGCCTCTGCAGACCCTTTTGCTTCCGCTTTTCTTGCTATCTCCGCTTCGTGCTCCTCCGGGTCAACTCCTTCTGCACCCAAGTTTTCTATTTCGTCTTCCTCTCCTTCCTCGGCTTCTGGGTCCTCAAGGCCTTGAGGCCGCGGACCAATTCCTTTAGGCCAAGGGACTTGGATCTGTTCTTCACCTCTGTCTCTGCGACGACCGTCTCGAGCATCTCCACGGTGGAGATGGAGGTCTTCTCCAACTCCCAGCTTGTCGTGATGACCGTCCTGATGTTCGTCGGAGGGGAGGTCTTCGTTTCCCTAGTGGGGCTTCATTTTAGGAAATCCGAGCTCCAGCAGCTGTTCAAAACCAAAGAAAAAGTCACCTCCGTCAATAGCGATCTCAGCCCTTCCAACCCAACAAACGACATTGTTGACCACGTAGAGTTAGGTGTAGTAGTGGAAGTAGATTGCATGAACTCACAAGTAGATCCTGACTATTTGCAATATCGTTCGGTTAGGTTTTTGTGTTTTCTAGTGTTAGGTTACCTTGTGGGTGTCCATGCTCTCGGCGTTGCCACGGTTTCGATCTATATGGCACTTGTTTCTAGCGCAAGAGACGTGCTAAAGAAGAAGGGTCTCAAAATGATGACCTTTTCCGTCTTCACCGTCGTGTCGACCTTTGCTAGTTGTGGGTTTGTCCCGACGAACGAAAACATGATTGTCTTCAGCAAGAACTCCGGCCTCCTCCTAATTCTCATCCCTCAGGTTCTTCTTGGGAACACGCTGTTCCCGTCGACCTTACGATTCGTGCTTTGGCTCATGGGAGATTTGGCAAGAAAGAGGAAATCAAATATATGTTGAGTAGGACAAGTGAAGTTGGTTACAAACACTTGCTTCCGTGCCTCTACTCGTCGCTATTGGTGGTCACGGTGTTGGGGTTAATTGGTGTCCAGTTTATAATGTTTTGCTCGATGCAGTGGGATTCGGAATCGTTGAATGGACTGAGCTCGTACGAGAAAATCGTGGGCGTGATCTTTCTGTGCGTGAACACCAGACCTACGGGCGAGACGATCGTCGATCTATCCACTGTGGCTCCTGCCATCTTGGTGGTATTCGTCGTCATGATGTTAGTCTCTCTCTCTCTCTCTCTCTCTCTCAATTGTTAATTAATATTTTGCAATCATAGGACTCACCGAGCCATTGACGAATAGAAAATTTGGCTGGCAATTTGGAAAAGAATAATGATGGAATGTATAGAATTCCAGTATTTTAAACTATGGTCTATTAGACGGGTGGATATTTATCCATATACATGATAATAGCGGTCACTAAATCACTGACAATGCTACCTTTTCATAAAAAAAGAAAAAGAAGGGAGTATGTAGACACTAATTTTATAAATTAATATTATTATAACAAAATTGTTCTAAAAAAGTGGGGTGTTTCGATACACTTAGAAAATGCTTGTTTTTGCATTGGAGTTTTATTTTCTTGATAAGAAATAGATTTTTTAAAATATTACAAAAATTTCTACTTTCCCTATTAAATTGTTGATGTTAGTACTTCGATTAAATTAGGATAATTAACGTAAAATGGAATTCATGTCTTGAATTATCATCAGCTGAATAATCAACCTTTACACCATATTTTACTGTTCCATATCCCATACTTGAACAGTGCAATAAATTGATTGTATTTCTTTAGTTAGAAAATCAAAGTCATGTTACATGATATTGTCGAATATGTCAAGCAAGTAGATAAGATGCACCACTATTGTAGATATATATATACATGCACAATTAAAAACATATAGTTACTAAATGGAAACTCTTATTTACTCATGAATCGAATTCGTTTATCAAGATAAAATAACTTATTCATGTCAGTGTGCAAATCTTACTTGCATGACTATTTTATATGCTGCTAGTGTTTTCAAATATAAATCGTACGTGAAATCACTTTCTCACATTAAATATGGACCGATAGGCCACTCGTTGCCCCTACTCTCCGTTTCCTTGATATCACATGGACGTGTAGGGACGTGAACCATCTTGGCTAAAAACAAGGAAAATGTGGGTTCGCAAACGACCCCGAATGACCTTGACCCCAAATGCAACCTCATTTCATGAAGGGATTGGAATAACTCCGACCAAACCACTTATGTTGTTTACGAAGGATCGAAAACCTTTGAAATGGCTTTGATTCCAGTTAGTTCTCGACATGGGGCACCGCACCACGGTTTAGATGTATTTGAAAATGACCGGATCACGATCTCGAAGAGGTCTTCCCTTCTCGTGAGGATTCCTGTCTGACCTTAACATAGATTTGATTTGTTCGTAAGTTACTAAAATAGTCACTAAAATAATCGCATTATTGAAGGATGAATAATTTAGGGCATTATTCTGCGTGCATTATTGAGGGGTCTCTTGTGTGTATTTGAAGCGTCGTCTGAGGTTTTTATGCTCACTCCGCAATGGGTCGAGTCATTTCTGTCTCCTAGTCATTATTCATATTCAAATTGAATATGGTGATGTCAAAGGTTGGCTAGATGTGACGCCATAGAAAAGTGCAGATTGATCATATACTAAATGCTGAAAAACTCTCCAAAGGTTGAGTATTTAAAACAACAAGAAGCTTCAAGCCACGAGCTTTCTCACCAAATTAGTGTTTCCTATAGATTTGTCCGTTAGTTCATCTGTCTGTATTTCCTATGAACCGTACTCGTTGTTTTCATTGTGGAGGTCCTTTGTAGACAAACTTACTAAAATTTTGAATAATGAATTCTTTGATTGAGGCCCCCCTATATTTAAAAAATACCTCGGTCAATTCCGTAACGCACTTTAATAAATTGGCAGCTTTTGTGACCCATAAATTTCCACAATCTATCTATGAACACATAACTTCATTGAAACAATTAAGATTAATGTAATAGAAAGACCTTTTCATTTGACATATGGGTCATCTGATGAGTGTTTCCTAGACACTTGTCAAGTTTTCTAGTGATCTAACTTTCAAAATATCAATTAAACATGACACGAGAACAATTAGTATATGACTAGTGAGTTATAAACCCTTGAAACAATTCGATTAGAACTCTGCAACTAGCCAATTAGAGATCTTCCTTTCAATTATGGTCGAAGGATTTCAATTAGAGGCCAACTCAATATCAATTGACTTCCACATTTAGTGCACTATTCATGAGAATTTACAAAAGGAAGCTTAAATAACTCACATCTACCTGGTACATGCATTCTTCTTTGTCAAACCTACCACGAGGCCCGATACTAATCAGCACCCACCAATTTCCAACCAACAAGTTTAATCCTCTAACACGTCGGATGTGCATAAGTAACGACGATCAAGCGATCTCCATCCACTAAATATACTTTCATGCGTATGATCTTCAGGTACCTCCCGCCATACACGTCGTTTCTACCGGCGAAAAGTGCTGAGAGGCTCCCAGGAAACGGCAAACAAAGGAAGCCAAAAAGGGGTTATAAACTACTGTTGGAGAATCTCAAATTCTCACAGCTCTCCTACCTGGCCATCTTTATCGTCGTGGTTTGCATAACGGAGAGGAAAAAGATGAAGGAAGATCCCCTCAATTTCAACGTGTTGAGTATCGTGTTCGAAGTGATAAGGTAAGCATCTTCATTGAGTATATGCTTAGAAGGCACCATCCCTCCTTACCACCTTCTCAAATTCCCCACACAAACTATCGTGCGCCAATTCCGTGTCCGCCACCTCCAGGACACGGCACTCTTCCATTCGAAGCTGCTCTAGGCACGTGAATGCACGTTACCTCATACGTAAGTTAGAGCCTTGCTAGGATGACCAACAATGAACCAATATTGTCAACATTTTCTAGATCTAAATTATTGGATAAACTATGTCGCAGGAATAACATCACCTACGTAGCCAAGGGCGGTGAATGAAACAAAAGAGTAGGACTTATCTACTTTTTGTGATCTACTTTTTGTTTGGTCAATAGAAACACCCCCTAACACAAGAGCTCTTGAATCATATCAACATACTAGTGTAGTGTCGATTTCACACACAAAATATGGGTAAATTCATAGGTAAATGCATTCGAGTCATTAAAGTGATGGGCACATACGCATAACATGAACAAACCCGTCTAATGGCTTTCGAAATTGCAGCGCATACGGAAATGTGGGGTTCTCAATGGGTTACAGTTGCCAACGACAACTAAAGCCCATCGAAGGCTGCAAGGACCAGTGGTATGGATTCTCTGGGAAATGGAGCGATCAGGGCAAAATCATCCTCATCATTGTCATGATTTTCGGAAGATTAAAAAAATTCAACATGAAGGGTGGCCGAGCTTGGATACTCTTGTGAGAGACAAAAGACCTCTTTTCGCCCTAAGAGCAAGCAAATGGATAGTCGCTAGGTTTAGAGACCAGGGCAAAATCATCCTCCAACTGGTCAAGTCTTATGATTTTGCTTTTCAACTTTTTTTTTTTTTTTGGGTGGTGGTTTCATTGACCTTTTTTTTGGTCCTGTTCAGTACAGAAGGTGTTCAACCCGTAAAAATTAACATGCCCGAGTTGGAGCATCACTAGATTTAGAGACCACATTGTAGATATTCCATGCCAATATATTCCATGTGAGACTTGACCATAATGGAAAATTCTCAAGCTTTTTTTGCCATTTTTTCGAGCTATTACAATGTCTGAATTCCACTGAGGCACTATATGCGGAAATTCTGGGCGGTGTTGATATAGGAACCAAAAATATGAGACAAAACCTTTATTGCCCATATTTGCAAAAACCGACAGCTTGATATATGGTTTCCAAAAATATTAGGACGGCAGGGAAAAAGAAAAAGCACAGAATATATCAGAGTAAGCATTAGTGTAACTTATTGTTAGGTGTAATTTTGTTTAACTTATTGGTACCCTAAGATTGATCCATTTATGGTAAGCTCAATCAATTTAAAATGATAAATAATATTAACCATAACTTATTCCTATTTCTGATCCATTTAAAAAAAAACTCGAGATGAAATTAAAAATAGCAAAAATATATATATAACACATTTAAAAGAAGTGATTTCAAGTTCATATATTATATTTTCTGCTCTTTAGTCATATTTACTGTTGGAAAATCTCCTATAATCTCTCCCAAATTATTTGGGATATTATGTGATATTATGTGATTTGATTTTGATATTATGTGATTTGTTTTTTATTTTGTTAGCTGTAAATTAGCTACCGATAGAGATTAGGATCTGTTTAGGATTTGGGTCCTCTATTCCTGTATATATACAGCTTGTAATCACTCAATGGAGATAATGAAAAACACGTATTCTACTCTACATGGTATCGAGCCTGGTTTTCTAAAATTCCTGCCTCTGTTTCTTTTCCATTACTTGCTGCCTCATTGCAACCTTTTTGAAGCCTTATCGCTGCTATTCTGTTTCAGCCTTATTGCTGATTTAACCAGCCTTATTGCTGGTTTCAATTGTGTGATAACAACCCTTGTTACTTGATCCCTTCTTAGTCTCCCACTATAATCTGTCCTTTCAAGTTCTTTGGAATGGAAGATTCGGGGAAGACTACCTCCAACCAAACCAGGTCCTCTCTTCGGGATCAATCCAACTCATTGATTGGAGATTTTCCCAACATGAAGGAGTACCGGGCGAATGGAAAAAATTATCTCCAGTGGGCACAGATTGTGAGGACGTTTCTTAAAGGAAAAGGGAAGATCGAGTCATCTAGAAGGCACCGGTCCAGCACAAGGTGATCCCAAGTTTCGAGGCATGGGACGAAGAAGATTCCTCAATTATGTCATGGTTGTGGAGTTCAATGCAACCTGAAATCAGCAAAAACTACATGTTTCTCCCTACGCCAAGGACATATGGGAGGCTGTTCGTCGATCTTATTCAAAAGTTCAAGATGCTTTGCAAAGTAATATATGAACTCAAGACGAAGGCTTCAACAACAAAACAAGGTAATCGTTACATTACGAGAATACTACAATCTCATGAGGGTCTCGGCTTGAAATAGATCACAATCTGAATATACGGATGAGGTGTTCGAAGATACTATTACTCTACGAAACCATATGGAGAGAGATAGGATTTTTGAGTTTTTGGTAGGTCCGAATGCAAACTTTGATCGATTCGAGTTCAGATTCTCGAAAAGAAGCGGCTGCCATCCTTGAATGAAGTCTTTTCTCGTAAGAGGAGAAGAAAGCCGACGGACTGTAATGCTTGAAGACCAACTTACCGAAGGATCCGCCATGAAAGCAATTCGGGGAGGAAACAAATTCCAATAAAAACAGAAAATCAGATCGATTAAGACAACAAACAATGATGGTTTATGGTGTAGTTTCTGCAAGAAACCACGCCATACAAGAGAAAATTGCTTCAAGCTTCATGGAAGAACGCAAGTGCTCGGCGAGTTAAAAGACAGCCACAAGCGCACATGACTAGTGAAGCTGCTCCTATGGACCAATACAAACGTACCAAAGTGAGGAGATATTTAACAAAGAAGAAGTTGGTAAAATTAAGGCTCTTCTTGACTCCCTATCTAAGTCTTCGATAAGTGTTCATTAGTCCAATCGGGTGCATGTCTAATTTCCGAAAACTCAACAGCTTCTCGCACTCCCGATTCATGGATTCTTGATTCGGGAGCAACCAACCATATGACACATGATCCCACTAAATTCGAAACTTATAAACCATCACCGGAAATAGGAGTATTACCATAGCGAGATGGATCTCTGTTATTGTAGCTGGCCAAGGAACCATAGCTCTAAATTCCTCACTTAAACTCAATAATGTCCTTCATGTTCCTAAGCTATCCACCAATCTCCTTTCCATTCATCAACTTACCAAAAATCTGAATTGTAAGGTACTTTTCTCTATTGACCATTGTATTTTGCAGGACCTGAAAACGGGGAGGACGATTGGATTTGCTAAGGAACGGAATGGGCTCTACTACCTTGAGGATTCGAGCAAAACTAGTTGGTCTCTTGTGGATTCCAATACCTCTTACAACTCTTGTAATCCTATCCACTCATCTCAAATTTGGCTTTACCATTTCCGGTTAGGACATCCACCATTTAGTCTTCTTAGGACTATGTTTCCTTCCATTTTTAAAGATGTTGATGTTGAAGATCTTCATTGTGAAGTTTGTGAACTTGCAAAACATCATCGTGTTTCATTTCCTTTGTATAATAATGCTAGAGCTTCAACACCATTCTCTCTTATCCATACCGATGTGTGGGGTCCATCTAGAATTGCTAATTTTACGGGAGCTAGATGGTTTGTCTCTTTTATAGATGATTGTACTCGCACTACATGGCTATATCTTATGAAAGACAAATCTAATGTTCAATCTATCTTTCAAAACTTTCATACAATGATAGTCAATCAATTTGGAGTGTCAATCAAGAGACTTAGGTCGAGATAATGGAAAAGAATATTTCAATCGGTATCTTGATCATTTTTTCCAAAATCAAGGTATTATTCATGAGTCTTCCGTGTTGACACACCACAACAAAATGGAGTAGCCGAAAGGAAAAATAGGCATCTCCTAAATGTTACTCGAGCTCTCCTCTTTCAAATGTCGTCCCAAAGCATTTTTGGGGCGAAGCTGTTTTGACTTCAGCCTATCTTATTAATCGGGTTCCTTCCAAAACCTTAGGAAATAAAAGTCCCTTGCAGCTCCTATCTACCTTTTATCCTGATGTTTCCCATAAATATCACATTTCCCCTTGGGTTTTTGGCTGCGTTGCATTTGTGCATATTCATAATCACAACCGAAATAAACTCGACCCTCGTGCTCTAAAGTGTGTTTTTATTGGGTACTCTAATACTCAAAAAGGTTATAAATGCTATGACCCTTTGACATGTCGAGTTTTTATTTCTATGGATGTCACTTTTAATGAAAATCAGTCATTTTTTCCTTCCCATCACTATCTTCCTAATGAAGACAGTGGGTCTGATGACGATAGTGGGTTTGGACCACTACCTCTATTATCTAGTGCGTCACCCAATCCTACTTCATCTCCTTCCCCATCTCTATCTAGTCCTAGCCCTCTTAATCCGCCTAGTCCTTCATCGAGTCCATTAAGTCCCCCGTCAAGTCCTTTGCCTAACTCATCATCATCTTCATCTAATCCTCCTAAGAATGAACCAACTAAACTGCAAGTTTACTCAAGAAGGACGAAGCTCAATCCGGAACTGGATTAAGTTCCATCATCCGAACCGTTGATAGGTAATGAAATCACTCGCCCTTCTTCCAATGAATCTGAGTTAAGTGATTTAGATTTACCTATTGCCTTGAGAAAAGCTACTAAGAAGTGTACCCAACACCCTATCTCCCAATTTGTGTCATAGCATAGACTATCTACTCAACACAAAGCCTTCATTATCTTGCTCTTGATTCAATTACTATTCCTAACTCGGTACATGAAGCTTTTGAGGATAGGAATTGGATACAAGCTATGATGGAGGAAATGAACGCATTGAAGAAGAATGATACATGGGAAGTTGTGACTTTACCCAAAGGCAAGCAACCAGTTGGATGTAAATGGGTTTATACCCTTAAGTACAAAAAGCGATGGGACCTTGGAGAGATATAAAGCAAGGCTAGTCACAAAGGGGTACACCCAAACCTATGGGGTGGATTATCAAGAGACATTCGCACCGGTAGCAAAGATGAACACGGTACGGGTGCTACTTTCTCTTGCAGCTAATTTTGATTGGTCTTTGTAGCAATTTGATGTGAAGAACGCGTTTTTACATGGAGATTTGGAGGAGGAAGTCTTTGTGGAGCCTCCACCAAGTTTTGACAAGGACTTTAGAAACAATCAGGTGTGTCGGCTTAAAAAGGCTCTATATGGTCTCAAACAGTCCCCAAGAGCTTGGTTTGGAAGGTTCACGAAGGTGATGCTCAACATGGGTTACAAGCAGAGTAGAGGGGATCACACCCTATTCATCAAACATTCAAATGAAGGTATGGTCACAGCTCTACTTGTATATGTAGATGATATAATTGTGATTTCGGTAATGATGAAGCGAACAAAGATCTCTTAAGAGCGAGTCTTGCTCAACAATTCGAGATCAAAGACCTTGGAAAGTTGAGATACTTCCTTGGAATCGAGGTGGCCTACTCTAAGAAAGGTATCTTTATATCTCAAAGGAAGTATGTACTTGATCTTCTTAAGGAAACAGGATGTCTCAACAGCAAGGCGGTGAACACTCCTATTGATGCAAACCATAAAATGGATGGACAGGGAGAGAGTGGCATAGTTGATAAAGGGAGATATCAAAGGTTAATTGGAAGGCTCATTTATTTGTCTCATACTAGGCCAGACATAGCCTATGTTGTGGGAGTTGTAAGTCAGTTTATGCATGATCCTAAAGAAGAACACATGCAAGCTGTCTACCGGATTCTTCACGACCTCAAAGCTACTCGGAAAAGGTATTTTGTTTAAAAAGGGTGACAAACTTAAACTTGAAGCCTATACCGATGCAGATTATGCTGGATCACCAATAGATAGAAGGTCTACATCTGGCTATTGCACTTTTCTAGGGGGAAATCTTGTCACCTAGAGGAGTAAAAAACAAAATGTGGTTGCCAAATCTAGTGCTGAAGTTGAATTCAGGGCAATGGCAAATGGGATATGTGAACTTTTGTGGCTCAGGATTGTCATTGAAGATCTCAAAGTGGAACATGAAGAAACTATGAGACTCTATTGTGATAATAAATCAACAATCAACATTGCTCACAATCCGGTTCAGCATGATCGAACCAAGCATATTGAGGTAGACAGGCATTTTATAAAAGAGAAGCTTGAATCCGGTTTGATCAGTACTCCCTACACTCCTAGCAAAGATCAACTAGCAGATGTATTAACCAAAGGCCTACCAATGTCGAGATTTCAGGAGATTATCAGCAAGTTGGGCATGGAAGATATTCACTCACCAACTTGAGGGGGAGTGTTGGAAAATCTCCTATAATCTCTCCCAAATTATTTGGGATATTATGTGATATTATGTGATTTGTTTTTGATTTTGTTAGCTGTAAATTAGCTACCGATAGAGATTTGATCTGTTTAGGATTTGGGTCCTCTATTCCTGTATATATACAGCTTGTAATCACTCAATGGAGATAATGAAAAACACGTATTCTACTCTACATTTACTTTTATTATAATTCTTCTGTTATACATGTAAATCTTCTTAGATAGGAAAAAAAGTAAGATATATCATTTTAATATCTAAATTAAACTACAAATTTTTAATAAACATTAATCAATGAGAAGTTCAATTTTTATCTAATTTTATTGGATCAATTAAGTTTTTTGACAAATTATCAAGGCTCACCCTATTTCCACCCTTTTATTGGCTCTTAACACACCATCATATTGAATTGACTACATTAAACCTTGCAAATTCCACTCTTAATTTAAGATTATTTCTTACATTTTTCACCCACAAAAATTAGCTCCTAACACTCTTTATCACATTGAATTAAACTTTTTGCGATTTCCGCTTTTAATTATTATCATATATTACTTTTTTTTTCTTCTTTTTCTTTTTTTCAATTTTACTAAACGAACAATTTACTCACATCACTTTCGAAAAAACAAAATTTGACCGTGGCCGATTCATCCACATCCATTGCATTTCAACATTTCCTTCATGTTTACCTTCTTCAAAACTTGTTTTCCACTATTATAACCTAAGTAGGCACTAATCATATATTTGAGTAAATAAATATTAATTTTATCTACGAATTATTTGCTTTATTTCCATAGAGTATCCTCATGATCGTGAATTTTTTTTTACTTTAAAATTTGGTTCAAATTTACTCAAAGTTTGAATTTTGTGGATAATGCATGCATTATAACAATTTACTCAAAGATTATCCTTCTACTTGTGCTAAATTACTTTTTGGATAATTTTTTCCTAATATAAAAATAAATAAATATAAACATAAAACAAATAATTAGGTAGCTATCTATCGAATAAACTATTTTGTTTTTGGTGCACCAATTTTGTTCCAAATTGAGAAACAAAAGGCAAAAACAAGAAAAGAAGATATAAAGGCAAGGGTTGGTCTTAAATCAAGCGTGGCCCCATGTTTAATAGTTATAAATATTGTTTGAGAGGGGCATGGGTAGTTTGTTTTTAGTAAAATTGAAACAAATGAAAATGAAAAAAAAGATAAGAAATATTTTTAAATCTGCAGTGGAGCTTGCAAGAGTTTAGTGTAGTCAATTCAATGCAAATTGGAGGTGTTAGGAGCCAATAAGGAGATGGAAATAGCACGAGCCATTATCAATCCATGCGTATATTGACAATAGATGTTTTGTTGGAATTTTTTGATAATCATATCAATATCACTAAAGTTTCCATATATAATGTTTCGACGGTGCGATCGAATTTTGCGGTAGTAAATGGTATAACAACTTATAATTTCTTCTTTTCGCATTATTGAATTTTTCACGGATGTAAATTCAAAATTCCACCGTCGGTGAACGGATTTGAAAACTTCAACTAGTTGAATTTTTTTTTCTTTTTGATCGGAACAACTAGTTGATTAAGTTGTCAAAAAAAAAAAAATAGTTTCAATTCCTTCGAAAGATTCTTCTGTTTTCCTCTCTGTCAAGTCAGTTGCAACCAATTTCCTATTTCACTTCATGAAATTTTATTCGTTTTCATGTCAAAACTGAATATGCTTCCAGCCATATCGGTGTTGGTCAAATTGCTTGGTATAATAATTATAACGATGAAATATGTTTGCACAGTCAATTATGTAAATTTCATTAAAAAAATTTCTTTAAAAGGATAAAATGGTAATATTAGTAACTTTGGCACCTAATGACACTAGGCACGCTTTTAAACGATTGAAGGAGATATGAATTAAGTTTGGTCAATGTTGTAATGTAACGATCACGTTCGGAAATTTTGTCAATGCCTAATTGTTTTACGTGATTGTACAAAGCCCAAAATATAAGAAATTGCTACAATTGGGCCTCCAAAGTGGGTCCCGATCAAATGGGTTTGCATGAATTCTTATTGGACCTCTTGATCAAATTGGAGCAACAGGTGGACTACTTTGCCACCTTGTTAGTCTAAATCAATGTTAATTTCACTTGGCATACTGAAAATTGATTTTGGGGTAAAAAGTCTTGTTTGTGGTATAGCAACTTGCGAGGTGGAAATCCTTCAAATTAAGGTATGGTTTTCACACTCAAGTTGAATAAATATGATTTATAGATTATTGCGTTTAGTAGGTGTTAAAGCGTGGTTTTTGTGTTATATTTGAGGCAAGAAGGTTATAACTTTGGATTGATGGTGGCACAAGAATCCAGTTGGGTTCAAGATTTGAGAAGCGAAAACCTCTTCAACTGAGCTTGAAATAGGGGCTGAAATTGAATTTCTAAATTTAATGTTGTGCTGCAAAAGTTTTACTTGAGCTGAATTGGAAGTTTCAGACTTGCGATTGGATAAGGTGGTTAGATATGCTTACAGAGCTGCCGTCTAGCCTATTGCAGCCACTAATCATGGGGTTGTTAGAACTAAATTCAAATTGGAACTGATACGTAATGAATTTCCATATATTTTCGGTTCGGTTTGAATTTCAGTTTAGATAATGACAAAATAACCCTTTTTATTATACCGAACCAAACTGAAAATCGTCCATTTTTTTTAATATTTCAATTTACAGAATATCTCTCCTTTTCCACTAAATCTCTTCTTAATTTTTCAAAAAAGAACAGAGAAACCGAACTAATCCGAACCAAATCTTTGGTTCGGGTTATATTCGGTTTGGGCCTAGTGCAGTTCAAAACTAATGTGCACCCCCAATGGTAAGGTTCAATTCGGTTCGGTTCAAGTTTTTAGGAAACCCAAAACCCAACCGAACCATTAACACCCCTAATTACCCACAGTGGTGGAAGGGTGTTAAGTGTATGTCATTTTAGAATGGCTGATTTGTACTAGATTGAGATTAAAAGCATTCAAATTGGATTTTATGTAAGAGATCCAAATCTGCCCAGATTATGGTTAATTTTAAAAGTTATATGGATCATTATATCCGGTTATAGGTTGATCATTTTGTCGTAGTATGATGGAAGGGCAATGTTGTTCACTCATGAACATTTCTAACTGAATAATACCAAAACGAGTTGCAATGAGCAAAATGGCCTTATTCGAACTTATAGAACATGCGAATGCATTTGATTACGTCATGTACACTATTATTAGACCCAAACACTGGCATGCTCCTCTCTTTGAGCGTATGCCCCTATTAAGGCAAGGAAATACCCCGGCCCGCAAGATCTCTAGGCGTTGGCATCTAAATTTTTTCCAATAAATTGAGTATGCATTTTTTGTAAAAATAAAATAATAAATAACAGAATAAAGAAGGAAAAAGAGAGAAATCATTGAATGAAACACCAAGTCTGGTCCATCAAAGGCCACCAAATTTTCAAACCTGAAGCCCGTGAGACACAAGCGCGTCTCTGACTTATTAAGCCAATTCGTATCACTTGAGCCTAGAAGCCCGACTTCACTTGGGAAATCATTTTTGACCTACCAGACCATGAAACCATCAAGCAAAAGCTCGGCTATCACCGATGTAAGAGCATCTGGTACAATCGAACAGTCCTTAAGTTTCAACCTGATCGACTACGCCGGCACAATCGTTGTTCATTCAATCAAAGACAAGTTATGGTCACGACTTGTTTGGATAGCTCAAGAATGACGTTATTGATGAAGACAGCATCGACCAAGTTATCTCTTAAAGGAGTTGTTGATTCTTCCCTTGCTGATTATGAATCATGTATCTTTTTGTTCAAAATGGATGAAACCAACAAAAATACTTTTGCACTTTGTGGACGGCACTTTTGCTACATATTTTAAGACGTCTAGTACACTTATCTCTTAAAAAGAAAAGGTTTGGAAGATTACATGTATATAATTTACTCAAGATACTTGGATAAGCACACATCTAATTGGTCAATCTAGAATTATAAAATCTCTTTAGCCTATATACATTGTTTGAGTCCCGAGTCCTCATTGAATATCTGCGGAACCCCACAAATCGAATGTAAAGTGGCATATATGCGTCCATAATTCATCATTCATTCCCCTGAAGGGCCTCAGGTGAACAAAAGAAGACAGAGACATAAGCCAATCCGAAAAGTGGCATTTTGAATTTTTCGACGACTTATTCAGGTCGCAAAAGTAATGTGCTGTGCCTTTCGAAAAACAACAAGAGATGAGCGAGCGCCAGCTTCGCATGAAAGCAACCTTTGACGACCGTGAGACCAATGTTTTGTCTGACCTGTCCCAATTCAAAACACTTTCAAATAAATACAAACCCAAGTTGTTCGAATATCTCTCCGCACGAGTACGTCATGTCTTTAGGCTGGCATGCACATAGTTTTTGGTCCGTATGTATATTATTTAAAAGACCATCTTTTAAATTTGGTCTATCCGTTAAATGACTATAATACCTTTATTTTTTCATGTGAAAAGTAAAGAACAAATAAGACATGATTGAACAAATTTTTTTTTTTTGGAAATTCGTATCACTATTCCTAGCATGCTTGGAGTTCGTGTGAAGGATCCAGTTTTTAACTTATGCATAATACATACTTCAGTTTTTCAAATTCTTCTTGCCATGGTGGACTAACCCTTTGTTAAGTCGGTTTTTACATTGAGAAGATAGTGGACGAAATTACATTGTTAACTAGTTACCTGACATATAGAAAAACAGACATATGATATTACTAACCGCCAATAAAAAAATTGAGAGGCAGTTCTAGAATTTGAACCCTTAACCTATGCTCCGACACCATATAAGAATAATCGTTTGCCCATTAAATCTAAACTCTAAAGAAATGATTATAGGGTATTTCTCGACATGCCAAAATTATCTTTCAAGTATACAATAGTTTAAACTCACTCTTTTTATGGTAAAAATACTTGTATCCATCAAGGCGTTAGCAATTTTTGAGACTCGAAACCTTTTTTCTTTTCATATCCAACTTTTGAGACGAAACAGGTCAACAAAGCAAGCTTTTCTATGCACCAAGTAAATAAACCAAGTCATAAATTCCTTAACGTGATTCGAGGACAGGACGGCTAATAAAGTTGCATGACTTGTAATATCCTAGTCATAACTAGACGAGTCTATAGCAGTATTTGTTCCAGATAATGGGCCCCCAATCCTATCACACCGAAGTAGCGCACTAGGTCAGAACACATTTCTACCCTTATATATAAAAGTTACTAAAAATTGTCTTCAAAATTTTCAATTAGATATCATTTACACACTTTAATTTTAGAACTATTATTAATATCTTGGGCTCTTACCTTCTATTACGTATGGGGACGAACTTGTTGAGTTTTGAGCAAACCTACAAGCTTGTTCTTGTTTTTTCAATGTTAAGACTCTATGCTTACACCCTAGCACCCTAAGTTCACGAAAGAAGTTAAATTTTGCACCTTGAAAAATCTAATATCATCAAGAGAATGCCAATTATAAAAACTAATACTTGGACGAAGAAAAGGTACAAAAATAAAGAAGAAGATCTAAACGACGGGAAATCTTCCGAGGACTATTGTAATGAGCATGGTTAGGTGGTTGGTCGGCATGTAACTTCCCTTCTCCAACCCCAGCAATCAAACAAAACGATAAAAAACCTGTTTTCTAGAATATAAATATGATAAACAAATACGAAAACAAACGACCTTTGTCCAGCAGCCGAAGCCGGTGGGTAGTGAAAACAATTGACTTCAAACGAACCATCGAAGAGCTAAGAGCAAGACAGCTGTGAATTGCTAAGACAGAATTGAAACCACTCGAAGGCCCTCTGTTCTGAATTTTCCCACCTTCCTCCCACCTCACTTACGGGCCCCCTCTCTCCTTAGCTGTCCATGGTCCCTCTCGGCTCTCACCAAATCCAGGTCAACCAATTCTCTTCCATGTTACGCATCCGCTTTTTCTCTCCAACCACTTTCGCATGGCTCGCCCGTATCGCACTCTCACATTTCCTCCGAGAGTTAATGACTGGGTATCGTTTGATGCACAGCTCATCGTCAAAGGACAGAAAGAAACCATAAAGCAAATTACAAGAACGAAGAAGAGATAAATAAAAAGTCTGCGAACGGGAAGATCAGGTCATTAGGACATGAGCAAATGCAAAACTTGACTCCGGTATCCTCTTACAGAATACAGCTTAAAAGTTTAACTTGATTGAAGGCTTTACCTGACGCATCAATACTGCTAATACAGTGTTAAAGGGAACCATTTTGGAGGCCGCTTGATGGCCTCAAAAAAGCCAAAGGAGCATAAATTTTGAAAGTTAGAAGTTGAAGTAGATGTTGAAGTGGTTGTGCATTGGTTAAATAAAGTAACTAGTTATTATATTGAACTAATTTGTGATTGCAGCTCAATTGTGGACATTTTGGAGTTGCGAATCTGCACACCTATCCAGAAGAAAACCATTGCTGCCAGGAACAACTTGACCATGAGTCTTTCCCTCCATTTACTCCATGAACCTTTCACTCCATTAATTTTTGACGGTGTAAGTGTCCCTAAGCGTGCATGATTCCATTTATGTGCAATAGGGTAAGGCATAGTACAAGATTAAAGCAGCTCTCATACAAATTGATGCTGATAAAGGGAGAGACCGTCAATTAGTTTGATCGATTGACTCACCTGTAAAAGATCAAGTGTTAGATTTCCAAAGGAGTTCACCATTGGATTTGATTCATCGTAATATGTTAACTTTAAGCACAATGTTTTCCCTCTGAACCAGTTTGATGATGCAGACAAAAGAAGCAAGATCCCTGGATTATTGATAACTATGTCCGACTTCTTACGTTGGTCCATAACATTTTTTTGGATATTTCATAATTTGAATTTTTCTTGTTTAAAGTAAACTTCTTTATCATAAAATGGTATTGGGTTTAACTTATCGAAATATCTGTTTAAATCATTACGTGGACGATGGCTCTGAAATAATCTCTTGGATATGTTTTGTGGTTTCAACTGTACACACGGCCGCAACGATAGGTCCTTACAGGTTGCTTTCCTACGGACACGCAAAAATAAAAATCCGACAATAATGAATTGGAGTTAGATCTTATGATTTTTCCAACTCTCTCTCCCTCCTCCCGACTCCACTATAAATATCTGTCCTGCCCCATCGTTTCCATGCAGTCCAGCAGCACACACTTGACCGATTCTATACTCACATTCATAAAAAGATGACTTTTCAAAGCGTCCTCTCAAATAGGATGGCCTTGGCATTGGTTGTCCTCGGCATATTGGCAATGGCGGCAGCTGCTGCGGGCAACTTTAACAAAGACTTCGACATCACATGGGGTGATGGCCGTGCAAAGATGCTCAACAATGGCCAGCTCCTGACGTTGTCCCTGGACAAGACATCAGGCTCAGGCTTCCGATCCAAGAAGCAGTACTTGTTCGGCAAGATTGACATGCAGCTAAAGCTTGTGCCCGGGAACTCCGCTGGGACCATCACCGCTTATTATGTGAGTCCATGAATTTCATGCCTCTGATTTTACAAACCTGTCTTTGCAAATGAAAATTTTGATATCTCTACTTGACTAATCTTCGTGAACGATGTATGAAAGTCATTGTGTATCAAATAAGGCTTCATTCAAAGTGTGGCGGATGTGATCTTTAAATTAGTTTGAAATGGGAAATGTTAGAAATTGTCTTTTCTATCCAATGAATTTTTTTTTTCTTTTGCAGCTTTCTTCCTTGGGTTCTGCTCACGACGAAATCGACTTCGAGTTTCTTGGTAATCTGAGTGGTGACCCTTACATCCTCCACACAAACGTATTCACGCAAGGAAAAGGAAACAGAGAACAACAGTTCTATCTCTGGTTCGACCCCACCAAGGACTTCCACACCTACTCCATCTTGTGGAATCCTCAAAGCATCATGTAATGTAACTAACACAACTCTGCCTCTATCTTAAACACTAAATAACTCTTATTCTTATTACCAAATGAAATTAATCATCAATTAGTTGTAGTTCCTAATTCGTTTAATATTCTCACACAGCTTTTCCGTGGATGGAACTCCCATAAGAGAGTTCAAGAACCTCGAGTCGAAGGGCGTCGCATTTCCGAAGAGCCAGGCCATGTGGATATACTCAAGCCTGTGGAATGCGGACGACTGGGCCACAAGGGGCGGACTTGTGAAGACCGACTGGACACAAGCCCCGTTCACAGCTTCCTACAGAGGCTTCAACGATGCACAGGCCTGCATCTGGTCATCAGGATCCTCCTCGTGTTCCTCCTCCTCTTCATCCTCCTCGTCCTCCGGCAACAACTCTTGGCTATCGCAATCTTTGGACGCCATGGGCCAACAAAGAATCAAGTGGGTGCAGAAGAACTACATGATATACAACTACTGCACCGACACCAAGCGCTTCCCTCAAGGACTCCCTCTTGAATGCTCTCCTTAGAAGAAGAAAAAAGCACAAGCATATGATCACCAACCTCATTAATTTTTCTTTTCTGATTTGGTCCTTCCTTTCATTTACGTTGAAATAATTCCTCTTCGCCTAGGCTTGAATCATTATTCCTCTCATTTTCTTTGCAAGGAAGTGCACTAGCAGTGAGCATACCTTGTAGCTTCTTCGGTAATAACGAAATGTATGGATTTCATGCACATTTCTCATATTTTAGTGAAATTCAATGGTGTTTTATACTTTTCAAAGTCTTCCCTCCACTGTTGTGTGTAGATTTGGTTTAAAAACGGGTCGAATTGGCCGTCTCCGAAAGGGACAGAAGGAGTGGTCAATCCTTCACCTTCAATGGTATGAGGAATTATTGAAAAATTAGAAGTTTCCATCAACTTTTCTTGGAACTTTTCCTACTTAAGTAACAGATATTTCAAACGCCATGGGCCTCTTTCTTGTTTAATTATTCGATATGAACTATTCGCAAGAGAAAAGGGCAGAGGGAGGGGGTGTTGCTTTTTCGTTAAACGGAAGGTGAAGGTAGGAAGAAAGGAAATGATTATCTTGCGTTCATTTATTTGATACCCTTCGATAAATAATAATGCACCAAATATAATAATAATAATAATAATTTTTAGACATAGTTAGGAAGCTAAGGGCAGTACACGAGCATTTTAAAGACAAATGACGTTGACGCGTTCAGTATACCTAGAAGGATTATATACAATTTCAAGCAACGTCATAAATTCTGCCATTACATTTGCTTGATAAAGTGGTTGGAAACTGGAGAGTCTTGTGGTCCCCTTCGAACTTCATGCGTGTATGGGGTGATAATCGGATTTATGATCACCATCAAGGTATAAAGGACATGTTGCCAGCCAAGGATAAAGATCGAGATTAATGAAATTCATTACCAATGCATAAAGGACAAGCCACTAACTAAGGATAAATGATTTTGGGATAGGAGATGCTCACCACCAAAGACAAAAGGAAAACCACCACACAAGGGTAAATGGCTTATTGGTTCACCACCAAGAAGAATCCACTTTCCAAGGATGAAGAACCAAGATAAAAATTCGCTCATTGTCCAAGTCTTCTTTGCCTTACAAATGAGATTACACCTCTATCTACTGAACAAAAGAAAAGGCTCTACCTAGAAACCAAAATGACTCTTGGACTACTCACATAATGAAGACTTTTGAAAACAACACCATGATAAAGACTTTTAAAAGTAGGAATCAAGATGCTTAATAATGAGGGCTAATGCATCGAACTAGGATTAGATGCATTGCAACAAGATAAGAATCTTAAATCTATGTATTAAAACACTTACTAACTAGGATTGTACACTTAACTAAGATTAGATGCATTGAAACTTGACTTGATCTTCCAAATTTGTCCACTGGTCTTGGAAGAAAAATAGCTACAATAGAAGATCATCAAACGACCACAATGGAAATTGACCAAAACAGCCTCCAATCATTAGGTAGTCAATTAGTAACTTTGAAATCGGTGACAAATTTGTATATCGATATATGAAATTGATAACTAGACTATTGAATTGATAGCCAATTCATAAAATCGACATCTTCAAACTTAAACCCATTGAATCATGCTGTGGCGAAAATTGGTCTTTACATGTGGAAATAAGAAGGATTGAGCTTGATTAATCTTGGAGTTCAGAGTTGAGCTTAAAAGTTGATCGATAAAGGCGATACTCCTGCATCAATGTTTGAGATTTGTCCTCAAATCTGATATGCCTTCATCTCCAAGATTGAAGGTAGCCAATTTGCCACAACCATCCTTATCGAAGGAATATGATTTTGATAAATTCCTTGGATGGCCTCTCCAATGAACTAAATAATACATCAGTTTCGTCCTGATAAAAATCTTCAAAGCATGTAGAAAAGATGAAAAGACATCAAACATATTTCGGCAATTGATGAACAAATCCACTAAGATCACATAGGGGATTGAAGATTGAATTTTCAAACATTGGTTTGCTTGACAAAAGTCATGGCAACCAAAATAACTGTTTAGGCTTTTCTTTTTCAATTTGCTTGGAGATACTTGCTATCGCCTCAAGTGTATCAATGAGAAAACTATCTTTTCAACTCATCGATGAAATGTGCAAGAGGACTTTCGGCTTGGATAAGAAGAGCACTGATGCCGACTCTACTTGCATTATATTTAACCTCAAATACTTTATCAAAGTCATGAAGTTCAAAGATAGGAGACTCATAAAACTTTTATTTTATGATTTTAAAGGCGTCGTGAACAACCTTAGTCTATCCAAATATTCATTTCTTCATGCATTCGATAAGAGGAGCCATGACGGTTCTGAATTTCTTTGCATGTCATCGATAGAAGGAAGCAAGTTCATGGAAAATCCTCATATTAGAAAGTGATTTTAGCTCGGGCCAAGTCTTTATTACCTCTACCATGGATTGATCAACAAAGATCCCATCCTTCAACACTACATATCGTGACACCCTAGGTACATCACATGTCCTTTTCATTTATACTTATAATTATAATTACGTATGTAGAAGCACTACAAAATACATCCCAACATGCTATACGAGAAAGTAGCACGAGTTTACTAGATATGCTTCTTCTTCTTTTATGCAAACACTAGTACTTATTATCACAATATATAGTCTTGGGACCTATGGGCTATGGGCTCACTAGCACTACTCCCATCCTATTTAACCTAGCATCAATCAAAGAAAATAAGTTCAAGTCAATACAAAGTAACCATGCATAAACAAGTTCCATTTCTTTTCTATCATGATATGCAAATAGAATCCATCAAAAAAAATTACTGGTTTATTCACTTGGATGGCATATAATATGATGCACCAATATCATTTAGTAGCTCACTGCCATACACATGATTATACATAGGCAAGTTCATACTAGTCATGCATTTCACCACCATACACATAAGTGAATTCATACATTTCATGCATTTCACCATTGTACACACAAGTGAATTCATACATGTCATTAGCCAAGACCTTCTAGATTCATGAGGCATCATCACCACCATCTCATGAGAGATGAAATCATATATACCCTAGGCCATGCCTCAGCCCATTCATCACAAGTGCCCTCTATATTAGTGAGAATAAATACACCCTTAAAAATGCACATAATGATAGTTAACATACCATGACTACAAGAGCTATGTCATACCTTGACTATACAAACCAAGTCATACCATGACCATAAATGTCATGTAAAGGCCATGTCATGTCTTGACTATACAAACCAAGCCATATCATGACAACAAGGGTCATGTCATACCATGGCTACAAGAGCCATGTCATACCTTGACTATACAAGTCAAATCATACCATAACCATAAGAGCCATATCATAATAAGATTTCATATCATGTGACATCTTGATTTTCATCTGCCTGATTAATATATATGGATATATTTGGATAGTGCCGATAAGCACAAATTAGAATTTAGATAGTTGTAGAATTTCAGGATAACAATGTTTGGCCCGTATATTAGCCAAGAAATCTTTATTCTATCTTACTTGTTAACGAGTCGTGGGTGTGATACTTGATCATAGGTATTTGTTCCACGCGAAAATACTGGCATGGTCGGTCTGAACATTTCCCTTGGCCATGACCATTTCTCTCTCTTTTTCTCTCCCTTTCTTCTCACTTTGCTGCCCATCTCTCTCTCTTTCTCTTCTCTCCTCCTCACCAATGCATGTTCATGCATGCACTTCCTTCTTCAAGGAAGCAATCATACCTTCCTCTTCCTTATGACAATGATTGCCACCATTCTCTCTCTCTCTCTCTCTCTCTTCTTCCTCCTCCTCTTCTTTTTTATCCAACCCTTCCCCCTCCTCATTCTTTTCATCTTCTTCTTCCCATTCCTCTCATCTCTCTCTGGGTTTTCTTCCTCTCCCACCCCTACAGCTCTCTCTTCTCTCTCTCTCTCTCTCATTTCTCTCAACTTTCTCTCCCTCATCTCTCTCTCCCTTTCGCCATTTTCTCTCTCTTGCGCACGACCTCTCCCTCCCCATCCTAAAGCTCCTCCTCCGCCATGACTCCACATTGCTGGTTTGTGGAGATTAAAGCCACAAGGAACAACATCAAGCTTCATCGAGTTTCGTCGCACGCCGAGCCGTGATTATCTTATTTTCACCGCACCCACGTCATGTCCATTAATGTCGTTGAGGCAAGTGGAGTTCCACTACCCTATGTCATGTGATAAATTGCCGTGCATGTCGATCCTATCTATTATTGATTGCTTGGGTGTTGTTGTTTTGGTTGTTGACTTGGTTATCTATGGATTTTCGTGGTTGATTTTGGAAGTGAGGCCGGTTGGACCTGGATTTGAATGGGGTGTGATGCCCGGAGTATTTTATGAGTGCGAAGAAGACTCACGTAGCCACAAGCCACGAGGTGAGTCGGTGAGCCATGAGAAAGACTGGTGTGAACGAGCCGAGACTCAACAAGGGTGGTTGAGTCGCTAGGATGGCTTGGTAAAAACTTGAGCACAGCCGAGAGTGTCGGTTAGGAATGTTCATGCATGTGTGAAATTGCCGTGAATGATTGATTTGCTTGGAATGATTCGTTTGTATCGTATCAAGACTGGGATCCTAGGCACTTTGAATTCGAGTTAGTATGTTGGGTCGTTAGGAGTGGACAATGAGGCCCGATTAGGTTACAATGGGCTGTGAGGCCCGAAGGTAGGACGTGTGGGCCGTGAGGCCTAGGGACACACCGTTAAGGGCCGCGAGTGCCTTGCGAAGTCATAAGCGTCACAAAATGTCATGTATACATGAGGCCAATGAGGTGTCTTATGAGGGTCCTCATGTTGATCATTGCATGATAATGAAAAAATTGCCCGTGCTTTGTGATTGTTTGTTTAAGACACGAACTAATATCATCAATGAAAGTACCAATGATACCTCAAGGAAACTATCGATAATGGCAAGATACCCAAGGATCGTGTGAATTGGATGCCTAGGAAGAGCAATACCCTAGATGCCCCCAAGAGTATAATTAGGATGTTGTGGTTAGTGGACTACAAAACTTGTGCAAGCCAAAGAGTGGACCGGCATGTGTTGCAGCAAACCGAAGTGCACATCAGACCTTGCTAAGCAAGAGTTTATTCCTCTTTGCATGTTGACGAGTGCACCGGCATGTGTCCAATTTTACCTTATTCTGGTTTCAAATATCTTGTGTCATTCATTGATGACTATTCTCGGTTAACTTGGGTCTTTCCCATGCCTACAAATTTTCATCGCTTTCGTTGTTTTATTGAAAATCTATGGAACACTGAAATTAAGGTTCTTACAAACTAATGGGGCAGGTGAATATATCAGTAATGCGTCCCAAGCATACTTACGTGAAAATGGTACTAATCAACATTTTTCTTCTCCAGACGCCCCATCTTAAAATGGTCTATCAGAATGCAAAATCATACACGTAGTCGAAATGTCTTGAACCTTATTAATCATATGCCTCCTTCATATTGGGTCAATGCTCTTCTCACTACTATTTACATTGTTAATCAATTTCCCACTCTTGTCATATCTAATATTTCCCATTTCCACTGTTTATGTTGGTTCAAATCTAATTACTTGTTCTTTTGGGTTTTTGGGTGTGCTTGTTATCCTTTTCTTCGGTCTCATGTCTCTAAAAAGCTAACATCTCATTCAGTGCCATGTGTATTTCTTAGGTACGTGTCAAATCACAAAGGCTATAGTTGCTTTGATCGATCGAGTGATTGCATTTTTATCAGTCGTCATGTTCGATTTGATGAAGATAATTTTCCCTTCTCATAAAAGCTTTTGAAACTTAGTCTTGCAACCCACTTCTTCCTTCTACCTCCTTTGGCCTTTAAGCTCCTCATCCACCTCTTTCTTCTTCTCTAACTCAACCTCCTAATTTGTCTCTCTCCTCCTCTCGGCCTTCCCAACCTTCTTCCAATTCTTTTTCGCCTCCACCTCCCCTCCTTTGAACTCACTCACTGTATCCCAACCTCTCTCCTCTCCCGACCAAATTCCTCCCATATGGACCCACAAATCCCCTCCACATCTCTATCCAGCTCCTCCACTTCCATTTCTTTTCTTCCAACTCATCCCATGTAGACTTGTGTCAAATTTGGATATCTAAACCCAAGAAATTTCAAATCTCCCATTCTTTTCATGAAGAGGCACCGACTTGCTACTCTAAGGCCATTCTTGACCCACGTTAAAAAGTGGCCATTGTAGATGAATTTAATGCCTTGGTCATCAATCACACGTTAGATCTTATACCACCTAATCCTACTAAGAATGTAGTCGGTTGTAAATCAATTTTTAAGATTGAGGATAAATCTGTTGGAATTGTGGAATGCTTCAAAGCTCGTCTCATTGCACAAGGATTTAAGCCACAAGCTGAACTGGACTATGATGAGACACCTAGCCCGATTGTTAAACCTACTACAATTCAAATTGTTCTCTCTATTGTGATTTCTTCAGGATGCGCCATACGTTAACTTGATGTTAAAAATGCCTTCTTGCATGGCACCAATCATGTGTGCAACCTCCTAGGCACTCCAATCACATGTGATTTCCTTGTTTACATGCGGCAACCTCCTAGTTTCTCTCATCCCAAATTCCCAAATCTTGTGTGCCATCTCCAAAAGCCATCTATGGTTTAAAACAAGCTCCACATGCATGATTTCATTGCTTCAGCAGCTTTTTATTATCTTTGGGTTTCATGATGAGTAAAGCCGACCTTCATTATTCATCTATGCTTCTTCTTGAGGCCACGTGTATCTTCTATTGTATGTTAATGATATCCTTGTCACTGCTGATACTCTTGAGTTATTACGGTCTTTAATTACTCGACTCTCACAGGAATTTGCTATGAAGGATCTTGGGCCACTTCACTATTTTCTTGGCATTAAGGCTCATCACTATTCTAATGGTACGCTTTTATCTCAAGCCAAGTATGTTGATAGCCTTTTGCACAAGTTTAACCTTGTTAAAGTTAAACCTGTAACTACTCCTCTAGCCTCGAAGACTCTTTTGTCTACTAATGATGGTGAGGTGTTGCTTCTCTAACATTGTATTGACAATTGGTTGGTACTCTACAATATGTGTCTATGACTAGACCAAATATTAATTTTGCTATGAACTTGGTTAGTCAATTCATGTATATCAATGTTTAGCTAGCACCTCCACCCATGGATTGCTCATTGAGCGGTGTTTACCCACTTCATTGACTGCTCATGAAGATGTAGACTAGGCTGGATGCTCACATACTCAATGGTCTACCACCGAGTTTTGTGTTTTCCTAGGCAACAATCTTGCTTCATGGTAGAAGCAACTAACTGTAGCCCGTTCTAGTACAAAGGTTGAGTATCATGCTATCGCTCACCGTGTTGCTGAGACTATTTAGATTTGCCATTTACTTTGTGAGCTCAAGGTCCCCCTTCATAATCCTCTCACCGTTTATCGTGGTAACATCTCTGCCACCTATCTTGCTATCAATGCTATGTTTCATGCTCACACCAAACACATTGAGTTAGATTACCATTTTTTTTGACAACGGGTTGCTTCTAGCAATCTACATGTTTGCTATGTGTCTATAACGAATCAATTGGCAGATATCTTAACTAGGGGATTGCCCAATCCACATCACGTGCTTTTTAGATCCAATCTCTCAATTGTTACACCTACTTCGGATTGAGGGAGAGTATTAATGTGTAATTTATATGTGTTTAGGGTATTTTTGTAATTACGCTTCTATCTATACACTTTATGTAATTAGTCACTCCTATAAATATAGATCATACAATCCTAATTGTGGTCGAGCCACCATAAATACTTTGTCATTATTTTCTCTTTGACTCTAAACACCGATGATAGTGTTACCGGTTTACATGACAGAGTTTGTGACACCCTATGTTACAACGTTGGATGGGTGAGACCTTGTAATGTTATTTATAAGTAAAATCCACACCAAATGGTCATATTATTAAGGGCTTCACCCACATGGATTGGGTCAGATTGTTACCTTATGATACCTTGAACCAGATAGGAACCGACTGTTTTTCCATCGAATCGGCCGAACTCATGGCGTAGCCTGATTTTCCAAACATTGCTCCAAAGTTGTCTGGCGGAGAGCTCGATAGCCTTTCCGTCGTGTAGAAATCATCTTCATGAAAAACCTGTCAGAAGCACAAATTGTAATTTATCCAATGATTTCGACCCTTGGTATAAAAAAACAAGTGATTGAGGTAAATTCCGTAATAATATTTAAATAAGTGAGAAGACAAGCAAATGCTACTATGCATGTCTAGCATCAACCAAAACCCTAAAAAACCTTGCTAGACGCGGTTTCGTAATTTTTTAAGTTTTTGTCTTCTTTGCTACTTGTGCTCTGTATTGGTCTGTGGTGTTTGTCTCAAGTTCCCTGCGCTCCGAGGGACTGGGTCGTTTCGTTCCCCATTGGAAGAACGAGGGTTCATGGTCACATCGAATTCACTGTCATACAATGTTCAACTCAAAAAGAATATAAAAATGCACATTGTTATAGCAAGGCGCTAATAAAATATGCTTTGGACAAAAATATTGCCGCCTTGCAGATGAGGACATTTGTCTGTTTCTCCTCATTCATTGTTAGATTTTATTGATAGGGTGTATGGCATTATCTTGATATGTCCAATGATCGATTATCCCAAAGACTCTCTCTCTCTCTGTTTCTCTCTGTTTCTCTCTGTTCTTCTCTCTCTCCATATACGTTGTGCCTAAAAGCAGAGGATGGAGACACGGAGTCAAAAACATTGGTGCTGTCTCTGAAGCTACTATCCCTTCTTTGCCCGAGCTAAAGGAACAATTCCACTGGAAGTGGCTTATATCGTCTTA
The DNA here is from genome assembly GCA_014182845.1 of Corymbia calophylla. Taxonomy (NCBI): domain Eukaryota; kingdom Viridiplantae; phylum Streptophyta; class Magnoliopsida; order Myrtales; family Myrtaceae; genus Corymbia; species Corymbia calophylla. The sequence continues at coordinate 20,124,837 of CM024695.1, forward strand.
TATCGTCTCCGAATGCGCCTTCGCGTATTGCAAGGTACTTTTTCGGGTTACCCTTGACCTTATTTTGAATTGAGTTTGAGTCCATTTAATGTCGAAATTTTCTTCTTTTTTTTCTGTTTCTTTTGTTCCTCTGGATCATACAGATGTCCATTGTCTTCCATTATAATATGAATGTAAACTGGAGACTAGTTCAGAAGATACGTGATGCTTCGGTTATGATTGAGCTGGGCATATGCTAGTTTGTTGCTCGTTGTAACCCTCTCTATTTGCAGAAACAAGGATCATTAATATAAAACCACATTCTCTTCCTGCTTTCCTTGTCAGCTTTTGCTGACTTCTGCTGCACTACAAACTCCGGCCAAACTAGAATTGGTAATGACCTCAAAAAAGAGTGGACAGCTGCCCATTAATTTCGCCCCAATCATGGTAGAGACAATGTATAACACGAGACGCAGCATTCCTATCTTTCCCTTGATTCCATGACAATTACCTATCCGACCTTTTCCCAAATTCTGCCCTCAAATGCTAGTAATTATGGTCCCAAATCCGTTCTGTTAGATCAAAGTGACCAACATACCAGTGAGATGCACAGGGTCCACAACAAAGACAGTTTAACATTGTATCTGGACTGTGATTGATTATACCCATGTCTCGGTGAAATAAGTCCTTACAAGCTTCAACTGCACATCATACGGAAAAGGCCAGTTGTAGGGTTATATCGTAGCATTCTAGTGTCAAGTCTATTTATGGTCATCCAATTATTCCTTTCCTTGATCCCTCATTTTGGTTAGTTTCTGTCTTGCTTGTAGTGATCTCTCCGACACCTTATGTGCTACCAATGAAGAGCTCCTCTTCAGTTCTCGTGTTTTTCCTCGGGGGAGTGATCGTGTTTCTTTGCTTGGTGATTGTCCTGCTGATCTTATGGAAAAATAACGTACCGAAGGAGCTGGGGAACTTGGTTGTACGATATAGAGGACGAAAAGGTAACTTTCTGACAAGAAAACAATACACATTCGAGCACCATAGGTTCTTCGAGAACACCTTACAATTGTCAATGTGTCTTTTCATCTAGCCTCGAAAGACTTCTTCAGTGGAAATCTTCGAACCATCAGCTATTTTGACTTCCATACCCTGAAGAAGGCAACTAAAAATTTCCATCCTGCAAACCTACTCGGAGTCGGCGGATTTGGTCCAGTCTATCAGGTAATAATGCTCACATTTTTCTTCTTGTTTTGTTAATTTAAGCATATGAACTCCTTTTGTACCAAATTCATGTGTGAATGTTCCACTGAAGTCGCAAAGTTTTCTACAACAAAATATGTCCAATGGGATGTTTATTTTATTTGTTCCTCGAACAATTTTTCTTAATTTGTACGATAGCCAAATAAGAAAGGGAAAAGACAGATATTGAAGTCAAGACTTCTTTCGCTTAGGTAACGCTGAACTGTGCCTAGGACCATGCCTTCTAATTCCTGCCTCGACATTGACTGCAAAAGTAGTAAATCTCTAGCATATTTAAAACTCTGCCAGAGAGAGAGCTCTATAAATTTCGTGAGCTTTTATCACTATGATCAAATGTTTCATGCAATATGTTGACAGGGAAAGTTACAAGATGGGACATTTGTTGCCGTGAAGAAACTGTCACTTGAGAAATCCCAGCAAGGAGAATCAGAATTTCTTGCCGAGGTTAGGATGATAACAAGCATCCAACACAAGAATCTAGTCCACCTCCTCGGTTGTTGCTCAGATGGGCCACAACGACTCCTAGTATATGAGTACATGAAGAACAAGAGCTTGGACCTCATTGTTTATGGTATCTCTCTCTCTCTCTCTCTCTCTCTCTCTCTCTCTCTCTCTCTCTCTCTCTCTCTCTCTGTTGGTCTCAGATGACACCTTTCCATGTTCTTCCAGCAGCTACCCTCTACTAACTCAAGATCCAACATCATAAGAGAACACTTGTGTCTCAATCTTGGTTAGATTCAGTTTGCTAAATAACTAAACCAGAAAAAGTGAGCGTACAGAGAGGAATAACTCGCATTCTTTACAGACAATTTTTATTGCGTGTACATGGAAAAAGTGGCATTGTTCGAATAAATTTATCATCAGAATGGAGATGCTGATTTTGGTGTGACTACCATTTTTCACTTGTGATCCCGCATAAGCCTTATATGGAATAAATTGAAAAGATGCCCCAAACATCCAGCTTGTCACCACTGGAGTTAGGCCACAGTTAAACAAATAGCATGTTTAGATTGGAAGAAACACTTTGGTCTTTTGCTACAACTTGAAATGCAAGGCTTACAATTTCAAGAAATAGCTTGTTCTAATTTCAAGAAATTAGTGTGCTTGTGAGAAAAATTTATCAGGTGACTAATAGCTATAAATTCTGAAATAGCTCATCTGTTCAACAGGGAAAAGTGACCAATACCTCAACTGGAAAACAAGGTTTCAGATTATTGTTGGAATTGCACGAGGATTGCAGTACTTGCATGAAGATTCACATTTGAGAATTGTTCATAGAGATATCAAAGCAAGCAACATTCTTCTTGATGAGAAATTCCAGCCTCGGATTGGCGATTTCGGGCTGGCAAGGTTCTTTCCTGAAGATCAAGCATACCTTAGCACTACGTTTGCTGGAACATTGTGAGTAAAGCTATATAATGATCACTGTGACAGCTCAGTGCAATATTGCGTTTAAAATGGAAAGAGCAAACTTAGGAATGAGTTGATTGTTCAATTGTTCGTAAATGCTAGAAATCACATTGAAGGGATACAAGGAGCACGTTTCTCGTTGTAATAGCCACATTCTTTCATTCACGCCTCCATTTTACCTAATTCTCATTTTAGATAATTAAGCTTATGACAACACAATTCGATGGAATGAGGACAACTTAACTTTTGATTGGTTGAAGTAACCTATTATGGTTGTTCATCATGATGATGTTGATCCTAGCTAATGTTTATTTTCTCGTTGTCTTCAAGAGGATATACTGCACCTGAATATGCTATTAGAGGGGAGTTATCTGAAAAGGCCGACATTTACAGTTTCGGGGTTCTTGTGCTCGAGATCATCAGTTGCAGGAAAAATACTGATCTAACTTTACCATCAGAAATGCAGTACCTCCCTGAATATGTAGGCCCTTTTTTATTGTTACTCTCAAGTTAATCTGATTTTTTTTCTAGATTAGATAGCTGACTTTATTACCTCCTGATTGTGTACATGGATCAATTGTAATGACAGGCGTGGAAGCTATATGAGAGATCGAGGATAATCGAGCTGATAGACCCGAGAATGCGAGAAGACGGATACATAGAGAAGGATGTCTTGCAAGCGATTGACATCGCCTTCTTTTGCCTTCAACCTCATGCTAATTTAAGGCCTCCAATGTCGGAGATAGTGGCCATGTTAACATGCAAGGTCGAGATGGTCGAAAGACCCATGAGACCTGCTTTCTTGGATCGTAGGCCTAAGAAGGACAACTTTTCCTGGGATACCATCTCTGAGGCTTTCCCGTCTCCGCTGGGGAGTGATTCCATTTCTTCGACTCGGCCAACTAAGTAAAGCATTGTTCTTCGTCATTGTAGAAGGGAGGCAGTTGAGTTTTTGCGCAAGCAACTAAGTCAAACTAAAACGATTTGAGGGAGAGGTATATAGCTAATTCGTTAGATTTTGGCTATGCGCATGGGTTGAGTTGAGCTCCTACTACGGCTTGTAAAAGCCCTTTTTTCTCCCTGGAGGCGGACAAAAGTACAAGTTCTTTGCTTTGTTAGTGAATGCACAAGTTCGTTGGAGGATATTGCAGATGTTCATATACACATATGGTTAGAAAAACGAGCTTCATTTTATCATTCAAGTAATGTCAATTGATCACAAATGGCCCGTATTAGAATATAAAATGGTCTAAATCACCGCCGGTGAATACAAAAAACCCAAATATGGGTAAGACGCCTTGGCGTTGTGCTTTGGTGATCTCGTATGTGGCCTGGTTCGTTTCCCTTGGAGACAAGACACAAGTCAAAAGCGTAAAACGATCTCCTGGCACGGTTTTCTGTCAAATAATCATTGAGTAACCACAGTGGTTCTTGCCTCAGTTAAGCAGTTGACTAGGGTTAGATAGTCAGACTGTCCTTCCAGAGAGAAATATTAGGTACCTTAGTTATGCCATGTCAACAAAATTTTAGTTCATTTATTGTGCGATATGTGTTGCTCGCAGACCTACCTGGTAGATAGTGATATCTCTCATCCTTCTCTCTCCTCTGTTATGCTTGCTTATTTTCTTCTTTCTTTCTCACGCCACCATAGTCGCGAAGCTCGAGCCCAAGGTTCATGGCTGCCATGTCCAGGGAGTTCAACCTTGAGTAACCGTGGCCAAGCTCGAGATATGGCGACCATGGTCATTAGCTCATCCTCAAGCGATCATGGCTACTTTGACCTCAAGCTCTAGGCTCGAGCTCGAGCTCCACAGCCATAGCAACTGCGAGATTGTAGATTAATTGTCCATGGGCTCTTTGGATGCGGCGATCTAGCACAATAGAGAAAAAAAGACAGAACGTCTGTGTGCTCGAAACTTAGCTGCCATGGCTTCCACAAGCTCTAGGCTCAAGGTCGAGCTCCTTGGCCATGTCAGCTACGAGCCTTAGGCTTGAGCTCCACGGCCAGGGACGAAGAAAAGTCGCTGACACCAGCTACGAGCCTTAGGCTTGAGCATGGTTATGTATAATCTTTTTCAATGCAGTTCCTAGTTGTAATTAATAAATCCAATAAGTTGATGAAAGGAAGGCGTCAAGGAAAAAATTGAGAAGCAAACTAAAGTTGATGGCCGAAAGAATTCAATAAGAAAATTTCTAACAGGCTTTATGCTTGAGTTTCTTAGAGGTTACTAAATTACTACATTAGATAAATTTATAAATCAAAATTGGCAGTATGAGTTATAACAGCAATGGAAAATAGATACAATTAAAGGTAAAGAATTAATGTTGTCAGGATTCAAAGCTCCTTCAAATATTTTCATGCAGGTATTGTTTTCCTAATCTAGATACGAGAGACTAGAGATGAAGAAACTAGCTATATGAAAGCTCTAATTTTCTATTTTGTCTATCATACTCTAACTCTCTTCTCTTTTTCAAACTTTTATTCCACCTTTTTGCAAAGCATAGTAATTGAACCCTACACCTAAAACTAAACGACCTCACTCCATCCAATTCTCGTACCACCGGGCTGCATGCCCAGTACATGACAGCTCATGCTCACGAGACTTAACTACACAAAGTTCCTAGTCTCTTTACTAGTCCACGTGCATATCAGTGTGCAAGATTTTTGAATCACTGTGTTCGATTATTTGCTTCATTAGTAGATGTTTTTTCCAATTTAAGATTGACGCGAGGAAGTAATCAGTTTTCTCGATCTCCTACCTCTTTTTAACCATAATCATTCTAAAATTATGAAACTAATGTAATATTGCAAAAGTTAGTGTTACTCCCCAACAAGTTCGTTAAGTTAGATTTAACAATTAGACCTGTTAAACATATAAGTTGGGTCAAGTTTGAGTCAAGTTGAAAGTAGTTCGACCCAAACTGACCCATTTAGCTCATTTTAACATATTTTTATGCAATACAAATCTAATGAATTATACTCAAACCAATACATACCTAACCCGACCCTCATCCGACCATATCCACATTGCTAAAATACTTCTATATTTAACTCAATTTAGAAAAATCATACCCAAATTAATTTGAAAGCAAGGAGCAAGCGAGCTAGAGATTGAGTGAGGGCAAGAGAGGGAAGAGTCATAGAATTGGGTTAGTCTAAGTAAATTGTGAACATATTTAACACCCATATTAAATTCATTTATAACCCATAGAGTTGGGACTAAACCCATTTATGAACAATTTAGTGAATATAGCTAATTCTTTTTTTTTTTGGGGGTCGGTATAGCTAATTCATATAATAACCAAACACGTCAAATAAGATTTCAAACTGAGTCTATAAGTGAGTGTGGTTCGACTTTTCCTTGGGACTTTAGGCTTCCAAAGTCCATTGGGAAAATTCTGGGGTGTTTGGCAAACTTTCCCAAAGGCTTCAGGCCAAATGCTAGCCTTAAGAGTGCCGAAACCTTCAATTAATGAATTTTAGCATGTTGCATATTTTACCCATTGAAAGTCCATTTTTGCCCTTTCAAAAAATAAAATCGTATTCTCCAGTTTTGCTTCGTTCTGCATACATCTCCTCTCCTTTCGCGAGCGACTGCTCTCCTTTCTCACTCGTTCTCGCTCGACCGCTCAATTGCTCTCCTTTCTCGCTCGACTACTTGCCCGCTTTGCTTGTTTCCTCGCTGGACTGTAGGTTCCTCTCCTTACCTCTCTTGCTCCGGTGGATGTGCTTGCGATGTGGCAAGAGTCAGTCAGCAGGCGGTGGAGAAGTGAATTTCATTTCCGCACATCCCCGAATTGCCCCCTTGCTTAGATATGTGCATTTCGTGGTGTGTAATATGCAACATGTGTGGGTATCGAGATGTTATGATCGTTGATTTTGGATTGTTCGAACTATTCCTCCGCTGCAAGTTGGAAGAATGGGTCGATTTTAGATTGTTCGAGCTATTCCTCTGTTTCATCAATCTTTGGATTGCTTAGATATGTACTTTTTTCTTTCTTGCACTATTCCTCTGCTACAAGTTGAAGGTTTGTTTGAGACTCATAGCCAAACTCATATTTGCATTTCAGGTTTGGATTGTTTGAGATTCACAGCCAAACTTATCTTTGCATTTCTGTTCTCTCTATCGCTCCACACTGTTCCTGTGCTGCAAGTTGGTACTTCGGATTTATGTAATTGTCATGGCTCATGTACGGCTTCAGAGTTTGATTCACACCCATTCTTGTCAATAATGTATGATGCTTCCCTTTCGGTTGCCAATTTTTGAGCGGAGAAGTTGGTACTTTTTAAACCTTTTTGGCATTGTGTTTTTTGAGCTCAGAAGTTGGTACTTTCGGAGGAATTGTAGTGGATCTATCCCAATTGAATGTAAAAGGAGCTGGAGTTAACTGATTGGTTATTTGTGTGTTAAGAAATGCATGTGTTCATTCGAATTGGTTCGTGTTTAATCTCATTTGTTTGTGCCTCAAAATTGTTCACGTCACTTTACTAATAGATGTTTACTCTCGCCGTGATTACTTGGATGATTATCATGTGAGCAAACTTTTCTGCGATTTTCTGTTCTTGGATACCAAATGACTTACATCAAAGTGTCTGATTTCATTTTGCTAAAAGATTTCTTTCAGTTGGGGATGCCTCTCTCTCTCTCTCTCTCATGTGATGAGTTGTAGTCTTGATGTAAATTAATGTCTCTAACTGGTTGCAGGACGAGCTTGGAAACTGTGAGAAGCCCGTCTTCAGGCGTAATTAGGAAAGTCTTGGCAGCAGCATCCGCCCTCATCTGGAACTTGTGTTTCAACTCTTGGTAAGACAAGAGTTCAGATTCAAGCTATAGTTGTACACTGAACCTAATAGGCTGTTTCTGAGCATTGAAATGAGTTCCTCCAATCATAAATGGATGATCTAGATAATTTGTTATGTATCTTAACAATGCCATGAATGATGCACATAGTAGATATGGATCCCAATTTATATAGAGTGGATTCCAATGATGTAAAAGAGAAGAATAGTGCTTCAAAATAAGGATACAACATTTGATATGGCATGTTTAAGTGATCAAATAGCTATAATTTAGGCAATAGTTGATGATGTTTGTAAATATTAAGGATAATAAATTTCTTTCCTCGAAGTATATGTTATCACGTTTATTGCAATGAAATTACTCTTTTTTTAATTGAGATAGAGCCCACTTTGATGTAAATTTTTTTCATTTGATTATTTAGCAAAAAAAGGAATTTTTTTATTTATTTATGATTTTGTTGATACATATCTTTAACATCGTTGTCAATGTTTAAATTTAAAAAAGTTACATATGTTATTTTTCAATTTTAAACAAATTTTAAATTAATCACCTAAAGTGATAATTTCAAATATGATCTACTAAATAATTTTTCTGTCAATAATGAGCATAATTCACCAAACAGTTTTTGCATTTTCCTAAAACTTTTTAAACTAAATTGCTTTGCATTTCCTCAAGATCCCTTAAAAATGTTGAACCAAACACAATTTATACCAAGAAAATTGCCCCATGATACAAGTCAGGGAAAACGAAAATAGAATTTATGGCAGGCATGCTATCCTACACACACGGCCCTTCCGTGGCTTCAGAATAGGAACCGCCTATTAGCTATCAAATTCTTTTTCGTTCTTTGACTCATATCATAGAAAATTCTAAGGTGGCAGAATTTTGATGCATAAGTTCCACGTTGTGGCAAATGTAGAGCATACTACGAAGATTGATTTGAACATCCCTAGTTTTGGAGGATTATACCCGGTAGAAAGAAAGAGAGAAAAGGGTTTTTGAGACTCATAACAAACTACAAAATATTATTTTTAAGGAGAGCGCCTTCTGCCCCTTTATATTCTAAGCCTTGCCTTATCTAAGCAAAAATTATATATAAGATAAATGCTAGACATATAATTATTGGCGCTAGTTCACTACCAACTTTTACAAACTTTTTAAGGCTGACAATGGCCAATTATTTTACTCTTATATAGACAAACTGAAGTTTCGTTTGTGAGGGACTTTTATCTTACTTTTTCACGTAGTGCTAAATAGTGTCAAATAGTATCAAACAGTGCTAAATAGTGTTTAAGGCAAATTTTCTTCACGTAACTTTTCAGCTTGTCAGACCACTTTTCCTTCTTTTCTTCTTGTCTGACTTCTTTTGACTTCTTTTCCTATTGTTTCTCTTACTTTCTTCTCATAGGTTGTACCTATGGACTAGCTCCTTTGAGTTATTGTCCAAGCTATTTGATCCATCGCCATCCTTCTGCCTCCTGTATTCTCTAATGAGTCTTTCAACTTCTAGGGTTTTGAGATGTTCAATACATGTATCGTCCATAAGCTAATAGGAAGTAGATAGAATGTCAGTAGGGGTACCATACTATTTCTTGAGTGTTTTGAGGAGCTTTTCCACTTCTTTAGTTTTTGGAGAAACATTTATTTTAGACAACCTTTGCTTCTTGGATGACTGATGATAGCTTGTCTAGACATTAGTGGAGCTTGCTGGAATGCTAGGTTGGGGTAAATTCCCCAAATGAAGTAATGGACTATCTTTATTGAGATCAAGATTAGGCCCAAGTTACAATTCACTATAATCAAAAGGATCTTGTAATAATAGACCTCCCCATGGATCCTGAGGTGATGGATCTTGTTAAGATATTTGTAATATAGAATTGTCTTCATCATCCTGTGTATTAATTCTATAATATGTCCTTAAACAAGCATCAATTGTTGGTCGGGTTGCACGATAATCATCATAATAATCCTAAGAGATAGGATCATTGTCATCTTTTGGCCATGTTTCTAGTGAAATGACTCGATTGTTTTGACACAAAATCCTTTGCAATTCTCGATACTGGTGAGGGTGAGTTGAGATTTACAAGGAAGAGTTATAAAATCTCATCTAGAACAGGTTGGGGTTTATATGTGGATACTTTACATCTACTGGAGTTTGCACTTATCTCCACTAAGCCATACAAATAACCATGGCTAAAAGAATAAAATAACTATATGAAATTCTGGGTTAGGTCTGCATGTTCCGAGTTGCACTTGGAAAATATTTTCCCATGCTCACAATGGCTTAAACCAACTAAGCATGTCTCCATAATATCTATTTTTGCTTTCTCCTTGGATAATCCTACTAGTGATGAGATACATTTTGGTTGTTGGAAACTCAATGGCAATAGTATAAAGATTGAACAAGTACCAATAAAACCATTTGAATATTTTTGGGAATTCCTCATCCAAGGAGAAAGACGAAGGACGGATGAATGGAAATTTTGGATGCAATCCATCTAGGCAAGAATAAACATTCCAAGATTTTCAAAGAGAACATTGTGTTGGATAAGCCTAAGGATTTCTGGTCAATCTGAATATGAAGGCCATTTGGGTTTTATTTCTCGGTCTTTGAAACCGTCTTGCAATTTTCTTGCCACATACATGTTTATGGATGTGGTAGCATTAAATTCTTTTGACCGAGACAAGAAATCAACAAGTATATTTTTTTCCCGCAATATATTTGGTTTCAAAGGAATACTTTGAGAAGCTGAGAATGAGGGACTTGCTTCTGCTTGAACTTCAACATCTGAGAGAATGAAGACATATCCATCTCCACAAAGAAATGATATCCTATAAGATGAAACTCGAATTTTTCGACGCCATATTTTACTTGGGATTTCCTTGAACTTAGAGTGGTAATGCATTTTTTCTTGTGTGAATCTTCTACTCTTGTGTCCACAAACTCTCCACTTCCCATCAATTTCTTCAAAGAGAACAGCAGCCCAATATTCATTATTGACATCCGTTTGCAAAATTCTTTTTCTTGTAGAAGGAATTTGCAATGGAGGGAGATGTTGTAAAATTTCTTTGATTCTGCAAAAGACTTAGTTTGATGTGGTCACAAACTCTATGATTTTTGGGATAAAATTTGAGATAAGTAACTATCTCAAAAAATTGCTGGACCTACTTGTGGGAAAGATGTTCATCCGAAAAATTCTGCAATTCTTTGACAATGTGAGGACCAAGATAATATGTTCCATCTTTAAGATACATCCCATGAAATTCAATTTCTTTTTGAGCAATAATCATCTTCTTCTGTAATAACATAATCCTATGTTTTCATACCAACTTTGTAAACTAAGTTAGTAATTTACAATGAAAATTCTCATTTGAACTGTAGAGGAGGATATCATCAATGTAAATTTAGCACTGGCTAAGATAGGCTAGAAAACTCTACACATGACATTCTAAAATAGTGAAGGAACTATCTTGAGGTTAAAAGGGAGCACCGTTCACTAGAAATGCTAATTTGGGATACAAAATCCAGTTTTGTACTTGTCTTCAAGATGAATTCCCAGTTGCCAAAATCCAGCTTTAAGATCAAATTTGAAATAAATTTTGGCTTGGGTAAGATTAGAAAACAAAGAATTTCGATGTGACAGAGGAAATTTATCATCTTGCAGGAACTAATTGAAAGGCCAATAATTGATAACCAGCTTCATTTTTCCTCCGTTATGGTAAGTACGCTTATTTACATAATATACTTCATAAGCACATTGAGAATATGATGGTTCAATTAGTCATTGGTGGAGCAAATTTGAACATTCCTTTGGTGCCAGAAACATATGTTCTGGATTCATACCTGAGTGGATGGCTTTGGTGGGATTGACATCTTCATTTTTCTTGCATGGGAGATGGATGAAAAAATCAGGTTCATCTTCAAAAGAGAATATTGACTTAACATAATTGTCCTGGAATGATTTTCCAATCTCCTTGTCTATTTTTTGAATCAAATGAGAAGTCTTTCCCTTTGCTTTTGGGCAATTCTTGGCAAAATGGCATTTCTTGTTGTAGATATAACATCGTCAGATTTTTTGCACTTTCTAGCATAACCCTGTCTAGAGCGTCCTTTTCACGGGAATCTCCATTTGAGTCTTCTCATTTTGTGTCCCTAGGAGAATTTTTTGAAATGTCTTTGTTTCTTGCATTGATCTCTACAAGAAAGATCATTGCAAGAATCTTTCTTTGAGCACTTGATTCTTAACTCAGGTTTTTGGCAAACTTGATAAAGTTCTTTGTTACTTTGGAGATAACTCCGAAAGCTTTTCTATGGATATAGAAATCATTAAGGGCAAGATGAATCTCTTGCTAGAGTTCCCAATAGGAATATCAGTAATTCTTTTCTACTTAGATTGAAGGGATTTTTCCACAACTTGTTCATTTTCTTTTGGAATAGAGAACGAGAATATATGCTTCAAATTTAGATCAACTCCTAGAGCATAGAATAGCTTAAGCATTTCCTAGAAATGCCTATTCACAAGTTGTTTTTGCAATGAGCAACATTTTCTTTCAAAAATTCCCTTTTCCTAAGTTTAAGAAGGTCTTCTAGTTTACCAATAAAGAAATGGCGATTCACACGGATCGTTTGACGGAAATCCGTTTAAAGCAAAAATATCATTTGGTCTCGATCAGGAATAGTTCTCCAGCCACCTTTTAAGCTTCCAGTAAATCTACTTACAAACTCAGTCAATATATCATGCCAACTTTCGACGGTAAGTGCTCTAGTATTGAGCCAAGCATGAAACTCCTTAACTCTTGGCCACTTAGAATATGCGATTTTTTGGCCATTTAGAATATAGGATATCATCGAGTGTGAAATAATATTTTGAGGTCGAACACTTGTGACCTCAATTTGAATCACGAAGCTTTATTACTTTTGGCTCAAATGAATTTGACTGCATAGGTCTATTAACAGTAGATGAGAAGAGGGCATTATAGTAATTTAGAAGGCCAACACTCGAATTTGTGATTAGATGTATATAAAATATAAATATCTCCTATAGATGCTTGATTTTCGTTGAGTTAGACCCAACATTAGTTGGGAAGAGGGCATGATAGTAAATTGGGAAGGCCGGCACCGGAATTTGAAATTAGATTATATAAAATATGAATAAATGTTTTATTACGGTAGATTGGATTGCAGACGAAAGAGGAGGTCTGACTATTTTCTAATCCAATGAGTCAAGACGTTATTAGCGGATTTCATTGCCCAAAAGCTGAAAAAAGGGGAACCGGAAGAGTAAAAGGCACGGAAATATTTATGGGAAGGAAAAATAAATAAATAAATAAATAAAGCAGAATAGCTAAAGAACCGAAGAAGATGAGGAGGAAGACTATGGAAACTAAGGTATGCATGATGAACCGTCCAAATCGAGAATCATCTAGACTGGATCTGATTGGTCAATGTGGTTTGATTCTTAGGAGTGTTAGTCCGATTCTTAGTTCCGAAAAGTGAAACTGGTGTTCGACGATCCGATTCTTGATTCCAAAAGGAATTGAATCAGATTGACAATATATATATTTTTTATTATTTGTTAAGAAAATTTGTAAAATGTGCACTAAATATCATCTCAGTCTATGGTATCACAAATTACAGCACAATGATTCTTCACTAATCATTACTTCTATCAATACCTTAAGATTTTTCACTCTCTCTCGTCATGCATAATTACTTTTTAGGATTTTTCTTGAGCATTCTTTGGAGGGGTCGTAAGTACTGAGAAATGTGAGGAACAAAATCTCGTAAATAGTTCACAATCCCAAGGAATTGCTGAACTTGTTTAGGATTGAGATCCTTTTCAGGAAATTTCTGGAGTTCATCGGCAATATGAGGTTCGGGCGTAAGTTCCTTCCGTGAGGCGCATGCCAAGGAATTCAATCTCCGTCCGGGCAATAATCATTTTCTTCTGAGAAAGCATAATACCATGCTTCTTGACAATATCAGCAAAATGTGCCAAGAGTTGGCAATGGGATTGTTCATCATGACTGAACAGAAGGATATCATCAATATAAATCTGGGAGTTTTGAAGGATAGGCTCAAAGATTTTGCACATAGCCTTTTGAAAAAGGGAAGGTGCAGTTTTGAGGCCAAAAGGAACAACTGTCCATTGGAAGTGTTGATTTGGAATGCAGAACTCAGTTTTGGGTCTGTCTGGTGGGTCAATACCCAATTGCCAAAATCCTGCCTTAAGATCAAATTTTGAATAGATCTTTGCTTGAGCCGAGCTCGGGAAAAGGGAATTTCGATGGGGCAATGGGAATTTATCATCCTGAAGGAACTGATTTAGGGGTTGGTAATTAATGACTAACCTCATTTTTCCACGGTTCTGTTCGGCCCGTTTGTTGACATAGAATGCTTCACATGCCCATTGAGAATCAGAAGGTTCAATGAGACCTTGTGCCAACAATTCTGAGCATTCTTGTTGAGCCAGTGCGAGATGTTCAGGACTCATTCTTGAATGGCTGGCTTTTGTAAGATTGATGTCTTCATTCCTTTTGAAAGGAAGTTTGACATAAAAAGAAGAGTTTTTCCACAAGGGCTTGGTGCAAATTTGGGAAAACCGGGAGTGTGTCTCAAAGACAAGAAGAAAGTAAACTTTGGATTATTGAGTCGAGGATGGCCGGTTGAAGAGCATAGAAACGTTTAATTTCTACAAATTCCGGAATTGATTTTTGAAGCGAAGGCCATTAGAAAGAATTCCGAGTTTGGGAAGTTGAGTCGGGATGTCCCAACCAATGATGATATCTTTGTCGGAGGCGAGAACCAAGGACTTTGGTGGTAAGAGAACACCGGGGAAGAACGAATAGTAATGGGTTTACTACGATACTTGGTAGCAAAAGTGTCACCGAAGCTGCACTGAAATACCTGGTGTAGGGTTTCCAAAATTCTTCTGGGAGGATCTTTGTGTCTAAGATGGAAGAGCTGGCTCCAGTATCAATGAGTGCCACCAAAGGGATTGGCTTGTGGTATTTGGACAAGAGGATATGGATGGGGATATATGGATGATGGACAGGTTCAGAGAGATCAATTTCTGCAGGTGAGTCAGGGAAGAAGGTGAAGACATCGTTTTCGCATTCTCGAGGCGAGTCCGAGCTATATGTTTGGATAGCACGAGAGTATTTTCAGATGGTTGGTCATCTAAAGAGAACACGGACTCAATGTCCGAATCATCAAGTGGGATGCCAGTGCTTTTGGTGATTTTGTCTATCAGATGGCTTCCTCGCTTGTTCGCCTTTGGACAGTTTTTGGCAAAATGTCATTTTTATTGCAGACATAACACCCTGTCTTTGTTATGCTTCTTAGAAGAGCGATGACGGCGTTTTCGCAAAAATTTCCACTTACCTTTGCTTTTTCCTTTGCGTGTCTTATTGAAGGAGAGCCGTTTAAAATGCCTTTTCTTTTTGCATCCGTGCGGGAAGGGTCAGAACAATCCTTGGGACATTTGATCTGGAGGCCGGGTTTAAAACACGCCTTGTCAAGATTCCTGTTTTCTTTGAGGAAGCTTCGGAAAGCTTCTCGCCGGAGGCAAAGTTCTTCGATGGCAATATGAACGGCTTGTTGAATTTCACCAAGAGTAGCCTCAGTTATACTTTTCTGTCTTTGTTGGAGAGTTTTTCCGCTTGGCTAAGTTCTCTTGGGATGGATGCTAAAAAATGGGCTTGAGGTTCCAATCGCACCAAGTAGATAGAATAGCTTGATCATAGCTTGGAAGTGTCGATCAAGATCTTTGCGTCTTAATGAACAACATTTGCGGTCAAAGAACTCCTTTCGTTTGAGTTCTTTGGAATCTTGAGCTTGCCAATGAAATACATGTGGATGATCTGGATAGCATTATCCGGGGTGAGAAGATACATCCGGTCTTGTTTCGATGCGGTATGCCACCAATCCTTAAGTGCTCCCGTAAAACGACCGGTGAATTCCGAGGAGAATATCATAAGTACTTGGTTCGAAATATGCACGGTGGTGAGCCAAGCATGAAATTCTGAAGCCTATCGGCCACTTATAATATGGAATGTCATCCAAAGTAAAGTAAACTTTGGAAGATGAGGTGTAAAGGACTGGGTGGCATCAGGTTGATCCTGTTGAGGGATTTCGGGTTCAGAGAATATTTCTTCATCTTTGACACTATCGGCCATGAAAAAAGTTTATGCCGAAGAAGATGATTCGATAAAAATATCAGAATCAGATTCAGACGAAGTTTCAACCTGTGTTGTGGCGGATGGGTTGATAACAGCAATAGAAGGGATCTGGCGGCGGAGGAAGTTTTCGAGTGGGTTGGAAATGGTCAAGGTGGCAGGTTGACTTGTAGGAGGGTAATTGCCAGGAGGATGTTCTGGTGTGCCGGGAGAGGGTGATGAAGGTTCTGTGGGAGGAGAGGATTTCTTCTCCTTGAGTTTAAGCTACGAAGGTTTTCGCGAAGAGTCGAGAAAATTATTCGAGGAGGAGGGGGGGTGAGCTTAAAAAAACGGGAAAAGAGGATGATGAGCCAAATGATGATTCTCTTTTGTGGTAGGGAGGGAGAGGTAAAAAGGGGCGGATCAAGGGAAGTGAATGACTGCTGACTTTTGAGGATTTGGATTTGTCTTTTGAGTTTCTCAATTTCTGGTTTTTGATCTTCCAAATAATGGCTAGTAGGTGTCTGCTTGGTTTCTAGCAGGTGAAGCCGTTTCTGGAAGTCTTTCAGCATGCGGCAAGATAAGTCGGTGGTCTTATCTACACGTTCGAGGCGTGTAGCAACAGTGCCAAGGAGCTCATTTTGAGCGAGGGCATTCTCGTTGCCAATTCAAAACGGTTTCGCACCGAGGGCCGCTTCCGTTGTCCTTGTGCATCAATACCGGTGGGGTTTGGTATTTTGGGCGAGTGCTTCGGTACCTTTCTTTGTGGGTCGAGAATTTTTCCAAGTGGAGGAAATTTTCGGTATGCAGTACTAGTTTCGAGATGATTCTCGTGGTCTCAAGTGGAGGAAATCCTCGGGGTGGAACATGCATATATTGGATAAGACTCGGAAGTGGTTCGGGTTGTGGTACACAGTGCACCTGGTCGGGGTAAAGAGATGGGACAAGAGGGGTTCTTTCTGACCCATTTCTGGATTAGCTTATAAAAGGGTGAGGTAACCATAGGCTCGGGTGATGGTGAATTAGGAGAAAGAGTTGGCTTACAGGGAGATGGAGTGGGGACTACCTTAAAAGGTTTAGGTGGTCCATAAGAAACAATGAACCGGTATCTACCACCATCTTCTCCAAGAGGTCCCAACGGTTGGATCTCCATCAAGATACCGTTGATAGAGTGCATCCTTTTTTTCTTCTTCTTCTTCTTAGAGGAGGAGGTATCTTCTTCATCTTCAGATCGTGTGCATGAAGTACACGCAGCCCTGGATCCCGAAAGCTTGGTGTCCAGGTGGGATCCTTGAAGAAATGGATTGGCCTGTCCTTGAGGTCCAAATGAGTGGACAAATTGTTTGTTGTCCGGTTCGATGAAACCGGATCGCAGGACGGGGAGTAAAGTGGAGAATGGTAGGGAAAATGGAGGAAGGTTCCTCTTTAGTCTTCTATCGAACTTGATGGCAATAAAGTGCCATCTTTTTTCCTAGTGAACGGGGTTCACTTTGGATTGGACCGGTTTGCAATTCGATGGAGTTTTCGTAGTTGGTGACCCAACTATCGGGAAGAAGTTTAACAAGTTCACTTCGAGGGATCGCCTCGGGGACGTGGATGCAAGAAGTTTGGTCATGGTCGACCGAAATAACAAGAGCATCTTCGAATTTCGGGATGTTAAGATCAATGGCATGGTTTTGGACACGGTAGATCATTTGGTAGTGCAAAGTGGCAGCAATAGATCCAGGTATTTGTGGGGCTCCAGTAATTTGTAGCGAACCTTAAGAGCAAAGAAGCGAGGTTGGGATCCGCGAGAGCAATGTTAAAATTTGGAAAAAGTGTGACAAAAACGGTTCCTGCATTCATTGTGGTTTGAATGGTGCCAATACAAGCTTGTTGGTATTCCAAGAATGCGGTGTCTAACGGGGCTATCCTTCTTGTAAAGGTAGGCCTTTACGACCATGAAAAGTTAAAGCAAGACGGATGGCTCCGAAGTGGAGATGAGAGTAGCCTTGTTGGATCCATTGAGATGGAAACTCGGGGGATCCGGAGAGTAACAAACCTGTTCTTGTTCGGTGGCCTGGATGGGATGCTGATCAAAACGAGAAGACTGAACATACTCTTTGACAGTGCGAGGAGTATGTTTAATCAAATGTTTGATAGACCGAAGTGGAGAGAAGGAAGGGGGTTTAGTGAAAGCAGTGTATGGATTCATCATGGGGAGCGAGTTTCGAAATCTTACTATCCTCTCGTGAGGTAAGCAACCTCATAAAGGTAGTCTATCTTGGAACATGAAGATTTTCGAAGGTCCGGTGGAGGCCTGGAGGAAAGGTTAGAAGTAAGAGAAAAGGGGAAGAGAAGGGGATGAAGAATCAGAGTGTCCATGAGGTGAGAAGGTCTCTTCTAGTACCAAAACGAGGTTAATGACCAAACGAAAATGATTCAAACAAATCCATGGCTCTGATACCATAAAGGGCACTATGAACCGATTTCAAAAGTTTGAGTTGCAAACTTGTGACAAGTACGATATCCCACACCACACGGCCCTCTCGGCCTTAATAGGGACTGCCTGTTAGTCACCAAGTTCTTCCTCGACTACGACTCGGATCATAGTAATCTCTAGAATATCGGAAATTCGATGCACGGGATCCCCTAAGGGCAAGTGCGAGCATACCCGGGATTTTTCTCAATCATAGTGTTTGTTCGAACCATCGTTCGACTAGAAGAGAATAGGAGTGTTTAGAAGATCATGTTGGAAGTAAAGTACACAACACACTTCTTATTTCACTCTCTCTGGTTTTTACAATGAGGGCTCCTTGCTCTTATATAGGCAAAGGAGGATATATGCGACAAGAGCAAGCAAGAGCGGGCGCCATGCTCGGGCATAATTATGAGAGCAAACTAGCCACTTATAGGCTACATATAGGGGAGTCCTAAAGAAATCCCGTGACCTGTGCTATGAACAAAGTGGTTTTTCGCCCGGTGCTACAAAGTGAAAATGATCGAGTGAAACGGTAAAAACGGATCGAGTGAACAAAGTGAGCGATTGTACAATGCACGGTGTACAGTGTTTTCAGGACGGTTTTTATCTGTTTCTACCGTCTCTAGCATTATAGCTATAGTCCGAATCATCAGAGCTATGTTGAGCTAGCTGTTCCGCAAAGAGCGCGTCTTCATCGATAGTAATCTCTCGGCCTTAATAGGGGATGCTGTTAGTCACCAAGTTCTTCCTCGGACTCGAATTCGGATCATAGTAATCTCTAGAATATCGGAAATTCGATGCACGGGATCCCCTAAGGGCAAGTGCGAGCATACTCGGGATTTTTCTCAATCATAGTGTTTGTTCGAGAACCATCGTTCGGACTAGAAGAGAATAGGAGTGTTTAGAAGATCATGTTGGAAGTAGAGTACACAACACACTTCTTATTTCACTCTGGTTTTTACAATGAGGGCTCCTTGCTCTTATATAGGCAAAAGGAGGATATATGCGACAAAGAGCAAAGAAGCGAGCGGGCGGCCATGCTCGGGCATAATTATGAGAGCAAACTAGCCACTTATAGGCTACATATAGGGGGAGTCCTAAAGAAATCCCGTGACCAGCTATGAACGGTGGTTTTCGCCCGGTGCTACTGGTGAAAAGGCATCGAGTGAACAGTAAAAACAGGGCGAGTGAACAAGTGAACGTGTATGCGATCACGGTGTACGAGTGTTTTCGGGGCCGGTTTTTATCTGTTTCTACCGTCTCTAGCATTATAGCTATAGTCCGAATCATCGAGCTATGTTGAGCTATTCATTCGCAAGAGCGCGTCTTCATCGATAGTAATCTCTCGGCCTTAATAGGGGACTCGCCCGTTAGTCACCAAGTTCTTCCTCGGACTACGAATTCGGATCATAGTAATCTCTAGAATATCGGAAATTTCGATGCACAGGATCCCCACAGGGCAAGTGCGAGCATACTCCGGATTTTTCTCAATCATAGTGTTTGTTCGAACCATCGTTCGGACTAGAAGAGAATAGGAGTGTTTAGAAGATCATGTTGGAAGTAGAGTACACAACACACTTCTTATTTCACTCTCTGGTTTTTACAATGAGGGCTCCTTTGCTCTTATATAGGCAAAGGAGGATATATGCGACAAGAGCGAAGAGCGGGCGGGCGGCCATGCTCGGGCATAATTATGAGAGCAAACTAGCCACTTATAGGCTACATATAGGGGAGTCCTAAAGAAATCCCGTGACCGAGGCTATGAACAAAGTGGTTTTTCGCCCGGTGCTACGGTGAAAACAGGCGAGTGAACAAGTAAAAACGGATCGAGTGAAAGTGAATGCGTGTACGCATACCGGTGTACGGTGTTTTCGGGGCGGTTTTTATCTGTTTCTACCGTCTCTAGCATTATAGCTATAGTCCGAATCATCGAGCTATGTTGAGCTAGGCTGTTCCGCAAAAGAGCGCGTCTTCATCGATAGTAATCTCTCGGCCTTAATAGGATCGCCCGTTAGTCACCAAGTTCTTCCTCGACTACGGGTCGGATCATAGTAATCTCTAGAATATCGGAAATTCGATGCACGGGGATCCCCTAAGGGCAAGTGCGAGCATACTCCAGGATTTTTCTCAATCATAGTGTTTGTTCGAACCATCGTTCGGACTAGAAGAGAATAGGAGTGTTTAGAAGATCATGTTGGAAGTAGAGTACACAACACACTTCTTATTTCACTCTCTGGTTTTTTTACAATGAGGGCTCCTTTGCTCTTATATAGGCAAAGGAGGATATATGCGACAAGAGCAAGAGCAGGCAGACTGGCCATGCTCGGGCATAATTATGAGAGCAAACTAGCCACTTATAGGCTACATATAGGGGGAGTCCTAAAGAAATCCCGTGACCAGGCTATGAACAGTGGTTTTCGCCCGGTGCTACAGGTGAAAATGGGCGAGTGAACAGTAAAAACAGGCGAGTGAACAAGTGAAATGTGTACAGCACGGTGTACGAGTGTTTTCGGGAGCCGGTTTTTATCGTTTCTACCGTCTCTAGCATTATAGCTATAGTCCGAATCATCAGAGCTATGTTGAGCTAGCTGTTCCGCAAAGAGCGCGTCTTCATCGATAGTAATCTCTCGGCCTTAATAGGGACTGCCTGTTAGTCACCAAGTTCTTCCTCAGACTCTGAATTCAGATCATAGTAATCTCTAGAATATCGGAAATTCTGATGCACAGGATCCCCTAAGGGCAAGTGCAGAGCATACTCCAGGATTTTTCTCAATCATAGTGTTTGTTCAGAACCATCGTTCTGGACTAGAAGAGAATAGGAGTGTTTAGAAGATCATGTTGGAAGTAGAGTACACAACACACTTCTTATTTCACTCTCTGGTTTTTACAATGAGGGCTCCTTGCTCTTATATAGGCAAAGGAGGATATATGCGACAAGAGCGAAAGAGCGGGCGGGCGCCATGCTCGGGCATAATTATGAGAGCAAACTAGCCACTTATAGGCTACATAGGGGGAGTCCTAAAGAAATCCCGTGACCGAGGCTATGAACGGTGGTTTTTCGCCCGGTGCTATAGTGAAAATGCATCGAGTGAAAAGTAAAAATGCATCGAGTGAACAGTGAATGCGTGTACGATGCCGGTGTACGAGTGTTTTTGGGACGGTTTTTTATACGTTTCTACCGTCTCTAGCATTATAGCTATAGTCCGAATCATCGAGCTATGTTGAGCTAGCCTGTTCGCAAAGAGCGCGTCTTCATCGATATCGATGGATCGGAGCTTCCGTCTTTTGCTCTTTTGAAGGCGCGGATGAGATTCTCGATTTCTTCGCCGACAAGTCGGTGGACGAGATGAGCTAGCACCGAAAGAGCGGGAAAAGGGGCGTAATTTTGGGTGTCACCCCAAGGGTCTTGTGAAAGGGGCCCCCAAGGATCATAGGGGGTGGAGGAGTCAGATTATTCTCGCCGAAAAATTTGGAGTGCTTGGATGCGGTCGCGAGTGGGATTCAAGTGCGGGGGTGGTCCCAAGAGGCGGGGACGTGGAGAAAGCCATGCTTACGGTGGGATGGTGCGGTTTTCTTGACATAGGATTATTTGGAGTTCTCGAGATGCCGGTCGGTCGGTGGAGATGGAGTGTGGAAATGTCCGGTGAATTCGTGCGAATTCCCGGAAAAACGGGGGCTTGTAACTTGAAGTTCCGCAATGAAGGTTTGTCGAAATCCATCCGGTGGGATGGCAATATGTCCAAGGTCGATGAAACAAGACAATAGTGTGTCTTTTCGGTTCGGAGCCTTCCTTGACGATTTTGGATTTTGAAAAGTTCCTTCCAAAGTATTTGTGAGGTTCAAACCATGCAAAAATATCCAGTAGATATTTACGGTTATGATCATGACCGGCCCGCATTCTTGGTAAAAACACGCAAAATTTGCTCGGTTGGAAATTCAATGGCTATAGTGTACGAGATTGAACATGTACCAAAATAACCATTTTAGGTCTTCGGGAAATTCATCATTGGGAGACCAACGGAGAGGATGAATAAATGGATAACTGGGTGTAATCCATCGGGTTCGAGCATTAATCCTCCATGTTCTCGGAAGATTCGAAGATGATATTCCCACATGAGTTACGGAAGTCTTTCTTTTACGACATTGTGTCGAACGGCCATTAGGATATCAGGAGGATATCTTAGACTTGGCCAACCACATTGTATGTCAGTGGTGCGGTATGTGTCTGAGAAAGGTTCCTTTTTGACATACATGTTGATTGTTTGGACTGGTTCCTTTGGTCGAGATAAGAAGTCTGCAAGGATGTTCTTCTTTCCTGGAATGTGCTTGACCTCAAAGGAGTATTTGGAAAACCATTCAGCCCATCGGAGCAATTGTGGATGGGGAACTTGCTTCTGTTTGAATTTGAGCATTTGAGGGAAAGAGGACATATCCATTTCGACCAGAAAATGGTGTCCAATGAGATGAAACTCGAACTTTTTGATGCCATACTTGACTGCAAGTATTTCTTTGAAAGTGGAATGATAATGAATTTCTGCTTGAGAGAATCGGCCACTTTTGTAGGCACAAATATGCCGAGTATCACGAATTTCTTCGAAAAGAATGGCTGCCCAATATTTGTCGCTGGCATCAGTTTGGAGAATGCGTTTGTCATTGGACGGAATCTTTAATGGAGGAAGGTGTTGCAATAGCTGTTTAAGCTGAGAAGGTCGATTCCATTAGATCAAATCAAAACGACGGTCCAAGTTTTTGATCCTATGACCAAACCGTCCAATCTTCGATTTTCAAAATTGGATACCAATCTTCTCGATCCAATTTTCAATTCCACGTTGAAACTGAACTCGACCAGAAATCAACTACCCCTAATGAAAACTTCACGTAAAAAGCACAGGAATTCCAACAACCGGAGCCCGGCATTGACGAAGCAGGGAGGAGGCGAAGGGGGACCGTATCTCGTGCAAAATGTCGGTGCATCACGTGTTCAGTTCCAGAATTCCAGAATCTCAATAACTTATATTAACATTATTATTATTATTCTCATTTTAAAATAAGAATCTGAGAAAGGAAGAAGAGGTCTCGGAGCCGAGGAGACCCATCGCTTTCCAAGGAGGTCCCCTCGTCCGCTGTCGTATCAGCCGTTCCCTCTGTCACATCACAGTGACATGATAAGGGCCTTTTGAGCCTTCCCTTCATGACCCTCTCTCCCTCTCTCTCCTTCTATCTCTCTGTCTGTCTTCAAGCGATTGATTAATTTGGGTCCAGCGATGCTGTTCTGTTCCATGTTCTTTCGTCATCCTCTCGATCCCGTGTAAAATGATGGAATTCGAGATAAAGACGTGCCTTTTCTTGTCCTGTCTCCCGCAGGAAAAGAGAAAAGGGATCCTTTTTATGGAACGAGCCTCGCGCTCAACCAGTCGCTCCTTTCTGGGTCCCCGATTCATGAGGTGAGAAATCGCTCCCGACCACGCACGTCGCACGGAGAAAGAAGGCAAGCGAGCGAGCGAGCGAGGGTCATGGGCGGCATGAGCTCGCTCGCCGTTTTCAAGCCCTTCCCTTTTCGCGTCTTGATCTTCTTCTCCTTCTTCCTCGCCTCGTCGTTCAATGTCGACGACCCCAGATCGGCGGCGATACCGGTCCCTCCGCCTCCGCGCCCTCCGCCTCCGCCGCCTCCTCATTCTCCTCCTCCGTTCAAGCCGTGCGTCGCCGTGATAGTGGGCGTCCTGACGACCATGTTCTCCGTCACCTTCCTCCTCCTCCTCTACGCCAAGCACTGCAGGCGCGGCCGCGGCGGCGGAGGGTACCCCAGGAGCAACGGCGCCGGCGGGGCTTCGCCGTCTGCCGCGGCGGCGAGGGCGAACTCCGGCATCGACAGGTCGGTGATCGAGTCCCTGCCCATCTTCAGATTCGGGTCGTTGCGGGGACAGAAGGAGGGGCTCGAGTGCGCCGTCTGCCTGACCCGGTACGACCCGCCGGAGGTGCTGAGGCTGCTCCCCAAGTGCAAGCACGCCTTCCACGTCGAGTGCGTCGACACGTGGCTCGACGCCCACTCCACCTGCCCCCTCTGCCGCTACCGGGTCGATCCGGAGGACGTCCTCCTGGTGGGGGACCCCAACGCTTCTCTCGATGCGCCGGCTCCGCGGCGGGACGCTGCGGAGGACGACGAGGAGAAGCACAGCGTCGCCGTGGACATCGGCGAGGAGGCGGGCGCCGGCGACCCTCTGGAAACCCGGCGGCTCTCGGGCAGGCACTCCGACGGGGAGAGGGGCGGCAGGCAGAAGAGGCACAGTTGCGATGCGGCGGCGGCGGCGCAGCAACGATGAGGAGGTCCGTGGACAGCGCCCGCGGCGCGAGGAAGAAGAGCGAGGCCGTGGCCGTCGGATGCTTCGACCGAGGGCCGAGAAAAGACGCGCTGCTGTTGACCGAAGAGGAGAACGGGACCGCTGCCGTCGACGACCAGAGGACGAGCGCGGAGGAGCGGAGGAGATTACGGCACCGGATCATCGTCTCCGGCGAGGAAAGCCGTCAGAGGTGGAGCGACGTGCAGCCGTCGGATCTGCTGTATCTGCGGTCGGAGATGATAATCAGCGACAGCGGTAGATTCCCGGGCGGGTCGTCAGGGAAGAAGCAGGAGGAGGAAGGGGAGGGTGGCAGGAGCGTAATTAATGGGAGAAGCGTGTCGGATTTCACGGGCGTGAGCAGGTTCGGCAATAATGGGATTCTCACTAACAACAACGAACGACAGAGGCGACGACAGATGGAGACGGACACGGCCACGGGGCTCGTGTCGAGATGGTTGGCTTGGATTTCTCAATCTCCAGCTGTGCGGTCGGGAGGCTAAAAATGTCTCTTCCTTTGATTTATTTTAGAGAATACCCTAAGCTGCTTTACATTAGAGAAATGTAAATCTGGGAAACAGTTTTAAGGTTTTACCAGAACAGAAGACAAAATTGCTGATTAGATGGGTCCAATTGAAAATTCAACCAGCGAAAGAAATTATCGCTGCCGAGACGGTTCAAAACATATAAGATCGCCTCATCTATGAATCTCACGTGGGAAAAAAAAAATTCTATAATTAGTTATGATCGATAAGTGTCCGGATAGCGCTTGTTAATAAGATTTCGATTTATTTATTTTTGATTACTACGCCATTCAAATTACGTAAAATAGGAAAGTGATTTAATTATCCGGCAAATTCAATCGAAATTCATTACGATTTAGCTGGCATAATCCTAATCACATATATCTACCCTTTAATACTTGCTTACGGGTTCTATCTCTCTCCATCGCTTTGTCTCGGTGTAAGGGGATCAACTAAGTAAAAATATTCCGTTAATTAGGCTCTGTTCATTTTACGGAAAATATTTTTCAGATTTTCCAGAGATTGTTTTATGGAAAATGCATTGATTAGGCAAAATATCTTCTAAAATTGAAGAAAATATTTTCTACTTTTCCACACTCACTCTCTCTTATCTCACACCTCCCACTAGCCCCCACTTCTTTCTTTCTAATTTTTTTAAATTCGATTTTTTTTATTTGCGAGGGTCAAGTCTCGCCATCATTTGGCGACGCTTGGGCATTGCCAATTCGAGCGTCGCCAAATGATGGTGCTTGCCGGCCATCGCCGTGGCGGCGATAGGTTGAGGAAACGAAAAAAATGAAAAAGAAAAAAAACAATAGAAAATAAAAGAAGAAAATAAAAATAATTAAATTTTTGAAAATAAAATAATAAAGAAGAATGGAAAAAATAAAATAAAAGTAAAAATAAAAAATATCAAAAGAAGTATATAAAGAAAAATCAAATAAGATATCAAGCAATGAAAAATATTTTCTACTTCAACTTGATTTTAGCCGAACACCAAAAAATATTATTATTTTTCTGGAAAATGGTTTTTTAGAAAATATTTTTCTAAAAACGCTATACTTTCCGTGAATCAAACGAAGTCTTAATTTGGAAAAATTATTCTGAACTTCTTGTATGAGTAGTTGCCATTCCTTTAACTACTAATACACTCATATTACGAAATAACATCAATAAATACGTTGCATTGGATAAGATATTATTATATTAAGAGCATGAATTACAGCACATACAATACTGGATATGACCATATTAGCAATTACATTTATTTGCCAAGAGAAGAACACTATAAGTGTTAAAAGTTGTGTATAATGCTCACTTTAGTATCATTTTTTTTTTGAATTACTTAAGTACCACTTTAAAAAAAAGGATTACTTAAATACCAACTCCAATTTGAGTTGCCGAAAATTTGACGTGACTATATTTTATTAATTTCTCAGTCCTACATCACTTGTCGGCTTTTCTAGTCAATATATAACCTTTGAACAATGTCGTCTAAAAGTTATAAATAGTGATAATTTAAGTGCCAAATTTTATTTAAAGTGATCGTTTCAGTACCAATTGTTGTTAAAAAGGGAACACTTCATTACCAAGCACATCACATGGAAATGTCATGTGGACTAGAGTTTGTAAAAAATTTGCCAAGTCATATTATATTTTATTTATAAATGCCATGTAATCAATTTGGCCGGAATTTTTGCTTTTAGCACTTAAGTAATTATTTTTTTCCTTTGATTTGACATTTAAGTGAGTCGACAAAGACTTTTTGCATTAAAGTGAGTGCCATACATAACTTTTTACACTAAAATGGGTTTCGTACACAACTTTTAGCACTTCTAATATTTTTTGACTTTTAGTTGCCAATATCCCTCACCATACAACTCCTAATTGAATTGTTGGAGCAGACATTGCAATTCACGACTATTACCTAGTGGACTCATGCTAGATGGGTCTCTAGTTTAGGCCTAACTTAGGGCCACACTTGAGCACACTAAATAAAAGGATAAAATGTTCAGGCCATAAAATTTAGAGGTGATCAATCAAGGTGGATCAATTCCCACCTTGGAATCAGGAATTGGACCAAAAGGGTTGTTCCAATTTATGGAATCACAAACTAGCCCACTTAATCAAAGAACCATTAATGATATTTTTTTTTCTTTTTCCCAAAATTTTCAAAAGACTATAAGGGTTGTCGCATAGTCAAAACGCTTACTTTTTAGTGTTTTGGAAAGTTAATCAATGACAATCTCAGTAGGAAGATGCCAAAGGTGTGATAAAATATGATCAAGTGTCATTAAATTGCTAATAAAGAAAGTATCAATCCGGTCCAAGTGGTTCGATCCACACCTAGAATCTGAAATTGGACTGACAATCACTAGTTCCAAATTTTAGGAATCAAAAACCATCCAAAACCAACGGATTTGGTCCAATTCGGTCCAATCCCAGTGCTCATCCTTGTTAGGACAAAAAACAATCGACAAATTAAAACATCTCGACATAACATTCACGTGCAAGAAGTCTTAATTTACCACTTTGTCAAGTGCTTGACTATTAACATTTGGTTGACAAATCCATGTCTATTTATTTGTTGTAGCCTGTAGTTTTACCATTCCTTGAAATTTTGCAGGTTTGCATTAGTTACACTATTCTTGTAAGAATTGTAATTGAATAAGTCGAGTTATCTTTAATGTTGGAGTCGTATCAAATTGAGTTGAGTCGATAATATTTAATGCTTGAAGTTGACTTGACTCAAACATATAGGGCTTGATATCCTGATTCAACGTTAATCCATCTTCATTAAGGGTGTGTAAAAGAATAAGAACCACTTGGATTGTCTAAAACCATATCGGAACCGATTTGGTTCTTGGTTCTAGATTTAGAACCGCCCACCTGTCCCTGGAACTAGACCGGTTATATATATATGGTTTAAGGAAAATTTCTAACAAAAAAATTTAAGAAAATTTGAAGTTCATCACCCATTAATTGAGTGCGCGTCTTGTCTCACTCTTACCTCATTTGAGTTGTCTCTCTATCTCTTATTCACGGCGTTGACTCTCAAGCTCAACACCTATCGACTCTCAACATTTAATATGAATTCAATCTTTTTACTAATCTTGCAATTAAAAATAGGGAAGTTCTTTGTTTTTGTTTTATTTTGGAAAATCTTGTACTAAGTGTGTGAAGCTTGGTGGAATAAGTTCCATGGACTCACTCGGGAACTAAATCAGAGTGGTCCAGCTCTCGGATGGATCCATAGAATTAACTAGCAACTCTAAGTTCTAATTTTTCAAAATCAATCCTTAATGAGCGGTTGCCGATTCTAGGGTGGAAACCGCCCACCTTGGACCATGTTGACCCATAATTTTCACTTCTCGAGCTCAAACATGACTTAGTTAATTTTTAATATGCTTGGGTTCAACGTGACTTGATTCAATAAGCTGATTACTTTTTTTTTGATATTCAACTATAGCTTTGACTTGAGGTCAACCTGGAGCAAGAGTTCTAATAGTATAACGAAAGTGACGCATAATATGATATATCTAAAAATTACATACTTCGATTAGGCTAGGAATTACTCTTCTTCTTTTTTTTCGATCCTACTCTACTCTTATTCTAATTTTCATTCTTAAACTTTTACCCTACCTCATTGCATGGCGTGAAAATCAAAAAGCACATTTGAAGCTAAATGGTCTTCATTCCAACTCCCTTGAAAAAGGTGGTGATTCAAACTTTTTATTTCTCTTTTCCTATGTGGGGAGGGTGGCCATTAGGGTTGTCCCAGTGGTTGGCTAAGAATTACTTCAATCTAAGTAATTTTTAACTTGTACACAGCTTGATTAGATATTTGAAACACTAAATGAGGTCGAGTTGCTCACGAGTACCTTAATTGGCTTCGTTTCTATTTCATGCTAGCTTTACAGAAATTGATTTCGCCTCAGTTCCCCTTTGGAGCCTTTTTTTCGGTTGAACCCCTTCAAAAAGGCCATGCATAACAGTTTCTTCTAGTTCTACTTTTGTACCGGTATTTCTTTTTGAGTTAATATCACGAAAAATCCCAAATAAGTACATCTATAATAAATCTACCCAAAATTAATTTTTTGACATCCCAAAACCCCCAATTAGTATACATACTTGTGACAAATTTACCTTTTGTTAGTTTTTATTAAATTTTGCTGTCAAACTGTTAAGTGAAATGATACGTGATAGTTGACTAATGCACTAATTTGGAATTTTACTTTTCATTTGTCATAGTTATACCTATTTTTTGATTTTTTATGGTATTAATCCAATTTAATAGAAAATATATTTATCACAAATATATTGTTTAAGGCTTTTGTCGTCAAAAAATTAATTTTCATTAAATTTGTCACAAGTGTATTAATTTTGAATTTTTTATAATTATTTTTGATAAATATATTACATATGTATTAAATTAGATTTTTCGTAATTAAAAAATTAATTTAAGATAATATTTTATAAATATATTAATTTAAAAATTTTCATAATATAAATTCCTTTTTCTCTTCCTCTCGAGCAAAGAAATTTCGAAGAAAATAGGATGGGCGATGAAATCGGGACTCTGACCGATAAAGTGATGTTGGGGGCACGCTCGTGAGTTGAAATTCGGGGACAGCCAGCTTCGTCAGACCGACCGCACATTCGGCACGCGTTCGGGTCTGTGCGTCGTGGAAAGTGTGGTGTTGGCGGGTATTGGAAATTGGATGGAGGAGGGAAGGGAACGCGGCTCGATGAGGTTGTCAAGTGGTCGACTCTCTCGTTTCTCGATTTTCAAGGCAGCGCAAGTGTGCTGTCTTTATTGAGGGAAGGACAAGATGGTGGATGGTGGATGGTGGATGGTGACTGGGCTGAGCGGGGGAAAAGAGACATAAATTAGAAAAAGGAGACGGTGACTTGAAATTAGATTTTTGATTTGTTAATTATTGGTTGAGGTATTGAAAAATTAATGTTATCATCTTGGACTCCGTACCATTGCTAGATTTGTTAAATGGACCCATCGGGGTGGATAAAAAATATCCGACCCAAATAGATAGTTTAATTAGTTTTTGATTCATTTTTATGTAATCCATACCTAATTCATATTAGACTTGAGATATATTGTTAAAATGCTTTTATATGTAACTAATTCTAGGAAAATTCACACTCAAATTGAGGTGAGAGTATGAAGTGAGTGAGACGAAATCAAATGAGGGCAAGAGAGAATTAAGAGTGAGGTTATGGAGATTGGTTGAATTTAAATAAGTTGTAAATTCATCTATAATCCATTCATGTTATATTTAAAACCATTTATGATAATTGAATATAACTAACTTATATAATAACTCTACCTATCATATACCATTTAAGAAATCAATTTATCACTCATTTTGATAAGTTTAACCATTACATTAAATATAAATATAAATATAATGTACATGACCTCCTCTAAAAATGAGATAAAACATCTACAAGCAGTCTAAACTTTTAACACGTTTCTTTATAAATGGATTCGAGAGGCCTATATCTGTGCCACTAACTTCATGAGTCAACCTAATTTTTACGGGTGTCTAAATATGATCCATTAAATTTTCAGTAAAGATAGACTTGTCATTATATGTATTCGACACCGTAGCATCAATGGAATTTTTCAAACGATTTAAGAGTCAAATCCCTTTGAAACTTCCTAAACTTTCACTTGACGAATAAAGATTTTTCATTTTTTCAATTGAAGAAAATCTGAACTATCACAAGAGACAAAATACTCATTTTTAAGTTTTCACATCGAAATGAGTTGATTAGGCAAATGAATTGACTAACGACGTTGATGTGTACAAAAACATGTCCGCAATAGCCAAACAAGCGCGTTGGACACGTTGCTGACATCGGAAACTCGCCGTCACTGAAGGATTGGGACTCCTTTGCTGCAGAAGACCCAGAAAAGAGGGGAAAGAAGACCCATTAAACCCAAAATACTCTCTTCCTTTCGCCCGAAATCGGAAATTGCTTTCCAATTCAAGGGGATTCTTAGTAATCACTTAACCGAGTTGGGTTCAAGCCGTTCGTGGAAGTTTAGTTCGCAAAGTTCCTGGTTGGTGTTGCAAAATCCATTCAAAATTCTCAGTTCACGAAATCCTCAATTCGACTCGAGCAAATAGGATTGTAATTGTACATCATGAAGACAAGAAAGCAGAATACATTTTTCCCAATTCCCCATCGCTTTCTATTTCTCTGACATCGTACCAAAGCGTCCTTTTTAAACTAGCTTCCGTGCACTACATTATTTTATACAGCCACATAGCACATTTTTTATCCGTGCACTACTTCTGTAGCCACAGAACACATTTTCTCCCCTCCATTATCCTTCTTCACACCCACCCGTGGAGAAATTTTTGGTCAGAACACCCCCACAAAGGGAGAAATCATGCCCAAAAATCAAGCTTTGAAGTCAACAATATCTGAAGATTTAGAAGGTTTTTCCGACGATCAAAGGTCGGAAAACCTACCATCGGATCCACCACCAACTGTGGGGGAAGAGAACCAGACAGATGAAGGGATCTGGGCACGATTCAGCCCAACATCAGGCCTCCCCAGCCCAATCCAGGGCAATGGGCTCTGGGCTCAATTCAGCCCAACAGAGGGCTTCCCCAGCCCAATCCAGGGCAAATCTTTCAGGGCCCATATGTTTAATGGATTTCTATTCAAGTCCAATTTGCCTAGAATCCTATGGGCCATTTGGAGAGGGCCCATAAGGAAAATAATGGACCAGGAGACGACCCAAATCCCTCCACCGAGCCCAACTTGGGATCTAGACTAGGTTGGCCATACTCGAACCCAAATGGTTCGGGTCTAGTGGTCTTATCCTCCTAGGGCTTGGGACGCGGTTTCCTTCCCTTCGCAGGTACCTTCTGGCGGTCGGCCAGTGCCGGGGGACCTCTATATACAACCACTACTTATGGCCCAAAGCTCTACCTAATTTTGCAATAGCTCTTAGGACAGGAGAACCACTCCATTTGGTCTCGAGAGCTCTAGCAAGTACTCATTACCAAGGATAAAGAAGGGTTCATCAACGGCACTATGC
Source organism: Corymbia calophylla (assembly GCA_014182845.1). Lineage (NCBI taxonomy): Eukaryota > Viridiplantae > Streptophyta > Magnoliopsida > Myrtales > Myrtaceae > Corymbia > Corymbia calophylla. The sequence goes on from CM024695.1 coordinate 20,156,843, forward strand.
CGGTCTTGTTTGACGAGCGACTAGCACGACATTGGAGGAAGTTCAACCAGCTTGTCTGAACGTACATCAACAAGTGTCTCACCCTAGAAGTGGCTGCCAGACTACCCTTGACTAGAAGTGTCAAAATAAGTTATAAACCCATAAGTTAAATAGGTCAAATATGGATCAAGTGAAAGTTAAATATGAGTTATTAACGAGTCTTGAAAAGTAAAGAAAAATAAAAATGGATCTTAATATGGGTTAAGTGAGTTATTAGGGCAACCCCCTTTGAATCCATGGTCCCAAGGCCTTGACGTCCATTACTGATCCCGCCATCTCCATTGCCGATCTTGAGCTCGTCGATGCTAGCCTCAGATGAGTGGCGAGCCTGTTGTCGCCAGCCGAAACTCAGCCTGGATCTGGACAGGCGAGCCGCAAGTTCGCCAACCATAAAAGAGCTCAACTTGGCGAGCTCACGGCTCGCTAAATCTAGGCGAGCCCTGAGCTTGGCAAGCCCCGAGCTCGCCAGCAAGAGCTTGGCCTCAATTAGGGCAAGTAAGTTGCGAGCTCGCTGACCTTGGTTGAGCTCCAGCTCGCCTGGATCTAGGTAGGCGAGCCACAAGCTTGCTAGCCACAACAGAGCTTGAGTAGGCAAGCTTGCGGCTTGCCGGATTTGGGCGAACCTGAGTTCAACCAACGTTGGCAAGCTCGGGCTTGCCTAGATTAGCTGAGCTTCGAGTTCATCGGCCTTGGTCGAACTCGGGCTTGCCAGCCCGCGTCTTGGTCGGTCGCCGCCGGGTGGCGTTGGTGGAGGAAAAGGGGGAAGCATAGGGAAGAAGAAAGAAAAGAGAAAAGAAGGGAAAAAAAAAAAGAAAAAGAAAAGAAATAATAATAAATTCATTTTAAAAATAATTCAAAATTTAAATTTTTTTTAAATTTTTTTCCAAAAATATTTCAATTTAAAGGTATTCGTAATTTTTTTTATTTAATTTTTTTTATAAATTTAATGTGAAATTTTTATTAGTGTAAATTTATATGTGAAGAGTTTAAAGTGGAATAAATGGATATAAGTAGATTTTTGTAAATCAACAAGTGTCTCACCTTAGAAGTGGCTGCCGGACTACCCTTGACTAGAGGTGTCAAAATGAGTTATAAACCCATAAGTTAAATAGGTCAAATATGGGTCAAGTGGAAGTTAAATATGGATTATTAACGAATCTTGAAAAGTAAAGCAAAAATAAAAATGGATCTTAATATGGGTTAAGTGAGTTATTAGGGCAACCCCCTTTGAATCCATGGTCCCAAGGCCCCGACGTCCATTGCCAATCCCGCCATCTCCATTACCGATCTCGAGCTCGTCGGCACTAGCCTCAGGCGAGTGGCGAGCTCGTTGTCGCCAACCGAAGCTCAGCTTGAATTTGGACAGGTGTGCCACGAGCTCGCCAACTGTAATAGAGCTCAGCTTGGCGAGCTCACAGCTCACTAAATCTAGGCGAGCCTTGAGCTTGGCAAGCCCCGAGCTCGATATCAGGAGCTTGGCCTCGATTTGGGCAAGTAAGTTGTGAGCTCGCTGGCCTTGGTTGAGCTTCGACTCACCTGGATCTAGGTAGGCGAGCCACAAGCTTGCCAGCCACAACAGAGCTTGAGTAGGCGAGCTCACGGCTTATCGGATTCGGACGAGCCTAAGCTCAGCCAACGTTGGCAAGCTCGGGCTCGCCTAGATTAGCTAAGCCTCGAGTTCATTGACCTTGGTTGAGCTCGGGCTTGCCGGCTCGCGTCTTGGCCAGTCGCCGTCGGGCGGCGTTGGTGGAGGAAAAGGGGGAAGCAAAGGGAAGAAGAAAGAAAAGAGAAAAGAAGGGAAAAAAAGAAAGAAAAAAGAGAAGAAAAGAAATAATAACAACTTCATTTTAAAAATAATTCAAAATTCAATTTTTTTAAAATTATTTTCCAAAAATATTTCAATTTAAAGGTAATCGTATTTTTTTTTTTTTTACTAATTTTTTATTATTTACTTTATTTTATAAATTTAATGTGAAATTTTTATTAATGTAACTTATATGTGATAAGTTTAAAGTGGATTAAATGGATAGGAGTAGATTTTTGTAAATTAAGTTCAATATGTGGCAATAATATGAGTTGGGTTGGGTGTGGGTCGGGTATGGGTCGGGTATGAGTTATCAAATTTACATTACATGAAAATCGATCAAAACGGGTTAAATGGGTCAATATGAGTCGGATCATTTTCGACCCTACCCAAATCCAACTGAATCCACCCATCTGACTGTTGAAAAATAGATCACTATCATTTCGGTATATTTTTTTTCTTTACAAGGCTATATATATACACACATACAAGTACTGCTAGGGTAACAATCGCCTATTAGGTAAAATATTCACCTTCTATATGCATTACCCCCACAAATCAACTCGCGCAAATATAAATATTTTCTTTCTATACATATCACTCCTACAAATCAGCTCATGCCAATACTCCCCCTCAAGTTGGTGCATAAATGTGCTAATGCCCAACTTGTCGAGTGAGCTGTAGAAGGCTCTGCTCAAGACTGCCTTCGTCAATATATCTGCTAGCTCATCTTCAGACCTCACAAACGGGAATTGAACTATCTTTGCATCCAAATTCTGCTTAATAAAATGACGATCGACCTCAATGTGTTTGGTCCGATCATCCGCTGAGATTATGTGATATGTCAATAGCTGCCTTGTTATCACAAAAGAGCTTCATCTCAGATCTAGGAGGAAATCCCAATTTGGACATCAGCTTTCTAAGCCACAAAAGCTCACATGGCCCTTTGGCCATCCCTCTAAACTCTACTTCTGCACTTGACAAAGCCACCACTTTCTGTTTCTTACTTCTCCAAGTGACCAGATTCCCCCCCACAAATGTAAAATACCCTAAAGTTGACCACCTGTCGTACACACTCCTCGCCCAGTCTACGTCCGTGTAACCTTCAATTCTAAGATGACCATTTCTCAAGAATTTTAACCCTCTCCCTGGAGATGCTTTCAAATACCGAATTATTCTCACCACAGCATTCATATGGTCTTCACTAGGAGCATGCATGAATTGACTTACGATACTTACAACATATGCAATGTCTGGATGCGTATGTGATAAGTAGATTAACTTCCCCACTAACCTTTGGTATCTCTCCTTGTTTGTTGGTACTTGATTAGGATACTCTCCAAGTTTATGATTCTCCACAATTGGGGTATCCGCTGGCTTACAATCTAGCATCCCTACTTCTGCCAACAAATCTAGTACATACTTCATTTGAGACAGGAATATTCCCCCTTTTGATCTTGATACCTCTATTCCCAAAAAATACCTCAGTTCTCCCAGGTTTTTCATCTCGAACTCTCTAGAAAGCCTCATTTGGAGTGAGGTGATTTCTTTCACGTCATCCCCTGTAATGATTATATCATCAACATAGATAATCAATACAGCTATCTTCTCTTCTTGTCGTCGAAGAAACAAGGTGTGATCTGACTCACTCTGTCTGTACCCACACTTCTTCATTGCCACACTGAATCGACCAAACCAAGCCCTTGGTGATTGCTTCAAACCATACAAGGACCTTTTCAATTTGCAGACCACACCTGGATGTGAGGAAGACTTGTACCCTGGTGGTACATCCATATAAATCTCCTCCTCCAAGTCACCATGGAGGAATGCGTTCTTCACATCAAACTGATATAGTGGCCAGTCTAAATTAACTGCAAGAGACACCAAAACTCGAATAGCATTAAGTTTTGCAACAGGAGAGAAAGTCTCTTGGTAGTCAATTCCATACATCTGCTATACCCCTTTATTACCAATCTTGTCTTGTATCTTTTGATGGACCCATCCGCCTTATATTTGATAGGAAACACCCATTTGCATCCCACTGTTTTCTTTCCCTCAGGTAAGTCCATCAATTCCCATGTTCTATTTTTTTGCAATGCCTTCATCTCTTCTTCCATAGCCTGAACCCACTACGGATCCTCTAAAGCTTCCTGTACTCCATTCGGAATTTGAATCGAAGATACAGCCAACACGAACTACTTCAATGGTTTAGATAACCTTCCTGTTGAGATATAATTTGCGATGGAATATTTTGATCTTCTTTCTCCAGCATCTAGTGAGTATCGATTTGGGGGCTTTCCCCAATTATGCCTAACAAGTAATTTATATTCCACTAACCTATTATATTCATCAAACAAACCAGAAGCAATAGAGGAGATTACCTCAGGAAAATCCTCACGAACTTGGTCAGGTATTGGAGGGGAAGGGGGCTGTTCAATTTGTTCATGTGTGGGTATTTTGCCCTTTGTCGGATCCTGCGAGGCTTTTGTAGCTACACCCATCGCAAATTCACCAGCACTAGCATCATTTGTCACCTGCTCAATAATTCCACCATTAACACCAGTTGTGCCAGCACCACCCACGATTGCTCCAACATCCATCAGAGCCTGCCTAGCCCTGTTATCACTAGTGTTGGAGCTATCATCGACACTACCACCACCCCCAAGAACTGCAGCTCTTCCTTCGAGAATAACCCCAACAATAATCTCCCACCAATTCTCCCTTTCTAGCCAATTCTCCCCCTGAAAGGTAGAATTGGTACTCAGGTAAATGAACTCTCCTTCGACAAATGTGACATCCATAGTCACATAAGTTTTTTTAGTAGATGAGTTGTAGCATCAATAGCCCTTTTGATTAGTACCATACCCCAAAAACACACATCGTAAAGCACATGGATCAAGTTTGGTATGTTGGTCCTTCGGAATGTGAACAAACGCAACACATCCGAACACACGAGGAGGAATTGCAAGACTGATGCCAATGTTAGGGGGGTGTTGGCGTTACTGGTGATTCTCGGACACCTGTCTTGCTTTCCTATGCCACCATGCAGCAGACCCAAACGTGGAATCAGTATGGGTGAGCATCACTGACTATCTCGTATCCTCCCTACGAACCCGTGCATATGCTTGCTCGACAGTTGGGAATGGTTGCATTTGGAGAACATCCGCTCTCACTTTGTTTAGACGATCATCCAACCCATCAAGGAAGACATACACCCGGTCTTCCTGAATGGCAAGATTGTACCGTTCAATATTAGCTGGGCATGTCATTAGGTTTGGACGACGAAAGTCGATCTCCCTCCACAAACCCTGAAGATTATTGTAATAAGCCTCAATTGTCTCTCCACCTTATCTCATCTGAGTCACTTGCCTCTTCAAGTCATAAACTTGGGAGGCATCACTTCCATCAAAGAAGGTTGTTGCAACAGAGTCCCATACCATCTTTGCAGTTGGGAAGCGAATAAAATTTCCTATTAATGCAGGATCCATCGAGTTGATTAGCCACCCCTTCACAATCGCATCCTCAGTCTTCCACTTTCAAAATTGAGGATCGGTAGGTGAGGGCTGAGGGAGATTACCATTAATATAACCCAACTTGTCGTTATCGAAGATGAACATATCCACTACTTGAGACCACAATCCATAATTTGATCCATCCAATTTGACTGAGATTTGTGCAGTGGATGGCTCCTGGGATTGTGTTGATGCCTGAGTCGAACTCTGAGTCAAAATTTGTGTCAGCTTCATCATAAGATTCTCTAGAAGAGAAGCAGTTGTTGAGTTCTCCCCTTGGTCTTGATGAGGTACCTCATCAGTTAGCTTTGTCATGGTTGCCAATCACAATTCCTTCGCAAAGGAATTTCTGGTCAAGTCAGATTAGTGCGACAACAGCACCAGTCAATGCTGTGGCAGCGATCTGATTTGGTCGGTGCGGTGGCAGCACAAGGAAAAATCTAAAATTGCAGCGGCGATCTGATCCGGTGGAAAGAGTGTGGAGAAAACTAGGGTTCCTGCTTTGATACCATGTTGAAAAATAGATCACTATTATTTCAGTATATTTTTTTTCTTTACAAGGCTATATATATATATATATACACATACAAGTACTGCTATGGTAACAATTGCCTATTAGGTAAAATATTCGCTTTTTATATGCATTACCCTCACAAATCAACTCGCGCAAATATAAATATTTTCCTTCTATACATATCACTCCTACAAATCAGCCCACGACACTGACACCCCTACCCTTGACCGAAGATGCTAAAAAATTTTGGAAAAATATATGCGAATTTACGGCAAGCTCGATAAGGCCAAGATTTTCTCAATAACCCAAGCCCTATTAGAGCTAAAGCAAGGAAATCTATCTATTTTCACAGTTTTCAACAAGCTCTCGGCATTATGGAATGAGCTAGAAATGGCCGAAGAGAAACTACAAGGGCAAGAGGAAACCCTCCCTCAATACTGAACGATTCGAGAAAGGGAGAAGAAAGCTATTTACCTTTTCGCAGCCAGATTCTCGTCATGGAGCCGGTCCCTTCGCTTGGCCGGATCTACAAACTTGCGGTGCAAGAGGAGTCGCAACTTGTGGCATCATCGGAGTACCTCAAGGTCAGGGATCGTGTCATCGTTGCGGCCAAGGTAACGCCAGACGAGCACCTTCTCGCGGCGAGATTGAGCAATGGCACTTACAGGAGTTCGGGGGGTGGAGGTTCTCGAAGCTCAGTAAGGGGAAGTTCTCGAACCCAAGATTTGGAGGAAGGAGGAGGCCACCCCTTTTCTAAGACGGACAAGCGAGACTTAATCAAGCCATCTGATGGCTCAGGACACGCGCGGCTCACGATGGGATCGAGCGGCCGCGATTTAATCACAGCATTCAATGGCTTGGATTATTCTGCTCTATTGGACGATCTTGGCTTCATCCTTGCGGCGCCTAGATTGGACGGTGCACAATGAGCCACATCAACACCCACGTGGAGAGGATCTAATGGTCCACAATTTTCCAACAAATCACAAAATTCCAATAAAGGGAAAGATAAATTTTGTGATTATTGCAAACATCCGTATCATACTCGAGAAAATTGTTGGAAATTACACGGCAAGGCAGAGGACCGGGAAAAGAAGGAATGGGAAATTTCAAATGCAGCTCATCTAAAGCCCAACAACTTGTCAGTGCGGATCAATTCCAGCAAATTATGAGGGCTTTAAACCAACTAGGAACATAGGATAAAATGGGCAGTTATGCAGGTACTTCTCAATGCTCGAGCTTCATTTCAAATGAGTAATAGATTATTTATTCAAGTGCTAGCACCTAGTGATCACATCATTTACGATGAGCAATTACTTTCCAACATTTATAAATCATCTTCGCATACTTCAGTACATCTTCCCAATGGAGACGACACTTCTGTTAGTAAAGTTGGAAACGTTCAGCTTAACCCATCAATCACCTTACAAAATGTCTTACTCATTCCCAATTTCCAATTTAATCTTGTCTCAATTTCCAAACTACGAAGACAACTCCTGTTGGGCCCATTTCAATTCTGACACTTGCATCTTTTAGGCTATTTCGACTGGGAAATTGATAGGTTTGGGTAACAATCATGGGGGATTATTTCTGGACTGCTCTTCCTAAAAATCTTGATATTCCGCATTTTCTCTTCAATAAGGGCACCTCATGTAATGTCAGGATCAATTAAACTACTCTTTTATGTCATTAATGTTTAGGCCACAGTGCCTCCTTTCCTCATCCGAGTGTCCTATCTGTTCACTGGCTAAACAATCATGGTTACCCTTTCCACAAAGCACTTCACGTGCTAATCCTACGTTTTCTCTCTTACATATGGACATCTTGGGACCCTATCACACTACACACCGTGATAAGATCTCATTTCTTCCTCACAATTGTGGATGATCATACACGAGCCACATGGATCTTTCTAATGCAATCCAAGGCTCAAGTCCTTTCCTGGCTTAGAAATATTTTCACCCTTGTTAAAAATCAATTTCATAAATCCGTATAGCAAGTTCGCACTGGTAATGCCCGAGAATTTTTCAATCATGAATGTTCTTTATTTATTGCCAATGGCATCCTTAATGAGAGTTCCTATACATATACGCCCCCAACAAAATGGTATTGTCAAAAGTAAACATCGTCATCTTCTAGAAGTTGCCCATGCTCTTAAATATCAAGCCTCTATTCCAAAAAAGTTCTAAGAAGACCGTGTGATCATGGCAGCATACTTAATCAATCAAATGCCAGCTTGAGCCCTCGATGGAAAAACTCCTTTCAAGCTGCTTTTTGGGAAAGGTCCAAACATTCATCATCTTTGTGTCTTTGGTTGTTTATGTTATGTGTCTATTGTGGGCTGTCTGAGCAAATTGGATCCACATGATATTAAGTGTGTATTTATGGGATATCCTCCTCTTTAGAAAGGATATTTGGTGTATGATCCATCTATTGGGCATTTCTTTATCAGTATAGATGTTATCTTCCGTGAAGATGTTTTTCCTTTCCATGACAAATTATCTTCTCATGAAGAGATAAATGCAACTAGTAATCATTGCCCATTCTTGAGTGAAGAGGATCTTCTACTTTAACAACCAATGATGATCCCTTCTGTGTTGTCTCCCATGGCACATCTAACTCCTGAAGATGATGCGGTCTCATCATCAGGTATGCACAATGCAACTCCCAGCATTCCAATGAAGTCCCATCGGAGTTACTTACAACTCCTCAATCACTTACCTCTATGGGTGATGTTTCTTCTGCATCACATGGAATTACTCTATCTTTTGTACTAGCTCCTCCTCAATGTTTCGGTCGTATTACTCTACCACCCACATGGAGAATAGACTATATTTGTCCTACATTAGAATAATTTGGTACACAGTATTCTGTCTTGTCATATGTTAGTTTTGCTTATCTTTCACATGAGCAGATGTGTTGCATTAGTAGAATATCTAAAGGACAGGAACCATCTTCGTATGATGAAGCTGCACAAGATGTTCATTGGCAGAAGGCAATGGTAGATGAATTACAAGCCCTCATGGAAAACAAGACTTGGGATATTATTCCTATACCCCTCATCGAAAATCTATTGATTGCAAGTGGGTGTACAAAATCGAATATAAGGAAGATGGTTCCATCAAATGCTATAAGGCAAGACTTGTGGCTAAAGGGTATACACAATGAGAAGGTTTTGATTATACCGAAAATTTCTCTCCAGTGGCGAAGGAAGTCACCATTCGATCCTTTCTCTCCATTTCTGCTATTCATGATTAGCCACTTCATCAAATGAATGTTCATAATGCATTTCTTCATGGGGATCTAGAAGGGGAAATCTACATGGATCTTCTGCCGGTTTACGCAGACAAAGGGAGAATAAAGTATGTCATCTTTGTAAATCCCTATAAGAACTCAAACAAACTTCTCACTAGTAGTATGCCAAATTCATTACTGCACTTACAATTGCAAAGTTTGGGCAATCCAAACAGTTATGCCCTATTCACATGGACTCAAGGTATATTATCAATTTATTACTTATATATGTTGATGATATACTCATTATGGAAAATGATGAAAATGCAATCAAGAAATTTAAAGAGTATCTTCACTCTATGTTTTACACTAAAGATTTGGGACCTCCCAAATACTTTCTTGAGATAGAGATTGCATGATTAGATAAGGGAATTTGTCTCAGCTAAAGGAAGTTTGTCCTTGAAATCATGTTAGAAGAAGGACTATTAGGACCTAAACCAATTGTCATCCCAATTGAACAGAATGTCAAGTTAACAATGGTTGAATATGACAAAGGATTATTGCCTCGGAACGATGACCGTTTACTTAGAGATCATTCTTCTTATTAGAGACTTGTTAGGAAACTCATATATCTAAGCATGACTAGACCTAACATATGCCATGCTATGTAGATTCTCAGCCAGTTCATGCGTAGTCCGAAGTAATCTCACATGAATGCTGCACTTAACGTCGTGAGGTACTTAAATGGATGTCCAGGTTTGGGAATTTCACTTTCTTGCGAAAGCAACATGGCGATGATGGCATATGACGACGTATATCTAAGCATGACTAGACCCAACATATGCTATACTATAGATTCTCAGGTAGTTCATGCATAGTCCGAAGCAATTTCCCATGAATGCTGCACTTAAGGTCGTGAAGTACTTGAAGGGATGTCCAGATTTGGGAATACTACTTTCTCGTGAAAGCAACATGGTGATGAAAGCGTATAGTGATGAATATTATGCTACTTGTCTTATGAGTAGAGAATCTATCGCAGGGTTTTGCATCAAATTGGGCAACTTCGTTACTCTCTTGGAAAACAAAGATTACAGTTGACCATTTCTTTATCATCTACCAAAGTGGAATATCAGTCAATGACCAAGACTAGCCGTGACATAGTCTGGTTTAGTGGATTACTTCAAGATCTTGGCTTATGGATAAAAGAACCAACATCCTATTTTATGATAATGATGTTGCACTCAAACTCACAATAAATCTGATTTTCCATGAAAGGACAAAACAAATAGAGGTTGATTGCCATTTCATCCAAGATAAGATTCAAGATGGATTAATCAAAACAAGAGGGATAAGAACGACGGAACAGCCCACAGACATCCTCACTAAACCCCTATGTCAGAGGCAACATGCATACCGATTAAGCAAGCTAGGCGTCCTTGATGTATATAGGCCACCAGCTTGAGAGGAAGTGTTGAAGATATTGTTACCTCAAGGATTGATCTCGTTGTCGAGATACTGATTCTAATTGATGTTGATTAGTTCATTGATGGGAAACTAGAATATTGTGTATTAGGAAATTGATTTTTCTATTATTCTGTACATTCTTTTTCCTTGATTAGTTTGATCTTTTATTGAATAAATTGGATTGTAATTGTACATCATGAAGACAAGAAAGTATAATACATTTTCCCCAATTCCCGATTGCTTTCTATTCCTCTAACACCCTTGCGAATCGTCTCGTGGGCATTTTCAAGCGGATCATTTCGACGCAAATCAAGGAATTCAGTGGTTGTTCGAATCTAGGAAGCACTTGTATGGTCAGCTTGTATTGAACTACTTCAAAATGAGTGCGGATTGAATATATGTTTTCTCTTTTCAAATTTGACCAACGCAATGTTATTTCTATAATGTGATCCCACATTTTTTAGGTATAGTTTTAAATAAAACTTACTATTGATATTGACCCACATTTTCACTTTTGATGAACGGTTATTCCACACTTCATACCTTTTCGTGATAACCGCCCATTTAGTAATCGCCTTGATGGGAGATAGTTTATAATGACAAAACTTCATTTTGTAAGGGCAATCACAAAATCTAACGCAAATATTCTCATTCAGAAATACACCATTAGTACATGAGGGGATTGTGTTAGTAGAGTGCGCCTGTAATTGTTGTCAAATCGCCGTCAAGTTCCTGTAAATTTTCGATAAACGCTAACTCGAACAAAGGCTAGAGGTCAGATTTATTTTCAATCCTATTTTCCGTGTGAGATTCTAATTGTGCTTGAATTCTGTTTTTCAAGCAAGAGTAGAATCGTTCAGTTTGATTTTCTAACATTTGGTATCAAAGCGTGTTAGTGCCTTTGCCTCATTTTGCAAAATTTTGGGTGTATTTTTTGGATTTTTAAATGAATAGTAAATTGGCATTTTGGGGCCAAGAGAGAAATTTGTCATTTTCGGTGAAATTTTGGCGACCCATCACTCGGCTTCGGACTAGTACGGTCGCACTACCATGGGGAAGAATAGCCCGTAAGTTAATCTAGCTTATTGGTGACCGCCGAAGGCTAATTGGACAGTGGAAGTCGCTATAGTAAAGGGTTTGCATAAGGGGAATTGTGCTTGGTTTGGACTAATTTCTTGGTCGTTTTCATCGAATTTTGGCTCCATGTGGTTGTATCGATGTGTTCTCCGACACCCATGAATTATTTTAGTCTATAGTGGGCTGCCGGAAGAAATGGGCAGCAGAAGCATGGCGGAAACGGCGAAAAACACCTGAGAATCAAGCTGGTCGAGTGAGAAAGATGGCGTGTGGAGTCCACGTGCGTGTTGCAGTTGTAGGCACATGGAACTCATGTGCCACGCACTCCCACTCGCGCAATTGCCTAATGTGTGTTGGCCATGTGTGCGGTAGTTTCCAGGGGCGTGCACTGCACGCGTCTGCGTGATAAGCGTGCACATGTTTGACGCGCAGCTGCCCTTTTGCTTTTACTCTTCTACCCCTCTCTTTTCTCTATTATTACGATTCTGCCTCTTTGCCGCTAATTTACAATTTTGCCCCTTTCTTGTCTATTATTACTATTTTGCCATTGACCAATTTATTTACAGTTTCGCCATTGGCTATTGTATTTGCAATTTTGCCCCTTAGTGAATAATTTACTAATTTGCCATTAGTACATTAATTTATAGTTTTACCATTAGCTAAGGTATTTATTGTTTTGTCATTGTGATGTTAAATTACTATTCTGCCCTTCATGTATTTTTGTGTATTTTATGCATGAAATTAAAGGTCTAGTAATCTATATATTTTAATTAATTAGAGAGTAGCCACATCATCTTTAATTAGTTAAATCATATATTAAGAGCCTCCGGATCATATTTGGAAATTGACATTAATTGTAATTAATCCTATTAATAATATGAATTTTATCCCACGGGAATTTTCATTATATTAATATGATTAACTAGGTTGAAATATCATATTATTTTTCTTAATTTACTTGTAGGGATTAAGGAAATGAATATAATATGATAGTTTCTTCATGAAATTATTATGAATTTATTTAAATTAAAAACTAGCCCACAAACAGTTTTTATGTTATGCGATTCATATTTTGTGCCATGTTTTATATTAGTAAAACATGATTTATGTAAATTTGGCTTCATCTTGTGACATAAGCATGATTATTTGATATGTAGTTTTGCAACCTGTGAATTTCTCTAAATTTAAGAGTAATGTTTCCATGCTGAATGGTGAAAACTATAAAGTTTGGAAGGAGTTAATTCTTCTTCAATTAGGGTGCTATAAGAAAAGTCGAACCACATTCTCCTACTGATATGGCATCTAAGATAGCCCTTTATGAATAATGGAAGAGGTCCAACTGCCTTAGTATGATGTTTATAAGGACAAAATTGTCTTCTAGTATCCGTGGTTTGATCATTCAGTATAGCAATGCTAAGGCTTTATTGGAGGCCATCGATGTGCAGTTTGAGTGTTTTGAAAAGGCACATGCTATGATCCTGATTATGAAGTTTTCATCTCTAAAGCTCACTAGTGTTAGAGGTGTGCATGAGCACATCATGAAGATGAGGGATATTGCAACTTAGCTGAAAAACCTTAAGGTTGAGATATCTGAGTCATTTCTTATGTATTACATTCTGAACACTCTCCCACAACAGTATACACCTTTCAAGATTTTTTATAACACACATAAGAATAATTGGTCAATTAATAAACTCATGACCATGCGTGTTCAAGAGGATGAAAGGCTAATTATGGAGTCGGGAGAAAGTGCTCATTTGGCAACACAAGGAAAGAATAAGGGTCATGGCAAGTAGAAAGGAAAAGGTAAAACGCCTCTCCAAGCTCACATTAAGAAAGAATCCACAAGTTTCTTCTATAGAAAGAAGGGGTATATGAAGAAGGATTACATCAGATTTAAGGCCTGGCTCAATCTCTTGTGTTTGTTTTGAATCTAATATGGCTGATGTGAGTCACAACACTTGGTAGATTGATTTTGATTCTACAATCCACATTTCGAATTCCTTATAGGGTTTTCAAAACTACAAGAAGCTAGTGGGAAGTGAACAAAGTATCTATTCGGAAACAAGATGTGTTCGCATGTGAAAGCTATCGGGATATATAGTTTAGTTCTCAATAGTGGCTTTGTTTTGAATTTGGAAATGACCTTTTAATTTCAGTTTCAAGACTTGTACATTTGGATTACTCTTTTCACTTTTCAGATTCAAACTTTAGTTTATTGTTAAAATCTGAAATTGTTGGGAATGGTACTTTATCTGATAGTTATTTTTGAATTAATTTGCAAGATAATGCCTATTATAATGCGATGTATGTTCATGACAATTTGGTGTGAAACGATGTGCTGTGAATGAAGATTCTTCTATGTTGTGGCACCAGAGATTAGGACATATCTCCATAGATAGAATTAAACGATTAGTAAATGATAAGGTACTTAATACTTTAAATTTTACTGATTTTGATACTTGTGTGGACTGCATAAAGGGAAAGCAGACCAACAATACAAAGAAAGGAACCAATAGGAGTATATACATATTATAAATCATACATACGAATATTTGTAGTCCGGATATGGACTCGTATGATCAGAAATACTTCATTTCTTTCATTGATGATTATTCACGTTACATGTATCTCTACTTGCTTCATAATAAGCATGAAGCGCTTGATGCCTTTAAGGTATTTAAAGCAGAAGTGGGGAAATAATGCGGTAAGCAAATAAAGATTCTGAGGTCAGACAGAGGTGGAGAATTCTATAGTAGATACACTGAGGATGGACAAGCATCTGATTTATTTGCGAAGTTTCTTTAAGAGAATAGGATAGTTGTCCAATACACTATGCCTATTTCTTCGAACCAAAATGGTGTAGCAGAAAGAAGAAACCTAACTTTTTTGGACATGGTACAAAGTATACTCAGTAGCTCTAAACTTCGTGCAAAGTATACTTAGTAGCTCTAAACTTCTTAAGTCCTTGTGGATTGAAGTTCTTAAAACAGCAGTGTACATATTGAACCTAGTTCCAACCAAGGCTGTTCCAAAGATGCCTTTTAAGTTATTCAAGGGTTGGGAACCAAGCTTGAGACATGTATGCATTTGGGGATGCCTGTCTGAAGCAAGAGTTTATAATCAACAAGAAAAGAAGTTTGACCCAAGGACTATGAGTGGGTATATCATTGGATATGCTGAAAGGTCCAAGGGGTACAAGTTCTATTGTCCATCTCACACTACTAGGATTGTGGAATCAAGAAATGCTAAGTTTACTGAAAATGACTTGATTAGTGAGAACGATCATTTGAAGGAACTTGTTCCTGAAAAGGATCATTCAAATACCCAATCTTCAACCTCAAGTATTAAGTTGATTATTGTTCATAATGCCCTCACAGCTCAACTGGCTATTGAACAATAGACTATTGAAGTTCCACAACTTGCTGATATTGATCCGGTAGATCCTGTTATTCAGCAAGTACCATAAACTGTTGAGCAACTAGTTGAATAACATGCTCCTCAAGAGAATGTTGATACAATATAAACAAGATTTACTAGAATGAGGAAACAAGCAATTCCTAGTGATTATATTGTGCATCTACAAGAATCTAACTATAATATTAATGTTACGCCCCGACCCTTGAGCATGCGGCAACCCTTGTTCTCTTGCGGTCATTTAGATATGAAGTCTTAGGACGTGTCGCCGACCATTATTTTTATCTTTTAATTAAATGCATGCGGAAGCGAAACACAATCCCCTAATCAATTACAAAAGCAAGGATAGCAGGAAAACCCAACAAGAACACATTCCAAAGTGCTGTTTTATTTATCTACTGATTAACCCTAGGAAGTTTACAAGTATAAGCCCTTACCATAGGCATCTTCCTATCGAGCCAATGAAACCAACAAGCTAGGGTTAATTTACTTCAAAAATGGCCACGAGCCGTAACACGCGTCGATTTCCCATCCTATGGACCTGAAAATGGTTATTCAATAACCAGTGAGATAAAATCTCGGTAAGTCAAAATCCTAAGCCTCGGTTAGGAATTTCGCTCGCTTCGAGGGTAGTCTAATCATGCAACCTAGTTCCGGCAAACAACACATACTACACCTCAAGCAGCATTATCAGACGACAGTTCAATAAGCAGATGCAAACACAAGTGACCCTACTTGGCCTTGGCACACGCAACATGCAGAAACTGTCATTTCAATCATCACAACATTAAGAGGCATACGAATAATCAAAGCATTGTACACAGTTTCTCATGTCTCACATCCACACATGCTCCGATTATTACGACCTCTCCTCCTAGGCCACGGCACAACCTTATGGTTGGCGGTTCCTGGCCAAGCCAGTTTCGTCCTATTTACCTTGAGGCATGGCGACGTCAAGGGCTCACTCCCAAGACGGCATTCCCGAAGGAGCATATGACTCGCCCACTATCGCAGTCCCACAAAGTTAACCCCTCTCTGTCAGGCGACCAAGCGGCTACGGCACAACCCCATAAGGATTGGCGGTCTTTTGGCAACGCCGGACTCTCCTCTTAATGTAACCATGCAACACATCATCAATCAATTCGTTCATTTCTTTGCTCTGTCATGAATGCACATACAGTTCCTGCTCACGCGACATGCTATTGCAGTTAACACACGTATAATGTCATGCAGTAGTATCCAACAGTCACGTATAATAGCAGCAGTCCAATCATTCACGAAAGTTGTAACAATCAGCAGTTCAAGTCACAGTCTGATAATCAATTCCGACCAATTAACATCGCAGTACTTGCATACTTTTCCAAAAATTATCACGTACCTCAATAATTACGATACACAACCACGAGTCTCATTATTCAATAATAAATAAGCAATCATCCCAAAATAAGTATAAACTAGGATTATACTCAAAGATATTCATTTAAGAAGCATATAATACTATAGTCGATTGTTCCGATAAAATAATTTAACTCCCACAAAATACTTATAAATATTTTCCAATCCCATAATTAATTATCCAACCCAAATAATTGCATTTAATAAAACCATTCTTTAATAAACCAATGTCATTTGATAACATAGTATATAAATACTATTGACATTAGAAAATTAGACCATAGTAATTTTCCCACAAAATTACTCAATTAAAACCATTTCCCATAAATACTCACAATTAATTATTTTCCCCAAAAATAATTAATTTTCAGAAATGAATAGTAATAACAATAACAATAAAAATAATTCGAAATTATAAATTAATTTAATTAATTAATAATTCCGAAAATAATAGATAATTATTATTTAATCCAAAAATAATAATAATTATTATTAATACTAACCATGGTTACTATTCTAACCCAACCATGGTTACTTTAATCTAACCGCGGTTACTTTATTCTAACCATGATCAATATTAAGCAAGCTTAATCAAATAATATTTTAATGCTAATCAATCATCATCCAAAGCATTAATCAAAGTTTAAACTAATTAAACTACTCCTAAGCAAGATTAACCCCTAACTAAGAGATTAGGAAATCGACTCACAGTTTAGTGATTCCGACGACACGGGCGTGATGGTGACGGCGAGGGCGACGCATGGCTACGTTTGAAACACCGAGACAAGCAGCGACGAAAATGGGTCTCGGCAACGGTGAGACCGAGAAGCGGACTGCGGCGAATGAGCGGCATGGATGGCTCAAAGCAGCTCGGACAGGGACAACGGTGTGCGGTGGCTAGGCACGGTGGATGGCACAACAACGGCGAGCGATGGTGCAGCAATTTCAGACGATGGGCTGTCCGAAAGAAAAAGAGAGGGGGAGCTTCAGTTTTGGGGAGGGGAAAGGGGAAAGGGAAAATGACCGTGGGAAATGGGAAAGGAAAAAGGGGAAATGGGAAGGGGGAAGTGGCGTGCAGAACTTGGAGAGAGAGAGAGAGAGAGAGAGAGAGAGAGAGAGAGAGAGAGAGAGAAGTGGGTCAACAAAAAGAAAGGGGGGAGGAAGAGAAAACGTGCGGAGGAAGGTGAGGGGAAAGAAAAGAAAAAGAAAAAGAAAATAGAATAGGACAAAAATTCTAAACAAGCTTCTAGAAAGGGCATTTTGGTCTTTTTGCCCCTGAAGCACAAATTCCCAAATATTTGGCTCCAAAAGTTGGCCTGTTGAATCATTTTCCGATAATTTCGGGCTTACCGATAAATTCGAGAATCAATGAGGCAACGTCCAATATTTTAGTCTCGACATTCTTAAAAGTTCGATACCCGATACCATATTGAAATTCGTGGTTAAAATCGATCAATCGCGACTTTAATACGACCTAACTTTCAAGTAACGTTTAGGGGTTCTCGCGCGTTTGACCCGTGGTTGATAGCTTTTCAATCCACGATCGTGCATATTCAAATCAGGGCGATCCTCGATTGTCATGTAATCATGAGGGGTTAATTGCTCACGTTGAGTACAGGGCCAAAAGAAAATCGATTTAACGTCTTTCGCAGTCAATATCGAAGTCGTGCGAAATCACCCGCAATTTGACCTCGTACTTTTGCCGAATTGATTTATTTCCATTCGCTAATTAACCTGCAACAGTGTGGTATTATTCCTCTTTGATCTTTATGGTCGAGCGACCTATCCCTGATTAAATTCACTAGTTGTACGCGTATCGATCCTTAATTGCCTTTCCGAATAGTTAGTTAACTCATGAGGGGCCAACTCAATGTAAACGTAACTAATAGCACATTGATAAAATAACCATTTCATATATCCCAGAATGGGTCGAAATTCAGGATGTTACAATTAAAGTTGAGAATAATCCTAAAACGTTTTCACAAGCCATGAGTAGTGATGAATCTAATTTGTGATACAATGCTATGAAGGAAGAGATGAGTTCCATGGCATCTAATTAAGTCTGGGATTTGATTGAGTTGCTTGATGGTGCGAAGGCCATTAGTTGTAAATGGGTCTTCAAAACTAAGAAGGAATCATTAGGCAATATTGAGAGATATAAAACTAGACTTGTTGCCAAATGATTCACTCAAAATAAAGGAATCCACTACACGGAGATCTTTTCCTCTATATATAAGAAAGATTCTCTTCATATTATTTTGGTATTGGTTGCCCATTTCGACATGGAATTACACCAAATGGATGTGAAAACGGCATTCCTTAATGGGAAACTAGAGGATGAGGTTTACATGAAACAACCTGAGAAATTCCCCTCTAGTAAGTGTGAACATTTGGTGTGCAAGCTTAATAAATCTATATATAGCTTGAAACATGCATCCCGTCAATGGTACTTAAGGTTTCATAATGTTATCTCTTCATTAAGTTTTGTAGAGAATGTCATGGATCAATGTATATACTAAAAGGTTAGTGGGAGCAAAATTTGTTATTTTGTGCTATATGTGGATGATATTCTACTTGTAACCAATGATAATGGGTTGTTACATTAGGTGAAACAATTATTCTCTAAAAGTTTTGACATGAAGGATACGAGCAAGGCCTCTCATGTCAATAGCATTAGAATCCATATAGATAAACCTCGAGGAATTTTAGGACTATCTAAACAAACCTATATCAATAAGGTCTTAGAGAGATTTTGAATGAAAGATTGTTAACTAAGTATAGCATTCATTGTGAAGGGTGATAGGTTCAATTTGAACCAGTGCCCGAAGAATGATCTAAAAAGGGAATAAATGAAGAACATTCGATATGCTTCTATTGTCGGAAGCTTAATGTATGCTCAGATTTGCACTCGACCTGGCATTGCTCTTGCTATAGGAATGTTGGGAAGATATCAGAGTAATCCGAGTATAGACCACTGGAAATCTGCAAATAAAGGGATGAGATACTTTCAAAATACTAACTGTCACATGCTTATATATAAACAGACTGATAACTTGGAAGAAGTTGGTTATTTGGATGCAGACTTTGCTGGTTGCGTTGATTTTCGAAAATCAACATCTTGATACATTTTTATATTAGCTGGCGAAGTTGTGTTATGGAGGAGTGCAAAACAGATTTTGACTACTACTTCCACTATGGAGGCTGAGTTCTTTTTTTTTTTTTTAGGCTACCTCGCATGATGCATGGTTGAAGAGTTTCATTTATAGGCTTAGAATTGTTGGTTCTATTTCTAGGCTATTAAGGATATATTGTGACAATTCAGTTGCGATTTTTATAGCTAAAAATGTTAAAAGTGGTAGTCGAAGTAAGCATATCGACATAAAGTATTTAGCCATAAGGGAACGTGTTATGGAGAATAAAATGGTCACCGAACACATTCGCACTGAATTGATGATAACCGATCTTTTGACTAAAGACATGCCACCAATGAAGTATAAGAATCATGTAGCTAGTATGGAAATAGGTCTCATTATGTAATTTGTCGTTGTATGAACGATCTTTGTTGTATGAAACTCTTATTTAGTTGTAATGTTATTCTCACTTTTGGTGTACACATTCAGTTATTTATGAGAATAACAATTATCCTTGGTTTTGGAATAAACATAGGGTTTATTCATTAAGATGTGTTGTCACATATGGGCTAACATGAACCAGAGGATATCCATCCATAGACTGATGCTGAAGTGCCATATAGCAACTCGATAATGGAAACATTCATATTTATTTAAAACCCTCTATATCTTTCAAAGAAAGGAATATTATATCAACAATATGATCAAATGCTAGAAATAGGCTTAGTCTTGTACCTTGTTATACATATTATCGTAGACATAACAAATTTTACCCCCATATTTAAAAAAATCATGAAATTAACCTAGAGTTGACCAAAAGCTTACTAAAATTTGATCAAAGAGATGCAAGGCATAAAATATGTTATCAATATAGAAAATGGTTCTACTCATTAATGTGATTCTTTTAATACCTATATTGTCACCCAAATCGAATGCTAGAATTGGTTGAGTCTTATACATTGTTATACGTACTTATTGTTGATGTCACAAATTTAGTGGGGAAAGTACAGCGGGAGTGCCAAAAGTTGGCACGGAGGGACACTTAAGTACCAAAACTTACAAACGGTACACTTAAGTGCCACTTTTCAAAAAAAATGGATCACTTAAGTGCCTTGGGTCATTTGGAACCCCGCTTAGGAAATCCTACGTGGCATTTTTTTATTAATTTTTTTGCCTACGTGGCTCACCGGAAATTGAAACGACGAAAAATCAGCGCAAAACGACGTCGTTTTTGCACTAACGTGGATTTTAAAAATTATTAATTAAATAATTTTAAAAATAAAATATTTTAAAATTGATTAATTTAAAAAAAAAAGGGGAAATCGACGAGGGCTGTGCAGCCCTCACCGCCGCCATCATCGCCGCCCCACCATCACCGGGAAGGGCCGGCGACGGTGGGCGAGGGTCGGCCGGGGTCGCCGGGCCCTGGCCAATGACCGGCGACCTTGGTCGGCTCGTGGCGAGCCCCCCTTTTTTTTTTTTAATAAAATTGATTTTAATTTTTTAAAATCTGACGTGGGCTTTAAAATTTGACGTGGACAATTTTTTTTATTAAAATTGCCACGTAAATTTTTTTTTTTTGAAAAAAATGCTCCGTCGGCGAATGAAGTCGCCGGAAAATGGACACGTGGCAATTTGGCCGGATTTGGCACTTAAGTGATCCCTTTTGCTCCGATTTTGGCACTTAAGTGTACCGTTTATAACTTTTGGCACTTAAGTGTCCATTCGTGCCAACTTTTGGCACTCCTGGGGTCCGTACCTCCAAATTTAGCCACTAGTTGTGAAAATTTCTAAAATTAACCAAGAGTTGACCAAAAGTTGACTAAGATTTGACCAGAAGAGATACAATTCACATTATAAGTTTTGAAAATAAAAAAACGGTTCTTCTCATTGGAGGATCGTAATCTTTGATTCTTTTTCTTTTGAATTATATTTAGAAATTCCATTCTTTCAAATGAATCATTTAATACCTTTATTGCCACTTGAATCTAACGATTGATTTTTGATCTTTCAATGCTCATTTTTGTGAATTGTAGCATTAGGAAGTTCACGACTTCTTGATTTGGATTCACATCATCAAACTAAAGATCACAATAGAATTGAGTTGATTATAAGTCGAATAAGGAAGATTTTGCTAGTAAAACTTCAGTTGAACTTTCCTATATCCATTTTAGGTATCCCTGAAACCATATTTAGGGGTCTCTAAATTGATCGAAACTTTCAAGACCTCTTAGATATGAAAAATAATAAATTTTAGGAGTGTCAACCACCAACCGATGCCCAATTCTTATTCCCAAGCCCATAAATCTGCTTTAGGCCAAAACTTTTCAGGTTTGTGATCTTGCAACTTATTCTATGAAAAGTTGAGTTCATTGGAAATGATGCAGTTTTGGGAGCGGGTGAGTGTGTTTTGAGTGATGTCAAAGGAAATATGGATAAATCAAAGTGTGTAGGGATAGATGTCGATCAACAAGCATAAATAAAAGATAATATACGATCACATCAAGGTTTAAAGGACACACCTCTAGTCGAGGAAGATAATGGATCAATGAAGTTCATCACCAAGACTTAAATGGCGAACTACCCACCAAAGATAAAGGATCTTGGGATCGAGAAGCTTACCACCAAAGCCTAAAAGACAAATCACCATATGGGGATAAAGGGCTTCTTGGCTTACCATTGAAAAATAATCCACTTTATATGAGTTATTTCACTCTCCATAGAAATTCACTCACACTAAGGGAAATCTCATATATTCATATACTTAAATCACTATCTATCCTTTACAATGAGATTACACCTTTATTTATAGAAATACTACTAACAAAA
This sequence comes from Corymbia calophylla, assembly GCA_014182845.1. Lineage (NCBI taxonomy): Eukaryota > Viridiplantae > Streptophyta > Magnoliopsida > Myrtales > Myrtaceae > Corymbia > Corymbia calophylla. The sequence goes on from CM024695.1 coordinate 20,179,259, forward strand.
GCAAAAACTCTTCAACCGAACAAATTCTTGGGGAATTCACTTAATAATGACTCTTAAAAACAATAGCACGATAAAGACTCATAAAAGCTACAAATAAAGAGACTTAGATACATGCATCCAATAATTAGATGCATTGAAACTTAATAAGACTCTTTAAATTTGTGCACCAGCTTTGGAAGCCAAACGGTCATCGTAGAAGCTCGTTAAATAGTAGTAGAAATCGATCAAAGTAGCCTCCCATCATTAGGTTGCTGTTAGGAGTCTCGCCATCAATATCAAGCTTTATATATTGACAGTAATGTCCCATAATCATCAACTTCATTCTTGCACCCACATAATTAAATTATAGTAGAAATTAGCATTTGCTTGCATGGCAAATCGGTTGGTTCAATCAACGAAATAAGAGTTGAGCTTATGCGTTGATCGATAGTATCCGATTCTCCCACATCAAACTTCCTAGGTTGTTTAAGATTTGCCCTCAAATATGATAGCTCTTCATTCTTAATATAAGGAGAAAGTCTCCAACATTGAAAGTTACTGAGATGCCATAATCTCTAGGATGATCAACCTTATACGCATTGTCGCCAACTCTTTCAAGAACTTTAATAGCGTCATCAGCTCTAGGCATAAGCTTATTCTTTTGACGAGCTAGGAATCTCTTTTCTTAAATGCAACCAGACAAAAATCACTGGGGTGGAATTGACTTGCGAGGTGGATGAAACTGGTATCATGTCGATAGGCATAAAAGGATTAATTCCATGCACAATTTCAAAAGGTGATCGACTAGTAGTGTAACTTGATAATCGATAAGCAAATTCAGAATGCGCAAGCTTTAAATCCCATTCCTTCAAAGTTTTACTCACCATGCTTTGAAGCAAAGTAGTGATGGTGCAGTTGGTTACCTTAGTTTGACCATCGATTTACAGATGACAAGTTTTGCTAAATAAGAGTTTAGTGCCTAAATTCTTCCATAGGGTCCTCCAAAGTGACTCAAGAACTTGGAATCGCAATCTGACACAATAGTTTTGGGAACCCCATGTAGATGAATAATCTCCTTCAAGTATAAATTAGCAACATGAGAGGCATCATCTGTTTTGTGACAAGGAATAAATGCACCATTTTTGAGAATTGATCAACAACCACTGTGATGGCATCGTTGCCCCTTTGAGTTCTTGAGAGTGCCACAATAAAATCCATGCTTACGTCCTCCCAAGACTATATGGGTACTAGAAGGGGAGTATAGAGCACCTCATGGAAATGACTTTTTGTCATTCGACACGTCGCACATCAGGAAATGATGACATGTACGTCTCCATATATCTTTGGCCAATAAAAGTTCTCTTGAAGGATTTCAAGAGTTTTGTTAATTTTGAAGTGATTGGCAATTCATTCTCTGTGTGCTTCTCGAATCAATAGCTTTTTGAAAGAACTTTTTGGCACACATAATCGATTCCCCTTAAAGAGAAATCTATCTTGGATCGAATAAACACCTTGAACTCCACATTTACAATTGTCGATGATTGATGAGACACCAAGATTATCAACATAGAGTTCTTTCATCAATTGGAAATCAAGAATTCTAGAATCCAAAATGGTAAGCATCGAGTATCTTCTCGATAGGGCATCGGCTACAACATTAGGTTTATTAGGTTTGTACTTCGAGAAAAAGGAAAAAGATTGAAGAAACTCTATCCATTTAGTGTGTCTCGAGTTAAGTTTGTGCCGATTGCTTATATATTTCAACGCCTCATAATTGGAATGGAGAACAAACTATTTGGGCCTCAAATAATGACTCTAGTGATTGAGAGCCCTAACAATCACATAAAACTCCTTATTGTAGGTAGAATAATTCTTCCTCAATTTTATGAGCTTTTCACTGATGTCACAACCTCACCCTTGCAAGGTCGTCACCTAAGAGTTCAGCTAATGGACTATTAAGCTTAAGCTAACTTAGACTCTTCTAAGTCCGTATCAATTCGTAACTTAGGGTTTAAGTTCTTAACATATAAATCATTTTTATTGAGGAGTCGTTACTAATCAGTTTATGGTGGGTTGATTAGAAACCCAAATAAAGTATTGGAAGAAATACTTTATTCATACGAATCATAGAAACACTAGATTTCTTTAATGCCATTTTGATAGCGTTTTTTCTTGAAAAATGTTTGGAGGTAGCTTAAATCCATTTTATTACTCCCTAACATGCGATATGATCATGCGGGTGCACAAACCACCAATTTAACATCCAATGAAGAGGTAAATAAATTGTAGAACTCATCTCATAGCAATGAAGACATATGCAATGTTAGCTTAAAATCACATCAATAGCCCTAAATGTGATTTCAATTAACAAGCAGTCACTCAATATTTTGTTGTTGTTGAGATTTTAACTTGTTTAATGAAAGACTAATCTATGTGCAATGCATGTAGTGCAAATGCAATGACGTACAAAATATCTATATTAACATGACATGTGACATACAATTAAATAACTGAATTTTGCAAAATTATATGTCATGCAACATTAATTAAATGACTTAATCTAATGAAGGACAAATAAACGACTTAATCTAATGAAGGGAAAATATTAAATATTACTATCCTAACATGTCATACATTTTAAGTTAAATGATCTTAAACATGCAACATACTAAAGGTCATGCAATATGCAAACAAATCCTATGTGTCATGCACATGATATTTTTTGTGTTTTTTTAATAAAAAATTCGAAATTAAAAATGTCTAATATCATACAATCTAGTCTAAAACAAGCACTATTCTAGCAAGAATCATTCAATTCCAATATTTTTTTTTGGGGTTTTTTTTAAGGAAAGCAATCAAACAATGGATAAATATTTGGTTAGATAATGCAATGCACAAACCTATATTATCTATCTTTAATTTTGGTAATGAAATAAACCAACGATCATATCCAAATGGTTTTGGATTTTGATGGAAGGTTATCTGTTAAATTTGGAAAACAAGTAAATCAACGATCATATCTAAATTGTTATGGATAGAATGAAAGATTTTCCATGCTGCTGGGTTTAGAGATTGAACGGCCGTCCAAGCATGTTGTTAAGTTAGGAAAATTTCCTAACTTGAGGTGATTTTTTAGGATTTGTTGGATATACCTTATCTAATGAAATATTTAACGAATTATATCAATCAAATAGATCAAGAAAACAAATATCTCAAATCAAATAAAGATAAGGATCTTACCTAGTATGAAGATTTAGGTTCCGAATTTAAAACAAACACAATCGGATTGGGATTGCAATCGGCTCCTCGAGGTAGAGGAGTGAGCTCACGAGACGTTGGGGGTCAGCAAGCTCAGCATGGTGGGGTTTAGTTGTAACAAAGACACGTTGGGAAACCTGCAAAAGAAATATCAAGATTATGCCAGTTGTTGACCAAGAGCTTTCTGGACCGCTACTATTGTGTCGCTCGGACGTTCATTAGGAACTTGGAATTCACTAAAATAGCTGAATGTTGGTGAAGGAGTGGTCTTGCGTAGCAACAGGGGCCCATGAAGATGTTGACTTGCTGATGTAGGCATGTTTGATGTGCTGGATCGTCGTTGGATGAGATGAAACCTTGTGGCATTGATGCGGGGGCAACAAAACATAAATCTTCTAATGATCTTATGCCCAACCCAACTCAAGCTTCATCAACCCATTAAGCCAATATGTTAATCATGGAAGCACATGGCAAATTCGTCCTCAACATGGTCCAATGGATTCATGGCACATAAGAAAGCTTTTTGCCTATGATTTATGGCTTAAATGCAAGGCTGAAGTAGCAATGGATGTGTCCTCTTTGTATGGTGTGCTATGTTTGTCTTCTTGTGTCTTAATTCCTTTAGTGTGTTATGTCTTCTTGAGTCTTTAATGCAAGACTAGAATGTCAAAGGGTTTTATTGCAAGTTTGAAAGAATGGGAGCTAGTCTACATTAATAGGCTGAAGAGTATGAGTAGAGTGTACTCAAGTTGTCTTCTTACATTAGAGGGTCTTTAATGCAATGTTAGAATTTCAGAGAGTCTTTATTGTAAGTTTGAAAGAATGGGAGCCTAGTCTTCATTCCTAGGCTAAGATGTAAGAAGTAGAGTATGCTGCATTTATTGTAAGAGTCTTAGTACAATGTCCTAGTATGGCTATAAATAGAGATGTAATTCGTATGGAGGACACACACGATATGCAATACATGAGATTTCCTCTTGAAGTGAGTCATTTCCTTCAAATTTCGGTTCTTTATCCATTTGTATGGTGGTAAGCCTTAAGTTCTTTATCCTTGGCTGGTGGATTGTTCCTTTAGGCCTTGGTGGTGAACTACATCTATCCTAGCTTCGTTTTCATCCATAATACACCCCATTTTGCCTTCATTCCACATTCCAGCAAGTTCCCATATTCATAGAAATCACCAGCACGTTTCATCTTCCATTTATCCAAATACATGTTTATCCATTCACTCTTTCCATAAGGCGCTGCCCAAGAAACGAATTTCTCACCTTTTCGTTCCCGTCACGCATCAAGTTGGTATCGAGCTTCTAGGTTGAAGTAGTTGGGTGAGTTATTCCATTCTCCATTTGATACTTCCGTTCTCAAATGGATGAACCGGCTCCGAGAGGCTTGACTTTGGAGCAAGCCCACAATGAAAGGCGTGATCATGCCATAAACCAACTCCAGCAACAAATGGAGCGAGTTCTCAACCTCTTGGAGAACCAAGCAAGACAAGAAGCTCCGCCGCGAGGACCTCCCATTATTCGTCCACGCCGTAACAATCCTCATCCAAGTTCCGGTGATGAATCCAACAACACGGGGAGTGATTCTAGTGACTCGGACTATCGAGCTAGAAGAAGAAGAGGAAGGCACAAGGACAATGATCGCGACGTCAAAGTGGAGGTACCTGAATTTGAAGGTAGCCTTAATCCCGATGATTTTATTGATTGGTTGCATGCCGTAGAACGAGTGTTTGAGTTTAAATCTTACTCGGATGAAAAGAAATGTAAGGTTCCTGTGCTCAAGTTTAAGAAGTATGCTTCACTTTGGTGGGAAAACCAAAAAAATCAAAGAATCCGAGAAGGAAAAAGTAGAGTCAAATCTTGGGAAAAACTCAAGAAGCTTATGAAAAAGAGGTTCTTGCCCGTCAACTATAAGCAAGACCTATTTTTAAAGCTAAACTCTCTTAAGCAACATGGAAAGACTGTGGAAGAGTATATTAGGGAGTTTGAACAACTCCTTATGCGGTGTGATATACTAGGAAGCACACGAGCAAACTATTGCTCGTTTTCTTGGAGGATTAAACCGGGAAGTCCAAGATTTGGTTGAGCTTCAACCATATTGGACCTTTGAAGATATTTGCAAGCTGGCCATAAAGGTGGAGAAACAACTAAAAGGAGGGAGAAGGTTCTCAACGAAACCTTCAACTAGGGGAACATATTTCTTTAAGGGTTCTTCTTCTAGTAAGGTGGAGAGTACCTCAAAACAAGAGAAAGGAAAGGAGAAGTCTGCTGAGTTTGGTAAAGATCTCCCTAAGAAACTAGAAAGTGGAGGTAGAAAGTGCTTCAAATGTCATGGCTATGGGCACTTGCAAGGCGGATTGCCCTAATCGGAGGGTTATGACCCTTCAAGAAATTGAAAAGATTAATTTTGAGCTTCAAGACGCCGAGGAAGCCCAAATTGATTCTGGATCGGAGAAAGAAGATGAGGTTGTAGCACAAGCCGATGAAGGCGAGTTGCTGGTCATCCGGAGGGCTTTACACACCATGATTGCATCAAATGCGAAAGAACAAAGGGAGAACATCTTCCAAACCCGTTGCACAATTAATGGGAAGGTGTGTACATTGATCATCGATAGCGGGAGCTGCACCAATGTGGCTTCCACAGCAATGGTGGAGAAGTTGAAGCTAGCAACTTCCAAGCATCCCCAACCTTACAAGCTTCAATGGCTTAACAAAGGAACCGATCTTCGGGTAACCAAACAAGCTCTTGTATCATTTTCGTTGGCAAAAGTTACCAAGACCAGGTCCTATGTGATATTATTCCTATGGATGCATGCCATTTATTGTTGGGAAGGCCTTGGCAATTTGATAGGAAAGCTATGCATGATGGCCATAGAAACACCTACTCATTCCATAAAGAACAAAAACACATCACTCTTGCACCAGTTAAGCCCATCTTTAATCCACAAAAATCAACTTTGGGGTGGGAAACACAAGTAAGGAAAACCTATTCTTGAGTGAAACACGGGTTGAGAGAGCTATCAATAAACAAAAGAATGTATTTGTTTTGCTTATTGTAGAAAAAAAGAGTGAGATGGAGAGACCCACACATCCAAAAATGCATTTCTTGTTAAACGAATTTGCGGTTGTGTTCCGGAGGAATTACCACTGGATTGCCTCCCTTGAGAGGTATTGAACATCAAATCAACTTGCTTCCCGGTGCTCCACTCCCTAACAAGCACGCCTATCGATGCAATCCGAAGAAACCAAGGAATTACAAAGGCAAGTAGACGAGCTCATTGCTAGAGGATACGTGAGGGAAAGCATGAGCCCTTGTTCGGTTCCAGCCCTACTTGTGCCCAAGAAGGATGGTTCTTTTCGAATGTGTGTGGATAGCCAAGCCATCAACAACATAACCTTTAAGTATAGGTATCCCATACCTAGACTTGATGACATGCTTGATGAGTTGTATGGCTCTACGGTATTCTCCAAGATTGATTTGCGAAGTGGCTACCATCAAATCAGAATGAGGGAAGGAGATGAATGGAAGACAGCTTTCAAAACCAAAGGAGGCCTCTATGAGTGGTTAGTTATGCCATTCGGCCTTTCTAATGCTCAAGCACCTTCATGAGGCTCATGAATGAGGTACTTCGTCCATTTATTGGCCACTTTGTGGTTGTCTATTTTGATGATATTCTCGTGTATAGCAAGAGTGAGGATGAGCATTCATCTCACTTAAAACAAGTTTTTGAAGTCTTGAGGAAACAAAAGCTCTATGCCAAGAAGGAAAAGTGTGAGTTCTTCTCTCCAAGCGTCATATTCCTTGGTTATGTAATTTCCAATGATGGGATTTCCGTAGATCAATCCAAAGTAGACGCAATGAAGACATGGCTGACTCCAAAGTCCATCTCCGATGTGAGGAGTTTTCATGGTCTTGTCTCTTTTTACCGACGATTTGTGAAGAACTTTAGCACCATTATGGCACCCATTACTGAATGCATGAAGAAGGGATCATTTGAGTGGACAAAGGCTGCCCACAATGCCTTTGAAGTTGTCAAACAAAAGCTTTGTGAGTCTCCTATTCTTGCTCTTCCAGATTTTGATAAAGTATTTGAAGTTGAATGCGATGCTAGTGGAGTTGGAATCGGTCTTTGTTCTTGTCCAAGCCCAAAAACCTTTGGCTTATTTTAGCGAGAAGTTGACGGAATCAAGAAGGAACTACTCTACTTATGATAAAGAGTTCTATGCCATCATAAGAGCTCTTGACCATTGGAGTCACTATTTGAGGCCTAAACAATTTGTTCTTCATTCTGATCATGAGGCTCTCAAATTTATTAGCGGCCAACACAAACTCAATTCGCGGCATGCTAAGTGGGTAGAATTTCTTCAATCCTTTTCCTTTGTCTCAAAGTACAAACCTGGCCACACTAATCTTTGTAGCGGATGCTTTATCAAGAAGATATTCCATGCTTACCGTTCTGGATTCTAGGATCCTTGGCTTCCAATCGATGAAAGAACTTTATTCGAAGATCCCGAGTTCTCATCCATCATCTCGATTGCAAGCATGGCACTCATGGTGTTTATTCTGTCCAAGAAGGATTCCTCTTTAAAGGTAACAAACTCTGTGTGCCACAAAGTTCGTTTAGAGAACTATTGATTCGAGAAGCGCATGGCGGAGGGTTGGCTGGTCACTTTGGCATTAACAAAACTCTTGAGGTTCTACAAGAGCATTTTTATTGGCCAAAGATGAATGGAGACGTACATGCTATCATCTCGAGGTGTGCAACTTGTCAAAGGGCAAAGAGCCATTTCCATCAAGGATTGTATACTCCACTTCCGGTTCCATTGCAGCCTTGGGAAGATGTTAGTATGGATTTTATTGTGGCTCTTCCAAGAACTCAAAGGGGAAAAGATGCCATCATGGTAGTTGTTGATCGATTCTCTAAAATGGCTCATTTCGTGCCATGCCACAAGACGGATGATGCATCTCATATTGCTAAATTATATTTCAAAGAGATTATTCGCCTTCATGGAGTACCGAAAACCATTGTGTCAGACCGCGATTCCAAGTTCTTAAGTTATTTCTAGAAGACACTATGGAGGATGCTTGGTACACGGCTCTTATTCAGCACCACTTGTCATCCCCAAACCGATGGCCAAACAGAGGTAACAAATCGTACCCTTACCACTCTTCTTCGTAGTATGGTGAGCAAGTCTTTAAAAGATTGAGATTTGAAGCTTGCGCATGTTGAGTTTGCTTATAATCGATCGCCGAGTTATACTACTGGTCGATCACCATTTGAAGTTGTGTATGGAATCAATCCTCTCACACCAATTGATTTGATTCCAATTCCATCCAACTCGCAAGTTAACTTTGATGGCAAAGAAAGAGCTGAATCAATGAAGAAGCTTCATGAGCAAATTCGATCCAAGATCGAAAGGGCTAATGAGTCTTATAAAAAGAAAGCTAATCAAAGCATCGTAAGAAGACTCAATTCCAACCAGGTGATCTTGTATGGGTTCATTTGAGGAAAGAAAGATTTCCGGCTCGACGAAAGAACAAACTCATGCCTAGAGCCGATGGCCCATTTAAAGTTATCGAGCGAATCGGTGACAATGCATATAAGATTGATCTTCTAGGAGAGTTTGGAGTTTTAGGAACTTTTAATGTGGGAGATCTTTCTCCTTACTTGGAGGATGAAGATTTTTCTGATTTGAGGACAAATCTCAAACAACCCGGAGAGGATGATGCGGGGGCAACAAAACATAAATCTTCTAATGATCTTATGCCCAGCCCAACTCAAGCTTCATCAACCCATCAAGCCAATATGTCAATCATGGAAGCACATGGCAAATTCGTCCTCAACATGGTCCAATGGATTCAGGGCACATAAGAAAGCTTTTGCCTATGATTTATGGCTTAAATGCAAGGCTGAAGTAGCAATGGATGTGTCCTCTTTGTATGGTGTGCTATGTTTGTCTTCTTGTGTCTTAATTCCTTTAGTGTGTTATGTCTTCTTGAGTCTTTAATGCAAGACTAGAATGTCAAAGGGTTTTATTGCAAGTTTGAAAGAATGGGAGCTAGTCTACATTAATAGGTGAAGAGTATGAGTAGAGTGTACTCAAGTTGTCTTCTTGCATTAGAGGGTCTTTAATGCAATGTTAGAATTTCAGAGAGTCTTTATTGTAAGTTTGAAAGAATGGGAGCCTAGTCTTCATTCCTAGGCTAAGATGTAAGAAGTAGAGTATGCTGCATTTATTGTAAGAGTCTTAGTACAATGTCCTAGTATGGCTATAAATAGATATGTAATTCGTATGGAGGACACACCTGATATGCAATACATGAGATTTCCTCTTGAAGAGAGTCATTTCCTTCAAATTTCGGTTCTTTGTCCATCTGTATGGTGGTGAGCCTTAAGTTCTTTATCCTTGGCTGGTGGATTGTTCCTTTAGGCCTTGGTGGTGAACTACATCTATCCTAGCTTCGTTTTCATCCATAATACACCCCATTTTGCCTTCATTCCACATTCCGGCCAAGTTCCCATATTCATAGAAATCACAAAGCACGTTTCATCTTCCATTTATCTAAATACATGTTTATCCATTCACTCTTTCCATAAGGCGCTGCCCAAGAAACGAATTTCTCACCTTTTCGTTCCCGTCACGCATCAGGCATCAAACCAAGTGAGTAGATCTAACTGAAAGTGAAGCACTTAACCCTAGGAAAGAGAGAGATTTCTTAAATCCTCTTGACGTCCTTTTATGTTGTGTGGCCGTGAGGTTGCTGGAGGCACGGCTTGAGGCTTGATGTTGGATTAGGAAGTGCTGGACAATCATGGTGTAGCAAGGAGCACGATGGCTAGTAAAACCTGCAAGAAAGTGGAACTTATAGGCGCGATTAGACATGGCTGAGCAAGACGGCGGTGGAACAACAACTCGGATGACCAGGAGGGTCAAGGCTCTGTAGGGATGTAGGGATTGCCATGGCTTGGACAGCAAAGCAGCTGCGTGGTTAGGAGCGACCGGAGAAAAGAGAAATTTTCTCTTCGTGCGTATGTTGATATCATGGGTGTCCCTAGGCACACCAGTCAAACCTTGTGGAGAAGTGCTTCCTTTTTTATTCCTCTTCCTCCAATGAGTGCTCCCTCTTCACGTTCATCCTTCTCTCTCTTCACCTCTAAATTGGTATTGGTGTGTTTTTTATCTCAATGTAGCTAACCCTCTCTTCCCTCATGAACGAACGTACTTTGTGGACGTGCGACCATGGAAGACATTGAGAAAGATCCTCTCTTTTCTACCTCACAATATCTCTCTATATGCTCTGAAGATCTAATTTGCCAACCCCTAATTTGTGAGGCATAACATTCTATTTATAGTGTTAACCTAGGTTTATTTCGCTATTGCGAGCTTAACCTAAGCCTTTCTAAAGTGATGGGCTCTAATAACCTAAGGTTAAAATAATAATTAAACACTAATGGGCTGAATTAAGCTCACAACTCATTAAATCATACAGGCTAAGATTGGATTAAGCTCGCACGTTTCTCATGTGAATTTCAGCCACTATCTCCTAGTGTTGACCAAATTATGCCCCCTTCTAAGGGCTCAATTCGCTCAATTTTTAAGCTTAAAACCGTCTACTACCGGTCCAATGCTCATGCAATTAATGAAAATATAAACTATATAATAAATGCACTTAAAACTCTATGATATGCAATTTAGTTCTAATATTTTTGTTTAGGAATTAAGAATTAATCGCTAATTTTTTATGCAATAAATAAATGACTAAGTTGTCAAAATTTAGGTGTTAACAATTAAAATATGCCAGAGGCTTCTAAGCTTAGGTGAGAACAACTCTGATGTCAACTTCAGCATTCGACTTCGAATGCTTGATTAAAATCAAGAAGGAAAAGGATAGGAGACTCACAAAAATTTTGTTTAAGATTTCAAAGCATTGTGGGCAACCTTAGTTCATTTGAAGGTTCCCTTCTTCATGCATTCTGTAATAGGCACGATGACAATGTTGAAATTTTTCACAAACCGACGATAGAAGGACATAAGTCCATGGAAACTCCTCACATTAGGAATCAATTTTGGCTTGGGCCAAGTCTTTATTACCTCCACCTTGAACTGATTGACAGAGATTCCGTCCTTCAATACTATGTATCCCAAGAGTATGTTGCTTGTCAAAAAGAATTGACATTTCTCCATCTTTGCAAATAGCTTATGCTTCTTTTGGCTTTAAAAACCTATTTTAAATGAGATATATGCTCCTCTTCGCTCTTACTATAAACAAGAATATCGTCAAATTGTACAACAATAAATCGACCATTAAAGGGACAAAGAACTTCATTCATAAGTCTCGTAAAAGTGCTATCAAGACTCGACCTCAAGACCTCTAAGAACTATTGTCATGGAAGATGTGTTCAAGCCTTCCTGGGCATGATGTGCCTTGAACTCTGATACCAACTTGATATAGTTGTGAGGGCAAGTGAGTCTATTTTGAGTGATGTTGAAGGAAAATATAGATAGATCAAAATGTGTAGGGATAGATGCTGATAGGCAAGCATAAATAAAAAAATAATACATGATCACCACCAAGGGTTACAAGACGCACCACTAGCCGAGGAAGATAATCGAGATGAATGAAGTTTACCACCAAGGCTTAAAGGATGAACCACCCACCAATGATAAAGGACTTTGGGATAAAGAAGCACACCACCAAAGCCTAAATGATGAACCACCAGCTAGTATAAAGGGCTTCTTGGCTCACCACTAATGAATTATCCACTCTTTACGGATAAAGAAACTAGGATAGGAGTTATTCACTCTCTAAAGATATTCACTCACATTGAGAGAAATCTCATAACTTCATATACTTGAATTATTATTTGTCATTTACAATGAGATTACACATATATTTATAGAGATATTGCTAAACAAAAGTAAAGACTTTTTGAATTCTTGGAAATTGAATAGATTCCTAGGAATTCACCTAATAATTACTCTTAAAAACAATAGCATAATAAAGACTCATAAAAGCTATGAATAAAGAGACTTAGATGCATGCGCCTAATTATTAGATGCACTTAAACTCGATAAGAGTCTAAATTTGTGCACCAACTTTGGAAGTCGAATAGTCATCATAGAAGGTCGTTAAATAGTAGTAGAAATCAACAAAAGTAGCCTCCTATCCTTAGGTTGTTGTAGGGGAGTTTCACAATTGATAACAAGCTTCATAAATTGACAGCAATGTCCCATAATCGGTAACTTCACCCTTCACGTAACTAAATTGTAGTAGAAATTAGCTTTCGCTTGCATGAATAGCAAATCAATTGCTTCAATCAATGAAATAAGAGTTGAGCTTGTAGGTTAATCAATAGGATCCGATGCTCCTCTGTCAGGAAACCTTTCACAACAAGTTGGTTGATGATGTAAAGAGCACGCGAATCAGACACTGGATCTGTAAGATAGAAGGATTATAAAAAAATTTTCATCAACCTAAGGAGCATCCTCCTCAACTTGAGAAGCATGCCTCTTAAGGTGAGGTGCACCACACCTCACATGGAGAAGCGCGCTCATAGGCCTAATGATGGCGATCTTGAGGGACACGTTCCTTAACACTCTTATATGGCATTCCTATTTGTAGGTGGGTGTGGTCTACCAGCCTAAAGATAAATTCTGACATTCTATTTGCACAAATAATTGACTAGATCATTGATATGGATATGTGTCACGGGCCGATCGATTCCTCGTTCCTTTGCACCCGTGCGGCCTTAGGATTTCTCCCAAGCAGCCTTTCCACTCAAACTCACAAAACTCTTAGAGAGAGAAACTCTAGAGAGAGAAGCTCTGGTTTTATATTTCTTGTGTAGAATGAGATCCCTACAATGAGGGGGAGGAGCCCCTATTTATACAAGACTAGGCAAACCGTATCCGTAGATCCCTCCTCGATCTAACGGTGGAGATTACATCTCCCCAACTACCACCTACCCGTATTAATTACATAGGAGTAGCTTCCATCTTCCACCTACCGTATTAATTACATAGGAGTAGCCCTATCTACTACCTACTTATATTGAATGCCTTGGCGTACGATTACCGTATCGCCCGCCCCTAGGAATAATCTAGAAGACTCAAGAAAACCCTAGAATACGGAGATCACGGTTGAGGGTTGCTCGTGCCAAGGTTCGGTCACGGTCTCGCCCAAGAACCCTCTTGGATCGTTCAAGTCTTCGAGCCGTGACATTCTCCCCCACCTAATCAGGCGACGCCCTCGTCGCGTCTTCGGCATGAAATGCTTCAATTTCTTTCTTGAATTGCCAAAGAGCGTCTTCGGGTTCCCAGCTCGCTTCACTCTCCGGAAGACCCTTCCATCGAATCATGTATTCCCGCTTCGGCGCACGGTACCGCTTCCGTATGACTCGGTCGGCCATGATGTGGTCGACTTCTCGATCATACGATGTCTTCGCTCCCATTGGTGCCCGTTGCGACTCTCCTCGGTTCGGATCTTCCTCATCTACATGGAAAGGTTTGAGCATACTTACGTGAAAAACCGGGTGTGCCTTTAGCTTAGGCGGCAACTCCAGCTTGTATGCGACCTTTCCGACCCGTTGAAGCACACTGAACGGCCCTTCGTAGCGTCGGATCAACCCTTTGTGCACGTCTTTGTATCGAAGGACCACGTGTAGTTTGGCTAACACTTGGTCTCCGACTTGGAACTCCACGTGCCGACGCTTTCGGTCCGCCCATTTCTTCATGCGCTTCGAAGCCTTGTGCAGGCATGCCCTCGCTAAGTCCGCTTGTTCATGCCATTCCTTTGCGAACTTGAAGGCCGGAGGGCTACACCCCTTGTAGCCCGATGCAACCGCACTTGGAGTTTGCGGTTGTTGCCCCGTCGAGATCTCGAACGGACTCTGGCCGGTCGACTCGCTCCGTTGTAAGTTGTAGGAGAACTGGGCCACGTCGATTAGCTTTGCCCAGTTTACTTGAGTCGTGCTCACGTAGTGCCGAAGGTAAATCTCCAGGAGAGCATTGGTCCGCTCCGTCTGACCGTCGGTTTGCGGATGCAAACTCGTGGAGAAATTCAGTTCCGATCCCAGCAGCTTGAAGAGCTCCGTCCAGAATCGCCCTGTGAATCGGGGGTCACGATCGCTCACGATCGTTCTTGGTACTCCCCAGTATTTAACTACATACCTTAAGAAGAGCTTGGCCGCTTCTTCGGCCGGGCAATCCTTCGTTGCAGGCACGAACGTTGCGTACTTGGAGAACCGGTCAACCACCACCATAAGCGTCCGACACCCTTCGGACTTGGGTAGGTTGACGATGAAGTCCATGGAGACACTCTCCCATGGACGAGTAGGGATAGGAAGAGGCTCCAGAAGCCCCGGCGACGAACGTTGTTCGAGCTTGTCTTGTTGGCATACAAGACAAGTCTTCACATATGCTTCGACGTCGTCCCGCATTTGAGGCCAGTAGAACTGCTCCTCAATGAGCGCCAAGGTACGGTGGATCCCTGGATGACCCGCCCATTTTGAATCGTGGCACTCTCGCAGCACTTCCTTCCTCAGCTTGTCGTAGAGTGGCACATACGATCGCCGTCCGTCCCTTGGTGTAGAGAAGCTCGTCTTCACACCAGAATTGGCGAGTCTTGCCCTCCCGCGCATACCGTAGGAGTCCTTCAGCTCTTGGATCATGCTTGATCCCTTCTTTGATACGGTCGATCCACGGCCAATCCGGTCGACTCACGATGTTAGCCAGCTCCGCCTTTCGACTCAGTGCGTCTGCCACGGAGTTGGACTTCCCGGCTTGTACTCCAAAGACGTAATCGATTCGGCCAAGAAATCCCGCCATCGAGCTTGCTTCGGACTCGGCTTCTTTTGTGTCCGGAAGTAGCTCGTGGCCACGTTGTCCGTCCTACGACGAACTTTGCTCCCAAGATGTAGTGCCTCCACGTCCGAAGGCAATGGACCACCGCGGTCATCTCCTTCTCTTGAACGGTATACCGTCGTTCGGCATCGTTCAACTTTCGAGACTCGAACGCGACCAGGATGGCCATCCTGCATGAGAACACCACCTATAGCAAAGTCGGAAGCGTCAGTCTCTACCTCGTATGGCTTTGCGTGATCGGGCAACACCAGCACCGGCTCCTCGGTCATGGTTTGCTTCAGTCGATCAAACGCCTTTTGGCATCGAGTGGTCCACTCCCACGGCTTGTCCTTCTTCAGCATATCCGTGAGTGGCACCGTGATGCTCGAGTAGCCCCGAATGAAGCGCCTGTAGTAGTTGGTGAGGCCAAGGAATGACCTCAACTCCGTCACTTTGGTTGGCGGCTTCCATTCGACTATCGCTTGAATCTTTGC
Source organism: Corymbia calophylla (assembly GCA_014182845.1). Lineage (NCBI taxonomy): Eukaryota > Viridiplantae > Streptophyta > Magnoliopsida > Myrtales > Myrtaceae > Corymbia > Corymbia calophylla. Next base: position 20,194,836 of record CM024695.1, read on the forward strand.
TCCGTCCATCCGAACTCGTCCGCCCCCGACAATGTGTCCCAAGAAAGGAACTTCCTTCGGGCAAATGCACACTTCTCGCGCTTTACTCGGATAGTTCGTTCTCGCGCAAGACTTGAAAGACTTGCTTCACATGCTCGATGTGCTCCTCCAACGTCCGGCTATAGATCACAATATCGTCTAGATAAACTACTACGAACCGATCAAGGAACGGATGTAGTGCCTTATTCATCATCGTGCAGAAAGTGGCCGGAGCGTTGGTGAGACCGAACGGCATGACGAGGAACTCGTATGATCCGTATCGCGTCACGCATGCGGTCTTCGGCTCGTCCCCTTCAACAATCCGAACCTGGTAGTAGTAGCCGATCGGAGATCCAACTTGGTGAACCATCGTGCTCCTCCAAGTTGATCGAATAGATCCGCGATGAGCGGGATCGGGTACTTGTTCTTCACCGTGAGCTTGTTCGGTGCCGGTAGTCAATGCACATCCGGAGTGACCCATCGTGCTTCTTTTGGAAAAGGACCGGCGCACCGAACGGAGATTTGGACGGCCGAATATACCCCGCATCGAGCAGCTCCTTGAGTTGTCTCCTCAATTCTTCCATTCCGGGGTGCCATGCGATAGGGTGCCATGGCGGGTGGTCGAGCTTCGTGCACGAGCTCGATCCGATGATCCACTCTCTTCTAGGTGGGAGCTTCTTAGGAAGCTCGGATGGCATCACATCCGCGAACGTGTTGAGAACTCGGGTTACCTCAGTGGGAACCACCTCCACCTTGCCCGCATCTTCCTCAACCTTTACTGTGGCCAGGAAGGTTATTTCTCCTTTCCGAACTCCCTTTGAGAGTTGCATTGCTGACAGCATCTTCCGATCGCGACCCGATGCGCGATGGATTGGAATCATGCACTGACACCGCTTATCCAGAATGCAAATACAATCCGCAAAGGGTAGTACACCCGCATTGATCCTATCGAAGAATCCTAGACCTAGAACAAAATCATAGTCGTCTAGGGAATTACCTCGATAGTTTCCTTGCTTGACCATGGTCCGAGGTGAAGCTCCACGTCCCTAGCCAATCCGCTAGTTGGGACCTCCTTGGAGTTCACCGTCTTGAGCCAACCGGCTCCTTTCTCGACCGGAAGATCAAGTTTCTTCGCGGCCTCTTGAGATATGAAAAGATCGGAGGCTCCAGTGTCCACGAGTGCACTCATCGTGGTGTCGCCGATCTTTATATCTACGAACATCATCCCCTTAGACTCTTTAGCTTTCTTCGTCTTGAGGGAACTGAGAATACGCAATGACCCCAGTCGCGATTCCTCCTTTGGCTCATCCTCCTTGCAAAGAGCCGCCAGCTTGGCCTTGTTCGGGCAATCGCGTGCCATATGCGAACCGTCACAGAAAAAGCACTTATATGTGCGTACCTTTCTTTGTCCTCCACCGCTTGACTCCGCATGAAATTTAGGAGGCCCGGTCGGGGGTCTGCCTCCATACGGACGATGGAATCTCCCTCGATCTCCCCCTCCAAAGGGCTTGTCCCTTGGACGAGAGTCCGTCTTGGGTACGGAAGGTGCCTTGTACTCCACAAGCGACTCGGCCACAGCAATGGCCGCCGTGAGATCTCCCACGCTGCACCGCTTGAGCTCCTGCTTTGTCCAGGGTTTGAGACCACCCATGAACTGATGGTACGCCTCCGTGTCGCTCATCGAAGGGATTTGGAGAAGTAACTCCGAAAACCGTTTGATGTAGTCACGCACCGCACCTCTCTGCTCGAGCCGTTTCAGCTCATTCCGAGCATCCTCCTCCGCGTACGAAGGGTAATACATTCGTCGGAATTCTTCGACGAATCCTTCCCATGTCGTGATGGGATCGCCACTCCTCCCATCCGACCGACGACGCCACCACAACAATGCATTATCAACTAGATACATAGATGCAGTGTTTACCCGGGTAATGTCGTCGTTGATTCCCATGGCCTGGAAGTACCGTTCCATGTACCATAGGAAGTTGTCCACGTCCTTGGCCACCCGCGAGCCCCTGAACTTGTCCGGCTTGGGTGCGTCCGTTCGTGGACCAGCATGCACCGTGACCACTCCGTTCACGCGTGCCGCTTCCGCTTCAGCAAGTCTCCCCTTGAGTTCCTCCACCTCAGTACGCATGGCCACCATCATGGCTTCCAAGGTATCCCCGCGTTGTTCTAGTTCTTGCCTAAGGGTCCCCAGCAACTCGCCTCGGAGCTCTCCCATGCCGGTCTTGAGCTCTTGCACCTCGGCCTCGAGCTCCTCCTTACCAGCTTCAACTCCATCGACGGTCTGGGTCAGGTCATCGACCGATCCTTGGATCTCGGAGGCGAACAGCTCCACCTTTATCACCCGACGATCCAGATCCCCTAGAGTATCCCTCGAACTAGAACCAGCACGGCTCTTCCTCCCCTTGGTGCCTTTGGCAGCAGCCCTTCCACGCTCCTCATGATCCGCTTCCAATGCGATCAACACTTCAGGACGGGATTCAGCCATTGCGCCTAGGAATGAACTCGCTCTGATACCACTTGTCACGGGCCGATCGATTCCTCGTTCCTTTGCACCCGTGCGGCCTTAGGATTTCTCCCAAGCAGCCTTTCCACTCAAACTCACAAAACTCTTAGAGAGAGAAACTCTAGAGAGAGAAGCTCTGGTTTTATATTTCTTGTGTAGAATGAGATCCCTACAATGAGGGGGAGGAGCCCCTATTTATACAAGACTAGGCAAACCGTATCCGTAGATCCCTCCTCGATCTAACGGTGGAGATTACATCTCCCCAACTACCACCTACCCGTATTAATTACATAGGAGTAGCTTCCATCTTCCACCTACCGTATTAATTACATAGGAGTAGCCCCCATCTACTACCTACTTACATTGAATGCCTTGGCGTACGATTACCGTATCGCCCGCCCCTAGGAATAATCTAGAAGACTCAAGAAAACCCTAGAATACGGAGATCACGGTTGAGGGTTGCTCGTGCCAAGGTTCGGTCACGGTCTCGCCCAAGAACCCTCTTGGATCGTTCAAGTCTTCGAGCCGTGACATATGCATGTGACTAGTGTATAAGTTATTATTAAAACATGTAAGCCATTGTCGATGACCCTAATACATGTTATCAATATTGATGTACATCGATGACCATCAATAATCTATGGTATGTTTAGCAATTGTCGACAAGGATATTGATTAAAAGGGTCGATAAAAATTATTGAGTGAAAGATCAAGAGAACGATAAATATCTAAAGAGTGTCAAAATGCAATTATAGAATTTCGACTCTGAAATCAATGATGAGTGAAGCTATAGAGACTGGCAAATCATGGAGCAAGGATGGGTGAGTCAACATATATAGACATGAAGGATCAAAACATAGAACAACCGCTTGAAGACGAGATCATAAAGTTGTGAAAATGTGGGCCTAAGATCCTCGGAGACGTGAACTTGAAGGCATGGCTATAACTATAAAAGAACTGCTCTTAGACAGTTATGTCACGAACACTATAAATACTAGTGTCCATTTATTGGAGACCCCCCCTTGTACACAAACAAACAAACATGTTATCTTTAAATTTATACAAAATAGTTATAGTTTTTAGACTCATGTCATCGATTAAATTATAGTGTGTTTCTTAGCTGTAGTTTTCAGATCCGCATTATCGATTAGTTTCCAACGTGTATCTTTATTGCATATCACGTGAACTGCGTCATTGATTAAATTCCAACATTGCATCTTTATGTTGTCAAGTTTCGTAGTTGATTAATTCCAATGAACATCTTTGGCATGCTTAGCAGAACTTATGTGGTTGATTTGAGAAAGTATAATGGTTAGAATACGGAATCAACAAAGTCCATTGATGCAACCTAGTAATGACATGATAGGATGTTGACTCCATAGTCAGTGGTACAACAAGAGCAAGGTGGAGATGTCAACATCTCAAGACAACTTATTGATGAGCAGAGAAGACAATTGGAGTCAAGTCCTATGTTGTTGGCTATCATAAGAAGGATGTTTCAAGAGCACAAGAATCAAACGACTAACCAAATGATGAAGTACCTCATTGATGTGGTCAAAATAATGGTTGTCAATGTCCTTCATAAGATTATTCCCAAGCCTAGAGCTTCAAACCAATTAATTCATATGCAAGTGGATTCTACACCGATTGGGCATGTTCTTTCATCAACATTTGCTCAAGTTACCTTTAGTATTGTAGTACATATAACTCCACTCGCACCATTTATTAAAAATTTTACAAAGGCCTGAAGTTATTGGTGCTTTCCAGAATAGTGGGGTCGTAACTATCAATGGGAGAGTAACTTACCTAGCCCTATTCAAGTCAACTTAGGTGAGAATAACAATGGCAATTTAATAAATCAAAATGCTTAGTAATGTCATTGCCAAATGTGGAAAATATACAATCGATTGGACCAATACCTCATGTCAACAATGCAAGGCTTGTTGGGATAATATCTCAACCTAACATAGCACTTGCTCCCCATATAGGCTTAATGTTATGATCGGTGATCAATATAGACCACCATCTTCATCTAAGGGGTAGAATAATCAAAGACCTATTAGGTGAAGTAATGATTTTGCCCCATCCTATATATTTCCCTAAAGACCTAATATGGTAGTGATAATCATATTAGACCACAATCTTATTAGAGCTGACAATACAACCTAGAGAGGGATGAATAGATTGAATAAGAAACTATGAAGATCTTTTGTAGAATACAACATGTCACCAAAAAAAACTTCACCCACAGTTGTCGGTAAACTAATACGTAATGAGGAGTAGTGTTGATAAATAGATTATGAAATCAGGAGTGTTAATAATAAAGAGATAGAAGATACTATATTGAGATTGATATTGGTTTGGTCTTATTCCTAAGCCTATGTTTACTTTCAAGACTAACAGTCATAATCGGGTTATAATCTACTAGTAATCAGCATGATAGATCACACTATTGTCATGACCCGTCCTTCGCACTCAAAAGGGTGTTTTAAATTGAGGATCCTTTGATGGACGGCACAAAGGAGGGATTTAGACGTATTTAATCGTGAAGTTGCCCTTAAAGTCACGTCCACCAAAAATGGCATTACTTCATCTTTAATATTGACCGATTGAGTTTGACTCTCCACAACCACAAGTCTCCCAAACCCAAACCTCTTGTGACAGTGAAGTTTATCATGACTTGACCTTGACGCCACGGTACATCTTACGAAGAAGAAATTGGGCGTAAATGCAAGTTTAGGGGTATTTTTACTATGATAATCCTCTTGAAAGAACCTTCACCAAAAAGATGGCATCACTTCAAGATTCATGGTGAGTCTCTTCAAGATTCATACCTACACAACAATTTTTTTTATATTTGTTATTGGACAATCTAAATATCATCTAGGACACAAACTTTGAAAAATGTTTTTAGATAGAAAACAACATCGATTCAAGACCTATAAGATATCAAATCTAAGCTCTTCGAATGCTCTATGAAAGTCTAGATACATCTAAACTTGGAAATGAAGCTTTAATCCTCATAACAACCATTAAAGATAATTGGTCCAAAACTCCGAATTTCACAAAACTTCATCAATCAAACAAACATCATTTCAAGCCATCATACAACCATCAAACAACCATAGATTATCAAACTCAAGCATATTTAAGGTCCTAAAGCTAAATCCTAACCCCAATCATCTAAGATAATCTCGCTTCATTGGATTTAAGAAAAAAAGAGAATACCTTGCGATCCTTCACACTTTGAGCTCAATCGATCGACTATCAAACTACCATAGCAAGCTACGGACATCGATGAACCTTTGGAGACATTGAGAATCGTCGGGAACCTAAACCAATCTACACTCTAATTCGTGCATTGCAACGTCATAGTCAAGATTTAGTTAAGTCACTTACTACATCAGCTTGAAATTAAGGAGAACAAATGAACAAAGAGAAATGAGAAGGACGACGGCTCAACGACGGCGTGAGGGCGGTGAAGCAATGGTGGTGGTATGCAGTGAACGGTGGTGGACAGTAGTAGTGAATGGTGATAAACAGAAGACAAAGAAGAGGGAGAAAGAGAGAGAATGAGGCATGAGAGTGTGTGTTAGGTGATGGAGAGAGTGAAAATAAGGGAAATGAGAGAAATGAGAAAATAAAAAGAGATGTGTAGTTTTTCAAGCATGATCAGTAAAATCCAAAGCACTCAAGTATTCTATTATCTTCCCAGCATATACTCTCCTTAAAACCCTCTCCACCAAGCAAATACATAGCAAAAGTCTTCTACCCAAAATATCTACATCCCATCCCATTAATGCAAGGAAGAAACACATACCAAAATGAAGTCCATCCCCTATCTCCTCTTCAATGGGCATCCAAGGCAGCCTCCAAGTAAACCAATATTTGTTCTCTCTTCTCTCTCCAATAATGGTTTCTAGAAGGGAAATTAAGAGTATTAAATGGGATAGATGGCAAATTAGCATTTTCCTCTTCATTTCCTCTTAATGGCGCCCACCACCTCCGATAATCAGCCCAAATGACTCACCCTCTGATGCGGGGGCAACAAAACATAAATCTTCCAATGATTATATGCCCAACTCAACTCAAGCTTCATCAATCCATTAAGCCAATTTGTCAATCATGGAAGCACGTGGCAAATTCATCCTCAACATGGTCCAATGGATTTAGGACACATAAGATAGCATTTGCCTATGATTTTATGGCTTAAATGCAAGGTTGAAGTAGCAATGGATATGTTCTCTTTGTATGGTGTGCTATGTTTGTCTTCTTATGTCTTAATTCCTTTAGTGTGTTATGTTTGTCTTCTTGAGTCTTTAATGCAAGACTAGAATGTCAAAGAGTTTTTATTGCAAGTTTGAAAGAATGGGGAGCTAGTCTACATTATCAGGCTGAAGAGTATCAATGTAGAGTGTGCTCAATTTGTCTTCTTACATTAGAGGGTCTTTAATGCAATGTTAGAATTTCAAAGAGTCTTTATTGTAAGTTTGAAAGAATGGGAGCTAGTCTTCATTTCTAGGCTGAGATGTAAGAAGTAAAGTGTGCTAACATTTATTGTAAGAGTCTTAGTACAATGTCCTAGTATGGCTATAAATAGAGATGTAATTCGTATGGAGGACACACCTAATATGCAATCCATGAGATTTCCTCTTGAAGAGAGTCATTTTCTTCAAATTTCGGTTCTTTATCCATATGGTGGTGAGCCTTAAGTTCTTTATCCTTGGTTGGTAGATTGTTCCTTTAGGCCTTGGTGGTGAGCTACATCTATCCTATCTTCATTTTCATCCATAATACACTGCATTTTTGCCCCCATTCCACATTCCAGCAGGTTCCCATTTTAATAGAAATCACTAGCACATTTCATCTTCCATATATCCAAATACACGTTTATTCATTCACTCTTTCCATAAGACACTACCCAAGAAACGAATTTTTCACATCTTTGTTCCCGTCACGTATCAAGTTGGTATCAGAGCTTCTAGGTTGAAGTAGCAAGTTGGTATCAGAGCTTCTAGGTTGAAGTGGTTAGGTGAGTTATTCCATTCTCCATTTGATACTTCCATTCTCAAATGGATGAACCGGCTCCGAGAGGCTTGACTTTGGAGCAAGCTCACAATGAAAGGCGTGATCGTGCCATAAACCAACTCCAACAACAAATGGAGCGAGTTCTCAACCTCTTAGAGAACCAAACAAGACAAGAAGCTCCACCACGAGAACCTCCCATTAATTGTCCACGCCGTAATAATCCACATCCAAGTTCCGATGATGAATCCAACAATATAGGAAGTTATTCTAGTGACTCGGACTATCGAGCTAGAAGAAGAAGAGGAAGGCACAAGGACAACGATCGTGACGTCTAGGTAGAGGTACCTGAATTTGAAGATAGCCTGAATCTCGATGATTTATTGATTGGTTGCATGTTGTAGAACGAATGTTTGAGTTTAAATCTTACTCGGATGTAAAGAAATGTAAGGTTGATGTGCTCAAGTTTAAAAAGTATGCCTCACTTTGGTGGGGAAACCAAAAAAATCAAAGAATCCGAGAAGGAAAAAGTAGAGTTAAGTCTTGGGAAAAACTCAAGAAGCTTATGAAAAAGAGGTTTTTGCCCGTCAACTATAAGCAAAACCTATTTTTAAAGCTAAAATCTCTTAGGCAACATGGGAAGACTGTGGAAGAGTATATCAGGGAGTTTGAACAACTCCTTATGCGGTGTGATATACTGAAAGCACAAGAACAAACTATTGCTTGTTTTCTCGGAGGATTAAACCAGGAAGTCCAAGATTTGGTTGAGCTTTAGCCATATTGGACCTTTGAAGATATTTGCAAGCTGGCCATTAAGATGGAGAAACAACTAAAAGGAGGGAGAAGGTTCTCGACGAAACCTTCAACTAGGGGAACATCTTTCTTTAAGGGTTCTTCTTCTAGTAAGGTGGAGAGTATCCCGAAACAAGATAAAGGAAAGGAGAAGTCTACTGAGTTTGGTAAAGATCTTCCTAAGAAACCAGAAAGTGGAGATAGAAAGTGCTTCAAATGCCCTAATCGAAGGGTTATGACCCTTCAAGAAATTGAAAAGATTAATTTTGAGCTTCAAGAGGCTGAACAAGCCCAAATTGATTCCGGATCAGAGAAGGAAGACGAGGTTGTAGCACAAGCCGATGAAGGCAAGTTGCTGGTCATCCAAAGGGCTTTACACACCATGATTGCAGCAAATACGGAAGAACAAAAGGAGAACATCTTCCAAACCCGTTGCACAATTAATGGGAAGGTGTGTACATTGATCATCGATAGCGGGAGTTGCACCAATGTGGCTTCCACAGCAATGGTGGAGAAGGTGAAGCTAACAACTTCCAAGCATCCCCAACCTTGTAAGCTTCAATGGCTTAACAAAGGAAGTGATCTCCAGGTAACCAAGCAAGCTCTTGTATAATTTTTTTTTTGGCAAAAGTTACCAATACCAAGTCCTATGTGATATTATTCCTATGGATGCATGCCATTTATTGTTGGGAAGGCCTTGGCAATTTGATAGGAAAGCCGTTCATGATGGCCATAGAAACACTTACTCATTCCACAAGGAACAAAAACACATCACTCTTGCACCGTTAAGCCCATCTTTAATCCACAAAAATCAACCTGGGGTGGGAAACACAAGTAAGGAAAACCTATTCTTGAGTGAAACACGGGTTGAGAGAGCTATCAATAAATAAAAGAATGTATTTGCTTTGTTTATTGTAGAAAAAAAGAGTGAGATGGAGAGACCCACACATCCAAAAATGCATTTCTGTTAAACGAATTTGCGAGATGTGTTCCGGAGGAATTACCACCGGATTACCTCCCTTGAGAGGTATTGAACATCAAATCAACTTGCTTCCCGGTGCTCCACTCCCTAATAAGGCTGCCTATCGATGCAATCCAGAAGAAACCAAAGAGTTGCAAATGCAAGTAGTGAGCTCATTGCTAGAGGATACGTGAGGGAAAGCATGAGCCCTTGTTCGGTTCTAGCCCTACTTGTGCCAAAGAAGGATGGTTCTTTTCGAATGTGTGTAGATAGCCAAGCCATCAACAACATAACCATTAAGTATAAGTATCCCATACCTAGACTTGATGACATGCTTGATGAGTTGTATGGCTCTACGGTATTCTCCAAGATTGATTTGCAAAGTGGCTACCATCAATCAGAATGAGGGAAGGAGATGAATGGAAGATAGCCTTCAAAAGGAGGCCTCTATGAGTGGTTAGTTATGCCATTTGGCCTTTCTAATGCTCCAAGCACTTTCATGAGGCTTATGAATGAGGTACTTCGTCCATTTATTGGCCACTTTGTGGTTGTCTATTTTGATGATATTCTCATGTATAACAAGAGTGAGGATGAGCATTCATCTCACTTAAAACAAGTTTTTGAAGTCTTGAGGAAACAAAAGCTCTACACCAAGAAGGAAAAGTGTGAGCTCTTCTCTCCAAGCATCATATTCCTTGGTTATGTAATTTCTAAGGATGGGATTTCCATAGATCAATCCAAAGTAGACGCAATGAAGTCGTGGCCGACTCCAAAGTCCATTTTCGATGTGAGGAGCTTTCATGGTCTTGCCTCTTTTTACCGATGATTTGTGAAGAACTTTAGCACCACTATGGCACCCATTACTGAATGCATGAAGAAGGGATCATCTGAGTGGACAAAGGTTGCCCACAATGCCTATGAAGTTGTCAAACAAAAACTTTGCGAGTCTCCTATCCTTGCTCTTCCAGATTTTGATAAAGTATTTGAAGTTGAATGCGATGCTAGTGGAGTTGGCATCGGTGCTGTTCTTGTCCAAGCCCAAAAACCTTTGGTCTATTTTAGCGAGAAGTTGACGGAATCAAGAAGGAACTACTCTACTTATGATAAAGAGTTCTATGCCATCATAAGAGCTCTTGATCATTGGAGTCACTATTTGAGGCCTAAACAATTTGTTCTTCATTTCGATCATGAGGCTCTCAAATTTATTAGCGGCCAACACAAACTCAATTCGCGGCATGCTAAGTGGGTAGAATTTCTTCAATCCTTTTCCTTTGTCTCAAAGTACAAACCTGGCCACACTAATGCTGTAGCGGATGCTTTATCAAGAAGATATTCCATGCTTACCGTTCTGGATTCTAGGATCCTTGGCTTCCAATCGATGAAAGAACTTTATTCTGAAGATCCTGAGTTCTCATCCATCATCTCTGATTGCAAGCATGGTACTCATGGTGTTTATTTAGTCCAAGACGGATTCCTCTTTAAAGGTAACAAACTCTGTGTGCCAAAAAGTTTGTTTAGAGAACTATTGATCCGAGAAGCGCATGGTGGAGGGTTAGCTGGTCACTTCGGCATTAACAAAACTCTTGAGGTTCTAAAAGAGCATTTTTATTGGCCAAAGGTGAATGGAGACATGCACGCTATCATCTTGAGATGTGCCACTTGTCAAAGGGCAAAGAGCCATTTCCATTAGGAATTGTATACTCCACTTCCGGTTCCACTGCAGCCTTGGGAAGATGTTAGTATGGATTTTATTGTGGCTCTTCCAAGAACTCAAAGGGGAAAAGATGCCATCATGGTAGTTGTTGATCGATTCTCTAAAATGGCTCTTTTCGTGCCATGTCACAAGACGGATGATGCATCTCATATTGCTGAATTATATTTCAAAGAGATTATTCGCCTTCATGGAGTACCAAAGACCACTGTGTCGAACCGCGATTCCAAGTTCTTGAGTTATTTCTGGAAGACACTATGAAGGATGCTTGGTACACGGCTCTTATTCAGCACCACTTGTCATCCTCAAACCGATGGCCAAATGGAGGTAACAAATCGTACCCTTACCACTCTTCTTCATAGTATGGTGAGCAAGTCTTTAAAATATTGGGATTTGAAGCTTACGCATGCTGAGTTTGCTTATAATCGATCATCGAGTTATACTACTGGTCGATCACCTTTTGAAGTTGTGTATGGAATCAATCCTCTCACATCGATTGATTTGATTCCAATTCCATCCAACTCGCAAGTTAACTTCGATGGCAAAGAAAGAGCGGAATCAATGAAGAAACTTCATGAGCATATTCGATCCAGGATCGAAAGGGCCAATAAGTCTTATAAGAAGAAAGCTAATCAGCATCGCAAGAAGGCTCAATTCCAACCGGGCGATCTTGTATGGGTTCATTTGAGGAAAAAAAGATTTCCAACTCGATGAAAGAACAAACTCATGCCTAGAGCTGATGACCCATTTAAAGTTATCGAGCGAATTGGTGACAATGCATATAAGATTGATCTTCCTAGAGAATTTGGAGTTTCGGGGACTTTTAATGTGGAAGACATTTCTCCTTACTTGGAGGATGAAGATTTTTCTAATTTGAGGACAAATCTCAAACAACCCGGAGAGGATAATGCGGGGGCAGCAAAACATAAATCTTCCAATGATCATATGCCCAACCCAACTCAAGCTTCATCAATCCATTAAGCCAATTTGTCAATCATGGAAGCATGTGGCAAATTCGTCCTCAACATGGTCCAATGGATTCAGGACACATAAGATAGCATTTGCCTATGATTTATGGCTTAAATGCAAGGCTGGAGTAACAATGGATGCGTTCTCTTTGTATGGTGTGCTATGTTTGTCTTCTTGTGTCTTAATTCCTTTAGTGTGTTATGTTTGTCCTCTTGAGTCTTTAATGCAAGACTAGAATGTCAAAGATTTTTTATTGCAAGTTTGAAAAAATGGGGAGCTAGTCTACATTAGTAGGCTGAAGAGTATGAATGTAGAGTGTGCTCAATTTGTCTTCTTACATTAGAGGGTCTTTAATGCAAGGTTAGAATTTCAAAGAGTCTTTATTGTAAGTTTGAAAGAATGGGAGCTAGTCTTCATTTCTAGGCTGAGATGTAAGAAGTAGAGTGTACTGACATTTATTGTAAGAGTCTTAGTACAATGTCCTAGTATGGCTATAAATAGAGATGTAATTCGTATGGAGGACACACCTGATATGCAATCCATGAGATTTCCTCTTGAAGAGAGTCATTTCCTTCAAATTTCAATTCTTTATCCATTTGTATGGTGGTGAGCCTTAAGTTCTTTATCCTTAGTTGGTGGATTGTTCCTTTAGGCCTTGGTGGTGAGCTGCATCTATCCTAGCTTCGTTTTCATCAATAATACACTCCATTTTTGCCCCCATTCCACATTCCAGCAAGTCCCATTTTAATAGAAATCACTAGCACATTTCATCTTCCATATATCCAAATACACATTTATCCATTTACTCTTTCCATAAGACACTACCTAAGAAATGAATTTCTCACCTCTTCGTTCCTGTCACGCATCACCCTCCAATAATGGCTTCTAGAAGATCATTAGGGGTATAATTGTAATTTTGGTCTAGGCACTATTAATGACACTATTTACGCACATAGCCAAATAGTGTACAAGCCTCTAAAAGTAAAAAACAGGCTTGAATTAGCAAAAATGGGCTCGAGCTTGGCAAGATGGGCTTGATGGGCCCCCTTGGTAAAATTTAATGGGGGAGAGGCCCATTGGGCTATGCCTTGTGCATGGGCACTTGCGGTCTCCAATTTCAGCCCATTTTTCCTTATTCCAAAATTTAGGGCTTAAATGATAATTAGGGCAACTAATGAGGCGATGTCTAATAGGATTGTCTCTTAATTCCTTAAAGTTTAACACCCATACCCAAATTATGAATTGTGGCTAAAATTAATCAAATGCGATTTTAATACAAATTAAATGAATGGGTGGCTTTTAGGGGTTTCACGCGTTTGACTCGTGGTTGATTCAATATCAATCCACATTTGTGACTTTTCGATTCATGGATGACTCTATGTTGTCATGTAATGTGAGGGATCAATTGCTCGTTCCAAAGTACATGATTATTTGGAATTGGTTTAGGGTTGTTCACAATTAGTATAATAATCGTATGGAATCACCCACAATTCGATTATACACTATTGTCGGATCAATCTATAACCGTTCCTAGATCGGCCTATAATGGTGTAAGATTGTCCCTCATCAATCCTTATAGTCGAGCGGTTTGTCCATGGTGGAGTTCTCTGGTCGTACACGTCTAAATCCTCAATAACTGTTCCCAATATGTTATTTGACTCAAGAACAATTCTTGAATCAATTCAGGGTCTAATCCTACTGACGATGCATTGATAATTAAACCATTCATTATATCCTAAATGGGGATCAAATTTTAGGATGTCACAAACCCATGGAATAACGTTATACCCAAATTCTACCTTGGCTTGCATCATCATCAATGGTACTAAGTTGGTTGATGGAGCTAAGTTGGATGCTCTCGCATCATTCTTCCTGAGTTGTTTAAGATTTATCATCAAATTTGAGAGATTTTTATCCTCCTAGTAAGGAGAAAGGTCTCCCACATAAAAAGTTGCCGAAACTCTAAACTCTCCAAAAAGATCGATTTTATATGCATGGTCACCAATTCACTCTATAATTTTAAATGGATTATTAGCTCTAAGCATGAGCTTGTTCTTTCGTCGAGACATAAATCTCTCCTTCCTCAAATGAACCCATACAAGATCATCTAGTTGGAATTGAGCCTTCTTTCGATGCTAGTTGGCTTTCTTCTTGTTTGACTTGTTGGCCTTCTCAATCTTGAATTGAATATGCTCATGAAACTTATTTATCGATTGGAAACCAAGAATCCCATTTGTCACGTCTTGAATTGAGTTTGCGTTAGCCATTAATAAACTTGAGGGCCTCATGATCAGAATAAAGAACAAATTGTTTTGGTCTCAAATAATAACCCCAATGATTTAGAGCTTTAGCAATGGTATATAACTCCTTATTATAAGTCTTTGAATCTGTCAACTTATTATTGAAATACACTAAAAGTTTTTGGGCTTGTACAAGAACAACACTGATGCCAACTCCGCTTGCATCATATTCAACTTCAAATGCTTTATCGAAACTAGGAATGGGAAGAATAGGGGACTCGTAAAGTTTATGCGTGATTACCTCAAAAGTATTTTGAGTAGTCTTTGTCAATTCGAAAGAACTCTTCTTCATGCATTCAATGATTGAAGTCATAAAGGTACTGAAATCTTTTACGAACCGTCAATAAATAGAAACAAGTCCATGAAAACTCTTTACATAGAAATGGACTGGAATAGGCCAAGTTTTCATAGCTTCCACCTTAGGCTCACTGATGGAGATCCCATCTTCAAAAACCACATAACCAAGGATAACAATGCTTGGAGAGAAGAATTGACATTTCTCCATTTTAGCATAGAGTTTTTGTTTTCTCAAGACTTTGAAAACCTACTTCAAATGAGATATATGCTCCTATTTGTTCCTGCTACATCATCGAAATGTACAACAACACATCGACCAATAAAAGAACGAAGAACCTTATTCATGAGTCTCATTAAGGTACTCGGAGCATTAGATAGCTCGAATGTACCATCCACTCACAAAGGTCTCCTTTAGTTTTGAAAGTCGTTTTCCACTCATCTCCTTCTCGCATCATGATTTGGTTATAGCAATTCAGCAATTCTATCTATAAGAGGATAGTAGAACCATTTAATTCATCAAGCATAACATCAAGTCTTTATATGGGGTACCTATACTTAATGGTAATGTTGTTGATGGCTCGATTATCGGCACATATTCTAAATTAACCATCCTTCTGGGGCACAAGTAGAGTTGGAATGGAATATGGGCTTGTACTTTCTCGAACATATTCCCTATCACTAAGTTGTTTGACTTGTCTTTGCAACTCTTTTGGCTCTTCCAAATTGCATCAATAAGCTGGTTTGTTCGGTAGAGAAGCACCGAGAGCAAATTGATGTGATACTCAATACCTCTTATGCAAGGTAATCCAAGTGGCAAATTCCTTCAAAAATGAATGCATTTTTTTTTTAATGTAGAAGACTCTCTTTCTCACTCTTTTTCTTGACCATAAGCCAAGCATATACATTCTTCTATTTACTAATGGCTCTCTCGACTCTGCGTTTTACTCAAGAAAAGATTTTTCTTGCTTGTGTTTTCCCTCCCTAGGTTGATTTCAAGGGTACGAGAATGATGCATTTTCATTCCTTATGAAAAGAGTATGTGTTTTACGGTCATCATGCACAGCATTTCTATCATATTACCAAGGCCTCCCCAATAGCAAGTGGCATGCATCCATAGAAATCACATATCATAGAATTTGATCTAGATAATTTTGTCCAATCGAAAATGATATAAGAACTCATCTAGTTACCTTAAGATCATTTTCTTGACTAAGCCATTGGAGCTTGTACGGTTAAGGATGTTTAGACATTGGAAGCTTTACTTTGTCAACTGAGGTTGTCAAAGTGATATTGGTGCAGCTCCCGCCATCGATAATCACCAAATGAACCTTCTCATTTATAATGCAACGGGTGTGAAAGATGTTCTCCCTTTGCTCATTCATATCTAGAGAAACTTTGGCATGTAATGCAATTTGGATAACCAACAACTCACCATCATCAACTTTATACAAACTCTCCTCTTCCTTTCCATATTTAGAACCATTTTGGTCTAGATTGTTCTTGGTCTCATGAAGTTCCAAATTGAACTTCTCAATTTCTTAAAGAGTCATAACTCTCCAATTAAGACAATTAGCTTGTAAATGCCCATGGCCATGGCACTTAAAGCATTTCCTTGCTTCACCATCAGTTTTCTTGGGGAATTCTTTAGCAAGCTCCATAGACTTCTCATTGTCTTTATCTTTGGTCAATGTACTCTCGGCTTTACTAGAGGAAGCACCCTTAAGGTAGGATGTCCCCTTTGTTGTTTCTAGAAGAAAACCTCTTGCTACTCTTCAATTACTTCTCAACTTTCATTACCAACTTACATACATTTTCGAATTACCAATAAGGTTGAAGTTTTGACCAAATCAGCAATTTCAGATCCGTGCTGTCGAGAAATCAAGCAATGGTTTGCTCCAGAACTTCTAGAACTTCGCACCTCATCTTGAATTTTTCAAACTCTCTGATTTTTTCTTCAATGCTCATCCCTTGTTGTTTTAAGGAATTCAGCTTAAGGAACATGTCTTGCTTATAATTGTTGAGCAAAAATCTCATTTTCATCAATTTCTTGAGTTTTTCCAAGACTCAATTAGGCCTTTTCCTTCTCTAGTTTGTCGGTGCTTTAAAATCTCCCACCAAAAAGAAGCATATTTGTCAATTTCGGGATAGCAACCTTAGATCTCTTCTCATTTGAGTAGGATTTGAAGTCAAAAACTCTTTCGATTGTGTGCAACCAATCGACCAAGTAGTCAAGATTGAGACTACATTTAAATTCAAGCAACTCCACCTTGATTTTACAATTGTTCTCTTCATGCCTCCCTCTTCTTCTTCGGATTTGATATTTAGAATCACTAGAATTACCTCTAGTGGAATTGGAATCACCATTTGAACTTTGATGAGAATCTGAATCGTCACATCGATGACAATTGTTAGGATGCCTTGTTGGTTGTCTTTGTCTTGTTATATCCTTTAAAAGGTTGAAGACTCACTCCATTTGTTGTTAGAGATTCTATATAGCACCCTTTGCCTTTCATTGTGTGCTACTCCAGACTTAAACCTCTTGCTATTGAATCATTCATGTTGATTATGAGTTGATTACAAAAGGAATCATTCAAAACGAGTTCAACCATAAGCTTTAATACCAACTTGATACATCTGTGAGCGAGTGATTCCGGAATAGGGAAAATTTTCTATTTAAGTGTATGGGAATGGTGTGTATAAGGATGGGTGTCGATGGGCAAATATAAGTTTTGGATAGAATACAACCACCACCAAGATATAAAGGACATGCCACAAACAAGGATGAAGATTGGGATCAACAAAGTTTACCACCAAAACTTAAAGGACAAGCCACCACCAAGGATATAGAACTAGGATAGGAGAATCTCACTACGAAGGCTTTCCAAAATTCGTGCACCCACCTTGACCGGTAAACAACCACCTTAGGAGTTTATCGAATATCCATGAAAATTGGCCAGAATAGCCTTCCATTGATATGTTGTTGTTTGGCCTTGAATCTAGCATTTAATATGGTTAATTGACAACTCCTTAATTGGTTCCATGATCGATAGTCTTTTTCATTGAAAATTTTATTTCTAGACCCATTCGAATCACATATGCCCAAATTCTACCTTGGCTTGAATCATCATCAATGGTGCTGAGTTTGTTGATGGAGCTATTACTTGAAATATAAACATTTGTTTAATTTATCAAGCTCATCATAAAAAAAAAAAAAAATCATGGATTATTTTGTCAACTTCAAAATATTCTAAGACTGCTTTGGCACTCAGGATAAAATTCAAGATAAGATAAATTTTATTATATCCTATGTTTGGTGCCTACTTAAGATAGAATAAAGTTGGATATAAGAGAAATATATGCCAGATAAAATTATCTCATGAGAGAAGTGGCATAAGGGTAAATATGATTTAAAATATGTATAATAAGAAAGTCATTTTTCTCAAATAACAAACTTATTAAATTAAAAAAATTAAAATTATATTTCAATATAAATAGTATTTGAATTCTAACATAAAAATTCAAAATAACAAAAATCACAATTTATTTTAAAAAAAATTAACCTCATTTTATTTATGTATTCAATTTTAATTCTATCTTACAATATAAATTCAATACATAAATATAAATATATTTTTATATTTATTAAAATTTTAGGTATATTAGCATATTTTACTATTTAATAAAATTTTATTAGAGAATGATGGAAGGCGAAAAAGAAATAAAAAAAGGAAATAATTATAAAAGAGAGTAAAAATAAAATAAATAAATAAATAAATTAGGCAAGGGTGTTGTAAAAGATTTTTACCATCTCCGTTTGTGAATTTTTAGGTTCATTTACAGAGAAATGCCATTTAAACCAAATAATTTATATGATTTGATGTGAATATATCCAACTTTATTATTGTGATTCACCAAATAGTAGATAGATATAGTAAAAATTCTAGATTTCATATTCTATCCTATCCTGATTAGAAATTCGGACAACCAAACATTGGAATACATTGATTGGGTAAGAAATCATTTGAAAACTAAATGTTTTGTGAGTAAAGTGCAGGTGCAAAGTTTGGACATAGTGGCATTCGAATTTGAAATTGTTTATGGATAAGGCAATGGAGCACAACAAATCGTGATTAGAAAATTAATTTGAAGGAGTAACGACCTGAATGAGAGTCAAGGTGGCTAAACCTTGGAGAATCAAGACGTGATTTTGAAGGAGTAACTACTTGGAGATAAAATGACATGGCAACGTGAAGATATGGAGTTCAAAAATCTTAGAGATGTGAAGGCATGATTGAAACAGCAGAAGAGCTACTTCATGAACAATTATATTGTAAATATTATAAATACTAATACTTGTGCATCATAAGAATCCTGATGAACAAACAAACAAAAATTATTATCTTTTAATTATCTTTCAATTTCTATGTCATGGCTGTAATTTCCAAACATCTCATTATCGATTGAATTCCAGCGTATATCTTAGTTAGAACTTTCATATCTTCATCGTTGATTCAATTCCATTATTATATCTCTCCATCATTTCGCTTTGTCTTCGATTAAATTCGGGCAAAGTATTGTGTACTTTGATGTTGATTAAATTTCCTTGAAATACATCTATCGGTCCCCTATATGTCCTACTCAAAATCACCATATAATTTGTTCGATAACAAAATTCATTCTAACTCGGTTCTATCATCAAGGCCCGCTCTCAGGTCTTTATTAAGTATTTTAAAGACTTGTTCAGGTCTATTTTAACTTGGTTCTAAGAAAACTATTTGGGAATTTTTTGTTTTCAAAGTAGAAAAGCGAAACGGATTTTCTTTACCTTCAGCCCTAAGCCAAGAATAACAACAATCCGACGGACCCCCGACACCCGCAAAATCACAACTCGCCCATCCTCCTCGGCCCTTCTACAGGTCATTCATTACACGAAAAATCTCGCGTCTCTCCCTCACCGCATCAATGGCCGCCACCGCCGCCGCCGCCGCATCCGCAGAGAGCCCCTCCGCCGATAATTTCGAATCCGAGCCACAATCGCCGCCGCTCTCCGCCTCCGGAGTGACCGATTTGAATGCCTTGCCGAACGAAATCTTGGACGCATCGACCAACGGAGAAGGAACTGAGCAGTCCACTGAGGAGCCGCCGCCGCCTCAGGAGGCGGAGGCCGACCAATCGGCGGCTCCTCAGGCCACCGCTGAAGCTGATAAGAAGTGGCCCGGATGGCCTGGCGACTGCGTCTTTCGTCTCGTCGTGCCGGTTCTCAAGGTCGGGAGCATTATTGGTCGCAAGGGGGAGCTTATCAAGAAGATGTGTGAGGAGACTCGCGCTCGCATTCGCGTACTTGATGCTCCTGTCGGCACTCCCGATCGCGTTGTAAGTTTTCTAGGGTTTGCTCTTTCTGCTTTTCGATTGGAGTTTGTGTTCTGTAGTTGGCCTGGTCAGTGTTGGGTATTCTCTTTCGTTTACTAGGTTTACTCATGTGGAGCGAGTTTGAATTGAAGACATCCCAGTTCTTTCGGAATCGTTGAGTCAGGAGGGGAAAGGAAAACGGAACTAGGGTTCTTTGGCTACACTTTTGGGGCTATGGATTTGATTTATTTGCTTGCTGTGCTTTTACTCGTTCTTCGTGTGTTATTCATGTGTTCTAGTATCTGTGGTGATTGAGGAAAGAATATCTTTGATGGTAATTTTTGTTTTCAACTTCATAAAACCTGTATCTAACCTCATTTTTGGGTTGATGAATAGTTTTTGGATTGCAGATTTGCCCCAAATGCTACAGGTTTTCTCCTGTTTGGTTGAGAAGATTAACCATTTAGGTGTTTGCCTGTCCATTCCTCTGCTTACTGTGGACCTGCTTATTAAATATCTCAGCTTACTGGAATAGCTTCTCTCTCATCTTTCTACATTTGTCCTTCTGAAACAGTCCTCAATTTTTCCTGAAAAATTTGCAATTCGTTACATTGACAATCGCAATCATCATCATAGCCTCCAGCTTTCTGTTCTTCAATCACCACATCCAGAATGCTGCCCTCCATAGTGGAGGAGCTTCTCAATGGAAGCCAGTGGTTAATTGCTTGCCACACTAATTATGAGTCATGCCATGTATTGAATTTGGGGCTTAGGGTTCCTATGATTCGATTTTTGGCTCATAGATAATAGCCTCACAGTTATCAAACTCATGGATAAGTAACTGGAAAATATCACAGAGAAATTTGGCAGAACCTAAAGAAGTGACTTGGTTGAGAGAAAATCAAAGTTGAGTGACTTGTGATAAAAATAAGAAGTACCAGTCAGGTACATGAAAGTCAGGACAAAGTTGGATGAGTACAAAAGTAATTTACCCGCACATATCCTTGCTTCCACTATGCATGTGAACCAAGTAAAAATAGGAGGCTATTAACAATAGAATTCCTATTCCAATACTATCCTACTATATCCTATCCCTGAGGAAAAGTTATCCTCTTCTGGATGCATTCCCTTGCATGGGTCAAAAATGACCCTAGTGGATAAAAGAAGGCTTATGTGGAAATAGGCACTACTTATTCGTGATAGGAACCAGCAGTTAGATTTTTGACATTGTTAATTTCTATCTATCTTCAATGTTAAAACTGAAGCACATTTCTGAAAATGATTTGAGTTTTAATACATCCTCACAGTTTTGGAGTCCATTGTAAAGAACTCTTATATTGTCACTTTGCATCTTGTGTTACAACATGGCTTTGTACCTCTTTATTTGGTTTTCTTTTCAGAGATAATTTGAGACAGTGGCAGTTTTCTTAAATTATTTCCTGACAATTTGATTGCTATGGTTCCATTGCTTTGTCTTCATCATTTGTTCTATTACATTTTTTCTTTTTTACTGTGGTACTCCATTTTCGAGCTACTTGCGTCCTGTTATGAATAAATTTCATTGTATGTATTCTGCTTCAACTTTGAGATTTCTATATTGCAGACCATGGCAAATTTTGCTAAGGAAAGTACTTTTTCCCCTATCTTGCCTTTACTATATATTGTTTTGCAGGTATTGATATCTGGAAAAGAAGAGCCAGAGGCGCCTCTTTCCCCAGCAATGGATGCTGTAATAAGAGTTTTTAAACGTGTCTGTGGACTGTCTGAGAATGAGAGTGATGCTAAGTTGTCTGGAGCTGCTGGAGTTGCATTTTGTTCAATTCGGTTCTTGGTGGCTTCCACTCAAGCAATAAATCTAATTGGAAAGCAAGGTTCACTAATCAAATCGATACAAGAGGGTACTGGAGCTTCTGTTAGAGTATTACCAGAAGGTAAGCTTCTATAGTAGTATATGCCTCTGAATTTTAGACAGTGCTATCTTTGTCGTGACTCACATTGATAAATGGAAACTGGCAAAAAAATTTACTTGATAATTATGGCCACATGTTTTCTTTGGCATTTCAATCTTAAATCCAGATGTACTCCTGGCTCTCTTTTAAAAATCTGGAATAAAATATCTTGAATAAAATATCTTGAATAAGTGTCGAATATGAATTTTGCTGTTAAAATTAGTTGTAATTTAGAAGCATGAAGTCATTTAGGGATGTTAAACAGAGGATAATGTGGTTCGGGAGAAAAATATAGAATAAGACGTAGCTGATTATTGATGTATCTGCATCCTGATCTTGTCAAGGTGACATGTGTCACAGTTACAGCAGGAATGGAGATATTGCCATAGGACTATAATTTGTCAGTGTGGTACTATTACCTGCTAATCATAATACAGAGTAGAGACAAGCAATTAGAAGTTTCTGGATTTGCATTTTGTTCAGCTCAGTTCTCGATGCCATTGTATAGAAGGATCATAGTGGTACCAATCGCATGTCATCTGTCTGTAGGTTTCATTTATCATTTTCTCGTGTCTACACTGGCCTGGGTTTGATCTTGAGTTTGTTTCTTGGGTCAACAGTTATTGCTTTTCTAAGACAATGGGCAACTTATTCATTTTGCATAAAATGTCTTGCTTCTTAGCTTTCATAGGCTTCATTTAGTATTTTTTGTTTGCTCATTCACCAATGTGCCCTGCCAAAGTGGCCCACTCTTCCCTCTCTTTTGGACCTCTCCAACACCTGAATTATGGGAACCTTGTGTTCTAGGAAGCTCTTCTGGTGGACCGAGTGAAGTAGTCTAGTCAAATGTTCTGTATGAGGAAGCAACCTGCCTCTTGGTCCTTTATTTGCATTTTCAAAACATGAGTTTGATCTTGCAGAGATTATAATTGCAAGGGTAGTTTACATGTATTTACTTAGTATATGGCTGAGGAGTTATAAAATATTCTGTTCCCTAAGCATATGAAAGCAGAGCAGGATTTTCATTAATGGGCTGGAATTTAGAGATACAAAAATATAAGCTGAGATTTTTTCACACATTCAGTGTATGTACAAGGGTCACTCTGGGATGTCAGTGCCATTTTAGTCAAACTTGCTCTCTGCTCTGGTAGAGGATTGTGAAGTATTCGCCCTTTCCTTTCTCTGGTGGTAAATATCCTTCGAGAGGGTTCTTGGTAGTTTACATGTATTTACTTAGTATATGGCTGAGGAGTTATAAAATATTTTGTTCCCTAAGCATATGAAAGCAGAGCAGGATCTTTGTACTTTAGAGGTCCTAATGTTAGCCAACTGTAGACACGATGCCATGTACTCTCGGAGGACATTCTTGTGGGACTAGAATGTTGTTAATAGAAGATTTAGGTTACTATTATCTGGTTATGTTATATTTGTCTTCTGACTCATCCATAAAAGTTTGTAGATAAGTCATTCTCGTCTATATCTAATTTGGTAGTGCAGCAACTCAACCAGTTTTCTTCCTTTCTCCATCTCTCTATATATCCCCCCAATTTTTGTTTACTGCCTCATTTGTTTCCTTGTTCCCTGATGAAATATAATTAATGGTGATGATTCAAGTATTTCCTTTTTTCTCAGTTCCTTTTTTCAACATTATAATATCCAGGCAGAGTTTTGAACAGTGATTTTTACACTGTCAATTATTCTAAAACATCTTGGATGGCAGGTGAGTTGCCAATTTATGCTTCTACGGATGAGCGAATCGTGGAGCTGCAGGGAGAGGCATCAAAGGTTCTTAAAGCCGTAGAAGCAGTAGTTAGACACCTAAGGAAATTCTTGGTTGATCATAGTGTTCTACCTCTTTTTGAGAAGAGTGTAAGTCCTCATATGCTGAGTTGTACTTTGGGTGCACCCATATGATGAGTTATTGTGTATATTTTTCTGCATTTAAGTACTAATTTTTTTCCCAACCATTAGTGCAATAATGCAGCCCAACAAGATCGTGCATCTGAGACTTGGGGTGACAAGTCAGTACTGCATGCTGCTCCAACTGGAATGACAACCGATTATCCACTCTCGTCAAAGAGAGAATCACTTTATATTGATCGTGAGAGTCAGTTGGAGCCGCAGATTGCACGTTCTGGAGTTTCACTCTATGGACAAGATCCCTCAATATCTGCAATCCGATCAGCAAGATTTGGTCGCGCAGGTGCTCCTATTGTCACTCAAGTAAGTTCTTCTCAATCCATTTGGCTTCTTTAGTTAATTTTGCCAGATTTGTTGAAAAGCTCTCTTGTAATGCCGATATGTATGAAACCTAGATGTAAATGTGGGACGTGGATAGTATATAATTTGATTTATCTTGGAGAAGCGAAATACTTGTCTGTTGCATGAAGTCTATGTTGAAGCATGATTTTATCATTCTTGAATTTCATTAAATTTTTAGGACTCATTTGGTATTTTAGCACCAATGGGGTGCTTCAGCCTATTTGGTTAGCGATTTCTCTTTCTTTTTATATAAATGAACCTAGACCTAGCATATTTATAAGGATTTATGCTATTACAAATGTCTTATCTGCTGTATTAAAAGCATGGCATCCATTCATCAACAAATTTCTACCAGAAGTGTGCAGTATTTTCATAATTCTTCCTCTCCTTCATACAAAACCTCCATAGCCGAAAAAAGAAGGATAACAAGTTACTAGATTTGGATGAAGATGGCCGTTTTTTGCAAGCACGACTCAATGAGGAGATGCCTGGAGTCTGCATAATGGACTCTACATGCTAAACTCTGTGAGTTGGCCTAGTATTGACCAGTCCATTGTAGAAAGTAGAAGAATGTGATCCTGCTTTATCAGGACCTACTTTCCAGCCCTTCATTGAATATTGCTGATGGAGATCCCTGATATGCACCATGTTGATAGTGGACATCGTATTTAGGCTTGATTTACTGCAAGAATGCCTTAGAAATTAGGAGATGTATTGTACTTCCTCATTTGTGCATCCTTACATACTCTGTGCAGCATTTCACTTTGGTTCTTAACCCCTTGGCGAGTTTGGGTAATTGGAAATTGCTTTTCTCAAGGATCTGTCAGTACATTGGTCATGGTTGACCATAAGATGATAAAACACTAATATCATGCAAAAGGAAAAATATAAGAAAGGCACAATGAAAAAGTTGCTTCTTCCATTTGCCCCTTTTTGAATTCACCTGATTTATATGCTTGCATTCTGTGGGGTGAAGTTCTCAGTATTGGCCTAGGTCTAATAGGCTGAATCCTGCGAATTCTACTCCTCCTCATCTTGTCTGCTGCAAGATTGAGATGGTGCTGCCACTTCACTGACAATAATTGCTAAGAGCAAGCTCATTTTCCCAGCTCTCCCTTTCTAAACATGTTTTTATTTCTTGGATTTCTGGTTCGACATATGATGTGAGGATTCTTTTATAAGTTTCTATGGATATATTGGAATATTCTCCAGTTCTTCCCTGTGTGTCAAGAACTAAAACACGCACACCAAATACATATAATGATACCCAAACACACAATTGTACACACTACTCTCTCACTCTCTCTCTCTCTCTCTGGCGTAGATGTGCTCATCATGGTTCAGTTCAGTTTGGAATCTCTCTCTCTCTCTCTCTCTCTCTCTCTCTCTCATGGTTCAGTTCAGTTTGGAATCGAACCGAACCAATAAGGTGCAATTCCGAACTGAATCAAATCAAAAACCCGGTTCCAGTTCGATTTTTCAGTTTTCCTATTTTTGTCTTGCTTATTGGAACCAAAGTAAAGAAGAAGTGAGAAAGAAGAGAGGTTTTAAGTTAATTGTTCAATTTTTGTTAAGAATTTCAATTTGGATCGGTTAACTGAACCAAACTGAAAACAGAACCAAGCCGGAAAAATTAATGGTTATTTTTCGGCTATCCGAACTAAATAAAAAAAGCACGAAGTTTCGGTTCATTTCGGTTTCGGTTTTGGTTCGGTTCTTGACGCCCCTATAGTCATCAGGCATGCCCACTTTAATGTCAATTCCAATTTGCTTCACTGCACTTTCACCTTAACCCTCATTAGAAGCATCTCGTAAGTGTTTAAGGATTGTTTTTCTATGACATTTGACCTCCAGGTGCTTTGGAAATTCTCAGTTTATTAGTTGATGTACTTTTTGTTGGTCTTCAGAGTGAATCCTGCTTGAAAATTCTGTCTCTTGCTCTTTTTGACCAGGCTAAAGGCTTTCTTTCTGCTTTGATTAGAGTTGTCCAGACTTTTAATGGAAGGAGAGTATATGCTAGCAGATAAGACCAAATGGAATTTTTTCTGTGCTCCATGTGGCTTAAGGCTTAGATTTCTGAAAATCTGAGATTACAATGACAACTGAGATACTGCATAATAGATTCAATCTTTGCCTGGCTGAAAAGTAAAAACTTCAAGTTCATATTGAAGTCAGTAAGCTATTCTTGCCTTTTCCTTTGTATTGGTGCATAGTTTAATTGTTTTCTCCTGTTTTAGGTTGTGCAAACAATGCAAATACCACTGACTTATGCTGAGGACATCATTGGCATTGGTGGGGCTAACATTGCATATATTCGTCGAACTAGTGGGGCCATATTAACTGTGCAGGAGAGCAGAGGACTACCGATGAAATAACCGTGGAAATAAAAGGCACTACATCTGAAGTTCAGACGGCACAACAACTGATTCAGGCACGTTGCATGTGAATTTTATTTGCTGTTTTATTCCTTAACTTGTATTTGGTTTTTAAGTTACTCACATTATTAAAGTTCTTTTTGAAAAGGCAGGAATATAGCATGTTAATACAATGCTGTCTAATTGTGGTCAATATATCTTATATAGAACTATTGTATGGTAAATTTGGCATGTACGTGCCTATTTATATAATATGAATCCTTTTTCCTTTTGCACCAGCTGTGATCATTTGAAATTCCTCTTTAAAATCTGCTAGGCCTGCAGGAATCCTGATAGCCCAACCATATCGATGTTGTCTATTTCTGTTTCCTTTGATCTTTTGTCTTGTGCTCTTATATAGAGCTTTCAGAATTTGAAAGATCGCATAAATCCTGATTTGACGATGTATCGAATGTTCCAAGTCAAATAATATGGTGGTGTCAAATGTAAGACTGAATCAATTCATTTGTCTGCAGGAATTTATTAATGGCCATAAAGAGCCAGTCACCAGCAGCTACGGCAAGATAGACAGTGGATTGAGGCCATATTCTCAGTTGGGTGATACTCCTTACACGTCTTCATCATTCTCATCACAGCCGTATGGAGGTTACAGTTCTAGTTTAGGAGGCTACAGCAGCTTCAGGCTTTGAGGTGTCGGATCGAACTTGCCTTGTTGCTTTCTATCGGATCTGTCTTCCCTTCAATTATTTATAGTTTTGGGGAAGTGTGTATAAAGTTTACTTGAGTTTGTTCCTGTCTCTATAACGATCAGTAGCTATAAAAACTACTAGCGACCACTTTGCTATCATGTTAAAGTGAAGTTATGCACGTCGGGTTTGTGTTAATTTAAGCATGAAGGGATGAGCTTCAGAGTAGTATACATACTGCGAAACTTATTCTTGAGCGGTCAAGGCATTTTATGCAAATTCAAGTTTTCTCATTTTGGTGGCTGTGTCGATCATTTTTCTCAATCTGCTCTTAAAGGGGTCATGACAGATTCGGCCAGCAGTTGATGTTGGATTCTGGACGCATCTTATGCATTTGGTATTATCTGAGTCTCTTCTGTGGATTAGTCATTGTTTTTTTATTTCTTCCTCTGTGGAGTCACGAATCGGAAACTAAGTTATTTGGTTCTCCTTGCGGCAGATTTTGCAAATTGAATGTCACGAAGGGAAGTAGGAGTGGAGATGTGATATCAAGAAGAAACAACCGTACGCTCTGTAGTCATCGGAACATTCTTTTTCGCATTCTCTTTTCTTTGTGATTTGCAAAGACAAGCTGAGCAACATACAAGTAGTCTCGACTTGGAGTAACTATGCTAACGGGAACTGGTAATACATTCATCACGGCATGGATAAGAACACCGAGGAACGATGACGACAGACGCACGGGGAGAGAGAGAGAGAAAGAGAGAGACTGACGCGTGCAAGAACTTGCGATTCCTAGAAAGACTTCCTGGGGCGATTTTCTCATACCATTCGATCAAATGCTCATAGGGCTCTGTGGATCATTAAGTGCAGCAATGGCTGTCTCGATCTTCACTTTCAAATTATCTTTCTCGTTCTCATCCGCCTGCATCAAATGACAAACATTAAAACCCTAAATCCTCATACCCATATCGACCAAACTCGATCTAAATCATTGAGATCAAGTGTGTTTGAAGATGGAAACAGATGACCCGCGGAGCACTACCAGCCTCGTTCAAGTTAAAAAAGAGCGGACAAGACACGACGTTGGTAAATATTAAGACTTTAGGAGCCACCTAATGTCGTGTCAATGAGTCAATAATTGGATTTTCAAGCCCTCAATTATTGAATGATACAGGGTACGTGGACCTTACCTGCGCATCTTTCGATAGGTCCACCCAGATGTTACAAGCTGGCTTATATATTTAATGACTCCATGGGCAAGCATCAAAGTCTAGTCTTAGATTATTTTCGTCTTCCATTTTATACTCGCACCGTCCAGAAATGGGCCCCTGGTTGCACAATGACTAGTGTACACAAAGGCAAAATTACATACACACGGGAACTAAGTGGGACCGTCTAGTTCCTTTGATAAGGGGCAAGCCTTCCATATGACCTATTCATTTATTCATTTATTCATTTATTTATCTATAATATGGCCTAGGTGATCCGGGAAAGAGCTAATAATGCCAGAGTAGATCACAACTCCACTTCTCTAAGGGTCCATTTTATTTTCTAAAATCGATTGCTTGTATCACTTATAACAACGAATAAACAAACATTATTATTATTGTAATATAAATATTTTCATTAATTAATTATCTCGAGCGATATTAAAGTAAATAAAGCCAAAATTTAATCATAGCGCCAGTGAATCAACAATGATGAAGACAAAAGAGGGAAGAGATGATTGGCAATTTAGTATGAAGTTAGGTCGTCCAAGATTAGGGCACCCAAAGAATGTGGAGAACGTGCGGGAAAAAGAAGCGTGCGAAAGAGAAGTAATAAACAGGGGGAAAAAAACAGGTGAGACGAAACAACCTGCGTGGGACTCGAGCTAAATTAACTATTAGCGAAATCAAATTATAATATGACCAAAAGAAGTGAATTGGTGAAACTTTTCGATACGCGTTTCTAGGATTACGGCACGAGCTCCTCGTGGGCGTATATTAATCATATGTATGCCCACGGAACTTCGAATCTAACATTAATATTATATCTGCCTTCCTTCTTACTACTAATAAACAAAAGATCTGATTATTCTTCCTTCTCACTAATTTTAAAAAATATGGGTCATCCCGAATGGAAAATCATGGGTTTATTTTCTCTCTTAGGCGTGAGTAGGTCCTTGCTTGCTACGACCGTGTAAGGGTTGGAAAACTTGTTTTTTTTTTTTTGCGAAATCATGATTTTTTTTTTGGGGTTCTTTTTGCCAAGTGCAACAAAAAAAAAATAGAATCGGTTGACTTTGAGATCATGACTCATCTTCTCTTGATTTTGAGATAAACTCGTATATAGCAATTAACTTTCAAATATAATGGGAGATAATGAATAAAAAGAATATGTTGGTGGTCATGATGCGAACTATGATGATGAAATTTCAACCATTTCATGAATTTTTAAATGATAAGTCATGTGATCTTATGAGGTAGATTTAGACAATCTTGATTTGACTTTCAAATCCAGAGGTCGTTTCATGTAATTAATTCATCCCATAAAAAAAAAAAAACGGAGCGTTGAAGTCTCTCGGCTATCTCAATATCAATCTAACCTACCCGATAAGCAAGCAAACAATTAATGTATAAATAGATGTGAAATTGTCATTTATTGTAGTTCTTTTCGGTTGATAACGAACAGGAAATTAATAATTTGAAAATTCAATATCTCTTTTATAAAAAAAAGAAAAGAAAAGAAAAGAAGAAGAAGATATGGACCTTACGTAACATGTGAAAATCTGCGTAATGTGAATCTCATTATTTGCATCCAATATTTCCTCCTAATTGCTGCATCTCGTATATAAAAAAAAGTGTTTCTATACCATCATCTTGAATTGAGATGCTTGAAAAGTTTCTAAACTTAACAAGAAATATCATTAAGTGACACTAGATTATTAAAAACATTGTGAAAAATTATTAATGTTGGGTACTAGTCGGTGGTGTCATGGCACCATGAAAAGGTGCCCACACCAAATTCATATTTTATTCAAAAGTCAGGAAAAAAAAAAAAAAAAAAAATATTATTGTTTAAAATGATGTTTCACGTACTGATAAAGCATCATCAAAGAGCAGTTTTTTTTTTATATGATTTTTCAAGAACGGATCTCGATCCCTCAAAACCCGTCGGATTAGACAAGAGAGTAAATGACACGCATTAAATTATTAAGTCTTTTTTTTATAAGTCTTTTAAATTTTTCGTGTGATATATCACAAGCTAACGATCGGAAAGATCCCTTGCCCCGGAGAAGAGGAACGCCTCCTAAACGAGACAATGAGCTTGCAAGAGGAAAAGGGAGAGAACCTCACCGTTTAAAGTGGAAATATGATTATATGGGGGCCATATTATTTATGCCTTTTTCAGAAGAAATAAACTTTTTTCTCTTTCCTCCGACCAGCTAGCATCGGACCATACTATATAAAATATACCGTTTATGCCCTAAATTGGACATCCAATTATGGAGCTCCCACTTTACTATAAAGTAAAAGTCATTATCTGTTCCCAACTCAGAGGACCCCACCATTCTTCATTGATACCCCCTTTCTATGAATGAGAACCATCTAGAGGTATATATATATTCTTCTTATGTTGGGTATTAAGTATATATACCCAAGCAAAAAGGAAAATTATATTTATATATATGTCTGTACATGTGTTGCTTATTATAATGTAGATAAGGAAGAGGTTGGTATGGTGATAATTAATTCATTGTGCTTTTCTAGTGGTTTTGTTTCTTTCTGGCCAAAATCTGCATTGCCTACACATCAACAGTGCCACATCTAAGTGGCCCCATCATGTTTCCAAGAAGTTGTGGCAAGAATGTGTTTTCATTTGCCTTGTGGCTTTTACATCGAACATCATCATATGTTAATTGACAAAAGAGTGTGCTCGGTTAACAAAGTTCGGTACTTCTTTTATTTCTTAAAACCGAGACCTCATAAATATTAAATTTTTTATCTCGACCGAGGAATTTTTTTCCTTGACCCGAGTGAGTCGGAATTCATGACATGAGATCCCATCATGTTACAACCCCTTTATTCTTAGAATGGTATATTAATGCGCTGGAAAATTGGTGACAATAACTCATCATCAAACCAATTCGGCCTTCAAGTTACCTGATACTCTCTCTAGGGGTTTTTGTTTTTTCTATACTTTAATTACTTTTTGTTCGTGATAATTATAAAAAGAACTTTCGACTTTACTCTCCATATCAAATATTCTCCTTACATTTCAGAAACTATGCTTCGCATCACTGCAACTTAAATGGACTTATTTGCTCTCATCCACATCCAGACCTCACAAAAGAAATCCAATGTTGAGAAGGGGATAACTTGGGGAAGAAAATGGAAACTTGGTAAATTGTATTTGGATCGAAGATGCAACTCGAAATCCAATTTAAAAGGTGAGGATGGTAATTATAGGTTGTGAATTATGAGGCAATTTATACGTGGAGCAAAATTAAGAATTTATGATTTACCCCAACTTTTTTTTTTTTTTTAGCACAAAGACATTAGTGAACCATGACGTCATCCCTCCTTTCAGACTTTCAACTAATCCATCAACGATCTACTTTAGTTCATGGTCAGAAAATAGAGGAGAGGACTGCCCAGGTTCAGATTCGAATTCAAAGGCTAAGTTACCCCAGACCAATAAAGGGTGAAAAATTACTCAGTTACATATGGAAAAAAGAATGTTAATATAGAAGCGATATTATGGGATCTCTCACCCTAGAGCGAATTTCTATATGTTTCTTCTTCTCGAGCTTTTTAAGGGCTCAGGTTCAGTAATTCAATTTTCATTCACGACCCTGATATTTATCCTGTTTTTTTTTTTTATAATTAAAAATCTATTTATTTCTCTTTTTTAAAATCTGAAATTCTATTAGACCAAAAAAAAAAAAAAACAATCGAAATTCTAGAGAGAGAGAGAGAGAGAGAGGAGTGACCTCAATGAAGACTGTCTTCAATAGCCGGCCGGAGAAGGCAGTGATGTTGGCAGTGATGATCTTGAGCTTCAAGGACTCGAACACTTCGCACAGTTTCACCATCGTGTCCGTCCTCTTGCTGCACGTCAAGCTCACCACCAGCGTCTTCTCTCCCATGTATGTGATCCTCAGCTGCATATATCGTAATTTAATTCATTAATTATTGACCCCTTCAATTCGATGATGAAACATCATCTACAATATCCAACCATATCTTATTTATTAATGTTCTTCGGGGCTGGCCTGTTGTCCCAACCCAATTTTATAATCCACACAAGGAAACTCTGGGATTCGCACCTCTATTGAGACAGCTCACTAAGCTCGGGAGAATTAACTAATCATATTCTTGTTCAAGATTGAAAAAGAAGCAAGCCCAGAATTAGAATCAGCCCGGACAACATCACCGAGGTCGCAAAACGGAGAGGTAAAGAGAGAAAGGAGAGATGATTACTTCGAGGACTTCGATGGGGAGATTCGCGAGCCCCCGGAGTCGTAGAACGCGTCGGTCCTCTTCTTCTTGGATCTCAAGTAGGCCGGAAGATCTTGATCGAAGTCGTACCCGCCGGGGCCCTTGTTCGATTTGCCGGATTCAAGCTCGGAAATCTCGGCCTGGATCCTCCTCTCTTGTTCGTGCAACTCTTGGATGTAGTCGATCGCATCCTTGATGATCGACGCCTTATCCATCTGAACCCAGAGGTGGAAGCACCATACACCATACCCGTTAGATTCAATCCAAAATTAGACATGACTAGAGTCTCAGGTTGAGCAAAAACAGAGCAACGTCACTCTCAAGTCTCTCAATTATTGAGGGGAGGAGGTTGGACCAAAATATCATGTGTAGAGTTTGTGATTGTAATAGATGAGGGCGTCACGGTCATCACCTTGCTTATGTTGGGCACCACCGCCCTCAATGCGAAGAGCCTCTCGTTGAGCTTCTTCCTTCGGTTCCTCTCCGACACGATGTTCTTGGAAGCTGCCGTCGACGCCGCCCCGTCCGGGGAGCTCGAGTCGTAGTACCCAGAGATCGCCTCGTCCACCCAACTGTCATAATTTCCCAAACTTTTCTGATGTGTTGATCTAGAGGCAAGTATAGGGTAGTCTCTAATCAATTGATGGGGTGTGCTCTGGTGTGTGTATACAGAGAGAGAGACAGAGACAGAGAGGGAGAGGGAGGGAGAGAGAGAGAGATGAAACCTGTCAAGCTCTTCAGTTTGGTAGAACATGTTGGTCTCCCAATAGTTCTGGTATTCCTCAACATTGTTGTCCATGGTGTGCTTGTGGGTTTTTGTTTTTCCTTGTGTTTTGTTTTAGCTATCAGAGAGAGAGAAGCAGAGAGAGAGAGAGTGAATCTATGAGGTGGTTGCTAGAGAAGGGAGGGCAGGCTTTATATATACGCGGAGAGAGAGAGAGAGACTCCAAGGAAGGGGAAGTGAATAGGGAAGTGAAGAATGCGTACCCATCAAATCAAATCCCCAACTTTCATCACGTGGTAGAATGAAATTTGTTTCTTGATCTCTCTTCCTTCTCCTTCTTCCATGAAATATCGTATAATAAAAAAAAAAAAAAAAAAGAAAAATTTGGAAGACCAATTGAGTTTTTAGTCTTCGAGCCGCGTGGACGTTGGAATCGCAATTCACATGTCATCATATGTCCGTCTCAGGGTACTAGGAAAGGAAGACTTGAATGCTCTTTCGTAGGATTTTCCCAAGTCCCACGTGGGTAAGCCCCACTCGGGGAGGCCCGCTGGCCCGGACAAACCCCATTAAAGTTTTGATTAAGAGATTTGATGTGTCGTTTCGTTTCGGTTCATTTGACTCCTTGAATTGTGGTGTTCCATACACACTTCGCTAGCGACCGCATTCCCCCCCCCCAGAAATTGCGGGATCATGCATTGTATTTTGCGTTGCGTTGCATCTTTGACGCTCCCCCATAACGCGAAGACTGATGGCTAAATAGGGTTTCGTCCGGAACGGAGACGTATGGAAAAAAGAGAGAATGAACTATATCGAAGAGTGTAAGAAAAAGCGTGATGAACGAATTCAAGATTGGGCGAAAGCACGGAGCGTGTTTGATTATGATCAACTGTCGATTTTAGTATTAAGTGTATCAGAAGTCTTAAACTTATTGCGAATATATGATTGGACACTACAACTTTCAAAAAGTGTAATTAAGTTTTAAAACTTATCAAATTGATGCAATCAAATTCGTTCATTAACTCCATTTAATTTATTTAAATGTTGAAGTGGCTCTTTTAAAAAAAAATTAAAAGCACATGGTACCGAGAAGTCTTTTTCTTCTTCTTCTCCTTCTTTTTTTTTGTTGGCCTTTCTTTAATTCCAAGTGTGTGTTGGTGGAATTTGTGCTCCTATTTCTAGAGAGGAGATGTAAATATTGTATTTCCTATTTCTACATCTTGATTTCTGGGAGGAGATGTAAATATTGTATTTCCTATTTGTACATCTTGATTTCAGGGATATTTTTCCTTTTATGGTAGTTTGTTTCCTTGGTTGTAGCAAACTTGTTCTATACCAATAGAGAATAATGACAAATCATCTTTCACAAACACAAAAAGAAGAGTGAAAGTTTTGTTTGAGGACATAGGTATATTGCCGAACATTTAAATTCCTGCTTTCATTTGTTCTTTGTTTGTTTTCAACATGGTACCAGAGTAGGAATGAATCAATCCCTTCCTGTTCCTTATTCCTAATCCACGTTCTTGTTGCTATATTTTGGTTGTACACGTTGCAAGTTGATGTAGCTCCATGGCCGAATCCAACTCTGAAAAGGGGGCCACCGAAACTAACCCCACTAAGGGTGCCGCGCAAGACAAAAATAACCAACAGCTTACAAACCTACTTTTGAATGGAATGAATTATCTTTCATGGTCTCAGGTGGTCACAATTGCTCTTGGAGGGAGATCCAGACTGGGTCATGTTACGAGAGCCAAAGCTCCTGTCGAGATTGATCCCAAGTTCGACAAATGGCAAGCCAATGACCATAAATTTTATGTCATGGATTTTCAACTCCATGGAGCCTCAAATATATGAGATATTCGCCTATTTGGATGTTGCTAAGGATTTGTGGGATTCCTTGTATGAAATGTATGGACAAGCCAATAATGCATCTCAAGTGTTTGAGCTTCAACAAGGTCTTGCTCGTTCCAAGCAAGGGATGAATCAGTCACTCACAAAACATC
This sequence comes from Corymbia calophylla, assembly GCA_014182845.1. Taxonomy (NCBI): domain Eukaryota; kingdom Viridiplantae; phylum Streptophyta; class Magnoliopsida; order Myrtales; family Myrtaceae; genus Corymbia; species Corymbia calophylla. Next base: position 20,230,252 of record CM024695.1, read on the forward strand.
TGAGCAAAATGAAGAAATAGTAGGAAGAACTTTGATGATACAGACCTATCACTCCAAATGTTCGCGACTATGTTCAATGGGAAGAACAAGACAAGATTTTCCAGCTCTTTGCTAGTCTCAAGCCTGAATTTGAGGAGACCAAGAGAGATATTCTTATGCGACCTGAGCTGCCATCCTTCAATACTGCGTGTTCCATCATATAGAATGAGGAAACATGGAAAAGAGTCATGGCGGCAGATTCAAAGGTGAAGGCATCTATTGATCCACTAGAAAATTTTCTGCCCATTATACTATGTCTAATTTCAAGCAAGGTGATGCTAGCAATTGGTGGGCAAAAGGAAAGTGAAAGAAACACGTACAATTTCACCGTGATCACTATAATCATGACTGGCATTCCAAGGAATGGTGTTGGGTTCTTAATCCACAGTTGCTACCAGGCAAAGATAAAAGTCTTGATGCAAAGTTAGCGGTTCAAGGGGATGCCACAAAGTTTCAATCTAAGCTAGAATTTTTAACTCAACAGGTTTAGTAGTTGCTTCAAACTCATGGGTAGGGATAGGGTGCTACTAGCACTAAATCCAAAAATATGGCCAAGACCTCTGGTAATATCCATGCTCTCTCTACTAAGTTTAATTTTCAAATTATTGTTGATTTTGGGGCTATAGACCATACGTGTAGCTCTTCACATACGTTATCTAATACTATTTCTAGCACTTTATACCATCCTATAACTATTGCTAATGGAGTTCAATTCCCAGCTCAAGGTATGGGCCAATTAAATATTTTTTTTTGAAAAAAGCCAAAACTTTGATAGTTTCAAGGTTAAAATATAATTTGTTGTCTAACAACAAATGTGCTAAGCAGTGAAATTGCAATGTCATCTTTGCCCCTCAAAAGGTGATTTTCGACATCGCATTACGAGGAGGATGATTGGTGAGGGATAACTACAAAATGGACTGTACGTTTTAGATCCTGGTGGTGCACTCTAGTGGCGACAAAATAGATTTCTATGGCTTCTCATCTATGGCATTGGTAAATGGGGCATCCTTCTGAGTGGGTATTGCAAGCTTTAGACTTGTAATTGACACATGATGCTAGTAGCTGTGATCCATGTCATTTTGCTAAGTAATATAAGTTGTCTTTTCCTCAACATTTTAATAAGTCAACCGAGTTATTTGATGTGGTACACTCTGTGTTTGGGGAAATTCTCTGTTGATCCTAAAGGACTTAAGTACTTTGTTACTTTTATTGATGATAAATCCTATGCAACTTGGCTTTACCTTCTTAAGTCCAAAAGTGAAGTTCTTACAGTCTTTCAAGATTTTTGCAGCATGGTGAAAAATCAGTTCAACACTACAGTGAAAGTTCTTCGAACAGATAATGGTATGGAGTATACCCATCAGGCATTCCAGGCTAGGTTACAATGTATGGGCATATCTCACTAGACATCATGTGTTAGTACTCCTCAACAAAATGGAGTCGGAAAGAGGAAAAACCGTCACCTATTGGAAGTCACTCGGGTCTTGCTATTCTCTGGACATTTGCCTAAAATTTATTGGGCAGATGTTGTGCTCGCTAGTTTCTATTTGATAAATCGACTATCTAGTCGCATTTTGAATTATATAAGCCCAATGGAAGTGTTGCACAATCGCAAGTTTGATCTCTCCCATTTAAGAATCTTTGGGTGTGCTTGCTATGTCCATTCTCAAAATGGAGTTAAGTTGGATCCTCGTGCTTGCAAGTGTGCGTTCATTGAATATTCTTCTACCAAGAAAGGATACAAGTGCTATGATCCTAGCACAAAATGTGTAATTTCTCAAGATGTTAGTTTTGATGAAGCTCGCATGTTTTATTCGACAGGACTCAAATTCGGGGGAACAAGATGATTACAATGAACTTTCTCTTGAATTTGTTCTGTCTCGTGAATGCGACACTACACACATTGAAAGAGTGTCCGCTGGTCAAGACTTTATGGGGCAAGAAAACACACAAGTGGGCCACAAAATTGAAGGTGAACAAAGCACCATCATGCCAACAATAGAACAAACAGCTGAAGTTGAAAGGGGGATTGATGACAGGTCAGCTATGACACCGTTGAAGCTGCTAATGAAGTCGAAAAGGGGACTATAGACATATCCGAAGTAGAAGGGGAACTAATAACATACCAGCTACACCAATTCAGCCACAAAGGTCATCCTGCGTTCTAAAACCTTCAACTTGCCTTCGAGACTTTGCCACATATTATTTTGCTTAGCATCCTATTCAATAATATATAAGGTATGACAAAATTTCTCCCAAGTTTTGGAGTTTCTTATTTGCCATTGAAGATCAAGTAGGAACCTAGTAGCTTTGTGGAAGCAAGTAAGAAGAATGTAGGGGTTAATGCCATGAAGGGTAAACTTCATTCTCTTGATCGAAATCATACCTGGGAAACATTTAGTTCGGTAGTCAAGATGAATACGATGCATACCCTTATGTCTCGTAGCTTGATTAATTGTGAGTGGCCATTGTTCCAAATGGATGTGAAAAATGCATTTCTTCATGGAGATCTTGAGGAAGAAGCCTACATGGATCTTCCACTTGGGCATCCCTTATAGAATGAAGATGGAGGTGTGTGCCTGAAGAAAGCTATCTATGGTCTTAAACAATCCCCTAGAGCATGGTATGGTAGACTTAGCACCGCACTTGTTAAGGTTGGATTCAAGTGAAGTGCAGCAGATTCCTAAATGTTTACCAAGGTCACGGACAGAGGAATTGTTGTTGTCGTCTTAGTATATGTTGATGATCTTGTGATTATAGGTAGTGATCAATCCAGGATTGAAGCTTTCAAGCAGCATTTAAATAAAGAATTTGACATCAAAGACCTCGGTAATTTGAAGTATTTCTTGGTATTGGGGTTGCTAGATCTCATAAAGGATTGTTCTTATTTCAGTGAAAGTATGTTCTTGATTTGCTGAAGGAGACTGGTAAGTTAGGAGTCAAGCCAACGAGCACCCCCCATGGATTATAATAGTAAGTTTATTTCGGATAATACATTGTTGCATCATGTTGGGCAATTTCAGCTCCTTGTTGGACGATCAATCTATCTAACTATCACTCGACTTGATATAGCATATGATGTCAGCTATGTGAGTCAATTCATGCAAAACTAACAAAGGGGCACATGGAATTGATAAATCACTTGCTTCAGTACTTGAAGGCCTCTCTAGGAAAGGGAATTATGATGAAGAATAATGGTTACACGAAATCATTGGTTATGCGGATGCGGATTGGGTTGGTAGCCCCATTGATAGAAAATCTACTACAAGTTATTGCACCTTTGTGGGAGGAAATCTTGTCACTTGGAAAAGCAAGAAACAAGCAAGTTGTTGCACAATCTAGTGCAAACGTAGAATATCAAGCTAGGGCTACGGCTACAAGTGTGGTTGAGACTATTGCTTCAAGAGTTGGGTTGCAACTCTATAACCAAACCAACAAAATTGTTCTATGATTATCAGGCCACTGTTGATATTGCTTTGAATCATGTATTCCATGAGAGGACTAAGCATATAGAGGGGGATTGTCACTTTGTGAGAGAAAAGGAGCAAGATAAGACTATTGAGACTTCATACATTCATTGTGAAGATCAATTAGCAAATGTCTTTACCAAGGCTTTGTCTAAAGGAGTGTTTCAAGAGATGGTGAACTAGTTGACCTCCGATGATTTCTTTGGTCCAACTTGAGAGGGAGTGTTGGCGGAATTCGTGCTCCTATACTTCGAAAGAAGATGTGAATATTGTATTTCCTATTTATGCATCTTGATTCTAGGGATATTTTTCCTTTTATGATTGCTTGTTTCCTTGGTTGTAGCAACCTTGTTCAGTACATATAGAGAATAATAGCAAGTCATCTCTCACGACACAAAAAAGAAGAGTGTGAGAGTTTTGTCCGAGAACGTAAGCACATTATCAAACCTCGTTAAATTCTTGCCTTCATTTGTTCTTTATTTGTTTTCAACAGTGTGCTCCCCTTGTTATCGTTCATCTTCTTCTTCAAGTGAATCTAGGGTCAAGCTTGACACCGCAGCGAAGCTCAAGCCTAGATTTGGGGTCAAGCTCAATGTTCGGCGGAGCATGACCTGCAGGTCTAAGTTTGAGCTCTACCATGAGCGAAGCTTGACAGTTAGATTTGAGGTCAACCTCAAAGCCACAAGTGGAGGTTAGCCTAGATGGTGTCGAGCTCAAGCTGTGCGGCAAAGCTTGCACATATTTGTGCTCAAGCTCAGATCTACAACGGAGCTCGTGATCATGGTTGTAAGCTTTGAGTGCAAGCGATATGGCTACCGCGAGCTTCAAGCCTAAACGATCATAGCTGTGAGCTACGAAGCTAATAAATCTACTGGAGTTGTATTAGTTGGGTCATTTGAGTTTCTGATGCGTGTGTGGGACGAGTGATTCCGGAAATGGGGAATTTTGGTTAAGTGTATGGAAATAGTGTGATAAGCAATAATAGATTGATGGATGAAGGACAAAGGATATGGAAGGTTCAAGGCAAAAGCCACCAGCCAAGAATAAAGAGCCGAGATGGATGGCAGCTTACCACCAAGGTATAGAGGATTGTTCCACTAACCAAGGATAAAGAATTGTTTAATTCGCCACCAAAAGACTTGGATAAATAATTGGATCAATAATTCAACTCATGAAAAGAATTATCATTCATTCAACAAATTTGCATTACAATGGAGAGCATTCCTCTATTTATAGACTTAGGAAATAGACGACCATTAAATACATGGGGACTATCCAAACATTTAATGACTCAGGAAATAGAAAACAATTGAAAACTTAGCAGTTTAGAACTTTGACTCTTGAAACCCACATTACAATAAATACTCATAAGGACTTAGGAACTAAAAAATGCATTAATAATATGGAGACTTGAAATCTTAACTCTTCAGCCTCATCTTCCGAAATTCGTGCACTAGCATTAACCAAGAAATAACTATCTTGGAACTTCAACGAATAACCAAGGAAATTGCTCAAAACGGTCTCCCATGATACGTTGTTGAGTAGTGTTGACATTGACAACTAATAGGGTGAATCGATAACTTTAAATGACAAGGGAAGAATCAACATTTAATAATCAAGCCTTCGGTTGGTAGTTTTTACGTCGACGCCTTCTTTCTCAATCCATCAAAACAAGAATTCATCCTTTGCTTGAATGAAAATCAATGGCTCTGAGTATATTGTTGGAGTTAAGTTGGATGCTCTACATCAACTTCAGTAGAGTTTCATTCATCGGGTTTAGTTTTAGAGTAAGGCATTTATAGATTTTTTAGGTATCATTAAATAGTGTCTAATTTTTTACGTCAAGAATCCATAGGATTTGAGCGATGGGCATTTTTTTGGGCACTCATTAAATTGAAGTAGAAGACGATGAAGGGATGACGGAGGGAAAGAGACGAGGAACACCGGGAAGAAAGAAGAAGAGATTTATCTCATTTTCCCTTTTTTATAATTTTCAAGTGGTCAAGATGATGATGGGAAATAGATGAGGATAATGGGAAGAAGAAATAGAAATTTCATCCCTTTTTTATAAATTTGGAAGGGGAGAAATATGATGTTGGGAAAGAGAGGAGGATAATGCAAAGAAGAAAAAACAATTTTATTCTTTCTTATTTTTAAATATTTAGGTTTTTTTTTCCTGATGTATCACTTCGTGGGCATGCACATGTATTAAAATGGTAATAAATAAAAAATACATCAGTATTTTCCATAAGCTACATTGATAGAGTAAATGAAAAGACTTGATTGAACCAATTTGACATATTTTTGACTCAATCATACTTTTGAAAATTTTAGAGCTCACTTGAACTTTCGTAATAAATTTTGGGACTTCTGATTCATTTATCATATTATTTTATTATTTACTTTCAAGTGCATAATAGGGGAGTCGGGAATCAACTTGAATGAAGTTTTGTATATCATGTCTCGAAGATTGATCTTTAACATAGTTGCAGTCCACATGAATGACAGTATGATTTTCGCTTCAATGAGGCTTTGTTTTAGCAACCTTACCGTGTTCAGACCCGACACAAACTCCTTGCAATGGATTGGAATTTAACAACCAAGAGAGGGTGAATTGGTTGTCGTAGCATTTTTAATATATAATCGTGCAAAATAACATGTAGAAGATTCAAAGTGTTTAGAGAGTTATGAAAAATAAATATCTTCAATAAGCAGGAAGTAAAGGGAGTAAGAGATTGATTTGTATGGCAAATAAAGTTATAGTGGTTTGGCTTTTTCACTCAGCTTACTCCTCCTGGCTTTAACGGCTTAACAACAAGATTGGAATCTACTATTGCAATCCTTGAAGCCTTTGATAGCATTTGCAAATGAGATACTTCTCCACGAGGGATTGTGGCTTGTTCTACTAGCACACACACTTCACTCCGAACTCCTTGAAGGTTTTAAAATACTTTCTATTGATCACTCTCTCTTTTTTTTTTTATCAGTAACCATTGAAAATATCCAATGTTTGTCAGTTGACCTTTTTGTTATTTAGATCTTCTTCTTTTTCTGGCTATATGTTTCTCCTAAAAGTTTCTTGTTCTATTAACATATTCATTGATTATAATATATTTATTATTTAATATTATTAGTGATATTCATTTATATACCGAGTTTCTAGTTAATTTCTTTTTCTCCAATTTTTTATTATTTACGTAAATCAACTGTAAAAGATCAATTTCTTTAAAAGAATAATGAGATGAAAATACACATTTACCCCTTAAAAGTCAAGTGCATTGCACATGCTAACAAAAAATATTAAGAAAAATTAACAGTTGTAACAAAACGAAAGTTGAGGGGATGATAATAAGTATTGAAAGTTTAAGAGGAAACAAGTGCCACTCCCAAAATTCAGAAGAATCCTGTGCAAGTTCCCCTGAATTGACAAAAGAACGTAAGTGGACGTAGATAATATAATTGTACTTTCTCTTGTATGATTGGCCAAACACATGGTTGTATACTTCCTTAGAAATGAGATGAAACTCGTTCTAAACGGGTGCATTTTCTCTATACATGAAGGAGACGTAGATAATATAACACGTTTCGAAAGTGAAATATTCTAAAATGAAGAAATCTATTTAAAAATCGGCACTCTTTTCCTCCCCACTTTTGGATTTCGTAGGACGAGAGACGTGGCATATTAAGATCAAAACACGAGGCTCGAGGAAAAGAGAAAACACGTTCTCCTCCACCAGTTTGGTCCAGTACCCTTGAAGCTAAACCTTTCCGGTGTGGACAAAGATCATGTACCATCCATTTCGTCTTGATGCTTTAAAAAAAACAATCCATAATATGACTAGCCAAATGATCTTTTTGTCGCTACTAACTGAACATCCCGGTCGTCCTTATCACGATTTCAAAACTGGCTGAGAATTGGCAAGAGAGCAAAAAAGGAAATATCGATGTGAACAATAGATATTTATATGAACATTACCACCGTCCCTATGTTCTTTGGATTATTTCAACTATTGGTTCGCACGTATCAAAGAAGACTAATTGAGTCGAAAAGTTCAAATGTCTTGTGTTATTATTCGAAAGAAGATTTACTCACAAAGAACACGTATACTCAATAGTGTAGTTGAGCACTTGATGTCACCCATCAAAATCAATTTTGTCAAATTGATGACACTGCCATGGCGGCTCGATGTTTAACATGAGATGCACATGTGATGTCTATGGGGCCTAGTTGGCACCGTGCTAGTATATAGGTGGTACATCGGCTAAAAAAAACAAAAAGAATGATGTCATGGATGCTAAAAACAAGAGATATTTAAACATGAGTTTCTTTAAGTTATTATAAGAATAACAACATTTGTTATGAGTTACAATTTTTTTAGAGGAGTGGGCCTCATAATAATTTCTAATTATATGTTATTTGATTTTTTGTTGTCCAAAATAAACTTCATTCTCATAGTAAATTAAAAACTATTAACTAATCATTTCTCTTAAAAATGCATATGTATGTAAAGAGTGAAAATCGTCTAAAAAGTGCTAAATCCATTATACGATGACTAATTTAGTCCTAAACCATTTAACAATTTATCAATTTAATCATTCCAATCAATTTTGGATGGTAATCGATATGATCGACATTGATATGGACAATTTTTTTTATTTTTTATTTTATTTTACTTTCCTTTTTGCCCTCACCGGCCACCTCTCGTCCAAATCTGGCAAGGGTAAGGGCAGCCCTCACTTGGGCGAGGGTCAAGGCAGGCTGCCCTTCCCAAATCTAGCAAGAGTAAGGCCCAACGAGGATAGCCCTCACTTAGGCAAGGGTCAACAAAGGCCACCCTTGTTTGGGCAACCATTGCCCTTGCTTGGGTGGCCCTTGTAGGAAAAGAAAGGAATAATAATAATAATAATAATAATAATAATAATAATAATAATAATAATAATAATAATAATAATAATAATAATAATAATAACAATAATATAGAAATTTTTTAAAAATTGTAAACATTATCCTCTTTTGTAACAATTGTACCACGTGGGACCGTTGGTGTTCATGTTAGCGATTTCCAACCAATTTTAGTCAGAATGACTAAATTAGCAAATTATCCAAAAGATTAGAAATAAATCGATAGAATTGAAAATTTTAGAATTGAAGTAACCATCATGCAATAAGTTTATGACTTTTTGAGCAATTATCCCTATGTAAAAATATCTATAATATACATGAAACCAATTATAAAAATTGGTACCTGCCCTCTAAATGACTATAATAACTCTTGAATAAATAAAAAAAGATGACAGATTATCCTAAATATTGGGGTAAAATTGCATGTTGGATGTAATCATTTTCTCTACAAATCAGCCCACTACAAGTGGTTACATTAATAACCACTAAATTTGTCAAGTAAGACTCCTGATTCAAGTAGGATTTCTAGTCCAAACAAGATTCCAAGTTCATGTAAGACTTTAGTCCTAACAGGATTCAGAATTCAAATAGGATCCAGTTCAAATAGGTTTCCTAGTTCAAATAAGATTCCCGATCTAAACATGTTTCCCTATTTAGGTAGATCTCTTAATTTAAGTGAGTTTCCTAGTTATGATAAGGTTAGATTTTTCTTGCCAATTTCATCCCATTGCAGGTAAAACTTGGTTGTGATAAGATTAGATTTTCTTTTTTCTTTTTTTTGGGACAGAGATTTTCTTTTATTAAGCTAGGGAGCATTATGCATAGTTGTTCAATATTTTCCTAATATGACTCGAGTTCAACTTTCGTCATACCCTTATTGCTTGAATAGCACTTCATAGTTATTATTGCTTGAGTATCATGCATGATCACCATATTCCACATCTTAGAGGTTTTAGGTTATGAAATTGATGAAAATCGCATGCTAAATGTTTTCATAAAGAAAGTAGATACCCAAAAGACTTTAGATTTATCTAGTGTAACAAAATTCCCATATTCAGAATGTCTTATTTGTAGGAGTAGACTATTGCAACCTATTTGGGTCTCTAACCGGTCCATAAAATGTTAATGGCAGCTTCAAAGCAAATCAAATTAATTAATTGAAGGGCTTATATCATGAAAAATTATAAAGTAGTACTCTTGTGACAATTTTGCCTACAACTAATTCTTTGACCATCAAAAATAAAAAATTATTACATATGTGATAAATTTACCCTTTGTTAGTTTTCGTTTAATTTTACTGTCAAATTTCTAAATTAAATAACATGTGACAGTTGACCGGTATACCAATTTAGGATTTTATATTCCGTTTGTCACAGGTTTACCAGATTTGTGTTTTTTGGTGGCATTAAATCCATTTAACAAAAACTATCAAAGGGTATATTTGTTATAAATGTAATAATTTGGGGTTTTTTATGGTCAAAAAATTAGTTTGGATTAATTTATCATAGATGTACCAATTTGAAGTTTTTAGTGGTAAAAAATTAATTTTTAGTAAATTTATCATAAATGTACCAATTTATGGGGTCTTTCGTGGCATTAAATCTTAATTGAAATAGAAAACTGAGTTGAAATTGGTAGGATTTGGGAATGCCCGCACTATGTATAGGCCTCGCCTTGCAAGAAAGACTATTTACGCCCGTTTGGCATTAAATCTCAATTGAAAGAGAAAACTGAATTGAAATCAATAGGGTTTGGGGAGAACCACGCTATGTATATGTGTCACTTCGCAAGAGAGACTATTCACGCCAACTTTGCAATTCGTCAACTCCCTCAAGAATCTCACCACAAGAGAATTGCAACACCAAGGTAACGACTCATGCATGAACTGTCATAACCCGACCCTCAAGTTCGCGGCAATCTCTATTTTACTTGCGGTCATTTGATTTGCAACTCTTCAGGATCCATCGCTAACCGTTCATTATTAACTTTCGAGTTATGCGCATGTGGAAGCAATTCAAATTTCACCCAATCAACAACAATAGTAGGGATAGCGAAAGACACATATCAATAACAAAACACCTCTTTATTTATTTACTTGATTAGCCTTAGGAAGTTTACAAGTATAGGCCCTTACGGCGGGCAATTCCCTATATGCCAACAAAAGGAGACAGCGAGCGGGGTTAATCTACTCCTTTCAAAACACTACAACAAATCGCACCACCTATCGATTCTCCATCATACGGACCTGAAAATGATTATTCAATAACCAGTGAAATAAAATATCAGTAAGTCAATAGCCTAAGCCTCGGTTAGGAGACCTACTTGCCTCGGGTGCAACCTAAACATACAATCTTTAATTCAACAACAGAAGAATATCCATTCAACCATTATTAGACGCACGATTAGGCCAAGGCTCATATACAATTATTAACAGTTAACAATTGCAATCACAGGCATCATTACCTCGCTTTTGGCACACACGCAACCTGCATGATACAGTTTATTAAATGTCCATCTCAATGCAACAGTTATAGCAAACAATTAAAACACCTTTCAAATTATCCCATACACCATGCACTTACTTGTGTTCCGATTATTAACAACATTTGGGGGAATTTACTTCCAACACACAAGTTGATAGTCTACTAGCATAACCGGGTATCGTCCCACCCCGTGGGCACGACTACATCCGGCACCTGACGGCATTCCCAAAGGAGCATAGGTCCGGCCTCTACAACGACCCGCATCCGGACCCCACGCTAGGCATTCCGATAATATGGACTTCGTCAACCACAAATCCCCCACCAAGTGACGGGCTCTTAGGTGACCACGCAAGCACACTAATTAATCATGCTCATTTTATTATCTTGTAGGGTAGTTAATGCGGACATGATTCCCGCTTGTACATGTTAATTTACCACAATTTCTACATGTAATGCAATAATATTTCACACATGGTTACGCGAATACAAATGCCTTTCACACGTAGTCATACGAATATGCTGAATACATCAACCATAATTCACAATTGCAGTCCACGAATTTACTCCACCGAGTACATATTAAACAATATCATCAAAAGCAGCATATATATATATATGTATTCGATATATAATCCACGTGAGGAAAGTACGAACAATAATCCACCGAAAATAATCGATACTAACCTAAATAATCAATTATGTACTTCCAAAAAATAATACTTATTTCCAAAAATATTCCATTAATAATTACCCAACAATAAATATTCAACATCGAAAATTAATTAATCATCCACAACTAATTAATTAATTATTCTCCAAAAATAATAATTAATAATTACGAAATTAATAATTAATGAATTCGAAATTAATAAATTATTATTATTTTATTCCAAAAATAATACTAACATTTATTAATACTAACCATAGTTATTATTCTAACCCAACTACGGTCAATTAACCCAACCATGGTTAACTAACCCAACTAAGGTTACTTTAATCTAACCTTAATTACTTTAATCTAATCATGATTACTTTAACCAACTACGTTACTTTAATCTAACCGCAGTTACTTTATTCTAACCATGGTTAACACTAAACAAGATTAAACAATAATATTAAAATACTAATCATCCATCATCTAAAAGCCTTAACCAAGCTTAATATTAAACTAATCACCCCTAATAGAGTTTAGCACCCTAAGCAAGGATTAGGAAATCAACTCACTTCCGACGACACAGGCGCGGCGGCGGCGGCTCGGGCGACGCGCGACTACGTACGAAACTTCGAGACAAGTGGTGACAGTGAGATCGAGAAGCGGACGGTGGCAAACAAGCGACTTGGAGGGCTCGAAACGGCACGAACGAGGACAATGGTGCGCGGTGGACGGCACAACAATGGCAAGTGGCGATTTCAGACGATGGACTGTCCAAAAGAAACAAGGAGAGGGGGGTTGACCGGAGGGGAGAGAGAGAAGTGGGTCAACAAAAGGGGAGAAGAAAACGTGCGGAGGAACGTGGGGAGGAAGAAAAGTAAAAGAAAATAGAATAGGACAAAATCCTAAACAAGCTTCTAGAAAGGGGTATTTTGATCTTTTTACCCCTGAAGCACAAATTCCCAAATATTTGGCTTCAAATCTCGGTTCGTTGAATCATTTTCCGATAATTTAGAACTACTAATAAATTTGAGAATCAATGAGGCAACATCAAATATTTTAGTCTCGAGATTCTTAAAAGTTCAATACCCGATGCAGATTGAAATTCGTGGTTAAAATCGATCAATCGCAACTTTAGTATGACCTAACTTTCGGACGGTGTTTACAGGAGGTTAGCCTAGATGGCGTGGTTGATAGCTTTTCAATCAACGATTGTGCATTTTCAAATCAAGATGATCTTCGATTATCATGTAATCACGAGGGGTTAATTTTTCACGCTGAGTACAGGGCCAAAAGAAAAATCGGTTTATCGTTGTTCGCAGTCAATATCGAAGTTGTAATCCGACCTTATACTTTTGCCGAATTGATTTATTTCCGTTCGCTAATTGGCCTACAACAGTGTGGTATTATTCTTCTTTAATCATTATGGTTGAGCGGTCTATCCCTGATTAAATTCACTAGTTGTACGTGTATCAATCCTTAATTGCTTTTCCAAATAGTTTGTTAACTCATGAGAGGCCAATTTAGAGTAAACGTAACTAACAGTACATTGACAAAATAGCAATTTCATCTATCCCGAAATGGATCGAAATTCAACTTATTACATGAACGACATGAGATCATACACGCATTTAACATCCAACATGAGTAATTTTATTGCACAAAATATTCAAAGAAGGTTAGCCACAATAGAAACCAACACTGTGTAATGCCGATCGTGCTAGTGAGTTGTAATGACTCTAATGGCTCATTTGTTTTCGCTATGGCAAAAACGAAGCACCATATTTTTAATTTCATATCAAATTTTAAAATGTTATCACAATTTATAAGAAAATCAAGAAATTATATGTCACTATCATGCGTCACCTGCAAAAGGACGGAAAAGGTGAATTATGTGTTACAAGTTTATTGAATGTATCAATTTCCAATGAAAAATATATATCAAACGCCTCCCTTATTCGCTGGCAATGTCCCCCTTTTACCTTAATTTATTCCATTCCCCACATTTCCCTGGCAACTGTCGAATCTCGAATAAAAGCTGTAGGACAAGACCTTTCGACATGGGAAAAGAGATGTGCCCAGAGATTTTTTTTTTACCAAGCTTAAAACTTTTGACTGGCCTTTCTCTTTCTCTGACGTCACGTTTCCAGCTCAAGCATGCATCAGCAGCAGCAGACGGCGCAGAATCAAAGCGATGTGGGTCAGGAGAAGAAAAAATCTACATGTTCATGCATGTGGCCCGTGATCGTCCGACTGTCCATCGAAATCCCAAATTTCACGACACCGCTTCGCGCTTCATGATTGGCGAGATCTCGATGATTTCGAAATCGCTTGCGAGGATGAAAGTGAAATGACACGGGGATAATTAGCAGCATCGCACAAAGTTGGAACCCGATTCGGCATCCACATTCATCTTTGCAGTGTGGACATGGATTTTCATAAGGTTGACTTCGTAATGACTTATGGACGAGAAACTACTACCACATGTTTCTTGGAAACTCAGAAGAAGTGACAGGAAAGAGGAAAAACCCTATTTTGGCGTGAGATACGACAAGTTGGTCACCTTCGTGTCATTTTCGTGCAAAAGTCCAAAGAAATTGCGGCCTCCTTTTGACGTAAATGCATTTATATTGGGACTTTCTTTTTTATATAATGTGCATACGGTTGTGTGGAAAAATCATTACACAAGCAAGATTTATATACGAGTCTCAATTTATACAGTACACATATGTATGGTATGAAAAAATCGTTACACAAGCAAAGATTTAGGCGCAGATATGTATACAAGTTTCAATTTTAGTAAATTGATGTACTTCGTGTAAAAAGAAATTTGAAGCACACGTATTAAAATGGGATGGGAGGATTACCCATTCAGTTGACTTAGACTTTCCAATTGTGGTGGGACAAAGTGGGGATGCAATTGATGGTCCTCCTCGTGTACCATGTTCGAGGACACCTATGCATTGAATGCTGACAAAGTAGTGGACACGACACGACACTCGCGAGGCGACCGCATGCATTATTTCATCTCAGGTAAGCAATTATAACTACTCTCATGAAGGGATATAAGTAGAACAAATTACAAGCATAAAAGCAGAAAAAGGAATTCTGAGAGTTACCGTATGACATGAAGGCAGCTCGAAATTGGGTTGATCAAAATTGGCAACGGTGGTATTCGAGGGTTAAAAAGAACTTACTTTCTGCAATTCAAGTTTATCTCCCCAAGTTAGGAAGCTCAATCAATCATTTTCAATCATTTTCGATCGAGGAAACCGCAGCACGAGTCCTAAACCTTATTAGCAAAGTGTAATTGAATCATAAACCTTTGATTGATTGATTGAGTCTTAAACATTTATTAAAAGATGCGATAAGTTCTAAACCTTTTAATTAATCCAACTAAGTCCTCAACATTTATCAAAAAATATAATAAAGTCCTAAAATTACGTCAAAATGCAATTGAAAGATGTTACATAAACACTTTTTGAATGACTTGTGGGCAATTTTCGGTATCATTCATTGAAAAGATTTGGTTGCATTTTTTAAAGAAGATTTAGGAACTAATCGCATTCCGTTCATATAGTTTAGGACTTCCTAGGTAATTTTTCCATTTTTAGTGACTTTAACTTATTTTGTGTCATTTAGAATAAGATATATGGTTGTGTACTAAGAAGTCATGCCTTTAGCGAATTCGATGAGTTATATTAATGGATTATCCTTTCATTTAAAGAAGGCCATAATGATATTCATATGAAGAACCGGACTTTTTCAACTTATTTTGCCAAAGATGATAGTTATATTAATCGTCTAACTCGGACAAAAATTGATCTTGTTTTAATAAAAGAAAATTCATATGCTAGCTAAGATCCAATAGCCTTAGACGTGCTAAAGTGAAAGTGATCAAGCGAGAGCTGCCCTCGCCACTAATTGAGCTAATGATGACTTAACAAGAAATGCTTCAATAAACTTATTTTTTGAGAGTTAATTATAGCTTTTGGCTTCATCTTTAACCACTTCAAAAAAAAAAAAAAATAATTGAAACATTATTATTGCATAAACATCTCTAATACATCACATTGGTCTAACCATTTAAGTGTATTTAAGAGATAAAGAGACATGCGGATGCAATGGTTGGCTTGATAATTTACATTAGGAATTTAAATAGGTGAACTTATCCAAAAAGTTTAGGGGCAAAAAACTTTGAAAATTATTGGTCTTGCATATCTTCATAGATATTGCCATTAATACCCATGAGATTAATTAATAGATTTTATATTATTTAAATCCACTTATTGTAAATGCTATAAAGTAGTGTTTGTAGCAAATGTGTTTGGCAATATGTATTTCGAACTTGCAACATCTTAAAGTTGAGTGTGATAATTTTTTAAAACCTATCATAAGCTACTGCAATTATGAGGGCGCTACTACCGTGACTAATGTGTCAAGTACCTTACAGCAATTGCAACCCCTCTTTTAACAACTATGAATACTATGGGAGAACTGTGCTGAATAGGATCTAAGAGAACCTTTCCTTAACAAAGGAAAAGCCTTTTAAGACCTTGCCGATATAATCAAAATGTGAAAATTGAACATAATTCAAAACAAATTTATATAAGCAATTAAAGCCAGGATAATAGATAAAATACAACTTCCCATATCTCGTGACACCTTGGAATTAGAACAGTTATTTTTATAATTAGAGTAAGTAAATGAAAATTCTCTTAAACTTACAAAAAGAATGAAGAAGAAAAGAAGAGAGATGTCATGCCATAGTTCGCTTTTTAGTTTTTTTCATGCTATTAACCTTTTTTTTTATTTCTTGAAATTTGTCTCCTTTTGGACCCCGTTAATAAAATCACACTCATTCGTCCTCACTCGCCGCACAATCCGCAAAATCCTAACCCCCTTTTAGCTGCGTCGTGCCTTTGTTCCCGCCTTGTCCCCCGTCACTGTTGCTTGCCAACGGTCGCAGGCCTTTGTCATCATTGTCACTTCTCGTCTCACTCCCTCTCTCCACAAAGACCGAGGGAGATTAAAGGGGTTGGGACCCAAAAGCCCAGAGAACGGTAAATAAATCTTATCACATAGAACCACGGAAAAGTAAAAAAGAATATTTACTAATAAATCCCTAAAATATTATTATAATGTGATTAATACTAAATCATATATATACTAGATATATATATTATAGAATATAAAGAGATTCAAATATATGAATAAAATTAGAATAAAAAGTTTTATTACTTGAAACATGGTCAAAATTCACCACAAATTTGGAGAAAATGAATCAAAACTTTCTTTATATACTTATCAAAGAATAAAGAAGAAAAAGGACGGAGAAGCCATGCCATTATTCAAATTTTCATGGCATATATATATTCTGATTAATACCACAAAACATCCCAAATCGGTACATTCTTAACAAATTTACTCCAAATTTATTTTTTTATCCACCAAAAATCCCAAATTGGTACACTTATAACAAATTTACTTTCTATTAAATTTTATCGTGAAGTTACTAAGTTTGATAATACATGATAGTTGACAGATATACTAATTTAGGATTCGGTTTTTAGTTTTTTATTGTATTAATCAAATTTAATAGAAACTAACGAAAAGTAAATTAGCTACAAATGAACTAGCTTGGCTAGTTTTGGGTAAATTTATTACAGGTTACCGATTTGAGATTTTTTGTTATCAAAAAATTAGTTTGAAGTAAATTTTTTGACTATGAAAAAAATTAGTTAATACACTAAAATATCCAAACTAGAACACATGTGATAAATTTACATCAAACTAATTTTTTGACTATCAAAAACCTTAAACCGGAACACTTTTGACAAATTTATCATAAACCGGTACATTTGTGACAAATTTACTTTCTGTTAGTTTTCATTAAATTTTACTGTTAAATAACACGTGACAGTTAACTGGTGTACTAGTTTTGGATTTTACTTTCCGTTTGTCATAATTGTATTAGTTTTGTGATTTTTGTTGTATTAATCAAATTTAGCGGATGATATATTTGTCACAAATGTACCAATATAGGGTTTTTGGTAGTCAAAATTTTAGTTTTGGGAAAATTGTTACAATTGTACAAGTTTGGGATTTTTGTGGTCATATAAGGTAAATTTATCACTGGTGTACCGGTTTGAAGTTTTTAGTGATCAAAAAAATTAATTTTGGGTAAATTTATTATATGTATATCAGTTTAGGGTTTTTCAAGGTATAAACCCTTTAGTTTATGCTTACTTCTTTCTCATTAATTAGAGAACGGCTATATGAAGTTTCTTTCATTCCCAATTTGAGTTTTGATGTTTCTCCATTTCAAGTAGAAGCATTGTAAATATAAACAATGAAGGCTCTATTTTACTATCGTGCATTTACTCCTAGCAAACGAATATGGCCCTATGTAAAGCTCCAACGATCTTTTGGCAATCCTTTTCTTCTAGCATGAAAGAAGGAATTAAGGTCTTAAAGTAATTTTTACTATCGACTTTTGACTTATCGAAAGTTCTAGATAATTTACATTTTGATTTTTATTTTATCTGAAATATTAATTTTTAAAGTTTGGGAAGAAATTCATAAGTAGCTAAAAGCCCATAGACAGGCTTTACCAATATAGCAACACAGATAAGGACAACATCTTTCTTCAATCAGAATTTGATGAAACTTCTTCATGCAATACCTTTGATTGATATGTTATAAGTAGGGGTGAGCGATTTTAGGTTTCTTACAGGTTCTCTTGGAACCTGGAACCTCCCCTATTACAGGTTCCAGGGTCGGTTCTAGGTTCTAATAGATTTTTTTTTTCATCTTTAGTTAAGCCAAATGAAAATAAACGCAACAATAAAAATAAACAAGGATTTTATTACCAATTGCCTAAGAACGAGTGTTTATATGCACCTGTCAAATAGTATTAAGGAAAATTTATAGTTTTAATGCATTGATTGCTCTTGTATTGTATAAAATCATTATTTTGAAAGAAGCAATTATTCAAACATAGCTACATCAAAGAAGCAATTAGAATTTCCACTAGTCTTATAGTCTACGGAAGTAAACTTCTTAATCATAAAATGAAAGTTTACACTAGTGGTTCCGGATTATACACTCATCATCAAACACCATGGAATACCTCAGAATCGCGTGAAAACATAGATTAAGAAAAACACAAAAACTTATACTAAGTTCTAAGTTCTAGGTTACAAGTTCCAAGTTCCACCAACCTAGAATCTAGAACATATTTTCGAGTATATCCTCAAATTTTGGAACCTAAAATCTACCATGCATATCTTAAAACCTGAAACCTATAGGTTCCCACTAATGCGGTTCTCAAGTTTCAGGTTTTATCTCGGAATCATACTCACCCCTAGTTATAAGTTATAGACATCACCCACATGCAAATTTAATCGGAGCTAAATGTGAATGACATCCATACTTATAACTCACTAGTCAAAGATATAATAAGGACAACACAGCTCAATAAAAAATAACAGATCAAGTTATTCAAGAGAGAAAATTAAGGAATGTCGTACTAGATTAGTCTGTGGAGGAATATTAGAGGGAGGGGCCCTCTTCTGAGGAACAACAGAACATGGCTTTAAGTCATTGATTGCCCTATAGTCAGCTAAATACGCGCGCCATGCAATGCCATGTAACTCACGATGGTAATGGAAGTCTTGAACACAAATATCGGCCGAGAAGTTAGCTCTGACACCAAAATAGAGATCTGTAGAAGAAAAGACAAAAGACAAAAAGTGAGAAATCCCAATCCATGATGGAGAAAAGGAACCACCAATTTAGCCAAAGTCGTATCGATTTAAATCATCTATTTGAAACTATCTCAGGAAAATAATTCAAATGAAGTAAATAAGTCAGAGGTAAATACCATCATAATGATGCAAGGTAATAGTTCTTTTGACAAAAAGTAAAAATTAACATAGACGTTCTAGAAGGTTTCTCTAAATTTTCCATTCAGAAAAAATCTACCAAAAGTCAAAAGATTCAAGTAAGAGGATGAATTTTATCAACCAAATGAAATAATTAGGAGCAAGTAGTCCTAGGGTGGGTAGATTTCAATTTTGAAACTCGGAACCCCTCTCTGTCATGACTAATAATAATTTTTGAAACTTGGAACATATTTTGTAAATCTTGAAGTAACCTTATTGGTCCAATCTAATTTCAAGGTCTACCTCGGAACTAGTCATTTCCTTTTCTTTTTGTTTCAATTTTATATTCCTTGAAAGGACAAACTTTAGTAAAACATTATACTAATTGTAACTGAGATAATTAGTAGTTATAGCAAATTAATAAAGTAATAAAACTGCGAGAAGTATGCTATAAAACAAACAATAAAAATAACAATTAGAAAGTGCCCAACTCATCCCTTAATCATGCAAAATGAAATATAAAGCAACAAAAAGAAAATCCCAACCATTAAAAGCAACAACCATAAAAGATGAATGCATAAAATAAATTAAACAATAAAAAGTTCAAAATATGAAACATAAAATATAAACAATATTATTCCTCATCCATTCATAAAAGATTGCTCCAAATTCTATCTGCGTGAAGAAAAAAAAAAGAAATAGTTGACCACTTAACAATAGTTTCAAATTAAATTTTTTATCCATTAAACTAAAACAATTAATAGAGAACCTCGTCACATATATTCTTTCCACTTCAACTTGTAAACTTTATTTATCAATTATAATCTCCATGTTGAGACAATCCATATCTAAAAACAGAAGTGATAAAAAAAAAAATTCACTCATTAAATATACAAAAGAATTATAAAGTAAAAAAAAAATTCTCAGTCCAATTTTGCATCCAAAGTTGGGAATTAGACTGGTAACAACCGCTTCCAATGGTCCTACCGACAGTTGCCCATGGCTGGCAAGGGCTTTGAGCCCCTCGCCGAACTTCAATAGGAAAAAAAAGGAAAAGAAAAAAGTTCATAAATTGTTTTTAAAAAAAATTAAAAAAAGTTCATGTCAACGATTGCTATCAAAATCAATCGAAAATTACGTTGGTAAATCATCAAAAGGTTTTAGGATTAAATTGGCCAATTTGAAAAGTTTATGGCATCCACTAAGACTATTTTTTAGTAATTATCCCATTATATTAGATCATGTGAAATTAACGATAAATAACAAGGGTATACCATCTCATAATTAAGAACGCTGGGTCCATATCTCTTAAATGTGTCTCAAAATGTCAGGGGGCCAGACCAGGCATGTCCCGTGAGATCCGCACTCCGAGCAGAACGATCCAAAACGAGCCTAGAACATCACCACAACTGGAAGGACGACGTTTCAATGATTGATAAGATGTGTCCTGAAAATACAAAACATGAAGACCAGCCCATCTACAGTCAAAAGTAAGTTTTGGAACGGTTCTTGTACTAATACCCGAAAGGCGCACCACCGGCCAAAAAATCAACAGCTGCAAAGAATACCGATTTCACTTTTGTTCTGTTTCATTCCACTTCCCCCTTTGTGGATTCCAACGTCATTCAATCCACGAAGGTGATGGGGAGAAAGAAAGCGCGAAAAAGGTGACGTCCTCACGATGGGAACCCGGATTGACTCGGAAAGTCAAGTCGCGTAGTATGAACGGAGAAGCTTCTTCGATCGATATGGTCGGCGGGGGCCGCGTTTCCACGAGGGGTTCGCGGACGGTAACGTCACTTTTTGCCTAGTTTCCGCGAAATTGGGCTCGTTCAAGAACGGTGCTAGCAACTTCCTTGAGGTCGTGTGGGGCGTGACTGAAACCTTGTGCGTGAAATGTGAATGCTCCCCCGTTCAACTTCGGCCTCAGTCCGCATTGACTTCCCTGTGTTTCAACATGATGGTCCTCGCACTATTAGTCTCCATAAAGCGCTTGGAAAAATTGGTCTTTTCTAGATTATAGTGGTCCAGATCTGCCAATTTGATTATGTGCAATCAGCGCAACGCGTGCTCGGTTCGTGTTTCATCTTTGCCCATCTATGCTTGTTGGAGACTTTAGTGCTAAATTGCCTGGGCCCGCGGACAAATGTCCGAGCTTGTGGGCGCTCCTCACTCATTTGAATTGCCGATTGCCTCGGTATGCTTTTTCGTGGAAAAGAGCTTTGCGCCGAAAGCGAATTCAAATGGGTTTTTCAATTTTAAACTTGAGTAATACTTGGTATACAAGCTGTCAATCAATGGGATTGCCCCAGTGGCCACATTTCCTGCATAAAAAGGGAGAGGTAGGGAGTTGGATTCCTTAGGTGGGGGATATTTAGTTTCAGGTATGTAGTTCGATTCTTATACTGTACAAATAGACAAGGCAAAAGTCAAAAGTATATGAACTGTCTGCTCAGGGACTTCTTTACCAGGAACGAAACTGTGGGGGGTCATGAGCGGTACTCCTGCATCGTCTGAACCGTAGATCTTGGTTGCCTCCATACTGTTTTAGCAGATAAAGTCACTATCCCTGGAGTAAACCGCATCGTTTCTCAATTTCATACTTCTATGACAAAAATTACATTAATAGGCTTGTGTCATACTAAGATGAATACCAATTTTGTATATTATTCGACCTCTTAAGCGTAGAATTGGATGATGATCTACTCGCACAAATCTTCTTCTTTTTCTTCTTCTTATTCAATATGTTTTTAGCCAAGTTGGGTGATCATTGTGTCCAACTTCAGCAAAGTCTCATTAAACTGGTAACCCGTGAGGAGATTAAACAGGCTCTTTTGGCCCATGAATGGAGATATGGCCCAGTGTCTGATGGCTTCTTCGCTTTGTTTTGCACTTCTGCTTGGTCGGTTGTAAAGGAGGATTTTTTTTGAAGTTATAGTCGACTTCTTATATTTATCCAAGCCGCTTAAAAAGATAAATGCAGTTGCTAGTACACCTGTGCTTAAATCAGCTAATACCTTAGGAGACACAATGGAAACTTGATACCTTTATCTGAAGAGATCACTAAAAGAAATAGGGTTGAGCGGTTCTAAGTTCCATACCCGTTGGGATCGGTTCTTTATTTTTTGGAATCTAAAACCTACCTGTTGGAATCTAGAATCTGGAACTACCCTATCACAAGTGAAACCAAGAAATTGTCCTATGATATGAGCCAGGGAGAACGAAAACAGAATTTGTGACAGATATGCTATTCCACACACACGAACCTTCTGCAGCCTTAGAATATGGACTACCTATTAGCCACATAATCCCTCTTTGTTTTTTAACTCATATCATAGAAAATTTTAAGGTAACAGAATTCTGATGCACAAGTTCTACATTGTGGTCAGTGCAAAGCATATTACCAGGATTGATCATAAATCCCTAGTTTTAAAAAATCATACCGAGCAAAAAAGAAGAGGGAAGAGAGCTTTAGGGATTCATAGCAAATCACACAATATCATTTTTAAGAAGGGTGCATTCTCTACCCCTTAATGTTACAAGTCTTGCCTTATATAAGTATAAAACTATACACAAGACAAACACATAGTTATTAGTAATAGCTCTGGAGACCACCAATAATTTTTACAGACCCCTCCATGGCCAACAATAGCCAATTATTTGTAAATATTAGGTTTTACACTAACAGACTAAGATCTCTTCTCCTAACAGACGCGATTTCAACTTTGCTACAGTATATGAATAGTGCCATGAACAAGAGCCAAGTTTTCTTTACTTTCATGTGGCTTTCTTCTTACTTCTTTGACTCATTTGTTTGCTTTTCTCCAAACATGCTTTACTTGTTATGCCTATGGATAGGCTCTTCAGAGTTGTCATCTAGGTCGTCCGAGTCTTCTCCGTCCTTTTGCCTCCTATATTCATGGATGAGCCTTTCAACTTCTATGGCTTTAAGGTCCTCATTACATGTATCATCAATAGGCTGATAAGAAGTAGATGGAATGTAAGTAGGGGTACCATACCATTGCATGAGTGCTTTGAGGAGCTTCTTTACTTCTTCAATTTCTGGAGCAGCATTTATTTCGAACGGCCTTTGTCTCATGGATGACTTATGAGAGCTCATCGGATCATCAATGAAGCTTGCTAGAATGCCAAGTTAGGGTAAATTCCTAAGTTGGAGTGATGGATTGTCTTTATTGAGGCCAAGATTAAGTGCAAGCGGCAATTCACTACGACCAAAAGGATCTTATGACAATAGATCTCCCCATGGATCCTGAGATGATGGACTCGGATCTTATGAAGATATTTGTGATACAAAATTGTCTTCATCATCCTGTGCATCAATTCCATAGCATGTCCTTAAACAAGCATCAATTATTGGTCGGGTTGCACGATAATCATCATAATGATCCCAAGAAACAAGATCATCGTCATCTTTTGGCCATGTTTCTGGAGGAATGACTCAATTGTTCTGACACAAAATCCTTTGCAATTCCCAATATTGGTGAGGGTGAATTGAGATTTTATGAGGAAAAATTGTAAAGATCTCATTTGGAATTGGTTGGGGTTTATATGTAGATACTTTAACATCTGCTAGAGTTATACACATATCTCTACCGAGTCATACAGATAACCATGGCTTGAAGAATAAAATAACTATATGAAGTTTTAGGTCAAGTCTGCATGCTCTAAGCTATGCTTGGAAGATATTTTTCCATGCTCCCAATGGCTTAAACTAGCTGAGCATGTCCCCAAAATATTTGTACTTACTTTCTCCTTGGATAATCCTACTAATGATGAGAGGCATTTTGGCTGTTGAGAACTCAATGGCAATGATATAAAGATTGAACAAGTATCAATAAAACCAATTGAGTGTTTCTTGAAATTTTTCATCTAGGGAGAAAGATAAGGGATGGATCAATAGATATTTTGGGTACAATTCATATGGGCGAAGAATAAGGCTGCCATCCTTGTTGAAGATGCAAAAATGGTATTGCCACATAAGTCTTCCAAGATTTTCAAAGAGATATTAGCTTGGATAAGCCTAGGAATTTCTAGTAGGTACGGATATGAAGGCCATTTAAGTTTTATTTCTCGAGCTTTAAAATTGTCTCGCGGATTTCTTGCCACATATATGTTTATCAATATGGTAGCTGCAAATTCTTTTGGTCGAGACAAGAAATCAGCAAATACATTCTTTTTTCCTGCAGTATGTTTGGTTTCAATGGAATACTTGGAAATCCATTCTACCCACCTGAGAAGTTGAGGATGAGGGATCTACTCCTATTTGAACTTTAGCATCTAAAAGAACGAGAACATATCCATCTCCACAAGGAAACGATGTCCTATAAGATGAAACTCAAATTTCATGATGCCATATTTCACCACTAGGATTTCTTTGAACATAGAGTGGTAATGCATTTATGCTTGCGTGAATCTTCTACTCGTGTCTATAAACTCTTTGCTTTCCATCAATTTCTTCAAAGAGGACAACAGCCCAATATTTATCATTGGCATCCATTTGCAAGATTCTCTTTCCTATAGAAGGAATCTGCAAAGGAGGGAGATGTCGGAAAATTTCTTTAAGTCTGCGTACAGACTTAGTTTGCCGTAGTCCCCATGGAAGAGTATCTTTCTTGAGCATTTGCTACAATGGGCTCACGAACCCTGTGATTTTTGGAACAAAATCCTTGAGATAAGTAACTATCCCAAGAAATTGCTTAACCTACTTGTGGTAAAGGTATTCATTAGGGAACTTCTGCAATTCTTTAGCAATGTGAAGACCATGATAATATGTGCCGTCTTTGAGATGCATCCTAAGAAATTCAATTTCTTTCTAGGCGATAATCATCTTCTTCTAGGATAACATAATCTCATGTTTTCGTACCAACTCTACAAACTGAGCCAGTAATTTACAATGAAAATCCTCATCTGGACTGTAGAGGAGGATATCGTCAATGTAAATTTGAGCATTGGTCAAGATAGGCTAGAAAATTCTGCACTTGGCCTTCTAGAACAATGAAAGAGCTGTCTTGTGGCCAAAAGGGAGCACTGTCCACTGGAAATGCTAATTTGCGATATAAAATCCGGTTTTGTACCCGTCTTTAGGATGAATTCTTAACTGTCAAAATCCATATTTAAGATCAAACTTGGAATGAACTTTGGCTTAGGTAAGATTGAAAAATAAAGAATTCCAATGTGGCGTAGGAAATTTATCATCTTGCAGGAATTGATTGAGAGGTTGTAATTGATAACCAATCCCATTTTTCCTTTGTCCTACTCAAACGCTTATTCACATAGAATGCTTCACAAGCCCATTGTGAATCTAAAGGCTCAATTAGTCCTTGGTGGAACAAGTATGAGCATTCCTTTTGTACTAGAAATAGATGTTTTGGATTTATGCCTGAGTGACTAGCTTTGATGGGATTGACATCCTTATTTTTCTTGAATGGGAAATGGATAAAAAAGTCAGGATTTTTCCATAGAGGGTGAAGACACTTTTGAACAAAATTTGAGTGTTTTTTAGCACATGCCTCAAAAAGAGTTTGTAGAATGGGGTGTAAATGCTCATTTGAATAGTGAAAAATCTTTTGATGTCTACAAACTCCTTGAATTATCCATTGAACTATAGTCCATTAGGCAAAATTCTGAGTCTAGGAATTTGTGTGAAGATATCTCAACCAATGATAATATATTTATTCGGTGAGCTAGAGCCAAGGATTTTGGTAGTGATAGAACATTTGGGAAAGGACTAAATGGTAATGGGTTTGCTTCAAACTCTTGTAGCAAAAATATCTCCAGAAGTGAAGTTGAAGTAGCGGGTGTATGAAGTCCAGTACTTTTCTAGAAGTATCTTAATATCAAGAATAGAAGCATTGGCTCCAGTGTCTATAGGAGTGTCAAATGATCGGGTCAGGTCGGGTCGAAAATGGTCCGACTCACATCGACCCATTTACCCCATTTTGACCCATTTTCATACAATATAAATTTGATGATCCATACCCGACCCGACCCATACCCAACTCATATTACCAACACATATTAATATTTAACTTAATTTAAGAAAATCTACTTCCACTTATTTATTCCATTTTAAACTTTTCACATATAAATTATTTGAATAAAAATTTCACATCAAATTTATAAAGTAAATTAAATAAAAAAAAAATGTGGATACCTCTAAATTGAAATAGTTTTTGGAAAATAATTTTTTTAAAAAAAATCGATTTTTTAATTATTTTTATTTTATTTTATTTTTTCTTTCTTTTTCTTTTTCTTTTTCTTTTTCTTTTTCTTTTCCTCTCTTGGTGCCGCCTAACGATGACTAGCCAAGATGCAGGCCAGCAAGCCCGAACTCGAGGCTCGACCAATCTAGGCTCTACCAAGGTCGCTGATAGTGGTCAAGCTCGGGCTCACCCGGATCTGGCAAGCCGCGAACTTTGTTGCAGCCAGCGAGTTTAGGGCTCGCCTATCTAGATCCAGGCAAGCCATAGCTTGGCCAAGATCGACGACCTCGCGGCTTGCCTGTCCAGATCTAGGCCGAGCTCCGGCCAACCCAAGCTTTGTCGCAACTCACCTGCCCAGATCCAAGCTGAGCCCCAGCCGGCGACAGCAAGCTTGAGATCGGCGATGGAGGTCGAGAACACATAGAGGAGGGGGTGGAAGAAGAGAGATAATTGATCTACCTAATAACTCACTTAACCCATATTTGACTCATTTAACTAAAAGTGAGTCATAATATGGGTTTATGACTCATTTTAACACCTCTAACTCTGAGGCATCCCGGTATCCACAACCAAGGCATCCAAGATCACATATTATGGGCATCCCTCTCCCTAAGACATCACCAGTTCCATACAACCGATGGACATCTCTTATCATAGTTTATTCATGCATTTCACACGTGCGCTCATTCAATTCCACATTGCACTAGCAGTACTTATATTCTCTTATCATAGTTTATTCATGCATTTCACACGTGCACTCATTCAATTCCACATTGCACTAGCAGTACTTATATTCCAAAGAATTCTTATCCACAACAAAGCACACATAATTTAATGGTGCAATTCCATTCACACATGCAACACTCACATGAACATATATTATTCACTTATGAGATGCTGCCGCACACACTCATGAGAGATGTCCAAGTAAACGCAACACAAGGTATCAACATGCTCATGGAAAACACCCATAACACCCATAGGTCAATTTCTTCACCGCCACTTGCAATTGCGGACCGAAGTAGAACATAGGCAGAATTGCGCAACTGGAAACATTGGGGTCAAAAGCATAGTGATCTACTTCCAAAAATTACAAAATTTTGGTATGGTATAAAAGAGACATTGACAAACATTTTTTGTGAGGAATCTAGGTCCAGTTCTATTCATACGAGGAAATATAATTCAATGATCCAACCTACAATTCTGTCGATCTAACTGTAGAGCAGTTTTACACTAACGGAAGGCATTTCGATACTTGCACTTATCTAATGACCACCAAATTCAGTATGATACACATGAGAACGTGCTCTATAACTTTCATGAAGACAACCTAACTCGAATCGATTCATAGTAGTACAAAAATTCGAAAAGCGTTCAGGCGTGCTCTGTTTTCACCCGTGCTTAGTTTTCCACTATGAAGGACAATCCCTATTTTCACCTCTTATATCACTTTAGAAAATTCCTAGAAAAATATATGTCAAATTTTGATGTTTCTAGAGAAATTTCATGAAGGGTACTTCCTCTAGTTTTCTTTAAACCGTTCTATACAAAATTGGCAAGTCAAAGCTATAGGGGAAACTTGACTTCAAGCAACATAGGGTGCGTTTGATAACATTTTTTACTCCTAGGAACAATTTCTTTTGAAAAATAATTCTTTTATATTTCTACTCTCTAGAACAATTCTGAGTAAAATAAGACGTTTGGTAACTACAAAAATTTCTTATTCTCGGAATAGATAAAAAATAAAAATGCGTTTGGTACTGACAAAAAAATTTAATTTCCTTTTTCCTCGATGGCGACGGCGAGTGGTGAGCAGCAAGCGGTGACCGGCGGTGGGGGGCGATCGGCGACCGGTAGCCACCACACATTGATGGGCAGCCGTTGGTCGCGGTCGCTAGTCGCCAACCGCCGATCGTCAGTAGCCGGTCATCGATCGCCGTTGCCACTGCCAATTGCCGCCATTGACCGCCTACCACCAGATGTTGGGCCACCAATTGCCAATTCGCCATCGACACCACCAACACTCACCAGTCATTGGGTCGACGGTCGCCAGCCGCCTGTCACTAGTTCACCATTTGCCAGTCACCGAGCAAAGGGTGGAGGTTGGCGATCTCCGGCGGTCGGCGGTCTTCGGTGGTCGGCAGTCGGCGGTTGACGGTCGGCGGTCGGCGATCGGCAAGCAAAGGTTGACAGGCAATGGTCGACAAACGGCGGTCGGTAATGAATGATGACCCAAGAAATTGTTTCGAGGAACAATAAGCTATTTTTTTTCTACTTCTCATTTCTACTCCAAATTTATTCCCGAGAACAATTTTTTATTCTAGGGAATAGAAAAGTTAATTGGCGTTACCAAACGGATTTCTGTTCTTTTTCTATTCCTGATAACAAAAGGACAGAAAAATAGAGAAATAGGAACATTGCCATGCAGGCCCATAGCAACTAGCTTGGGATTTCTCACTAACTTGCCTTTATTGTCCATGACCGCACATGCAGCAACATTCTAGGCATTAGGGCTCACGTACAATGCTTCAACTAGTCCTCCGACCTCCTCTGACCTCTAGGGAACTCACCAAAGCAACAAACATGAATACAGAATCACAAACCAGACCTTCGGCTACACCAAACCAGCATGCGTATCCATTTCATCAATCTATCCCCTTTTCTAACCTCTAAATGGTACACTACCTAAGAGCACCGTGCACCCACTTCTCAACCACAAACTTCACATGCAAGGCGAGAAAAACAACTCGCAAGCATCAACCAGCAGAGTTACAGCAAGCAAAACCAACGGATCAAATTCTGCCCCTTCCCCAAGCTACCGGCAGATTCTCGAAGCCTAAAACCCACCATTTCCCTTACCTTTCAACCACAAAAACCTTTTTCCCGAGCTACCTCCTTGCTGGATCTTCAAGATTGGAGCTTCAAAGGTTAAAGCTTGGGAAAGAAAAGTGAGGCGGAAGAGAAAAAGATGTCTTTGCCGAGGCGGAAGAAGACGGGAAAATGAGACAGAGAACAGAGAGAGACAAATTAGAGGAGGGAAAGAAGAGAGAAAGGAGGGGAGAAAGAGAAGTTTCTTGCAAGTCTAAGCTTGCATGCACGTTTTCCCTAGGCGACACAATAATTGCTATGCATGCAATCCCAATGTGCATGGATCATAGGGGCAAATGATGAGAATGAGGGGAAAAGTCATAAGCCATGCAAATGGGACAAAAAGAAGAAGAGGAGGGGGTTCGGCCGTGCTAGGGGAATGGGGAAAGAAGAAACAAAAACTTTATTCTAAGTCTTAGGCTCGTTCGTTTCACGAAAAATGTCACTTTTCTGAAAAATATTTTTCAGGAAGTTATTTTCTAGGAAAATGTAATTATTTTCCGGTGTTCGGTTAAAACTTGATTTTGAAGAAGAAAATATTTTCCGCTGATCACTTGGAAAAATATTTTACTTTATAAACTCTTTTCAATATATTTTTTATTATTTTATTTTTTAAAATTGTTATTTATTATTTTTTAAAATTGATTATTAATTTATTTTTTCTTTTTTTTGTGTTCTCTCCTTCCTTGGCCGGTCGCTGGCCACGCCTCGAGCTCGCCCGATCAGCTCACGGGCGAGGCGAGCTCGAGGCGGCAAGGCTCGGGCCTTGTAGATTTGGCCTCGCCAGATCGGCGAGCTCGGCTCATCGGTTGCGGTCGCCGGCCATTGTGTGGTCGCCGACAAAAAAAAAAAAAAAAAAGAAAAACAGCAAAAAGGAAGAAAAATAATAATAAATCGATTTTATTAAAAAATAACAAAAAATTGATTTAAAAAAATAAAAGAAAGAAGTGAGGACTAATAGGGGGTGTGAGATAGGAGAGAGTGAGTGTGGAAAATGTTTTCCCCAACTTGAAAAGTGAAAAACATTTTCCCTCACTTTAGAAAAAAAAATTTTCCTTCATGGAAGATGTTTTCCCCAATGAATTTATTTTCTGTTAAACGAACGTCGGAAAATTCAGAAAACATTTTCCTGGAAGTTATTTTTCGTGAAACGAATGGAGTCTTAATGTTAGTCCAATGCATACTTCGGCCATAGATGAAGTTCTTAATATTTTTTTAAGTATCCATTTCTACCTTCTCAATTTAATATTTCATTAGCAACTTCTAAAACTAGCCAAAATTTAAGTGGTGTAGAATCAATTTTCCCTAATCTCTATATGCACACGGCCCACCTAACATTTCTTATTTTGAGCGTAGGGCTTCATCTGCCCGAATTGGGCCTCGCACACCCTCACGGCCCATCGGCCCACTTGCTTCACAGGCCCAAGTCTTGCAGCCCACTTCTCATGCCAACTACCTCACGGCCCAAACCATTTGGCCCATCAAGCCCACACTCGTATTTTCACGTGGCCTGTTGGGCTAAGCCGCATCTCTCTCACGACCCAAATGGGTTGCTAGTCCATCCTCCAAGCCCACACTAACTTTTCTATATCCTAGAATTGTAGAATTTTCGAGCATCACATTATGAATTTAGTGCCCTCACCATAAAATATTTTAATATCCAATTTGACATTCATTTAACAATTTAAGCTTTTATAATATTTTTCAACAATCCCATTAAGTTTTACATTTCATTAGAGTAGGAGGTCTAAGTTCAAATTTTTTGAAGTATCTCATTTGCCTCTCTCATCATCAATGTTGACACTTTAGTCTTAGACTACATACAAACCTATGTATGCTTTGCCACGTTTGATCATTTGGATTTCTAACTAGAATAAAACTAAATAAAATATGATATGAAATCTATGGATTTTACTATATCCTATCTATTATTTTAAAATCGAATATATTCATATCATATAATGTATTTCGTTTAGTATAAACGACATATCGTATAAATAAACCATTTTGCAAAGATGGTAAAAATCTACTACGACAGTCTTGCTTACTTTATTTATTGATTTTTCTTTTTTATTTTATTTTCCTCTCTTTTTTTAATTAATTTCTTTTTTTATTTCTTTCTTCCCCTTTCATAATTCTCTAATAAAATTTTATTAGATACTAAATTGTACTACTATATCTAAATTACTAAAATACCTAAAATATTTAATAAATGAAAAATATATCTATGATTTATATATTGAATTTATATTATAAGATATAATTTAAATTCAAATATATAAATAAAAATAATATTAAATTAAAAAATAAATTGCTATTTTTTGTTACTTTGAATTTCTTATATTAGAATTCAAATATTATTTATATTGAAATATAATTTTCATTTTGTTAATTTAAGATGTTTGTTATCCAAAAAAATAAATTTCCTATATACCTTTCTCCCACCTCCTCCATGGGATAATCTTATCCGACATATATCCCACTTACTTTATTCTATCTTGAATAGGTACCAAATGCAAGATTTTATCATATTCTAAATTTTATCTTGACTACCAAACGCAACCTAATTTTAGTTTAAGGTTACCCTCACGGACAAAGGTGGAAGAGGTACCTCTTTATCTCTTACCATGTACCACTTTGTCTTATGTAGACTCAAGGAGGTGACTTTTATGATTGATGTAGCACTTTATCCTATGTCGCACATAAGTACCACTCTGTACATGTGACATCTTGAAATTCGAGCCATTGAGGAATACAATAACTGTGAATTTCGTCAATGCACTATTAGTTAATCTAACTCAGAATTGATCATTCTAAATATACTAACCCCGAGGGGAAGGCTAATGAGAAAATAAGTACATACAACTAAGGAACTTGACTTGGAATAGCGATTCGACCATGGGACTTACAGAAGGATGATCCTGTGGTTATACAGGCCAATTCAAGAAATGATTATAAGTCAATTCGCAGACAAAATATAATGGGATAATGGGTGATTCCATTTACTATTATCAAGACTACGAACGACTCTAAGTCAATTCCAAGTAATCAAATGCTTTGAAATAAGAATCGATTCTTCGCAATGTCATGATAATTGAAGTCATCCAGGTGTTGAGAAAACTTAAATGTGGTTTGAGGCTAAGTCAATCACAAGTCAATAATGCACAATTCCTCGAAGCTGCCTATTAGTTTAAGACACACTAAAATTGCATTCAATCGAAATTGGTTATGAATGGTAATCTGATTTTGGATGTCAAACTTTTAGAGATGTTAGGGATGAATCATTGGAAGATGCCTCTGTAATCCTCAAGAAAATCATTAAGCCCGAAATTGACGGAAAAAGGATTATCAGGCCGAAAAGTTGAGCTCATAAGGAAGTGGGCCGGGCAAGGCCCAAAGGGGCCTCACACCCAAGGGTGGGCAGCCACCAAGTTGGCCAAGTCAGCCAAGTGGGCCCATTTAGCCCATTTAGCCCTCTTACCATCTTTCTAGCCCATTATCCGTTTTGAGCCCAATTCGAGCTCAGCGACTTGCAAAGTCCAATTCCTATTCATTTCTAGTCTGTTTCTTAGGCTTACTCCTTCTCTTCAGCCCAAGGACAATTTGGTAATTAAGCCCAAGATGAAAAGACCAAAATGTCCTTCTTAGCATTAATGGATGAAAAACAAAAGAAGAAAAGATAGTATTTGGCAATGATGATTTCTTGCATAGGGAAATGGCATGAGTTATTGGGCATTGAAGAGTGAGAATTGTTGAAGGAATTGGAAGGCTTCCTCTCTCTCTCCCCTCCTTTTTCCCCCCTTGGCGGACCCTTTCCTCCTCCTCCTTCTTCCTTTTCTTCCTTCCCTCCATTTTTCTTACTTGTTTAGCCCCCTTGCCGCCCGAGCCACCTGCAGCAACGACTAAAGAGCCCTATATGTATCTAGGGGTGAGCGGTTCCAGGTTCCTTACAAGTTCCGCTTGGAACCTGGAACCTACCCCGGTACATGGGTTCCTCGTTTTGGAACCCGGAACCTACCCGTCGAAAACGGAACCTAGAACCTACCCTCTTACGGGTTCCGGTTCCGGTTCCGTGGTCCAACAGGTTCTTTTTTTTTTTTTTTCATTTAAGTGGAACCGGTTCCGGTTCGAAAAAAAAAAGAAGAATCGGGAACCAGAACCTCCCTCCCTAGAACCAGGGAACCGTGATCATCCCTTTCAACATAGTTTTTATAATGATAACGACACAATTTCTATGAAGATCTCCCTAAGTCATAAAACAATCATGTCATCATATTGCAAAGCAAGAGGTACAAAGACAAGTCTCACAAATTAAATAACAAGATTATCTACAAAATGAGGGACTTACATCATTAATGACTAAGAGAAAATCATGCTTTCTCTTAAATCTCACAAGTTCATCCATTTGGTGCAAAGTCTCCATCCATGCTAAACAAACCGTAGAGGAAGAAAACAAAGATCACCCCAGTTTAAAATTTAAATTACTATCCACCGAACTAAAATAATTATTAGAAAGCCTTACCACGTAGCTTCATTTCGCTTTAATTGGTAAACTCTATTTACCGGTGATCTCCTCACTAAGACCATCCATATCTTTAAAAAGAAGAAGAGAGAGATTAAATAAAGCATTCATTTATTAGACATATATAAGGATTTACAACATATAAAACTAGAAATATTACTTACCCAACTCAAATTTTTCTGCATTCTCAATGCACTCTTCAACATTAATAGGTACACGAACAGCTCTCAACCAATCTTGAGTGCAAATCAAAGCTTCTACTACTTTGGGAGTCAAAGAACTTCGAAAGCCATCAAGTATACGACCCGAAGTACTGAAAGTCGACTCCGAAGCAACAGTATTTACGGGAATAGACAAAACATCTCGAGCCATCAAAGATAGGATTTTATATTTTGAACCACTAGTCTTCCACCACATCAAAATGTCGAAATCAATAACTTTTTCAGTTTTATCTTCAAGATATTCATCAAGCTCAAATTTATTGACATCACACAATTGTTGGCTCGAGTTCATAAAGGTTTTCCGCCATGCTTGGGCGTCATACTTCCTTTTGTTAGCTCCATTGCCACCAGCATCGGCGTTGGAACCCTTTGCTACTAGCACTCCAATTTTGGACACCAAAATTCTGATCACTTGAATCAAAAGAAGATTGCTTATAAAATTCAAACAAACGCTCCAATGCGTTCTTCACCTTATGATGCATGTCATTAACTTTTGATTCATCGTCATAAATTTGTCCATACAAAAATTTCACATAACTCAACTTGGCTCTAGGATCCAATACAACCGCAATCAACACCATCATATTCACTTTGCCTAAACTCCCATAATATTTGTCGAATTTTTCCTTCATTTTCAAACCCATAGCTTGAAGTTTAGGATCCAAATCATCCGCCGTATCTTTCAAATATTTATACAAAAGAGCTATCCCCTCAAAATAATCATTGGAAGTTATATATGAACTTCCCGACATTTGATTTGTAGCACATAGAACACCTTTAGAAATTCTGAAAGAATAACAGCATTTTCCCAATCATCATCTTGAGGAATATCATGGTTAAGCTCACTTACAAAAGATAAATCATATTCTTCCAATCTTTCGAAAGCTTTCCTGAACTTTACAGCAGTGTCTAACATAAGATAAGTAGAATTCCATCTAGTGGCTACGTCAAGAATAACCAAACCCTTGTAAGTGATATTTTCAGTTTCAATACAAGATTGAAATGCTTTGGCTCTTAAGGGAGAACTTTTCACATACTTAACCACATTGCGGATACGTGAGATAGAGTCACGTACCATACTCAAGCCATCTCTCACAATCAAGTTCAATATATGAGCTGTGCACCTCATATGCAAAACACTACCATCTAATATCGCCACCCTTTCTTTTAAAAACTTTTCCCTCAAATGACCAATTGCAACATCATTGGAGCTAGCATTGTCAACAGTAATTGTTGACACTTTTTTTATTATTCCCCACTCATTAATGCACTTCTCTATCATTTTTCCAATCTCCTTACCTCTATGACTATGCATCACTACAAAATTGATGATTCTTTTATGCAATTTCCAATCATCATCAATAAAATGTGCAGTGAGACACAAATAATTCATGTTTTGAATAGAAGTCCAAGTATCGGTTGTAAGTGCAATCCTAGACTTAATCTTACCAAAGTAAGTCTTCAAACAAGCTTTTCGCGGAAATATAGGTTCATGCAATCTTTAGCCACTGTAAAACGTGATAAATGCTTGAAGAGAGGTTGTAACTCAAGACAAACTCACGAAATCCAACACGCTCCACCAAAGAAAAAGGTTGTTCATCAATAATGATGAACCGGGCAAGCATTTCCCTGCAACGTTCTTGATTAAATGACCATGTTGATAAGACATTACCAGTGCTGGATTCTCCTCCTGCCTTGCTAGCCCCATTTACATTACGTGGTACAAAGAATTTCTGCCTCTTCTCTATATTACGAGGAAACTTCTTGCATGTTGTTAAGTGCTTCCTCATGGCGGAAGTACCATTAGAAACACAGTACTTTAACAAAGACCCACAATGAATGCACTTCACCTGATGTGGGTTTCCATCCTTATCTTTGATTTTCGTATAATGATTCCATCACTCAGATGTATATTTCTTATCACGAGAAGGAAGAGAAGAACCAAGTACCTTGTCTGTCCCACTCATGTTTGGGGATGGATCTTGTTCTTGTTCATTTTCATTGCTCGACATTTCCATTTCTATAATAGGAGTCATCTTCTCATAGTCATATCCCTCCTCCTCTATTGACATGTTAAGTTGATAAGTCCAACAAACAACACTGCCAAGCAACCATTTAATCATCTCAATAATCAGAAATAAGGTCACACGATGACAATTTCACATAATCTAAGCTAGCTAAAGCAAAACAGATTAAAAAAATTTTACCTAGTAAGCAAAAACCGTTCTCTAGTCTCTTTCTAGATCAATTTCAGGTTTTGCCGTTAAGAACCTCAAAGAAAGCCAACTTGGCAAATGAAGCATGCCACGCCTGCAAGAAAAATGAAGCATGTTTAAAATAGTCGGCGAAATCAAAACTTGAATGATTCCATGACCTAACAAACCCCTTAAACCACCCCAAAAAGAAAAAAAAGGAAACTTTTTCTTAATTTGTCATCATTAGGCTTGGTTTACAGCTCAATTGCAACATCATTAAGTTGATCATTGTATACTTTTTTTCTCTCAAACTTGTTAAGTCATGAATAAAGCAAGGATCGGATTAAGTTGATCATTGTATACTTTTTTTCTCTCAAACAGTTGTTTATTGCTTCTCGAGATAATTTATACACTGTATTACTTGTAAGCAGGCCAATAACTTTTTCTAGGAAAATATTTTGAATTATATATACACTACTTCATGTGGAGGAAAGCGCATTATACTCGAGTTTTAACTAAAACTGATTGGCAGATACTCCAAATTGGTCTAAACCCATGCCCAAACCTGATAATGGCATAATCTTAATTTGCTCACCTCTTCTCCTTTGCTTCCAAGTGTCAAGATCAGCAGGTATAAGTCCTTTTCCCATTATTGGCTCTAGGATATCAGCTAGAACTCCCTGTTATAGCACAAAACACTTGCCTGTGAACCTTTAGAATGGATACTAACATATGATGGAACTCTCAAACTGAAGTATGTAGCCTATATTGATCATCCAAAATTTTTAGACTCCATTCTCTCTTTCTCAAACTTGTGACAGAAATCCTATGCATTTAGCAAATACTCAATTACAAAATTGTCTCTGGATCTGATTATTGGATCATTTTCGCATGACCAAATAGTCTCTAATACAAAATTGGAAAACTTTGCTATTTAATTTTTCCAGCACAAGCACATAGATGGTACAAAATGAACCTTGACAGAGCATCCAACTTCATTACCTTATCTTATGAAAACGCATTCTCTCTAATGATGTGCCTTGCGACTATAAGATCGGATACAACAACAAATGCTTTTGGTCCAAAAGCAAGTTTATAAACAGCTCCATGCTGCACAATGAGTAAAGTGAGACTAAGTGCCTTCACAACCAGTACAAGATAGAAGATAAATACCTTTTGAAATTTTGTAAATGTTATTGTAGTGAGCTGTGGGCGGGTGGAGTCTCGGGCGGGCGGAGCCGCGGGCGAGTGGAGTCTCGGGCGGGAGGAGCCGCGGGCAAGCGGAGCCGCGGGCGGGCGGAGCCGCGGGGGGGCGAAGCCGCGGGCGGGCGGCGAGCGGAGTCGCGGGCGGACGAGCGGCCACGAGCAACCACGAGCGACGGGCGACGGTCGAGGGTTCAAGGCAGTAAGAACTGAAGAAGTCAAGCGCCGCGTGAGACTGGGGAGAGAGGGAAGAGAGACTTAGACCTAAGAATTAGAAAGGGGGAAAAATTAGGGTTAGAATTGGGGATATTTTTGGGAAAGACTAAGGGGAGGTGTAGATCGGTTCCGGTTCCGGTTCGATGAGGAACCGGGAACCGGAACCGGAACCGGAACCGCCGGTTCCGGGAAATGAGGAACCGGGAACCGGAACCGGTCTCCCTAGAACCGGGAACCGCGCTCACCCCTATATGTACCCTCTATCACCGCCGCTCGCTGGTCTAGGCTGCTAAACCGCCCGTTAGTAGCCTAGACTGCCAGCCACCTCCTGTCTGCCTCTTTTTTTGTTAGTTGCACCCACTGGAAACGCCCAGTTGCTGCTGTTTCTTTCTCACCACCGCCCAGACCAGCCACCATTGTCTCACACTTAACCACTCGGAGCCGCCGAACGTCAGCCGACCACTCACCAGACCACCGGTCAGCCCGATCAGCTGCCGGTCTCCCTATTTCTCCTTTGATTTCTACAAAACAGGGGAGTGTAGCGCTTGCAACTACTGTTTCTATCCCTGAGCCGCCTTGCATCGACATTTCCGTGGTCCTCGTGCGTAGCCCTCACCACCGCCATCGTGCATGTGTCTCTGGTTCACTTAACAAGTGAGTTTACGTCATAATCCCTCGATTAGTCCGTTAAACTTGCTTAGAGTTAAATTATTTTATAGTTGATCTTAGTTAAGAGATTAATTAAGATTAACTATGGTTAGGTTGGATGGTTAAATAATTACCATGGTTGAGTTAGTCAAAAAGTTGAACTGTGATTAGTTAATTAACCAAGGTTTGGGTTAATTAACTAAGGTTGACTTGTAGTAAAGTTAATTAACCAAGGTTGGATTAGTTAACTATGGTCGACCTAGGGTTGAGTTAATTAACTATAGTGGAAGCATGGTTAGTTTAGTTAAATATGGTTAAATTTAATTAATTTGTTAATCATGCTTAGTGATAATTAATGGTGGTTAATTAATATAATTGAGGATTAGTATGATAATCCTAATTAGTATTATTTTATTATAAAGAATTAATTTCTTTTATTATTATTAACTTCGTTTATTATTATTTATTATTTTAATAATAATTAATTAAATTAAATTAAATTAAATTATGAATAATATTGATTATTTATAATTAAATTGTGGGACTAATTTGACAAGTCCGTACTTGTTAAGGTATATTGAATTATTGCTTGAATCAATGATGCATTGATCGTATGATAGACGTTGTTGAGTGCTTGATTGCTCTAATAGACAATAACGTCATGTGGACATTATGCATTGATGTTTATATACAATTGCATGGACATATAAAAGGAAAACCCCGAGGTGTCGGGAGTATATGTCAAGTTTTGCAATGAAAATGAGACTGGCATATTTAAATAATAAGACATGTACAGTCGGACAGGTTTTGAAATAATGTGTGACAACGTGAAATTATTTTCTTGCAATTTTTACAGGAAAAATTTGCAGTAAACTATTACGTTGAGCACGTACCACATTTGCATTGGTTAATACATGGAATTATATTATTGTGGTGTGCTCATGTAGTCACATAAATAACCCGTCACCCCGGTGGGAGTTCGGGAGACAAAGTCTGACCTGTTGGAAATCCCGACAGGAGTCCGGATGCAAGTCGTGGTAGAAGCCGGACCCATGCTTTTTCGATAATGCCATCTGGGTGGAAGTTCCAAACATAGCTGTGCTCGATGGGCAGGACGATGTCTGGCAAAGCTAGAAGACACTGGCGGGAGTTCGATTGTGGCTCATTGTGGACATTAATAATCGAAATACGCATAAATACAAAGTGCATGGGAAACATATTGTCATTGGTTCTAATTATGCTTATGCTGGTTGCATTGATTATGACATACCTGAGTTAGTACAATGCAAGGTGTGGCAATGGCTAGGTAAGATCGTCTACGATACGACTCGATTGTGAATGATTAATGCAATGATGAGAATGCGAGATGCATTAATTGTAAAATGCATGTGTACTTACCGTGTAGGGTATAACGTGACCGAGTAAGGATGCCTATGAGTCAATTGCTTGCCAGTTGTATTTACGGGGTTATCGAGTAGATCAAATCGTTGACAGAGGCAAACGAGTGTTGTTTTGCTATTAATCTGCTTGGAAGAGTTGACTGTGTGATAGGTACCTCGAGGTGAGTTAGTGTCCTAACCGACACTTAGTGCGATAACTCACTGAGATTATATCTCATTTATCATTATTAAACAATTTCAGGTCCTTAAGATGGCACAATACCCAGTGCGGTTCAAGGTCCCCAAGGATTGAGAGACCATCGTCACAATCCATCGATTTCTGGAGCAGTCGCACTTATACGAAAAGTAAGTGTCCACCATCTGGGTGGATGAGGGACCGAGGATGTGGGTTCCCCATCGATTATTGGTCCGGTTCATCAAGAAGGGCAAGATTCTGCTTGGCCCTCTGAGTGATTTTGATGGCCCACCTAGTAGAGGCCTTGAGGACATAGAGTGAGATCCATGGAAATAGACCCTCCCAATGGGACAATGGTAGATCCTAATCCTGCCCCGCCAGCAGTTGACTTATACCCTTCTGACTACGACTCGACAAAGCCCGACTCTGAGGAGCCTCTATATTTTGGTAGTCCCTAAAGGACGTATCAAACCCAAGTTTTTGAGAGAGTAGATTAACCCAACCCTAACATCTTTTTGTAGGCTTGGAAAGGAACTCGCCCACTGACGGGCTTGTAATTATAAGTGTTCCTTAGGGGTTGATCAAGTAAATAAATAAATGAGTTGGTTTGCTACTATAATGTTTGATCGTCTTGCTATCCCTATTGTTATTTGTTTGACTGGGTGATAAATTGTTTTCTGCCTACGCATAATGGAAAGATTAAAAGAATGGTCCATGATGCGTCCTAGGACATCGCATTCATTTGACTAAAGTGAAAGAGTTGTCGCGTGCTCGAGGTTCAGGGTGTAACAGTACAAATATCAAATTCATATTGAGTTACATTACAAAATCTCATTAATCACATGAATTAATATCGCTACATGCACATAAGAAATAGGATGTAGTATTTATGGTCAAATTTTCCCCGAAAATAACACTAAAATACACTTCATGAAAGAACATTAAAAGAGGCCAATTGATCTACCCAAATAACTAGACGCACTTCTGGTTTTCACTCACTCATGGTAAGTTGAGTTACTCGTCAATTTATATGGAAAGTAGAGATTAAATCTTTCAAATTTAATCCATTGCAATCAAACCGATCCATTTGGGCCCACTAACATATCCAAGTCTATACTGATGAAGATTCACGTAGCAGCACATTACCAAGTACATGTCCATTTACTCAAATAATACCTAATTTTAGATGATTCTCTAGCCCATGGATGATATCGCACACGTGTACATGTGAAAACAATAATTGAGTACAAAGATGCTTTTCACTTAAACCAGAAAAAATGTCTCACTTTTTCTTTTTAAATGGGTCAATAAAAATTGCATTGCATGGTGTATTTATTTCAATGAAAAAATTTCCACGGATTAGTTTTCTAAAACGTTTATACATTTGGTAAAAATTATCAGTCAACAAGAGATCATTACTGTCAAAGAAGATATGCATGCTTAAGGAAGATAAATTCCCTAATCTGAAAAAGGAAAAATATTTTCCTAAAGATAATTTTTTATTAAAAAGCTTTTCTCCGAAATAAACACACCTGAAATTTCAAAAGTGAACTTGTAACATAAAATTTTTCAATTGCATTGAAATTTTAAACTGGCATAACCATGTTAGCGGGATTTTTATTCGGAGAAGAAAAGAAGAATTAAAAGCGTTAGAGCCCATGCGCCGGGCGGAGGGGGAGCTTTCTAAAGTACATGATTTTCTCATCAAAACAAATTCAAAAATTATGAAAATATAGCTCTAATTACTTAATTGTTGATAGCTATGTAATTTGAACATGCGAATGTCCAATATGAAACAAAAAATAAGTCAAATCAACATTGCTACTACTGAAAAGTAGAAGTCAAAAATCAAAAATAAATGCATTATCAAGCACATGTGTACTATTTATAAATGATTGATAAAAAAATGATTAATATCATAAAAAACCTCAAATTATAACACTAATCACAAATTTTCCCCCAAGTTAATTTTTAACTATCAAAAATCTCAAATTGATACATATATGACAAATTTACCCTAAACTAATATTTTGACCACTAAAATTCTCAAATTGGTACATTTGTAACAAATTTACCCCTCATTAATTTTCATTAAATTGGATCAATACCACGAAAAAAATAAACTAGCACACATATAACAAATGGAGGGTAAAATCTCAATTTGGTATATCCGTCAACTGTTATATGTCATCCAACTCAATACTTTGATAATAAAATTTAATAGAAACTAACGAAAAGTAAATTTATCACAGTTATACCAATTTAGGGTTTTTGGTAATCAAAATTTGTTATAAGTGTATCACTTTAAAATTTTTCATGGTACTAACCTAAAAAAAAATGTCTAATAAATGGAGTTCCAATCATTTGGTAAATTGAAAAGTGCTTCAAAAGTTAATTGCATTTAATAATTGTCCTTCACTACGAATATTGTTATCTAATGATGATATTATGTGTTCATTTATATGATATCATCAAATTTTTAGTAATATGAGTAATAATTCACCTATTAAATCATTAATTGGCTGAGGAACATTCCAAAATTAAGTTCAAATGCGAGTTACTTCTTTACGAAAAGTAAGGCATGCAATTTTAATGTGTATAAATCCTTATTTATAA
Organism: Corymbia calophylla; assembly: GCA_014182845.1. NCBI lineage: Eukaryota > Viridiplantae > Streptophyta > Magnoliopsida > Myrtales > Myrtaceae > Corymbia > Corymbia calophylla. The sequence continues at coordinate 20,272,969 of CM024695.1, forward strand.
AAGTACGAGTATTTAACTTTCTAGGTTTGGTAAAGTAGTTGGCGGTTTGAGATTTTTCGTTTAGGAACCGAAGCTTACATCTTCAAATCTCACATATTATGTACAAACTGTTTTTGCATCTAGAGTTCCTTTCTTTTTTGGTCGGTTCATCTAGAGATACTTACATAGACCAAAAAGCGGGACTTAACCAATCATCAAATTTGTAGTATAGGTATTTCTTTGTAATTTGAAAATGTAATAGAGATAAGTTTTAATCAAAGCATGTATCTACGCTATTTAAACCTATTGTTAGAGGAATTTTTTTTTGGGTAATAAGAAAAATCATACTCGAACCTTTGGCACTCCTCTATCTTATGAATTTATGATCCATCAATCCGCCTTGTCTCTCTCTCTCTCCTACTAGGCTACAGACCACCACCATGTTAAATTGATAACACCACCACCTCGACTGCCGGCATCCCTTAATACCGTTGTGGACAATCTCCAAATCAGGCCTTTGCGTCTTTCTTATCCATTAAGCCTCCACCGTCTTCTTCCACACATTTGGGGTGAGCGTGACACTGTGGTAGGGCTTGGCATCCAGTGAAGAGTCGTTGAGCTTAGATTCGGTTAGGTTAGGTCAAGTGGGTTTTATCCTGAGTTAAATTAGATGACGAAATGGTTAAATTTGAAAGGAAAATGGCACATATGAATAGGATTAAAGCTCGAATACTATCTATCAATGATGATTATATATTGGTGCAAACAAACTTTGAAATAGATTCTAAAAGTGTGGATGATTTTTGGAGGATGTAAAATTAGTAATGATGTTCGACATGTGTGCATAAAAGTGAAATGGTATCTCAAATTTCCCCACTCGTTCCACCTTTATAAAAAGAGAGACAGAAAAAAATGTGCAGTTGACCCTCCTACGGCAAAAATCCCCCTTTCCCCCAACTGAAGGCTGAACTGTGTAACTAAGCAGCACAAGAAAAGGGACAACCTGCGGTTCATTGACTGCCGGATCTTCGTTCTTGAAATTGAAACTAGAAAACTACCAAAAAGATTTGAACGATCGAGGAGATCGAGATGACAGACCCCAAATGGAAACTATCCATTCTCTACTTGACCTCCATCTATGCCGTTCTCTACCTCGTCCAGTCCTCCATCATCCACAAGCTCTTGCTCGGCCACGAGAAGCTCCACATCAAGAGAAACCCTGTGCTTCCTCTCCGGTTTCGCTCCGATGGCACCTTCAAGATTCTGCAGGTTCGCTTCTTCTTGGCTGCTTCCGGCGTCGTTCTTGCTCTTGAGCTTTGATGGGCTTGATCCCGAATCTCGGGTCGGTTTTTTTTTTTTTTTTTTTTTTTTTGGCAAGGTGGCCGATATGCACTATGCAAATGGGGTCATGAGTCGGTGCAGAGACGTGTTGGCGTCTGAGTTCAAAGGGTGCTCTGATCTCAATACGACCCGCTTCGTCAAACGAATGATTGAATCTGAAAAGCCTGATTTCATTGCCTTCACGGGTACTTCAGTGGGGACTTTCATCGTCATTGTTTTATCTTTTCTTACGTCTGTTTCCAAGATTGCCTTTTTAATCGATAAAAAAGATAGAGGGAGGAATTGCTCTTGTGATATTGCCAGATGAGTTGGTACTTGTTATTCTGTTTATCGAGTTGGTATTTATAGTAGGGAGCTTTCACGGCATACACATTTATACTTGGATCGCTTGTAAAGCTTAAAACGTTGCTGGACCAGTTATGGTCTATAAATGTGACATGAAACTGGCATGTCACCAAGATTAGAGATCTGGAAGCATACTCGTATCCCTTCATGACATTTTTTCTTTTTGTAGAGTCCCATCAAGACACCCATGATAGGCACACATTCATTTAAAGCATATGTGTCTGCTAAAGAGGAATTGTCACCTTATTATGTAGTTAATGGCAAAAGGGAGGTGCAAATTTCACAGGCGGTTCATGTAGAAAATAAAATTCTCAATAGCAAGCTTCTGATCTGGTGTTGGGGTTCCTTTATGGAAACTTCATAGTTATTTCATATTTGAGTCCAAAGGATGCACATATTAGGTACTGAAACATAATAGATTTGTTTACTTGGAGGATCAATTCCTACTTCTTAAATGTTATCTCGATAGCTTGAATTGTCTGGACAACTAACTACCATCTCTTGGCATTGCATTTTGCACTTTTGCACTTCTCTTTTATGATCCATGGCCATTTTCCAACTTAATTTGAGTGGTGGTTAAAGATTTTTGTAAAAAGATTATAATTTATTCTCTTCATAACATAAGCATTGGATTAGTGGTTTATTGAGCAGAAAGGTACTTTGCCCTCTGTTATCTTTGTTCAATTATTACTTCCAGGGAAATCTGCTAGGTCTTATATTAGTTTCCAAGCTTCAGGTTCTGCTAGCCCCTTTTTTTCTGCCGAGTGAACATTCCCTTTCAAGAGAATGTAGAGTGCATCTCGTGTTGGATTTTGTCTATACTTGATATATCCTAGGTTTTGCTTTTCATTTGGTGTGGCAGACATTAATATGCTATTAGTTTTCACAATGACCTAATGTGCTGAAACAAAGCAGATGGGTCTTTGACGTTAAAGATCAGGTTATGTTAATGATCTGTACTGTTCATATTGTTCTCTGTGGTATCATGCAACTATTCGGGACTGCTCAGATGCCTGCTATATATTTGATGAACACACTTTTTAAAAAATATGTGTAGTTTTGTTTATTTTTCTGATTGAATGAGATGTAAATAGAGTAATATGTATCCATTTAAATGAAGTCAATAAGGCTTGCTTGCTTGCTAAAAATGAGAAAAGAAACATTACGTTAATGATTGCTAATACATACTTTTAGAAGGCGAGAAAGCAATTCTTGCCCCATGGTAATATTTGATCTTACAGCATCCACCACCATAACTGGCATTTTGGTTTGGTTAAGTGTTTCTCGTGTATAATGGTTTTCCATATATGAATAAAATCTCTGGATTTTGTGTTCAGGCAAGTGTGTCTTGTGCTTGTAACAGTCAGTCAAAGGTTTGCAAAAATCTCTGTATGACTTTACAACATCTTCTTCCAAATATGTGCATGAATGACTGACAATGATGTCAGAATCTAACCTTTCAAAATTTAATCAGTAGGTAGTGTGGCTCCAACCAAAAGTTAAATTAATTTATAGCCGTGAATTCACAGATGACAAAACTTAAACTAGTTCCTACCTAAGGTCTGCTGTAGACGAAACTATGCATGCTATTATTCAGGTAGGCAGTTGAAAGGTGTAAAGTGTATCTTCTTTACTAAAGTGGTTATTATTCATTTGCTAATGCCGCGAAACTTTATCTCAACTTCATGATGCCAGGTTTATATAGTACATGACCCCTCCTTGTGCTTTAATGACCTAGTTGGTTATGTTCTTTTGTGTAGGTGATAATATTTTTGGCCCAAGCACTTCTGATGCTGCTGAATCTTTGTTTGGAGCCTTTGTTCCGGCAGTGGAATCTAAGCTTCCCTGGGCAGCAGTTCTAGGAAATCATGACCAAGAATCTACAATGGATCGAGAAGAATTGATGTCTTTTATATCTCTAATGGATTACTCAGTCTCACAGATTAATCCATCTCATGATGATCTAGCTACATTTGACATTGATGGGTACGGAAACTACCATCTGGGTGTGCATGGTCCTCCTGGCTCTAAGTGGGCGAACAGCAGCATCCTCAATCTTTTCTTTCTTGATAGTGGAGATAGGGCGGTTGTTCAAGGAAGACGGACTTATGGTTGGATTAAGGAATCACAACTTCGGTGGCTAGCTGGATTGTCCAAGAAACTCCGGGTACACAGAATAACACTTACGCACTTATTGTATGTTTATTTTACAAAGTGTCGATTTAGTTTTAAAATCATGTGATTTGATCTTTAAAGTTGGCCAGCAACTTCATTTGGTAACTCAAGAACTCTGGTGAATAATTTTTAGATATATAATGCAAATAATCCAGTCTTATTATATTCATTCCTTTTTTCTTTTCTTTTCTTTTTGCATTTGGATCGTGTAGTTACCCACTCCTTGAAGCCCGTAATGGTAAATATATTTGGTTGATTTCTATTCTGTTTATCTAAGGAACGGATGTTTTTACACCTCTGATATTAGACAGTTCCATTACAAATTTTGCTGCATTGGTACATTTAAAAGGTGCCCCTGTAATATCACCACATTCAATCAGGTCCGATCAGAACTCAATCTGCATTCTGGCTCTTCATTAGCAAGAAAAAGCACATTCTACTTACTGTCCTCAATTCTCATGTTATCCAAGCATCTAAGAATGAATTACCCCCGATTTAGATTTTATTAATATGTTGCAGATTAAACACTAACAGGGTGGACGACTGGAGGAGACTGATGCTTCATCCCCAGCTCTTGCATTTTTCCACATTCCAATCCTTGAGGTGCGGCAGCTCTATTACCAAAAGATTGTGGGCCAGTTCCAGGAGGCTGTTGCTTGTTCGTCCATCAACTCAGGGGTTCTAAAGACATTTCTTTCGATGGGAGATGTGAAAGCATTTTTTGTGGGCCATGATCATACAAACGACTTCTGTGGGAACATAGACGGTATATGGGTTTGCTACGGTGGAGGCTGTGGATACCATGGGTATGGTAAGGCTGGGTGGCCGAGAAGAGCTAGGGTCATTACAGTGGAACTTGGGAAGAGTCACAGGGACTGGACAGGGGTTGAGAGGATCAGTACTTGGAAACGACTAGATGATGAGGAGCTGAGCATGATAGACGAACAGGTTCTCTGGGACTCTGGATCTACCTCATGAAGACAACCAGGGGTACTGATACAGCTGCTTCTGAATTGACTGTAACTGTGTTGCATATTCTTCTGTAAAATTTTGTCGCCATGAGTCATGACTGTACTTCAGAAACCTTTGCTTAAAGTATGATAATTGATACTCTTTCTTGAGAACTTCCAAATACTGGACAATTTTGCTTGAGGAACAATTAGTTGCTGGATTTAATTATGCAAATCACTTGACATATTGAAGGAGGCATTATCAATGAAAACCCTATAAATCTTTAATGCTAAGAGACAGGATAGGTCCTACTCTGCTAATGCTTGTAAGTACTCATGCTTGCTTATGACTCAGGCAAAAACACTTTTGCATCTTATAGGGGCAGGATCTCTCAGTTTGAACTGTATTCTTTTCTTGATTCCCGAAGACCTAACTCACGTCGTTGCAGCTAGCTGTTGGACTTTGACAAGTGAAAAGTAGAGCCCATTTACTCCTTCTGCGAGTAGCTCCGAGTGGGACCCTTCTTCGATAATCTTCCCCTTGTCGAGTACTGTAATTTTATCTGACCTTTGGATGGTGGATAGGCGGTGTGCCACGACCACACAGGTCCTGCCCGTCATGGTTTTCTCTAGTGCTTCCTGGATTTGTCTCTCTGATTCGCTGTCCAACGCACTTGTCGCCTCATCCAAGAGTAGTATGGTTGGATCTTTTAAGATTGCTCTCGCGAGTGCTAACCTCTGCCTTTGTCCCCCAGAGAGTTGCACCCCTCTCTCCCCACAATACGTCGCGTATCCATCCTCCATCGAACTGTTCATCATAGACATTGACGAGTCAATAAAAGATTTGACAATTGTTTGAACAGCAGAATAAAAAGAATACAAATGGTCTAACAGAACAGATCAACACACCTCACAAATTCATGGGCATTTGCAAGAGTTGCTGCTGCAATTACTTCAGAATCAGTCGCATTTTCTCTTCCATACCTGATATTCTCATGGATCGTTGCTGCGAAGATAGTCGCCTCTTGGCTCACCAACGCAATGCGCGACCTTAGTCCTCTAAGGTTGTAACTTCTGATATCTATTCCATCAACTTCAACAGTTCCATGTGTTGGGTCATAGAATCTCTCAATTAGCCTTACGATGGTGGATTTTCCTGATCCACTTTTGCCAACCAATGCAACAATCTTTCCAGCACCAACGTGGAGGTTCATGTCTTTTAGGATCATGTGGTGGGGTCTTGTTGGATAGAAGAAACCCACCTGTTTAAATTCTACATCTCCTCTAACCTTCTCCGAGCTGAAACCATCTGATTTATCAGGGTCCATTTTGCTCTTCCTATTCAATATCGCTGAGATGGCCTTTAGTGCATTTGTGCCTTTTGATAAGTCTGCCGTCATGCTTCCTGTCTCGGCTATTATTCGACCCGTCGAGACCAAGATGAAGAACGTCTGAAATATGTGCTTGTACGTGATCTCTCCATGGTACAGAAGTCTACCGCCATACCAGAAAATCAGTGCGGCATTCACGGTCGTCAGGAATTGTGCAATGAACAACCCGCCTCCTGCAAACCAAGACTGTTTGTGGCTCACTTCCCGGGGGCCTGATTGTGTGTTCTCATAAAGGTTCAAAATCTTTTGCTCGGAGTCAAACGCTGTAATGACTCTGTGGTTCGCAACTGCTTCACTCGCTAATTCACTGCTCTGGTTCTGTGCTCTCAGGATTTTCTTGGACATGGTCTTCATCATTATCATTCGAATGTAAAAAGCTCCGATGACTAGTGGCTGCAAAGCGGTCGCTACAAGTGCAAGTCTCCAAGACAATAGGAGGCCTAGAATCACAGCTGAAGTTGCTGCTGAGATTGCTTGAGTGAAAAGGCTACTCGATCAGCAACCAGATTTCTTACCATCGCTGCATCCGTGGCCAATCTTGAACATAGAGCTCCGCTGTTATTGTCTTCTTGATCAAACCATTCTACCTCGAAGGTCAGGAGTTTATCAAAAAGAGCCTCTCTCAATCTTTTCGTCAAATTCTCTCCCATGACCCCAAAGTAATAATGTTGAATCACATTGGTTACGAAAGCAAATATTGCTAACGCCAAGAAAGCGAGGCAATATACTCTTGTTTGAGACCTGATCATGTCATGATCTTCAACGACATAAACCGCAAGAAGTGCGCCCAAGAAAAAGGAGTGCAATGGCTGAACAAACCCATAAAAGATGGCACCAAGACACCCCAATACTGTTGACTTCCATTCAGGTAGAGTCAACCTCACCATGCTCCAAAAAGATGATGGTTCGCCATGATCTTCTGGACCTGTGTTTAGTTTGCTTTCCGGACTTCTTATTAGAGGATCGTTGTTCAGTTCATCAAGTAAAGTGGTCTTTCTTATGATGGAACCGGGTTTCTTAAAATCTTCTCCTTGAGAAGATGGCACGGTTCCATCACTTCCACTAGTTCTCTGAAGCTGGACCATTGTGGAATACGGACCGTGCTCATTTTCCATCAGTTTGTCATGAGAACCGGATTCTATTACTTCCCCAGACTGAATAACCACGATTAAGTTGGCATTGCTGAGAGCAGAGAGATGGTGAGTTACCACAACTGTAGTCCTTCCTTTCGAAGCCTCATTCAAGGCATCTTGAACAGCCTTCTCAGAATGTGAATCCAATGCACTTGTGGCTTCATCCAGAAGCAGAACCCTCGGATCCCTCAGCAATGCCCTCGCTATTGAGATCCTCTGTTTCTGCCCTCCGGACATTTGAATTCCTAATTGACCTACCTGTATAATGAAACAGAATCGGCATCATTAGCATTTTATCTCCTCATCTGTACTGTTCTTTGTAAAGATTGACAAGATGAATTCTCTTCCTTTAATAGAACAAAGAGATGTTGCATGGCAAATACAATTTGAGAAGGCAAAAACACTAGTTTTCATTTACCTGGGTATCATACCCATTAGGTAGCTGGGTAATGAAGTTGTGTGCATTGGCTGCTGTTGCTGCCTTAATAATCTCTTCCATCGTAGCGCCTTCCTTTCCGAAGAGTATGTTCTCTTTGATCGTGGTCGCAAAAAGTATGGGTTCTTGGCTCACCAAACCCATTTGACTTCGCAGCCATTTGAGCTGAAGAGTCTTTATGTTGGTACCATCTAAGAATATATCGCCCTTGATGGGGTCATAGAATCTTTCGAGCAAATTTATGATGGTCGATTTTCCCGACCCACTTCTACCCACGAAGCCAACAGTTTGTGAGGCCATCACTCTTAGGCTGAACTTTTTTAGTACTAAAGACTCGGGTCGCGACGGATAAGCAAAGTACAGGTCTTTGAATTCCACTTCACCTCTAACATTCGACAGCGTCATTCCCTCCTTATCAACCAAGTCAATACGGGGGACACGTTCAATCATCTCGTAGATGCGAGATGCTGCAACATTCGCCTCGGAGAAATATTTGAAATTGATCAGCGCACTCCCTAGGGCACTGCTTCAATAATAGTCGGTCAGTAAATATCTCCCTTTGGAATTATCATACAAAGCAACATGTTTTCCCTCCTGAAACATTCTTATCATTAGTCAACTTTTACTGCCTTATTTAATCATGTCCTGGGACTCTTGATAGAATTCTCATGCTTCTGTCACATGTGAAGCATTCTTTTTATAATGATCATTCATTACGGTGACTTCTAATTGTCAGAAACGGATTCAAAAGCTTAGAAAAAGAAAAAGCACGAGAGATGAAAGGATTTCTGAACTTACAGTCCTCCGTAAATGATGCACACTCCTGCAGCAAACACGTTGCCACCTTTAAATCCCTTATCAGTGACCAAGATGCTTCCATACCAACCCTGAAGTGCCCACACGGCATATGAAATGCCTATGCTGCCAATGGCCATTCCCTTGATCAACCCTTGTTTGATCCCCAGCTTCAGGACCCGTTCCAGCGAGATCTTGTAGCTATTAGTGGTCCGCTTCTCTCCAACGTAAGAGTAGACAGTCCTGATGGACGAGAGTGCCTGCTCGACTATCCCGCTGGTTACGGCGCTCGCCTCTTGTATCTTGTCCCCAACTCCAACCAAGAGTTTCCCGTATACCAGCCCTGGTATTATCAGCATCAATAGTGCAGGGATAGCGACTATTGCCAGTCTCCAGCACAGGTACAGAGCAGCCAATTGAGCGCCAATGAACATGGATATGTTTGTGATGAAATTCGCAATCTGTTTCAAATGGTTGCAGTTAGGTCACTTTAGTAGCAAGTGTCATTTTCGTTCTGAGTGATTTACGTGAAATAATTTTGCAGAACCTTCTCAGTGAGGACTCCTTGTATGGTCAGTGTGTCGACCGAAATTCTTGAGACTACTTGGGATGTCATGGGTGCCCCTCGAGTTTGGTCAAAGAAGCCCACTTCTTGCCGTAGAACTGCTCGCAGATATTGCTGCCGCAGTCGGAAAATTTGCCTTTCTGCTGTGCGTGCCCAGCAAAATCCCTCTATATAGAAAAAAAGATGAAACGGAAAAACCGTGAAAGGCCAGGTTATGCCAGAAGATGCAAGATGAGGGGACAAATCCTGAATATATTATCACCGATGAATATGTGCTTTCAACAATTACAGTTAGAATTTCGTCATCTAGTGCTTCCTTGTGTTTTAAATTTAGCTCAGTTGCCAGTTTATGTCATATGCCTACATCATCCACGAGCACATACAAGAGTGCAAGTGAACACGGACAGCCTTTTCCTCGTAGCCTATGCTGTCCCTACCACACCTCATACATTATCAAAGCTATGAACTTCAATAAATTGGCACCTCCATCTGATGCACAAATATAATGAGAGGCAAATTTGTGGTATTGCAAGCACAAACAGAGAGAGAGAGAGAGAGAGAGAAAGTATAAAGGTGGAGTTCAATTTCTCAAACACCCTCATATGCAGATCATGAAAGAAAGATTCTTTGTTTTATGAATAATTCATTCCAGAATATTACCTAAGAAGGAACCTGAACCCACAGCAACGGCAACGTAGAACAGATCCAATGCGTACTGCATGATTGACAAGGTGAAAAATAACCACTTTAGCATATTCATATTCATATTCATATCAATTGTTGATTGATGATGTACTTTCTAGTTTCTAATATAACTAAGAGTAACCATGAATTTGGCTTGTATAATATCTTGAGGAACGAGAGACATTAGGCAAGTTATTCGTTGCATATTCTCACCTTATTAACGTCTCTGGGACCAAGAGAAGCACCAGCATAGCCATTCATCAAGTTGCTGAGAACTATCATAATCAAGCACATAGTAAGTCCATCAGCAACACAACCTATAGTCCCAAGAGCCATCAACAACATGTCCTTCCAGTCCGAGTTCTTCAAAACCATCCTCAGTGACCCAGGTGCAGTCTGTGTCTTCCCAGGTAGTTCAGCCTTTTTTGATGCCTCATCTTCTTTTGTTCCTAGATCGAGTTCGCCCATCTCCTGCAATAGTCCTTCTATTCCTGGTTATAGCTTGCAAAGCTCCCTTCAGCTTCCTTCTGAATATGCACTTGCGTGAATACTTGTGTATATATGCGTGTGTATAAAGGCGCCCTCGAACTTGTTCACTGGTGCAAACTCCATGGCCAATAACTATTAAGGGGGAAAGGGAAACTTTAAAAAGATAGGACAAGCAACAAGAAAATGACGATGGCGACTGTTTAAATATGTTAAAGGGATCCTTATGGATGATCTGTGCCCTGTAAATCCCTCCTTAAGTCTCATTCTCCTTCTGCTTTAATAGAGTAAGGAAAAGGGCATGTCCGTCAATCTCATTTTCGTTGCTTGAACATTTCTTTCCGGAGAAATCTTCGATCACCCATCTTATAATTTGATAGAAATTTGACCAAACAGTTGCATTGACTTAACTATCACTTTGGTGCATCATGTTGCTACTTCAGTGCTGCCTAAAGTCCTTTTGACAACATCACACAACTTGCACTTGCAGCGAGGGGATGCGACCGCCATATTGCTTCTTTTACCCTTCAGTTCTGCGGAATAATAAGCCAAGATTCCCCCGATGGAACCAATCAACCTTACGACAATTTCGATTGCTTTATTGATGATATGCTGTCGAGAAATTTTACTTTATGGGTCGACTGTCGTTGAAATTTTCTGCTTAGGGACAGCGATTTCCCTAGTGATCGTGATGTTTTCACTATCAGACACGCCACAAGCTTGTGAAAGAGGATGGAGAACGCATCAGCAAACCTAAATTGTGCCGCCTTCAGGGGAGCTCCTGGCATAGCAACAGGAACATTAGTCCAAAGTGTCAAGCATAGTGTGTGAGTTTCCACGCGCTAGGAACCAGAGGTTGAGTACTTCATTATAGTATTTGAAACTCCAGCGAACTTCTGTCTTACCTAAAAATTTTTAGATCGTTGTCCGTTGATGCTGGGGAAATGAAAGTTATATTGCCGACGGTATCTTTTCTTTTGTTTTGTTCGATTAGTAATTGCTAACAGTTCCTCTGTTGTCTTAAATAATATCATCCTTCTGGGTTACATGGTTTTTGTATTTCCAGGTTGTCTATTCTTAGATTGAACTAATCATTTGGCGCTTTGCGTGTATTCGAAGTAGATGCTAAGCTGCTTCGCTGTATATTGGAGAGTGCATAAGCCAAGAACGGAAGTAAAAAGTATTAATCAATGAACTTACCTATGTGAAGCTATAGCATAATGTAGGGAAGGGGAAATTGCACCACAATTATAAACTTTTGGATTAATACCTGCGAAAAACTCCAAATTGGTATGCGGTGTTAAAGCTATCCCAAACTAATTTTTTGAATACAAAAAACTCCAAATTGATACATTTGCGATAACTTTATCCCAAACTAATTTTTTGACTACCAAAAATCCCAAACCGATACATTTGTGAAAAATTTACCCTCCGTTAATTTACATTAAATTGCTCATAAACTATATACCTATGACAATCAAAGGGTAAAACCTTAAACTAGTACACCCACTAGTTACCATGTATCATCCAACTTAGCAATTTGATAGTAAAATTTAACATAAACTAACGGAAGACAAATTTGTTAGAAACGTACCAATTTGAGGTTTTTGGTTGTCAAAAATTAGTTTGAAGTAAATTTATCATAAATGTGCCAGTTTGGAGTTTTTTATGGTATTAATCCAAAACTTTTAATACATAATGCAATCAAGTCTGTTGACACTAGATTTAAAATTTTGGCCTAAATGTGAAGGAGTTAATGGCTCAAACTAAGCCATAATAATGCACTTAACCAACAAAGCTCATTGATGGAATGCTTGATGAACTCATCAATCATGAGTTTACACAAGGAAGAGTTCAAGTGAAGTACATGACATATGGCGACTTTAGATTTACTCGAAGTATAAATAGAAGCTGTAAACTGAGTCAAAGAGGATCGATCGATCAAGTAATAACCATTCTTAAGCGATTGGGAATAGTTATAAATCATTTCCAGAATAGTGCATGGTTAAGACGGTTAAATATTCTTGCCGAGGAATATTAGAATGCATATTGAAATGGTCCACTCATAGATTCAGGAAGAACCAACAAGGAGCGGCATTATAATCACAAAATTCACAGCAGTATATGAAATTTTGACTCTGATGATACCAAGTTGTGGAGATTATTCGCAGATTGATTCAGATTAGATTTGGCCCGAGCTTAAATTTGAATTCTAAATTAAATTGGGTTTCCTAAGTCTGATATTTATTTTTATTTATACATGCATTTCAATCGTGTTCTGTGACTTTTGTTACTATGGCTATGCACTCCAATCATTTCCATTACCAGTCTATGTTTCGTTGCAATCAGCGAGCAAACATGTAAGTCGTCTATCTGATTCCATAAAATTTCGTGTAATTTCCTTCTTTCTTTCATTCTACTGTTTTCGCATTATTGAGTAATTCGAGTTTTACAAAATCCTTGAGACCACAAGGCATATTAGAATCCATTTACTTTTCATTTTTCTTTTTTGCCAGTGATTTACTTTTGATTAGAAGCCGAATTTATGCATATTAATTCTCCATTAATTATCTTCCATTGGACTTTAATCACTAATTGAAACCATTGAGTTTCTAGAGACTAGAACCTTGCAAAATTTGACTTAATGAAGTCATATAACATTTTTACGACCAAAAGAAAAATGTCACAACCATTTTACCGAGAGATGTTTTAAACCTAGCGGCTTTCTCTCCTCACCCGCCCCTTTGGTTCCTCGATCCTCTACCATTTCAGATTCCCTCGACTCAGAAATAACTCTAAGCCGAGGAGGTTCTATCATCTCAACTCGAATTGAGGTTCTCTCTCTCGATGTTATATAGGAGTATTTTGTTATCTTCATTAGTGTTTTTGTTTTTTTGTTTGCTCACTGCTGATGCTCTTCTTCGCTCGCTGGTGTATTTTATGCTTCCATCGTTAGAATTCAATCCACTACTTCAGATTCGCCGAACCAAAAAGTCCAACATAACCGAGGAGGAATATGGAGTTCATATTGGAAATTTCCTATAATATGGGCTTACATTAATTAATTAATTTTTTTATTTTAAATAATCGGATTACTGGATATTCAAATATATGTTAAATCCTTAAGTGATCTTATTGAATGGGGTTTTGGCATCTATTAATAATGAGCCTAGTTGAGTGGCAAAGTGTAGGTAATTATATTTAACTGAAGCCCGTGATAGGAGGGGCCCAGTTAACACACTATTCATTAGAGTTTGTTAGGTCCCCTCTCTAGCCTATAAAAGATAGGTTATACCTATCAGTCGCTTAATCTCATTAGAAAGCTGCTATACTGAAATAGGTCATAGAAAAGAAGATCTGGCATTGATTACCGTCAGTCTGATCTATTTTTCTTCAAGTGAAGTTATGGCTCAAACAAATACGTTTTAATTCCATTGTACATTTAGGTTTTGATGTTTTACAATCATATATGAATCTGATTATTCTTGATTAATTAGTTATTTATGTAAAGAATTTTTACATGTGGTATCAAAGTAGATCATATATGATTGTAAAATCCAAATTTTTTTTAACAAATCTGATTATGGCATTTACCGTATTTATTCCTTTTGGTTGAGTTTCTGTCATTTTGTAATTTAAAATTTCTTATGCGATTTCAGTCAATCAAAGTACTTTTTTTGGGTCGAGTTAAATCAAAGTACTTATTAAATGGGTAAAAATAATGCATTAGAATGGAAGAGATAAGTTATGATGATAATATGTTTGATTTATTGGATGATCATTGTTTTACAATTTCGGATCTATGATAGACCTCTCTATGCAAATGTCTGGAAACGAGCTAGTAAATAAGCTTTTTAGTGCCTGATGTCTTCACAACATTTGAGGTCAACTTGAAGAAATTTCCAACAAGCCATACAATGCCCTGATCTAGTGTCAGTTGCTATCGAAAATCATCGTTCAAATTTAGTTTGGTAATCTGTAATAATGTTCTATTTAGTTCTGATATGCACGTTGTCCGCCTGTTGCTTTTGTCAATTTTTTCCGATTTCCATGTTGAGATCTGGAGGTTGACTCCTTCATGAAAAATGTTCATATAGGTCTTAAATTCGACATATAATTTTTTTGGATTTTTCGGAGCATGATTAATGGATGAAAACCTTCTACATAAATCAATCAATTATGAAACTTTAGGGTTTTTGTTCTACATGTCGAGATCTTTCCGACCATATATAATTTATTGAGAATTGAGTGAGAATTTTGAATTTAAAATTCTAGGGTTTATACCTTGAAAAAGTTCTATAAATTTTAGATTACTTGCAATTGAATAGTGTATGTTAGAAATTGTTGCATTGGTATTGTGTTCTATAAATTTTAGATTACTTGCAATTGAATAGTGTATGTTAGAAATTGTTGCATTGGTATTGTGTTCTATAAATTTTAGATTACTTGCAATTGAATAGTGTATGTTAGAAATTGTTGCATGGTATTGTGTTCTATAAATTTTAGATTACTTGCAATTGAATAGTGTATGTTAGAAATTGTTACATGGGTATTGTTATAGATATATATCCTAAAATCTTTTGGTTGCATTAAGGTGAGTTTTGGCTTTGTGGTTGATGACGGATCCATTTGCTTCCCATGCATGATCGAGTGCACTGATTGATATGGGATGATTACCGCAGTGTAGTATGGATTTTACTGGATTGAATAATAAGCTATGTTTGATTATATACGTGCAAAAGAAAATGCGGAAATCTAGCTTGTTCTTCCTTTATTTCCGATGATCTCCTCACTTGTGGTTAATTGCAATGTCATGACTAGGACATTGAGTCCATCATTGTTTTGAATATTAGTTGTCGAACCTAACATGCAAATGCAAAGCCTCTAGATGGGGTGAAATCGGAGATACTTCTTTTCAATTGTATCTTGCTGATTTTTAAGGTTTAGAGGTTCTGGTATTATGTATTGTTGTTTGAGTTTCTGAAGATGACTAGCAGTAGATTAAAGCTACAAGACAAGAACAATAATTTCTTGAAGCTTGGATATGGACGATTTAGTTCGTTTTTTTCTTCTTTTCTTCGATTAATTCATCTTGAATTTTGATTGGGTGCAAGAGTGTCTTAAATATACGTAAATTCAATTTCTTAATTTTGTTGAACTCACTGTCCAAAAAAGGGAAAGTCCAAGTCAGACTTGTTAACCAAATTATATAGTTTCCTACTTCAAGTTGTAGTTAGTGTCTACATGTATTATTTTTGGCAACATAAATATTATGCGAATCTCGTGATATTTTTCTTATTCATTGAAGCACCATGGAGATTGAAAAAGACCTCCAATCGAGCTATTAGCACACGTGCATGGAATGGCACGTGGGGGCAAGTGTAGGGTCCTCCATGGCCCGTTTCATTCTAGATTATTTTTTAATATGCCTAATTGTTAATTTTTTGTTTTTTTATGCTTAATTTTAATTTTTGGCATATTTAAATATTTATTTGGAATAATTTATTGTTTTTCCAATTTTTTAACTTATGGAAATTTATTGTAGTATATGAGGCATGGGATAACAATATTCACTTTCCCTAAATTACCTATACTCTCTCACTTTAGTTTAACTAGGCAATCTTAGATGCTTGATTATAGAAATAGGCACATAAAATTGTGGCAAAATTTGTTGTTTGATAAATGTAATATGATCTTAGGAAGCACATGTCATAAAGTGCTTTATATTGTTTGATGAATTTTGGGTATTGATTAAATAGAACATTATTTATAAAATTTTTGGAGTTCCCTATTGATAAAAATCAGTACATACAATTACTTGCCAAAATGGGGTTATTGTGTATATTAATTTGAAAATTGCATAAAGATAAATTCTGAATTTAAAAGATGCGATGTATAATTGAAAAATATTTATCTACCTAAAGAGGATAAATTTTTTGAAAATTATATATAATTCCCCTCTATATTGACACATTAGAGTTGATTGATAGGGATGTGTTACTCAAAAGGTTTATTTGCCTAAATGTGATAAATTTTGAGAGTTACGTGCAATTCCTTCTATGTTGAGATAATGGAAATGTCTAATTTAAATGATTTATCTACCCAAAGGAGATATATCCTTAAAGATTATATATAATTCCCATTATCGTCTCTGTATATTAATATAATGGAGACGTATAATTGAAAAGATTTGTCTGCCCAAATGAGATGAATCCTGGACAATTATATGTAATTATCCTCGTTGTCGTTTTGTAATATTCATGTTGTGGAAAATAATAGTGCATTATACACTATGCCCAAAGGGGAGTTTGTAATGTGCTAATTATTTTCTTGAATTTCCCATTCCCATAATTGATCTTATTGCATTATATTGACAACACTATAGCTATGTTTTATTCTAAAAATGACAAGATCAGCAATACGTCTAAACACATGGAGATCAAATATTATACTATTGAGGACTTGATCAAAAGGGAGATATTGTGATTGAGAATATTAAAACTGAGTCTATGTTGGCTAATTCTCTAATAAAAGGTTTATGACCAATTTTGTTTAAAGAACATGTAAAGAATATGGGTGTTTTAGATTTTTTTTTTATCTCTTTTCTTAGTGGGAGCTATGTATAGTTTGTCTTTCTGGATATTATAGTTATATGTAAACTGATAATGTTTTTATAATATTTATTAAAACATTTACTTTAATAATTATTATTGTTGATTCTATTGTTATATTTTCTCTTGTCAACTAAGAAATAAAAGTATAAAACAGTATCTTTAAATAAATCTTAATTTAAAGACAATTGGATGTCACTAATTATATGATCTCATGTTGGATTGTGACATAGTTATGCAATGTTGTTTAGAAATCACACTTGAGGCACTTTCATGTTGTTTAGAAATTGCGCTAGTGCAATTTCATGTCGTTGACAAATTGCATTGAAAACCGACAAGAAATAGTGTATATTTTTTATCACATATTAGCACTATTTCTTTTTATACTACTAGGTCCATCATCCATGAAAATATAATGCTTCTAATACGTGATTATGAAAGGTCATGTGTTGCAGTATTTTCTTAACACATTGATCACCATAGTCATATACTAAGATTATATATGATTGGATTGGTTTTGAGATGACGTTATTGAAATATTATTTTTCAAAATTATGGCCACATAAAACAAATTTTCAGTTATTAACCAAAGAATGTCATTTTCAAAATAAAATCATTTTCAAAATAAAAATAAGTTAATTAATGTAACCTAAGTGGGAGAATGTTGGAAATTTCCTATAATATGGGCTTACATTGATTAATTACTTTTCTATTTTAAATAATCGGGTAATGGATATTCCAATATATATTAAACTCTTAAGTGATCTTATTGAATTGGGTTTTGGCATCTATTAATAACGGGTCTAGTTGAGCAGCAAAATGTAGGCAATTGTGTTTAACTGAAACCCGTAATGAGAGGAGCTCAGTTAACACATTATCTATTAAGATTTACTAAGTCTCCTCTCTAGCTTATAAAAGTATAGGTTATACCTATCAGTTGCTTAATCCCATTAAAATGCTGCTATATTGAAATGGATCATAGAGAGGAAGATCTGGCATTCCAATAGATTGGTAATAACCGTCAGTCTAATCTATTTTTTTTTCGAGTGAAATTATGGTTCAAACATATACGTTTTAATTCCATTGTACGTATAGGTTTTGGTGTTTTACAATCATATATAAATCTAATTGTTCTTGATTAATTAGTTGTTTATATATAGAATTTTTACAGTTCATGGCATTTATACAACTTTTCAAAGCTTCCGAATTTCTCATTTCCCAATCTAGATTCGGAGAGATCTAGATCTAAGAGCTCTTCTCTCCCGATCTAGATTTAGATTTGGGAATTCCTTAGGGTGTTTCTATGCTCCTCCAACCTCTCTCGATCTAATTCTAGATCTAGATTTGGGAGCATGTTCAACTTGCTTTCGGTATCTCTATATGATAATGGTATTGAGGATGCTGAACCGTACATCGCCAACTAGGCAAGCCTTAGCTATTAAGGAATTTTTATATATAGAATTTTTACAGTTCATGGCATTTATACGACTTTTCAAAGCTTCCGAATTTCTCATTTCCCAATCTAGATTCGGAGAGATCTAGATCTAAGAGCTCTTCTCTCCCGATCTAGATTTAGATTTGGGAATTCCTTAGGGTGTTTCTATGCTCCTCCAACCTCTCTCGATCTAATTCTAGATCTAGATTTGGGAGCATGTTCAACTTGCTTTCGGTATCTCTATATGATAATGGTATTGAGGATGTTGAACCGTACATCACCAACTAGGCAAGCCTTAGCTATTAAGGAAGGAGATTAGGCGTCTACTCATCATTGATGATGATGCAAAAGTCGTGATTAACTGCATCGAGCAAGGTCTTGATGCTAAGACAGATTTGTTCTTATGGAATGAAAATATGCTTTATCACATTAGTTTATGCTTTGTTGTTCTATTTTGCTATTTGGACTTTAATTTTTATTTTTTTAACCTCTCATTTGAATGAAATAATTTTCTTTCAAAAAAAAAGTCATAAACTATTTTAATTAGTGCAATCAAGTCCTCAACTTTCATATTGACTAGTGCAATTAATTCTTAAATCTTTCAATTATGGCAATTAAGTCTTAAAAGAATGCAATCTAATTCCCAAACTTATTTTGGACAGTGCATTAAAGTTTGCTATGCCATAGGGATTTTTAAATACTACTTACTAAAGAGATATAATTGCATATTTTAAAAAAGACCTACGACTTTTTGAACCAAGTAAATAATTTAGGAATTTATTACAGTTTAAATAAGGTTTAAGACTTTCATTGTACTTTCAGAAAGGGAAAGTAACAAAAACATTACCTGAGCTTTCACTAATTTACCATTTTCTGTTAGTAAAATGCACATTTGCACCCTCAACCCTATATTGAAGAATTCATAATATTATAAATTCCTTACTGGAGAAAAAGATGCAAGTTTGCAACTCTAATCCTATTATGCAAAAATAAGTGGTTAGATATCCTCCCCCAAGAGAGAAGTCACAGAAAAACCCAAATCTCAAACCACCCACAGATCCACTCACCCGAACCCTCAATCCAAGTGTACCACCATTCTCCTCTGCCGTCAACCGCCTCTCCCACTGCCTATGCCACAGCCAATGCTGCCCCTAACCACAGATCAACCTCTAATCACCACACCCAATGATCATGTTGTGAATAGAGGGATAAGGACACTACAAATGTCACAAATTTTATATGACATTTACTTAAGTGTTATAACTTTTTATCGACTACTAGTACCAAAACTTCTAAAAAATATTTACTAAAATACCATAACTTTTAATTGATCACTTAAGTGCTAAAATTATTTAAAAACATTAATCCAAATGCCAAAAATCTAACGTGGCATGTGATGAATATTTCTAAAATGTTCAAAAACTCAAGTAATCGATTGAAAATTTATATAATACTCAAATAATCAGAAAGAAAAAAAAGTTATGGCACTCGAGTGATTACAAAAAAGAGCTATGGTCCTCGAGTGAGTAGCGTCCGAAAATTATGATACTTGTAGTATCCTTTTCATTACGAATAGATGTATAGTTTTACCCAAGTGAGGATGCAAATCAGAAGATGCAAAAAGATGATTAAGATATGTTACAAGAAAAACGCGGCAAGAGATCTGGCAAAAGAAACCAATAAAAAAAGTAGGAAAAGACATTCGAGAAAATAATTTTGATTATGCCTAGCGGATGAAGAGGATTAATTATACTCTTCAACCCATCATTAGCGGATGTCAAAAGCATAAAATAAAGCAGAGAGAGACAATTAGAGAAGACAATTTAGATTATGCCGAGGATATATATCTTTGCAAGCGGATTAACTATATTCTACCATCTGCTCCCAATCCTTCATTGGCGGATGCCAAACATGATTGTTAGACAGAGAATGACAGAAAGTTGCCATAGATTCATATGTCATTTAATTAAACAATTCGGACCAAAGCTGAGCAATAAATTAGTCAATTTCTACGGCTACAACTATAGAAATTTTTTATGGAGTAAGTTGTCTAAAATTACCACAATCCCTAAGCACGAGTAAGATGTCACACCATAGTACATTGAGAGCTTTCCAAAGTAAAGAATGAGTGGTACCAGTTGGAATAGAATTAGGTAATAGTTCAAAACAGTTATTCTTGTCTTGAACAAAAGCCTCCCATAAGGACTTTGATGCCGATGGCAGATGCCACGGACCAAGCAAGTTTCATAAGGATTGCTTCATCACTTTTTCTTAAACCAGGAAGTCCTGACCCTCCACAGTTCTTCAGTTGTCAAAGCTTCTCCCGTCCCACTAAATACATCTTCTTTTTATCTTGAACATCTCCCAAGACAATATTTTGACAATCTCGCTCAATTTCTTCACATGTTATAGCAGGCAACTTCGCTGCTCGCATCACATAATATGACATAGTAATAGCAATAGATTGAATCAGGGTGATTCTTCTCGCAAGAGATAGATTATTTGCTTTCCACCCACTTAATTTATAGGGCACTTTATTGGCGATAGGATAGGAAGCTCTTTCAGTAACTCGTTCACAAAGCAAAGGAACTCCTAAGTGCTTGCCAATATTACTCAGAGAGACACATGGCAATGATATGGAGAATTTTGTGCCGAGGGATGTTCTTAGATTCAGTAGCACTAACCTTCTGACTTAAAGTATGACAGGAAATGAGAAATATCGAAAGGAAATGTAATTGTATTGTGCTGATCTCTTTGTACATGTACATGTCTAAATTTATAGTAGCAATCGAAGCACAAAATCGAGCACAGAATCAGATATTCTTCCAACACTCCCCCTCAAGTTGGCGGCTCATATATGTCGAAGATGCCTAGCTTGCTCAATAGATACTTGTGTTGTCTCTGGAATAAAGGTTTAGTAAAGATGTCTGCAGGCTGTTCCACAGTTCTAATCCCTCGAGTTGTAATAATCCCTTCTTGAATCTTCTCTCGAGTAAAATGGCAATCAACTTCAATGTGCTTTGTTCTTTCGTGGAAAACTGGATTTGCTGCTAACTTGAGTGCGGCATCGTTATCGCAAAATAATTCACTCACGCCATCAACTTGCACACCAAGGTCTGAAAGTAATCCTCGTAACCATATTACCTCAAACAATTTTTGCCATAGCTCAATATTTCGATTCAGCTGATGATAAAGAAACTATTGACTACTTTTTCGTTTTCCATGAAATCAAGGACTTTCCCAATTTGATGCAAAAGTCAGTAATGGATCTTCTTGTCATGGGACATGTTGCATAATTTGTATCACAATAGGCCATCATCTTCATGTTGCAGTCTCGCAATAGTAGAATCCCAAGTCCCGGACATCCCTGTAAATACTTTACCACTTTTAGCGCTGCATTCATATGTGATTGCTTCGGATTGTGCATAAACTAGCTAAGTATTTGTACCACATAACAAATGTCAGGCCTAATCATGGTGAGGTAGATCAATTTTCCAACAAGTCGCTGATATGCTGATGGATCCTTAAGAAGCGAGTCTTCATTCGGAGAGGAAGAACTTGCATCAAACTCATGCGTTGTCAATTTGGCATTCTACTCGATAGGTATGGCAGCTGGTTTGCATCCTGATATTCTTGCTTCTGATATGATTTCCAGAACGAACTTTCATTGACTGAGACAAATTCCTTCACTGGATCAAGCTATTTCAATGCCAAGAAAATATTTGGGTG
Source organism: Corymbia calophylla (assembly GCA_014182845.1). NCBI lineage: Eukaryota > Viridiplantae > Streptophyta > Magnoliopsida > Myrtales > Myrtaceae > Corymbia > Corymbia calophylla. The sequence goes on from CM024695.1 coordinate 20,295,024, forward strand.
GTCCCAAATCTTTGATATGGAAGGTCAAATACAGATGTCTTTTAAGGTTCTGAATTGCAACATCATCATTTCCCATGATAAGTATATCATCAACATAATAACAAGTAGATCGATAAAATACCGTTGGTCTATGTGTACAGTGCATAGTCATGCTTGGAGTGCCGAAAACCTACATTCGTAAGTGCCGTGGTAAATTTTGCATACCACTATTGAGAAGCCTACTTGAGCCCATACAGGGATTTGCAGAGACGACATACACATGACTCCCCCTGTCTGCGTAATCCCTGTGGAAGTTCCATGTAGATTTCTTCATCGAGATCACCATGAAGAAATGCATTATTGACGTCCATCTGGTGTATATCCCAATTTTGAAATGCAGCAACAGATAGAAAAGAACGAACTGTCACTTCCTTAGCAACAGGAGAGAAGGTTTCACAATAATCAAAACATTCTCGTTGCGTAAATCCTTTAGCAACAAGTCGAGCTTTATATCATTCAATTGAACCATCCGCCTTATATTTTATTTTGTACACCCATTTGCAGCCAATAGGTCTTCTGTGTGGGGGCAACGAAACAATATCCCAGGTGTTATTCTTTGTAAGAGCAGCCAATTCTTCTTTCATGGCTCTTTGCCATCAAATGTCACGTGCTACTTCCTCATAAGAAGAAGGTTCCTGTTCTTTAGAAATTCGACTAATACAACACATGTGTTCTGGTGACAGTCAACTGAAGGATACATAGGAAAAGACTGGATATTGTGTACCTTTAGTCTTCAAAGAAGAGTATATATAGTCCTTGGTCCATGCGAGAGGGCGCACTGGTCATCCCGAACATCAAGGTTGAGCCATTGGCATTGGTGATGAGGATCCATGCTGTGCTGATGAAGAGCAACTGCTGTCTTATGACGATATAGGAGTAGAAGACTCAGAAGTTTCTTCTAATATGTTGTGGGATGCAGGACATACTGTCTCAGGACATATATCAGAGTCTGGATCAGGCACAACTAGCACATGTTGCGGTGTCTTAGAAAGGAAATCATCTGATAAAATTTTCAGTTTATTCGATGTCTGCATCATTGAATCTTCTAGAGACGCCATTTCTTTGAAAGGGATTACGTCTTCTTGGAAGACAATATCTCGGCTAACGAAGAATCGTCCCGAGGATATCTCCATAACTCGATAACTCTTTTGTAGAGTGGGATATCCCATGAAAATACATTGAAGAGCACGAGGATCCATTTTACTTATATATCTCACGTTTGTCACATAGCATAGACAGCCAAATACTCGAAGATGACCAATGTCTGGTCTTTTTCCGAAAAGCATTTCAAACAGTGTGCGTCCTTCTAATATTCTAGTTAGCATGCAATTTATTAAATAGGCCATCGTGACCACACAATCACCCCAAAAAGACTCGGGAATAAAGGCTTGATATTTTAGTGTGCGAGCAACCTCTAGAAGATGCCTATGTTTACGTTCAATAATTCCATTTTGTTGAGGAGTGTAGGCACAATAATTCTCATGAAGTATTCATTGAGAGGATAAGAAAGATTGGCACTCATTTGAGAAAAACTCAGTCCCATTATCGGTGCGAATTCTCTGAACAATTTTCTCAAATTGATTTTTAATCATGGACAATAATTTTGACAAATATGAAAAAGTTTGATTTTTGGATTGCATGAGGAATACCCAAGTGACACGGGAATAGTCGTCTACAATTGTAAGGAAGAAACGAGATCCATCGCGATGTGGTGTATGATATGGACCCCAAATGTCTATGTGAATCAATGAGAATATGCTAGTGGCTCGAGATACACTAGTAGGAAATGATGTTCGTGATTGTTTTGCCAAAGGGCATATTTTACAATTAGGGCATGGAAAAATGACGCTATGGCCTAGGCGCTTATGAGAAAGGGAGTTTATTACCAGCAATAGCATTACAATGTATGCTTTTATTTAAAGAAGACAAATCAAAATCACTGAGAAGTTCAATCCAAAAGTATAATCCTTGTTCCACTCTACCCAAGCCCATCAGTTTCCCAGTCGAAAGATCCTGAAAGGAACAATTTTCAGAGTTGAAATTGGCTCGACAAGAATTATCCTCACAGACTTTGGAACAGATATAAGGTTGAATTCAAATTCAGGGATATAGAAAACATTTTTAAGAATAATGCTTGGGCTAAGGTAAATAGTACCAATCTTTCGCACACTAGTAATATTCCAATTTGGAAGACGGACAAAGGTATATGGATTGGGTTTGTTGCAAATATTTGAAAGTAAGCATTCATTGCAAACTATGTGGTCACTAGCGCCCGAGTCAATAATCCATGCATCAACTGTAATATTAGTATTTTTGCACAATGAAGTACATGAAAAATTTGCAGCTTTGTCAATCGTCTTTAGTTGATTGAGTGCCTTCATTGTTTCTTGATACTGATCCTAAGTAATTGGCTGGTGGACATTGTCATTTCCTTGTGCTGACACCTGGTAAGCAGAAAATTCTTTCCCTTTTTTTTCTTTGTCAATTGGCTTGCCATGCAATTTCCAACATGTTTCAATAGTATGGTGTGGACGACGGCAATATTCACAATACTTACCCTTAAATTTATAATTTTGGCCTCCCCATTTCTATAATGACGTGGCATTATAAGGGCCGTTTGATTCAGGGCTTGGGAGGATCGAATATGGGCTGTCCGATCCTCTCCCTCACTGCTAATCTGGGCCGTCGGATCGGTGATTATTGTGGCCGTCGGATCTGCTCCAGTTGAGCTGATCTCTACCGTCAACTCGGAAGGGATATGAGCCGTCGGATCCACGCCCATATTTAAGATCCCTACCGTTGGATCGAAACTAATCTGGGCCATCGAATTCACCCTTTTGATCTGGACCGTTGATCCGGTCCCTTCTAGAAACCTCAGCATCTTCTTCCCCATTTCCTCTAGGGTTTCCTTCGAAACCTCTTGCTCTCTGCAACGGCTGTCGTCCGCCATGGGACCGACTGGAAATCCGAGTAGCAAGGGCCATAGCTTCTATTCCTTTTCCTTCTCCAACGATCTCAAGTTGCTAGCTTTCTTCTTGGACAGCCAGCTGAAAAATCCTCCTGAGCGTCGGAACCAGATCCATGGTGAGGAATTGCGATCGAAAAGGTATGAAGTTGTCGTTTAGGGTTAATAGAAATCGAGTTGTTTTCTCTCTCTTTGATTTCTCTGTATTGTTTGAGGGTTGTCTCCGGTCCTTCGAGTTGTTCTTCGGCCACTTCAAGTTCATTCCATAGGGCCGATAATTGGTTGAAGCAAGCGGTAACCGAGAGGTTCCCTTGCTTCAACTCCGAGAGGGCTTGCATGAGAGAGAAAACCTTGACGCGATCGAGTTTTCCATACATTTCTTTAATGTCTTCCCACATTTTCTTTGCATCTTCAGTCGGTGGGAGCCCAGCCACGACTTCTGGCGCAACACAGTTTCCAATCCAAGTCCAGACTAGCTGATTGCAGCGTCGCCAGTGACGTTGCATGCGGTCGTCAGTCAGAAAGGGGACGGATCCGTCAAGGAATCCGTCAAGGAATCCGTCTTTGTCTTTCGTGATAAAGGCTCGCCAAAATTCTCTCGCCCAAGTTGAGTAGTGGTCTGATCTGGCGAGTTGAAGGGTGATTAGCCGCAACTCCGGTCCGTCGGCCGGTGAAATGTAGAGAGGGTCACCGGCGGTCAGAAACGGCAGCAGCGGTCAGAAACGGCAGCGGCATCATTCCGAGTGGCAAGTTAGGGTAGGGATTCATTCCCGACCCGCCCGAATTCAATTCGGATATGTGACCTTGAGGAATTAGGTCTGGATCTCCGGTGGAGGGCTGTGGGCCGTAGTTTGCCCACTGTTGACTAGACCAGGGAGTCCATTGATTTGGCCTAGAAGCCCATGGGCCCTGGATAGGAATCCATGGCATATACGGCCGTTGGATTTGAACAGGTTGAACAAAAAGAGCAGAGGAATTTTGTGGAATTTGCTGCACTTCCTCTGGAGCTTGAATGGACGAATTTTCTAGTGAGGATTGGTCTTCAACTTCATGGCTAGTTGGATTCTGCATCTTCAATAAGAGACTGAATTCCAATCCGATGCGCTAATTTGTTTTGCAGGATGAAAATTGCAGCAACAAACTAGAGAAAAATCTGAGGCAATTCAAAAAATTTTGCAGAAGCTGGATTAAAGAACCCGCTCTGATACCATGACAAGAAATGAGAAATATTGAAAGGAAATGGTATTGTATTGTGCTGATCTCTTTGTACATGTGCATGTCTACATTTATAGTAGCCAAGGAAAATCATATAAAATTAATAAGATTACAAATCCTATTATATCCTCTGAATATTCTGCAAATATTCCATGACTGAAGATATTTTATGAACAAACCAATTTAATCCATGATTTATGTGGTTGCAATCGGAGCACAGAATCGAGCACAGAATCAGATCTTCTTCCAACAAAGTATCGTAGGAGTCAAGGCACTGTTTAATAATTTGCATTTGATCACCAAAGGCTTCGCCAAGAAAAAGGAGATCATCCATAAACATCGAATGAGAGATTACAGAACTTCCTCGACGAGTTTGAAATGGCTTCTGGTCACCCTTGTCCACCAAATCCATGATTAAGTGAGAAAGCCACTCTATACAAAGGACAAAGATGTTAAGCAAAAGTGGATCCCCTTGTCTCGCACCCCTTGAAGGCTAGAACATTTAAATATACTTTTTGGAAGTTTTGGCATTTATGTGTCCACCCATACCATATTTTGACACTTAAAATGTATTTCTTCCAACAACAATACTTCTCACGTCATGCGGTGCTTCGTTCTAGATGGGAAAGGCAAAGTCAATTTGGAGTTGTCATGCGGTGCTTCGTTCTAGATGGGAAAGGCAAAGTCAATTTGGAGTTCTCGAGCCCTTGGATGAGGGATTAGGCCATTCGTTTTGCATTGGGATCTTGGATAGAGGGTGATTTTATGTCTGCACCTATCGAGAGGGGGGTAGTGTCTAGTCTTCTAGAGGCTACAGATACATCCAACTTCTTGGCATCTCTTGCATAGGGCATCAAAGACATTGATCTCTAAAGTCTCATGAGGGGGGTCAGTGAGCCCATGAAAAGTACTATCACTCGAATGTTTTCTAGACATTCTATGGGGTCTCATTAGATGCAAAGGTTTCTCTTGCACCTAGTGACGCAACTGACCTGGCATCCTAAGGATGCATTGTGATTTACTACGTGCGATTGCCGTGGATCGGAACCACTTACGTTGCAAAGTATCCAGCGACCCTCGAAATAGACGGATCTCCACGGAATTATCAAATGTAGACATCGCACTACAAAGATAATTTCAGCTTTTGAGGCGCACGTGTAATTGTCCCTTGGATTTCTCGTCGTGGATGCTTTTTAACACTTAGAGATAAGATAACACGTAACACAATGGGTAACAAAATAAATATATATATTATATCGTACGACGTTTCCACGCTTGTATACGACACAACTTCGTATGGTTGTACAGGATTATATTGCACCTTACGCGTATAATCATACAAAAAAAAAAAAAGAAGTATTTCCTAATCACTTCGAGATCGCCATCTCCCACAACTTGAAGCAAACAAGTTCCCCAGGACATGAAATTTATCGCAGCTAAAACAGAAACGAAAGCCTGCATGAAGGATCCAAACATGCTATCAATTTTTCCAGCTACTGTGAAATAACAGAAATACATTACACGCAAGAGTCCTCTCTACTCCAGAGAGGAGTCGATCTTGTTAACGGATCGAGAGAAGGCGAGCACGTCATCAGGCCGGCGATCTTCTTCAGCGTCATCCGATGAGGCAACGATGGACTCTCGAATCTTCGCCTTCGCGACCGGATCAATCGGCGGCCCCGCCCTCTCGCCATCAGAACCGTCCATGCCCTTGATCTCTCTGCATCGATGGTCGCCTTCTCTAGACTCATTGGCTTCCTCCTTGTCCTTCCGTAGCTGCTCTCTCCTTTCCTTGTGAGCTTCCATGGTGCGGCTAGCTCTTTCTTGGCCTCCGTTCGTTGCCGGTTGGAGACGAATGGTTGTGTTGTAGGAGCTGAGCTTGGAGGGCTTCTCCTCTGAAGTGTGCGGCGGACAGGTGTGGGTTGATCACACGCAGGCCTTCTTGGGCGTGCCACGCGTGGAAAGCTCCTGCATTTTTGCCTTACAATATACATCTGTCGTTCCTATCATTATAATTATGGTTAATACCCCGAAAATATTAAATAATATCCGCGGTAACATCGATGCACTTCTTATGTCATGAAAAACTTTAAAATATGCCTATTGTAGCACCGATATTCTCAATTATTTTTGGTCTTTTGCCTTACAAGATATATTTGTCGCTTTTATAATTATTATTACTATTAATATCACGAAAAACTTCTGCCCAATATGAGACCGATACACAAATTTTTTTCTTATGTCACCAAAAATTCATAAGTATGCACAAATAACACCAATATTCCAAATTTTTTTGTGTCACTAAAACCCTTAAACTATGCACATTGCAATATCAACACTCTAATTTTTTTCACACTAGTACAAGTTCGGGGTATTGATTATTAGAAAATAAAGTTTGAGTGTCTTAGTGACACCCCGAAAAAATATTAGGGTATTAGTGTCACGGTGTACATACTTAAGGGTTTTTGGTGGTAGGTGGCAACGGTGATCATAATTTAAAATTTCCAGTGGTATATTTCCTTATAATTGTAGTGTGCACCTTGTGTGTATAATGAAAACCTTTACTGGGTTTTCGATGGCTTAGGTCCCCATGTCTTATTTTTACCTCTGGTTCAAGAGACTTTTAGTTTAACTCGAAAATTCATATTCTTTATATGGAAAGAGTAATTCCTCCTTGTTCGATAGAAGGATGGACTAACATATTTCTCTTCATAGTTGTTAGCCATTGCAAATCCTTAAAGAAAATCTTACATTAAAATTTCTTCACAGAAAAGGGATTAGCTTTTCTTCTAAAAAATGGGTCTCAAGTGGTATATACCAAAGTCATCTATTCATCTATTAAACATTCAAACGTTGATTCCCTCTCGTGTTGAATCGTTATTTTTCTCATCTAAATTCGTAGTCTAATATATATATAGACTTATAAAATGTTGTTTGTTTGTTTCATGGAAAATCACAATTTCAAATATTTTTTCTTAATTTTAATCATATTTTTATTAAGAAAAATAGGTCAATAAAAATATTATATTATTAACAACAATCTATATCTATTAATAGTGAAAAATTAATATTTTGAAAAAAAAAAAAAAAATTGAACGTGGCCGTCTATATCTTTTAGGAGGGCGAGTGAACAAAAAAAAAAAAAAAGCACAAGAATTTCAATATTAAAAAAAATTTGAGCACTTGAATGCCCTTTCATAGAATATTATCTTGGAAATTAAGAGAGTGATTACCCCTTTAATTGGATGGACGTTCAAAATTTAAACTCACAATTAAATTATTTGTCTTACTTTCATAATATATTCTTTTTTGACAAAATTCCAAATAATGAGCTGAAATACTTTCATTTTCTCAAATAAAGGCTTAAAGTGGATCTTGTTTCAAATAAGGACATAAAATAATCATATACATTTCAAAAAAGGCCTAACCTCTCAAACCGAAGGGCATTTTCGTCTTTTACTTATTAAATTTTTTTTCTTTTTTCTTTTTTCTTTTTTCCCTCTTCCCTTTGCCATAGTCGATAGAGAGAAACCAGACTCAAGGAGGGTATCCCTCGCTTGAGTTGAACAAGGGCATTCTACTTCGGGCCCTTATTTAGAAAATGATAACACTTCAAGCCCTTTTTTGAAATTTTTCCTTCTTTTCTTTATGAGGATAAGAATCTACTCACGGTTTACTTCCCCACGATCACATTCTTGCCAATTGCTTCTCCTCGTCAATCTTTGGGAAAAGTGCACCAAAAATCATAGACTTTGTATAAAACCTAGAGTAAAAACCACCAAAAATCCTAAACTGTGCCTATTGTAACATATTTATCCAAGCTTTTCTGTAACACAAAAAATCCCAAAATTATATCCTTATGTTTCACACAAGTACAAATTTGATGTTTGTTGTATTAAAAAAAAAGTTTGAGTAAATGCGTTACACAGTGGATAAAATTTAGGATTTTTTGTGGATTTTTTCCCTAAAAACTATTCTTTTGATTCAATTAAGTTATCAGCCATCCCACGAAAAAGAATCACAAAGGCAGCACGCAAGAAACCGGAACAAGAAGGAAACTTCCCCGGAAAACAGCGATTACATTAAAAATAATTATCATTAACTGCTTCGTAAATTGGCATCTCTTTAATCGCATTTATGGAGAACGTGGAGAACTGATGTGCATTAGCAAAAAACAACTTTTACAATCTGTGTCAAAGTATGGTGTTCACCCTAAATATGTGCTGTAAATGAACAGTAAGTTGGAAATAGGAAATAAAATGTGTTCTCTCGATGAAAAATCAAGATAGAGATAGGAAAAAGATAGATTTTCGTCGTTTGTGAATCACTCGGATAAATACAGTAATTCGCGGGAATAGAGTATCCTATAGTTATAGTAGATTAATACACAATCTGTACAAGAGACAATTGCTTCTTAATCGTAAAAGTACCTAAAAAGCTAAAATGCCTATGTGCCATTAAAAAGTTCCCTTCATGGCATTCTTAGATTGCATCCAATACATATTATAGGACTTAATTGCCTTTTCCAATAAGAATTTACGACTTAGTTTGGCTAGTTGAAATATTAGGACTTGATTGTGCAATTACAAGAATTATGACTTCATTGCATTCCATACGTAACATTTAGGAACTATGTCACTAGTTTTTCCTTACATAGCTTTTTCTAAAGTAACATTCCATAATTGTCGTGCCTCTCTCGAACACAAGGGTGAGAAAAAGGACAAATTTAGAGGTAATGTCCAGCTGAGGACCAATGATCCTCAATCAACACAGGTTCTACCAAACCCTTACCTTATGCAATATTGGGATTTTCATCTAAACTTGATTAACTCTATGAGAATTCTATATGAGAAGTCGTCACTAACTTATTGAGGTCGACTAGAGAGTATGAAAGTATATCTTACTTTCTATGTAACTAGAGACCTAAGGTCATGAACTTGATTACACTAGTTATCTAACTAGTACTCTTTGAGTACCTAAACGTAATTATGAATGAGTGCCCACATAGTCTTCTTATTCAATTATGAGTTAGAAGGTTCTTGTTTGCTACGTGTCCATGCAATATTTTTGTGTTTATTATGGTCCTAAAGTGTAAACTAACCATTCAACTAACATGAGCAAAAAAAACACTAAAAAAGTAATATAAAACGATCACAATTAATTCGTCGAATATAGTAACGAAAGAAAGAGTAAAGAGTATAATGTAGTAAAGTAACCCGATACAAAGTCGGACAAAAAATATAACACAACCTGGACCAGCTTGGACCTCGCAGGTCCAAGTCACAAAAAAAAAATGAAAGGCTTTATAAACTAAAGGGGCTTATTTATTCAAGTCCAATTCAATTCTAACCAGAGTCAAGCCCGAATTTTCTAAAGCCAAAGCAAATACAAATTTATCGAACTTATTCAAGCCCAAAGCTCATTAAGCCTAGTAAAATCCAAAACTTACTAATCCGGCCAAAACTAAACAAGCCCAACTTAAACCCACTTGTCATTCTCTTTTACCCATTTTCTTCTCCTTTATTAAATTCTATTTCTACATCTATCGTCTTCCTCTCTAGAAGTGAGTATGGTTCCAGGGTATATCATGGAATAGAAAGTTCCAGTGGTTTCGTTCAAAATTCCAAGATATGCAGGATAGGCTTTAAGTTCCAAAAATTGGAAAATCTGTCTTAACGAGTAAATTCTAGGCTCTAGGTATATGGAACTTAGAATTTGGAATCTAAAATAAGTTTTTGTGTTTTTCTTAATTTATGTCTTCACCCAATCCTGCAATATTCTATGGTATCCGATAATTATGATATAATTTGTAACCACTAGTCTGAATTTATATTTTATGACTGAGACTTTTACTTCATTAATGTTTCATAGTTTTCCTGTATCTAAATATAAGTTATGATTGATGGATTGTAGCAGTAAGTGATAGTCAATTAATAATACCAATGAAACCTAAGTAGAGCCTAGAACCAACCCTCGAACCCGGGATAGGGTAGCTTCCAAGTTTCATGGTATGTAAGGTAGATTCCATATTTCAAAAAATAAAAAACTGATTCCAGCAAGTAGATTATAAGTTCAAGGTGGGACATGTATGAATATGAAACCACTCATCCCTACTCCTCCTAGTAGACTAAGAGCACACTAGATTATGCTCCCTAACCCATGAACTTCTAGACTTCCAATTTAAGATCAACACAAAGAAAATCTAAAGCCACGAATATGTATTCTTCACTATTAACCACCTAATATTCATCACCCGATGATCACAGTCCGCCATCAACATCCCTCAACCTTAAAGCACCGGCGACTATCTCCAACCAATCATTCAACAAGGGTAAGACTTTGAGTGAGTGACTTCACGCTATGTCCTGATTACTAGGAAGAGACGGAACTTTGATTAATGATGAAATTGATCACAAGAACTACTACATTAGTTGTGCTCAAATCTTTGTTGTCTCAAGCGCGCCTTTCTAGAGAGAGAGAGAGAGAGAGATGGGCCGCGAGTATTCAACATGGGCCATGTGCAAATTAAAAATGAGCTGGGGCCAATTCGTTCTATTTTTCATTTTTCGATTCTACATGAGCCAAAAACTCTTTCAAGTTATACGAGCCCAAAATAGTGAATTTGGACGTGGGCTGAAGGTGCATTGGACGATTTAAAGATCCCCCTTTTGACATCATTTTAATTTATTTCATTTTCCTTTCATTTCACTTCTTATTATTATTTTCTTATCATCCATTTTGATGTGCCAACTAAAATTCAGGTGCCAACAATAATCATTTACAAGGTTTCTCCACGTCTTGCATCTCTAGGTTGTGTTTGCCTATTATACCTATGAATGCTTAATTGGGTTTTATTTTACATTTACATATCTCTTTGTATGCTTTTTTGACGAGAGTTTTCTGTTAGCGTGTTCACCTATTATACAAATTGATCCTACTCATGCTATTTTGAATCGGAAGACAGAGCAAATAGACTCGGATCTAGAGGAAATAGTATTGCATAATATTATGAATCCCACCAATTTATATTAGGGTAAATACCACCAAAATTCAAAAATTGTACATTGCAAAAAACTTCAAACAAGCACAATCCTTGCCAATTTATCCTACAAAAACTTTTGCATCACAAAAAATCTTTCCTAATGTGTTTGTGCCATCTTTACCCAAATTGGTTTTCATCTTACAAAATCTCAAAGATTTGGATCAATATGGCGTAAATGTAGCATTTTGAGTAAATTTAGTGCGAGTATATCACTTTGAGGTTTTCTACAATATAAAAATTAATTTGAGGTGACTTTTCAGCCACCGCTCTTTTTGATACCCGAATTACTGTTCATTTTCTCTCCAAAGTGCAGCTGCGTTCTGCAGTGCATCGTCTGGTTCAGCTGGCTGGTTGGGGAGTTCCGGGCATCGAACCAAGCTGATTTTTGGAGGGGTTCTTCCTCTCCACCTTGGCTTTCATCTCACCGAAGCATTTCTCTTAGGTATGTCTCAATCTCCCCGATTCTTAGATCTGGGTTAGGGTTTGAGCTGCTGTAATTCTGTGATGAATTCGGATTCTCGATTGCCTCAGTCTGTTTCACTGGAGGAGAATCGTTCCATGGGTCCTAAAAACCCTTCGGATAAGTGGAGTGGTAGACGTAGAAGTCTAAGTAGGCCTCCGAACCCGCGAATCCCCACTCGGGGGAGAGAGGAGTCGGTGATGCAGAGCAGCTTGCTTGGACCCGCTATTAGGGACCCTCGCATTGGTTCTTCACAAAATGAGGGAACTAGTTATGGTGCTGGTACGCAGCAATTGAGGGGGGAAGGCTTGTCGGGGAATGGCACACCTACTGGTGCTCTGTCGACCGCTCCAAAAGGCAAGCAAGTCGTGCGCTCTTCCCCTGTCCAGGTCAGAGAGGATTCTGCCGCCCCTCCAGCTCGTTCCTGGGTTAGTGCCGCAAGAACTGCTGTCAAGGAATATGATCTGCCATTCATTCGACCTTCATTAATGGATAGTAGAAAGGTTGTGAAAATTTCTAAGGATACCTTGGATGCCATAGACCCGAAATGGTTCGACTGCCTTGTTGGGTATTTGATGGGGAAGAAACTCCCTTTTAAACTTGTAGAGACGGCTCTCAAGCATGCATGAGGTCCTAAACTTGTGGAGGTTAAGGCTAATGACCAGGGCTTCTTTTTCTTTTGCATCCCGAACGCTGAGTACCGGGGCAAAATTCTGGATGGGGGCCCTCTTACGGTCACCCGAGTGCCGCTGATACTTCAGCAGTGGCGGCCTCTTCTTGATCTTAAAAAAGACAACCATACTACAATCCCGGTGTGGATTTGACTGAGGAACATTCCTTATGCTCTGTGGTCAGCCCCAGGGATAGGTACTATTACTAATGCTGTTGGGAGACCTCTGTATGTCGATCAATGAACCGAACAGATGGATATGATATCATATGCACGAGTTTGTGTTGAACTTTCTATAAATGATGCTAGGCAGGAAAGTGTTGAGATCCTCCTCAATGGTGAAACCAAAATTGTCTCGGTGGAATATGAATGGAGGCCTTTGTCTTGCCAAAGTTGCGGTGTCTTTGGCCATAGATGCAGGGTTACGGATGCTCCTGCCGATCCTACTGTTGCCAAATTTGTTGGTCCAGCGGCGTCTTCTAATTTGGCCACACCCGTAGAAGGTCAGCAAGTCAGGGTAGCTACTGCCCCTACATCCCCAGCTGGGAATGATCTGACTTCACTCATAGAAGACCAGCAAGCCCGGGTAGATACTGCACCAATACCCTCTGTTGGGAACGACTCCTCGAACAAACAACATGTAGTGGAGCCCCCGGAGGCTCCCTTAACTAATGTTTCACCGTCCGAACCTTGGCGGACCCAAAGAAGAGCCTCTCGCAGGAAGGCTAGAGACCCCAAGGAGATGGTTCAACCTGCAGTGCAGGCCCTACCAAAACACGATCGGCGCAAACAGAAAAATGCATCCCCTAAAGATAATACTCAGCAGTAGCAGCTAGTGGAAAAATGGCCGGATGTCCCGGTTATCTCCTCCGACCCCTTCTCTTCAGCTGATGACCTGGACGATGAGAATGATATGGGCAGTACTTCGGAGGATGATCCACCTGCAAAAGAACCCAAACATGTGCCGGCTGAGGCCAGCAGCTCGATGTATGCTCAACAAGAAGTCTCTCCTTCAAAAGACCCCTTGAAGGAACCAATGGAGGGGAGCACTCAAGCTGCTGCACCGGTCAATGTATCTCCTGACCGGAAAAAATTAGCAACTAGTAAGCGACGACCAGGGAGACGCAGGTAGGCGTCTCTACCTTCCTCTTATTGTGAATACATGAATTTTGGTTTTTGGAATGTCCGAGGTATAGTAGACCCGGTCAGACAATCCGAAGTCAGGAACTTCATAAGAAACAATAATATTTGCTGCATTGGGTTGTTAGAAACAAAAGCCCCAACCTCCCGTTTTTTGGACATCTCCGCTAGCCTTATGGGGGGATGGAAATGATCCTCCAATTATGAATTTTCTAATCGTAGTAGGATATGGGTGGGGTGGAACCCAAACTTGGTGGATCTTACAGTTCAATATATGAATGCTCAGATAATCCATAGGTCACTAAAACACCTAAACTCTGGAAAGTCGCTATTTCTGTCAGCCATATATGGTCTTCACACTTTTGTGGATCGTAGACCTCTTTGGGAAGATCTTATTAGATTGGGTGCCTTACTGTCAGACAGTCCTTGGTTAGTCGCAGGAGATTTCAACGCCATCTGGGACCCGTCAGACCAATTGGGTAGTCCGGACATTTGGTTGCCTTCCTTTGATGAATTCAGAGATTGCCTTGGCTGTGCGAAATTGGAGGATCTTAGGTATGTGGGGTTCCGATATACTTGGTCCTCCTATTCGGGTGACCGGAGGAAACAAAGGAAAATTGACCGAGCCTTGGTCAACAACAAATGGCGTGAAGAGTTTTCTTATTCAGAAGCCTCCTTCCTTGCTCCAGGAATATCAGATCATACTCCAGTGTTGGTGAAAGTTACTGTGCCGGTACCCCACATAAAACCCTTTAAACTCTTCAATTTTTGGATGGTTCACCCAGACTTCCATAATACGGTTTATCATGTATGGGAGACTCAGATTTTGGGTACTCCTATGTTTCGGCTCTATGCTAAACTAAAACTTCTGAAGGGCCGGTTGAAGCATCTCAACAAAGATAAGTTTTCAAACATTTCCAGGAGAGCGGCGGATGCCAGAAGTGCTCTCCACACCATCCAGGATGAGTTAAATCGTGACCCATGGAATAATGCATTGGCAGAAGCCGAACATATCCAAGGCCGGTCATATTATGAGCTCCGCTCAATGGAAGAATCTTTCCTTAGATAGAAGTCTAAGATTCGGTGGCTCAAAGAGGGGGACCAGAATTCAAAGTTTTTTCATCACTCGGTTAATTACCGTCATCAACGTAATCGGATTATCTCAGTTAAAGATAGTTCGAGTGAGATGGTCTCAGACCCGGCAGATGTACAACAAGTCTTTGTTTCGTACTTCCAAGATCTGTTAGCCTCGGAAGCTCCCACGGCGCTGCCTTCTATCCAGATGATTAAGGAGGTCCTCCGTACCACGCTTAATGAGGAACAAGTTAGTTCTCTTTCCAAACCGGTTATCCCCCAGGAGATTAGAGATACTATGTTTTCTCTTGCTGGGGATAAAGCCCCGGGACCAGATGGCTTCAATTCGGATTTTTTTAAAAAGAATTGGGAGCTGGTTGGCCCCTCGGTAATTGAGGCAATATTGGACTTCTTTCGATCAGGCCGTATGCTTAAGGAGATTAATTGCACCATCTTGGCGTTGGTCCCAAAAATTCCAAATGCCACTTCAGTTTCGAATTTTCGCCCCATTGCATGCTGCAATACAATATATAAATGCATTGCCAAGATTATTTCTAATAGAATTGCAAGTGTTCTCCCGGATATTATCAGTCCAGTACAAACAGCATTTGTGAAGGGCAGGCGGATTAGTAATAATATCCTCCTAGCCTAGGAACTCTTCAGTGGTTTCGATAGAAACCCATATTCCCCGAAATGTGCTATAAATGTGGACTTCAAGAAAGCCTATGATATCCTGAATTGGGACTTCTTGGAAGCAACCCTCGGTGTCTTTGGCTTCCCGGCTCATTTGATTGACCTGGTTATGGTTTGTGTTCGTTCCCCTAAATTTTCAATTGCTATTAATGGGGATCTTCATGGCTTCTTCTCTAGTGGCCGAGGATTGAGACAAGGCGACCCAATTTCCCCCTATCTATTTACTTTGGCTATGGAAGTCTTCACGGGAATCTTAGAGGCCCAAACTAGATGCCCTGAATTCCGATTTTTTTGGAGATGCAAACCTACGCGTCTTTCGCACCTTTTCTTTGCGGATAATGTTTTTATCTTTTGTAAAGCAAATTTGGTATCCGTCTCTTATATGAAGGAAGGCCTTGATAGGTTTTCTAGTTGGAGTGGACTTTTCCCTAATGCCGACAAGAGCGAAGTTTTTATCTCGGGCGGCACTTCGGCACTCAAAGACCAACTTCTTCAAGTTCTGGGATTTATAGTGGGCTCTTTACCAGTTCGATACCTTGGGGTACCTATCATCACTTACAGGCTGAGCAAAGCTGATTGTAATGCCCTGGTATGTCTCCTCACTAATAGAGTTCAATCTTGGACTCATCGATTCTTGTCATTTGCGGGCAGGCTCCAACTTATAAAATCTGTTCTTTATGCTATCCAAATATATTGGACCGCCATTTTCTGGCTTCCGTCTGCTGTAGTAGATAAGATTGAACTTATTTGTCGCCAATTCCTTTGGAAAGGTCCCAACCTAGGCTCAGGTGGGGCCAAGGTTTTGTGGGATGATGTTTGTCTCCCCAAACAGGAAAGAGGACTAGGAATTAGGAAAATTCGTGATAATAATATAACTGCCATGCTCAAGCATATTTGGATCCTATTCACAGATAAGGAGTCGTTATGGTGTAAATGGGTTCATGCTATCCATCTCAAGAAAAACAATTTTTAGATTACCTCCCCTCCAACATTTTGCTCATGGGCTTAGAGGAAACTACTAGCCCTCAGGGGAATAATCAAAAGTCTTGTAAAATGGAGGATTGGTGATGGGCGGACTACCTCGCTCGGGTTCGATCCATGGCTCAACATTGGTCCTTTGAATCTGATCTTTACGGATGTTGACATTTACCAAACGGGCATCCTGAGGAACGCCGTTGTAGCGGATGTCTATACACTTGCTGGACATTTGCTCTTAGAGGATCTCCGGTTGTGGCAACTAGCCATACCTCCATTGTCCCTTGCTTAGGACTCCTTTTCTTGGCTGGCGCATCCAACTGGGAATTTTTCTATTGCCTCGGCCTGGTCAGCTATTAGACGGAAAGCAAGTTCGGTTCTTTGGTCAAATTTTGTATGGAGCAAAGCCATAGCCCCTAGACACCAATTTCTCTTGTGGCTTATTCTGCGCAATCGACTCCCTACACAGGTTCTCCTCTTGGCATATGGCAGAATTTCTTCTTCCCTTTGTGTATTTTGTAGTACTAGACCTGATTCTATAGACCACCTATTTTTTGAGTGCCACGTCTCCAATGCCTTGGCATCCTTTTGGGCGGCTAAGTGCAACCTCTCTTGGAGGAATAGCACTTGGTTGGATAACTGTCGATGGGCCATCAACACGTTCTCGGGGGTTGGCTTCTTTCATGATATCTTGAGATTTTCCTTTGGGACACTTTGTTATGTGATTTGGAAGACAAGAAATGATTGTCTCTTCAGGGGTAAAAATTTCTCCATTTCGGCTATGAAGCAACACTTAGCTAAGGCGATCAAAGACAAAGCAATGGCCTTCAATTCGGTTGAAGACTCCCCAAGAAACAGAAGGTTGCAACAATGCTGGGGGATCCACCCTCGAATTTTTGGAGATGTCCCTCGTGTAGGTCCACCTTCTATTCCGGATGTGGCCACCTAGTTTCTTTTAAGCTTGTTAATTGTATTTTCCTTTCTTTGTGGGAATTGGTACCCTTTCACTCCAATGACATGTCGTCCCGTTGAGTGAAGGTTGGTACCGATTTCCCCTCTTATGTACCGTTTGCTAGTTTGAAAAGTCAATATAACTTACCATTACCAAAAAAATTAATTAATTTGAGGTAAATATGGCACAAATACATTAATTTGGGCTTTCTAGTAATACAAAAATTAATTTAAACTAAATGTGGTACAAATGCATCAGTTTTGATTTTTTGGTGGTATTAACATTTTTAATATTATTCATGTCTTTTCCTTTTTTTCTGTATTTCATCTCTAAAAAGCAATGGACTCCGGTTGCTTTATTAGATTGGAAGCAATATGGCTCGCATTTGCAAATTTTTAGAGACTTCCCAATTTTTATGTTATGGTCGTGTCGAAGTTGACTTACACGAGTAAATATGATTTCGCATTTTGCTTGACGAGAAATGCAATTTCAATCATAGTTTTACTCAGAAGAACAAGATGTTGCTCTTGAGTTTGATCTAAAGAAAACCGGGCACAACTTGCCATTCATGTTAAAAACTTTTCCTTTTCTTTTCTTTTTCGTTTATCAAGAACGTGATGGGGCTAATGGATTCTCACCAATACATATGAGATTATATGTTCAGTGATGCAAAGATTAAGAAACTCTTGTATATATTCTCCAACTTAATTCCCTAAATAACTTCTAACTTTATTCAATTTCAATTATGTCCCGCACTTTTTTTGTCTTAAACAAATCACCAACTTTCATTTTAATCCCAAATTTACCCACGCGTCCAAAAATCACAATGAATTTCTTCAAAATTATCAACATCAAAGTCGGTCAATGATTTATTATTAGAACCTGCATTTCTATTAACATTCTGGTACACAACAGTCTCTTGACATTTATAATTTTGAAAAAATTGGTGGTGATTTTTGGACAAATGGCAGATTTTGAGATTACACCTAAAGTTGCAGATTTTGAGATTACACCTAAAGTTGGGTTTTTTCGAAGATTAAGCCATATGAATGTGGCATAATGACACAAATGGTCTATTGGCTTTAATTCAATATACAATGTGGTCCCTAAAATTTAAATTTGTTAAATATAGTCATTAAAATTTAGCTTAATATGACAATTATCTCTAAACTTTTAATTTATTTAATATGGTCTATAGACTTTTTATATATATTCAATTTAATCCTTAGAGGACAACATCAAATATCTTCATACAGTTTAAAATATAAATTGAACATATCCCAAAAGTCCAAGACAACATTGAGCAAATTAAAATTTCGAGGATAACATTACGCATAAGACGAAAGTTCAAAGACCGCATTAAACAAATTTAAAGTTTAAGGTCAAAGTTCATGAGCCATTTGGACTCCACTACATATTCGTGACGAATGCCGGGCGTGACTAGAATTTGGGATAACTTCAGGGGCGAAATTGAAAATCCGCTTTCGTAAATCCAAAAGCCCACCAGTCCCCAAGATCTCTCCATGCGGCGGCGGAGGCTAGCGTCGTCTCTCCCCACATGCCCGAGACCAAAACCCTCGCTGCCCCCGTCGCCATAAACCCTAAGCTCCTAGCCCTCACGCCTCGCCAAGTTTCTCTAGCGAAGAACCATACGAAGCGAGCGCCGACGCCGACGCCGACGCCGGCGGCAGCATCATCCCCTATGGAGACCAGAACCCTCCTCCTCCTCTCCATAGCTCGGTATCTGCAGAGCAATGGATTCTCCAAGACCGTCAAGAAGTTCCGCTCCGAAGCCCAGCTCGAGGTACGCGTTTCGCCGCGCCATTCGCGAGCTGTTCCGTTCCGACCCTCGCTTCGGCGTCGCTAGTTTTCGTGAATTGGGTATTTCTTGCGGTGGTTTGTTTGCCGGGAGGCGCATTGATTGGGTTGGCTCTACGTGTGAACTCGTCATCCTGTTTTGATTGACTAATTTAGGCAGAGAGATCATCGCCATAGGGACGATGTACGGTGAGGGAAAGAAATTCGATTATGTTGTCGAAAGGATCGATGTAATGGGGTGGGAGCAAGAAATTGTTGGCATTCCCCTTGTATAAGTTTAAACCAACAAAAGGAAAAAAAAAAGCGACGCAGTGTTTGAATCTTTTTAGCGTCCACTTTGTATATCACTAGCTTTACTTTGATAAGGTGGTATACATTCTAAAGAGTGTTCATCGGAGGTTATTGGGTTGCTATTTCTTTAGGCCAAGTTGGAGATTTTATACATTTTGAGGTTCCAATTTGCATTTTTGCGAGAGCTAAACTATGAGCTGTAGAGGAGATTTGTATCAAAGGTTGGACTCTTGGTTCCAAGAAGGGATCAACACTAAAACATATTTTGCCAAGAGGATCTTGATATTTCCACTTAGAGTAGAAACAAAGGTATCTGAAGACTTTGTCAGCAACCAACTTTCTAAACTGTGGCTGTTTATGGTCTGAATTCAATTTATGTCTTATCCATTAAAAAGCACAAGAGGAAACAATAACGCTCATTGTATCTTTACAAAGAAGGCCCTGTTGAGTGATGTGCATTCCTTCTCTATGCATTGTCAATGTTCAGAAGCTTCTGAAGTGAGCAACTCTCGAAGAAAATGTTGCTTTCTGCTCTCCCTAATCATCTGGAAGGCACTTCATTGTGTGCATTGCTCTGTTTCATTCGCTCTATGTTTATTATGCTTGGCGTAATTGATCTTTGTTACGCTTTTGAATTACCTGATAATGCTAATTTAAGAAGGAAAAGGTTCCCATGTTGAATGACCTTTGCTATCTCTAAGGTTGCTTTTCAGGTTTAAATTTCTTGATGCTGTGTCTTGGTCTATTGCTACCGTGATGATGCTTTTAGGCCATAAATAAAGCTTTCTAAGGTTCCTTTCTGATTTCTTTTCTTTTCTTTTGTTTTTTTTGGTGCAGGAAGTTAGTTTTAATGGTTCGACATTGGATTTGGAAGAAATATGTCTCAACTACTTGAAAACAGCGTAGGGGATTCTTCTTTTATTCCATGATAAGAATGTTGTATGCAGAAGTTTGTTCTTGTTGATGATTGTCGAAGATATAGTTTCCCCTGGCTGGTAAATAATATGGGTGGCTCATGTTTCTGTGCCAGCTTAGATGTGCTAAATGCATGTCTTTCGGTAAAGATATAAATTCTTCTGTGAGAACATTGGGTTGATACTTTGTTAGTACTGCTTATCGCTACTTAATGGTCGCAAGTTTTGTCAGCAAATTGCTTTGTAGCTTGTCTGAATTTCATAGGTTTGCATCCTGCATGTGATGGACAACGTGAGACGAATGCTTCAAGCTATAAGGTCTCTTTATAAGTAATTTCCTTTGCTTCATCATAGAGTGATAGAGCTCATAACTCCATACTGAGAATAAGAGTCAGCCTAGGAGTGTTCCAGCCTTACCAAAACTTCATGGGTTCCTTCCTTACCTTTTCATGCCTATTGCCTAGTTGTGCGAATCTAATGGAGTTCAATCTCTTTGATTCTTAAATGGAAAAATGCCACGTCTTGTATTTGCCCTTCAAATGGTGTTCTTTTTAATTCTCTGCCAGGGTTCTCTTTCATTCTTTAAACTTTTTGATGTTCTGTGCAGTGGTCATGCTGCGATGAAGAGTGGCCTAGAGAAAGGTATGCTAACTTTGAGCCACAAGTTGTCTCTATAATTTTGTGCCAGTTGGAATGTTTAATACATCTCTCTCTCTCTCTCTCTCTCTCTCTCTCTCTCTCTCTCTCTCTCTCTCTCTGTGTGTGCATATGCACTCTCTCTGTCTCTCTCTCTCTCTCTCTCTCTCTCTCTCTCTGTGCATATGCACTCTCTCTGTCTCTCTCTCTCTCTGCATATGCACTCTCTCTCTCTCTCTCTCTCTCTCTGCATATGCACTCACGGGGATGTTTTCTGCAGTAGCTTCTGTATGGATTCTTATTTGTTATGAGCTGTGTTCTTACATATTAAATAAACATGCTCAGGCGGTACACACATGATTGGTGAAGGAGACTCGGGTTCCTTTCCGGAAGCTCTTGATAAGAAAAAGAAGAAAAGAAGTGGCGAGAGCAATGTTGATGCTGCAAATCATCATTCTCAGGAGATGAAGAATGGTGCAGTGAATGAAAATGTAAAAGGCAAAGAAAAGAAGAAAAGCAAAAAGAATTCTGATTTTCTGGGTAAAGACAGTAAAATTGGAAGCTTGAAAGAGCTAGAAGAGTCTGTTACTGATGTGACTGGTGGATCGCGGTCAGATGAGATTACCGTGAAGGGAAAGGATAAAAGAAGTAAAAAAAGAGAACTGGTTGCTGAATCTCTCATTCCTCAAGATGTAGCCTCTTTTGAGGAAAATGACATTGTTTCCTCCAAAGATGTGAAGAAGTCTAAAAATAAGAAAGAGAAATCTAAGCATAAATCAGATCGTGATGAGCAGCACACTGCGAAGGACAAACAAGATGATGTTAAAACAAAAGCAGAGAATGCTGATGAAGTACTTTCTAAGGACGATGACACTAAGACTTCGGATGAGGGCATGAAAGTGAAAAAAGGTTCAAAGAAAAGAAAAAGGCTCGATTCTAAAGAAAATGAATGTACACCTGTTGATCAGGATGCACTTGATGAACCCAAACGGAGAAAGAGTGGTGATATTAAGGATGACAAGGTTGACAGGAAATTAAACACATCAGGAATGAGTGAAGGAGCTAACGAAATGGGAAGTAATGGACAAAATGGTCAATGCAATCTTACTGAGAACACTCCTATTAAGCACTTTGGTGATACAGACAATGTCAAAGGGAATGATGGACAAGAATCTGCTAAGAGGGAAAGCACGAAAAAGCAACGTGATGGCTCTGCAGAGGTATGATTTGAGATCTAATGTTATTATTGCACCCTGATTTCTGTCTTAAGACCATTGCAAACTTCATAGTGATATCCATGTTATTTACTCATGCTAGAATTGCTCTTCTGGAAAGCATATTTGTAGCGTCACTGCCCTCATTAGGAGTATATCCAGGATAGCCCTCTTCTTCCTTTTCTGTCTATTCATATTTGTAGATGTGTTTTAGTATACCTTAACCAATCAAATCTCCCTATGTGTGCATTTTTCTTGGTGTTGACCCATGCATAAGAGTATGTATAGGTATATATTGGAAGGATTGTTGCAGCGCAGGTGGATGATTTAATAAGAATTTAAATTTTCTTTGGCTAAAATGCTTCCAGATTGAACCTTTGTAAGGTGGAGTCCAGTTTAACTAAATTGTCTTACATATCAAGATGGAGCTGTGATCAAATGATATCTCTATTAACATATCTTCCAATGCTGGGAAAAAGGTTAACTGATCACCAATCAAATTCTCTATCCAAGTACAAGGAGAGTATTTTACTCAATCGTGTTAATAATTTTGTGGTGTGTGGCCAATGAGTGATTTTTGGGATAAAGCTAACTGTTCCTTAAAGTTATTGTCACTCTTTGTAATACCTTGGGCAGAAGCACATTATATGTTTAATATGTCTCCATGTTGGTCTGTGAAGCCTTCCCACTCAAATAGTCTAGCTCAAATGAAATTCAGATAATGGAATTTCAATGATGAACACTAAGGGCTACTTTTGACCTATATATGGAAACTACCTTTCCAATTTATAGAAGTGTAAATCTTGAAAATTCTCTTCTTTTATTCCACTATAGTGTGATAGATTCATTCTGATCCTACTAAGTGGGCAAGGCTTGTTGTTTGGGTCTTTGAGGTATTTGGGTCCAGAAATTTTTTTATATTCCAAATTCTTGGTTGGCCAGGGAAATAGACTGCAACCCTAGGTGAGTGTTCATATCTTTGAGTATCCATTTGTTAATTATGCTTTCTCAATTGTAGGGGCTTTTTTTTTTTCTTTTTTTCCTTCTAGGATAATATTTTTGGACGTTCAAGAGACCATTTTTCCTTTGGTTCTTTAGCATCCCCATTTTGAACTTGCATAGATGTAATTTCTTGACCGAAAGACTTGCTTTATCCTTCTCTATGAATAAAATTCACTGAATTGGTATATATTTCAGCCTACAGCAGCAAAGGCATTCCAAAGGATAAAAGTTGATGAAGTGGTATATGCTGATAATAGACTTAAGGATAATTCCTATTGGGCTAAGGTGATTTTCTTTTTCATTTTATGAACCTATTATTGTTTGTCTTTTTGGTCAATATCCTCTATTGCATGTTGGACATGGAAGCTCGATCTCTTAATGCATGCTAGTTTCTCAACCATATATTATAATTCCCCAGGATGGTGCAGAAACTGGCTATGGTGCAAAAGCACAAGAAGTTCTTGGGCAAGTTAGAGGAAGGTACGTCACAAGTTGACTACAGTGGTGCTAGTTTGCTACCTTCTCAACTTATATTAGATCTCTGGAAGAATATCTATTTAGTGATTTTGAAGAAGGCCAACTGGTTGCATTGCAATTTCATTCCCTTTCATGAGAAAACAATGTCAAAATTAATGTTAAATCTTTCTCTTTTTCTTGAATGAGGGAAACTTTGACATATAGCAATTTTTACGGTTTGTTAAGGTAGTCATTCTGGCCAATTTTAAAGTACTTTTCACGACATTCACCATATATATATATTAAAAAGTCACATGCCTATCATCAAATGACCAGCCTAACAACATAAAAAAGACCGATTAAAGATAAAATGCACCTAATATCGTACATATATTATTAGGCTCATGCATCATGTAATTTTCAAGGAGTACTTGCCCTCACATAAAGGACCACTAGAAATGCGTGGCTATCAAGTCCTCTCCTGGCATTGCCCTTAGTCTTTGTAGGGTTGGATTTGCTTCTCTTGTTGAATCTTGGGGCCTGCTTAGTTTGTGGAAAATTTTCAGAATCTTCTTTCAGTTTTCATTCAAGAAGAAAAAAAGCCCCGTACAACAAGTTTGGTCAGAACATGAAAACTGATCCAAATGAAGATGATGAAAAACAGAGAGAGAGAGAGAGAGAGAGAGAGAGAGAGAGAGAGAGAGTTCTTTTTCTGCCCTATTTCACATGTAGTTGCTGAGAAATTCCTGTCTAGTAATTATAAATTCTTTTGTCAAGTTGGAAGGTGATTCCTCATTTTAGAGCACAATCATAGATGAGCCAAACACATAACCTCAACCAACTGTTTAAGAACCGCTAAAGCTGAATGATTATACTTGGCACTTGTGTTATATCTTAGTAAGTGAGCTTAACAATTATAGCAACGACTTTAGCAAATCCTTTGTCTGAATTTCTCTCTCTGTGGCAGAGATTTCCGGCATGAAAAGACAAAGAAGAAGCGGGGAAGTTACAGAGGAGGGCAAATTGATCTGCAATCTTACTCAGTGAAGTTTAATTATTCCGATGATGAGTAAACGAACAGTTTTCGGTTGAATTTATAGAGGCGTAATTGATTTTGAGATCCCACCAGAGGAAATTAAGCTTTATGGAACAGCAAACCGAGGGGTTCTCTGTGGACGGCAAGCTTCTGCATTTGGGTTGATATCTGATTAGCAGAGCAATCATTTTTGTTGTGTTCCATTCTTGGCCATAGTGGACTGCTGTACTGAATTTTTTCTTTTTGACACAAATGGTTCATCAGATGGTTGTAATGAAGCCGGATGCGTGTACGTTCAATAGTACTCACCACAGCCTGCTTTTTGGTCTTCTTTGCTTTGTTCGTCTTTTCTCTTGGGTTGGTATCTGATTAGCAGGTCAATCAAGGATGTATCCGTGAAGCATCAGGACATGGGGTCAGTCGAATGCATATGGTGGAAAGCTGAGGAAGCTGTCCTTGGGAGTAGGGTGGGGTAATGAAAAGTCTTGGTCGTTTCCTTCCTTGAGAAGCAAAGGTAGTGCTAAAGTTTTCCTCAAGGCAAGGTGGGACCCGCATGGTCGGTCAATCCTGGACCATCCGTCGGTTTCGAGGGTGGGCAGAGATTTGCTGCCCCCACAAATCCAATTTCCACCTTTGGAGTTTTAAGCCCACTTTGCTAATTATTCTAATCATCTATTTTTCTTTTTCTTTTTGTTTTTCTGAGCAGAAAAAAATAGTGATTTCAGTTTTTTTAATTTTCCAAAATAGATCAATGATTAAAATAGATTTTAAAAAAAAAAATTATTTCTTTATTTTCGAGAATATTTTTGGAAACGATGTCATTTTCTTTTCTTTCTTTCTTCTTCTTCCTCCAACAACATGTTGGAGCTCAACCACGTTTGGCATCAGGTAGCCTCACAAAGAGTATTATAACAAGAAAGAATAGAGTAAAAACTGTGAGACATACTATTAAATCCCATGGGAAGCACGATACATATTATATATTGTGACGAGTTTAATTCACGATGTCGTTATTAAGATTAAATCTATAAACAATAGGAATAGGGAAATTCCTCATAAAGACATCGAGTGGGATTGTTTTTCCAAAAAATAATTTGATGTGAAGGGACCAACAGATCCTCACATAAAGGTTTGAAGTCATGTCTAAATCTTATTCACTATCAAGGACGTCTTTGTTAAAAGTCTTTTTCTATTCTTTTTTTTTGTTTTCTTTTTTCTCTTCTCTCCTTTTTAGTTTTGTTTTCGTTCTTTCTTTCTTCTTTTTAGGTGTGAATAGTATCGATTCTATTCCCGAAAACAATTTATGATTAGAAATGATTATTTTTATTCTGTTCCCGGAAATAATTTTTAAGCATTTGAAAGTGTTTATTAACTATCTAAACTTTTTATTTTCGAGATAGAATGCATTTGATAAAACTCTTAATTTTTTTTGTTTCTTCTAATTTTTAAATATTTCTCTTATATTTCTTTTTTTTTTTTTTTTTCTTTTTCTTTTTCTTTTTCTTTTTCCCTCTTCTTCCTCCTTTTGTGGCTGGTTGTCACCAACGTTGGCACTCAACGAGCAACTAGGTAGGGTTCAATGACCTCACCAGTGGCCAGGCAAGCCTTTGGCGAGCTCGCCAAACCTTGCCCAGCTACTGGTTGGCCACCGACAGTGATGGCAGCAACGGCTGAAGGGCAACAAGGAAGCAGCGGTAGCCGATGATGGGTTAGAAGGAGGAGGAAGAAGAAGAAAATTAGAGTTCATTCATGGAATTGTTTCCCAAAACAATAAGCAACTTTTTTTTATTTTTAATTCTGTTTCAAATCTATTCCTAAGAACAAAAATTTTACCGAACGGATTTTTGTGTCAAATCTATTCCCGAGAACAAAAGAACAAAACTAAACATTATTTAGTCAGTTAGAGTGTGTATGATAACGCTTTTGTACTCGGGAACAATTTCTACTCAAAAATGATTTTTTTTTAGTTCCATTCCAAGAATAATTTATAAGCAATTGAAAACATTTGGTAACTGTCCAAAATTTTTATTCCCGGGATAGAAATACATTTGGTAAAACTTAAAATTTCTAATCCAAAATATTTTCTTTTAATTTTTTAATGATTTAAATACAATTTTCTTTTCTTTTTCCTTTTTCATCTTTTTCTCCGAATCGTTGCCAGCCCCTGGTGAGGCTCGGGCTGCAAGCCTCACAGTGAGCTGAGCGAGGCTTGACCTTGCCTTGGCTAAGCGAGGTCAACCTTGCCCAAATCCAGTAAGGCCGAGCTCGCCCAACCATCGAGGAGGCTTGGCATAGCCGAGGGTCAGCGACCGGCCAAAAGAGAGAATAAGAACCAAAAGGAAGAAGAAGAAGGATCTATTTATTAACACTATCGAGAACAACTGATTATATTCTTTTATTACATATAACATATTTAGAACATAAATCCATTTGGTAAGATTTTTGTTTCTGAGAATAAATTTGGAACAGAATCAAGAATAAAATAAAATTGCTTTTTGTTCCTAGGAACAATTTCAAAAAGTAATTCTCATTTTTCCTTCCTTTCCCTTTTCTTCTTCTTCTTCCTTTTCCTTTTATTCTTCTTCAATGTTCTACCCATTGCCGGCCAACCTCAAGCGAAGCTAAGCCTTGCTAGCGATTGGGCGAGGCTTGGCGCAAATTTGACGAGGCTAAGCTTGCCCAACTACTGACAAGACTCAAGCGAGCCTCACCTGGCTGCTGGTGAGCTCGACCTCGCCAAGCCACCGAGAGGTCAGTGTCACCTAGCCAAGGTGAGGCCAACCTTGCGATGCCCTAACGAGGTCGAGTGAGCTCGGCCTCACTGGGGGCCGGTGACTAGCTAATGCCCAAAGGAGAAAATGAAAAAAAAAAGAAAATTAAAAAAAAAAAAATATAATAAGAGTATTATAAATTTTAAAAAAATTATAAGTTACAAGATAATCTAAAGGTTTACCAAACGCATTTCTATCGTGGGAATAGAAATTTTGGATAGTTACCCAAGACTTTCAAACGCCGTAAATGTTATCGGAACGAGAATAAAAAAGAATCATTTATAAAAATAAATTGTTTTCAATAACAAAATGATTACCATTCGCACCTAGAAGAAGAAAAGAAAGAGAAGGGAAAGAGAAATTAAAAAATTTGGCTTTGATTCTAAAATCATTCTCAGGAACAAAAATGCAACTTTTTTTTTATTATTGATTTTGTTCAAAACTTATTTCCAAAAATAAAAAATTTATCAAATTTTTTTTTATTCCAAATCTACTTTGGGATAAAAGAACTGAAAGCAAGTCGTGAAAGAGACCCTTGACAAACAGGCCTTTGTTTCTTTCTGTCAATTCCTGGTCCGTCGCTCTCCATCAGCTTCATCTGACACCACTATTCACCGTCCATCGCCTTCTTCGACAGTGAAACCCTCCAGCGCCATGACTTCAGTATCAGCTTCCCAATATCGGCACGAAAGGCCCGCGATGACGATGAACTCGAGAATCGTTGTTGATGGGTTGGAAGAAACTTCACTTTCGGACATCCCCTCAAAATTTTAGGAGATGAAGGGTCGAAATTCTCTCAATAAAACGATGAAATTGATAAATTTTGAGCCTCTTAACTTCTGAAAACCCGAGAAATCAAGAGGCTGTTCAACCAGCAGTCCCAGGCGTCCTCAGGATGTCGTCGTCGTCGGAGGTGACCGGCGGCGCATAGCTTTAATACGGCTCCTCGTCGCCGAGATCGGCAAGAGCGTACGCGAAAACTCGAATCTCACGAGCTCGCTGGTGGGGAGGTTGATGATGGTGTCCAGGAAGGGAGGTGATGCAGAGCGAAGCACCAGACGTGAGGAAGATGAAGATAAAAAGAAGAAAGATAAAAAAAATGAAAAATGAAATTGAAAAGCAAAGAAAATAAAATAAGATCTCTTGATCAAAATGTCCCTGACTCCAAATAAGATTTGGTTATCTAGGGTGCGCACCATAGTTATTATATTTTTTATCAGATCTATTTTTTTTCCAAAAACGGGTTCGGAATATAAATATATTCGGTAACATTATTTTATTTTTTTAAATCTGGAAAAAAATTAATCTAGAAATAAGGTCGGAACATAAACGAGAAATAAAAATTTTCTATTTTTCTATTTCTAAAATAAAAATTATAAATAAAAACTCTTCTCATCGCAGTTTCTAAATTTCTTACTAACCGATTGCCCACCTATCGAGGAGGGAAAAATTTTGTGTCTTTATTAAATGTATATTTTTTCTCAGAAACTCATCTAGTAAATTAAAATAACTGTTTCTTACCATAAATTGTGTTAAAAAATAGAATGGTTATTATTTGCGTCTATAATAAGTTAGCACCTTACTCGAGTCTAAATTGGATACTTTAGATTTTTATTTACTACTTCAAGCCTTATATTTGAAAAAATGACTCACTTCAACCCCTTATTGGAATTTTCCCTAAACAATATTGTCACATTAAAAGAAAAGGGATTGATGACTCTATTTTTAAACTTATCCTTGTAATTCAATATGGTTCCTGAATATTGTTTGTTCAGTTTAATATATTAACCTCTAGGTATATGCACACTTGTCAAATCTAAGGGCACACATCTCAACCTCCAGTGACAACCTATATTGTCCATCGGTCGGTCGGTCACGGGAAGGGTGAGAGAGACCCAACATTGAACTCCTCAACACTAATGGTGGTGGTTGCTTGGAATGGGAAGACTACATAAAAGAAATGGCGATGGTGACTACTGACATCGAGTGAATTTCCAAAAGTTCCAAGAACCGAACCAAACCAAACATCAAAAAGTTTGGAAATGAAATCGAATAACAAGCCAAAGTTCAAAAGCCAGCGATTTCATTTTCCTTGACGCCTTAGCTATCTTCCCGCCTCTTTTTAAGGAGTCCCCCTTCAATTCTCCCGCCAACCACGTTCATCACGGTGGCACGCCTGCCCCCCCCTTTAATTTAGTCTTGCAATGACTAGAAGTTCCACCTTTAATTTAGTCTTGCAAGCGTGTTTCGAGGGGTCAAGATGTAGATTTCCAGGAAGTTTCGGTTTCTTTAAATAAGGGAGACCGTGTGGAAAGGACAAAGGACGCTGCTGCAAGGAAATTTCCCAGAAACTATAAGCGCAGAAGACGAATGACTATTTAATGGCTTCATCCCACTTATCTTCTTATGAAGCACCCCTTCCTCCTCCTCCTTCAGTTTGCTCCACAAGTCTCCTGGGCTTATCTCTCTCGCTCTCTCACTCTCTCTCCACTTTCGTGACACGTGACGTTCGCATATTCTTGCTTCGGCGAAGGGATTCGAGTGCACTTGATCCTCTGGTAAGGTAAGCAGAAACCGTTCTTCTTGACATCAAGTAAAGTGGTGTATTCTTAAAAGCAATTATGTCTCCTCAGTTTCTCTGAATTTTGCTCTAGTCGAACTCACAAAAAAATGTCGACCCAAGAGGAAAGAAATTATCCATGAAAGAAAATGGCGATGAGATGTGAATAACCCATAATATAGATCCAAAGAAAATTGATCCTACCTTTATTTACAGCAAGGTAAAATCAGTCATTTCATTTTTCCACCGTCCAAGTCAAAGTCATTATTTGCCTATTGATTGTCTTTTGTGTCATTCTCAATGTCACTTTCGCTTGAAAACTGCAGAGTGCTTGATGAGAGGGTTAGGCAAAATATTCCAAACGATGCAGTCGCTTCACTTCTTCCTTTTACTCTTTTTTTCCTTTTTATTTTTTGCTTTTAGATTGAAAAGCAAAAGTTAAATCTCGAACTCTAATGATTTCACCATGGATCTTAGGCCAATTTTATGACCTTGGCAAGTGATTTTATTACGATTCTACCAATAGCCGATTTTAATTTGAGATCCAAATGTATGGTGATCGAGTTTGAAATTGTAAAATGACATGATCTTAGGAATTGAAAATCAATTTTAATAACTAAGGTAAGAATCTCTCACTTTTATTAACTTATGAGTAAATAACGCCTAAATTATTATCATATATAACGTGATTCTTACGCTGAACTTTTTGTGGGATAACTTTGTACTTTCAATGAAATAAATGCATTAAAAGTTTTAAAATTTATCATCAAAATGCAATAGAGCACTAAAACTTTTAGATAATGCAATTAAGTTCTAAATTAAAACAAGTGATCCCATCCCTAGCTTCATCATCGAGGGCCAACTATCCTATTCGTTGGGGGTATTGGGAACCCTTCATCAACTAGCAACTAGCAAGGACCTATGAGCCCTCCCTTGCCCCACGATGGTGGTGCTAACATCGTGTCACGTAAACGAGGGCTTGCGATCCCTTGCCTACCTGTCGACCCTTGTAGAAACCTTGACAAGGTTGCCAACACTCATCGACACCCTAACGAAGGTCGTTTAAAAAAATTAGCTTTGTTATTTTTTAATCCTTATCTTCTTTTCCTTTTGCTTTTTTTTGGTCCCTTCTTCTTTTTTCATTTTTAAATCTTCATTTTATTCTGAAATATGGTGCTTGATGGACACCACATCAGCATTGCATATCTTTAAAAAGTCATTTCAATATTTTCTATTAAACAAATTAAAAAGAAACGGTGGAGGCACTTGATTGCATCAGTTGACAAGTTTGTAGTTTGATTGCAGTATTTGAAAGTTTTGAAGCTCGGTTGTACTTTTCCAACAAGTTGTAAAACCTTCCGGACGCTAATCTCCCTTCACTATTGATAAGAAAAAGGTTATTATGCTCAGTTCCATCCTTTTATCTTCGAATAAATCATAGTCACCACGTAATTTAGCTTAAAAAGTATGCATCTCTGTCGATTGTTTCATATAAGTGAGATTAAAATAAATTGACAGAGTACCATTCAATTTAGTGGGTTTCATACATAAATTCAGGTCATATTAGGTAGTGATTGTCCTGTAAGATATTGATAGAACATGACAGGAAAATGGGTGCCGCAGTCTCTTTTCAATTCTTGAGTGTATGGAGTCATATAAGGCAGTGCGTGATGTCATTTTAAAAGTGGTCCCAAATAATTGAGGTTAAGACATAATTTACCCTAATTCATATTTGGATAGAAATTTTTTCTTTTTCCCTCAAGAAAAGGCAAAATAACTCAAGTGTTTTATCCATATCTTTTACCTTTCTATGGATTATTTCATGGAAACTAAGATTATAAATGGACTTGAAAGTTCCTTAACTACCCATGAAACATAAAGGGTTCATTTACAACTATAATCATCTAGCTCTTTTTTGTGTTTATGCAATTGCCCTCTCATTTTTCTTTTTCTAACAAGCACTCAATTTTTATAATTACTAATATTGTCAAACCATAGACATAATGTGTTGAATCGGTCATCCCAGAGCCAATTATGCGTTACATTATAATGCAACAAACTAATACACACATAGATCAGTGCCCTTGCCGACCACCGATATCGATGGCGGAGAAGAGAGAGAGATACATAAGAAGTGCACTAAAATTCCACACCAATTTCAATAGGTGTGCTTGTAAAACTCAGGTACGCCACCATCATTATGGTGGTTGGAGGAGGGAGATAGAGAAAGGGTGGGGAGAGCAAGGGAGGGAAAGTCTAGACAGAGGTCGTTGAATCCTTAACGGTAGTTGAGCGGTGATTATCTTGGTCTCTTTCCTACAAATTTTTTTTTGGCTGGCCACATCAACAAGTGGGTGTCGTGGTTAATAGAGTGATTTGATTGAAAAATTGAGAAATTTAGAGAACGCAATTGTTGAAAAGAGTTAAAGAACTAAAATTATAAATAAAACTTTTCAAAATAGTCGAAATATGAAATTCCCACTGTTAAATCAGTAATGGACATAAAAGTAATCTCATGTAGTTGGCGTAATTGTTGGGAGCATTGAAAGTTTTTCAACTTGGTAACAAGGGATCGTCCATTCAAACCGCCAACTATGTGCAGATTTCTCTAAATCAAGGTCCCCAGCATTGACAAAATGTTTGGTGTTAAGGTGGAAATTGAACTAGAATAAGCTAGTATATGCATACCATATTATTTTTCAGTACATTACATTGCGAGGTAAATAAGAACATTATTCAAATTAGGACCATAAGTTTGAACTTTTTGGGACATTGATTCATACAATTGATTTCTTATTATATACTATAAATTTGACTACTTTGGAATAGGCATGGCAATTTGATTTGTCCCTATTTAAATTTGCCCTGCTTAATCCCAAATGGGGTGGAAAGAAAAGAAAGACCACTAATAGTTTAAACTTTTCAAGATCAATTCCCTAATTGAACCGATATGATTGCTCAGCTTTAGTCCCAGTTCGTAATCCTCTCCTTCCCTTTCTTTGAAACTCATTTCTAAAGCTCCAACCTATGTATTCCCTTCTCTTACCTCCAGCAGTCTTTGCATTGGTTCATACAATTGATTTCTTATTATATACTATAAATTTGACTACTTTGGAATAGGCTGGGTAATTTGATTTGTCTCTATTTAAATTTGCCCTACTTAATTCCAAATGGGGTGCAAAGAAAAAAAAAACACTAATAGTTTAAACCTTTTAGATCGATTCCCAAATTGAACCGATCTGATTGCTCAGCTTTATTCCCAGTTCATAATCCTCTCCTTCCCTTTCTTTGAAGCTCATTTCTAAAGCTCCAACCTGTGTATTCCCTTCTCTTACCTCCAGCAGTCTTTGCACATGATTTCACCAAGTTGTAAACTTTCATCCCTTCATTATTTGATTGAAGTGATCTTTTCCCCATCTCCCCTCACCATTTTCTTCTTTTATTTTGTTCATTATCTTCTTTTACCCCAAAAATCATTATCAACCATTTCACATAAGCAGACTCTTAATGAGAATTAGAGAGTCAATGCAAAACAAGAAGATAGAGAACAAAATAAAAAAGGAAAAGGAGATGGCACTCCGTTTGAGAGAGCATTTAGATCACAAAATCCAGTTCGCTTGTAATCCTTTGTCTATCTTTTGATCTTCTTGGTTTTTGCCTGCAAAATTTTACAATATGCCTTTTATATGATATTTTATCTCTTTTGTTAATTCAATTCTATGAGACGGATTGCATTCTTTTGTCTTTTCAAAATTATGTTTTTTCACTACATGTATGCTTTAGGTGTCGTGGATTATATGCGAGTATTTTTAACTCACAAAACAACATTATTCTTATGATTTGTTATTAATTTTATTGCCGGTGTGAAGAAGAAGATAACCATTCTTCGCCGGTTAATTGACACGTGCAAC
Source organism: Corymbia calophylla (assembly GCA_014182845.1). Lineage (NCBI taxonomy): Eukaryota > Viridiplantae > Streptophyta > Magnoliopsida > Myrtales > Myrtaceae > Corymbia > Corymbia calophylla. Next base: position 20,328,858 of record CM024695.1, read on the forward strand.
GATTTGATTGAAGGAAAAAAAACACTTAAGTCCAAACATACATGGTATTGACAGTGAACCTAATAATAATAATCTTAATAATTCCAAAGTAATAATCTATTTATAAAATGGTATCATCTACTTGTTTTGTTTATTTCACGTGAATAGTTTCATCTCTAAAAAAATCTGAGTTTACTTTTCATTCTACCTTTTCTATGGAAATTCTATATAGACATTATAAAGTAGATTCATTAAGAGAGAAAAGGATTAGTAGAAAGGAGAAAAATTCAATTGTAAATTATATATGATTATGTGTTTATCCTGTTTGTATTTATGATATTATGTTTGAAAAAAAAAAAATAGCAAAAACGCATCAATTCTCACAAATAATATGAAAATTAAATTTCAATAAATCTAAAAAAAGGTAAAAAAAAAAAAGCATGAAAATAATAGGAAAATCAAATTCCAATCAATTTGAAGGAGAAAAAGCAATGAATGGTGAAGAGGTGCCATATTGTGAATCTCCACTGGTAAATTCTTCGCAAAGAGTATTCAAATTGGAATTTCACATCTTAGAGAATTTTCTGATTTGAGGAATTCTTAAATTGTAACTACCCAGATTAGTTTTATAATCAAATTATAATTTATATATTGATATGATCTAAAAATAAGGGAAAAAAGGGATGACAATATGCTAAATATCTTATGAGATCCTAAATTGTAGCTCCCGAAGTTATTTCTAATTAAATTGTGAATGATGGTCCTCTACATGAAGTTTCTTTTCTTTAAAAGTGGGAATCCCTCTTTACTTTTATATTGTTGCATGAATGGGGTATAGACAAGCGCTTTTCAAAAAGACTTGAGGAATATAAGAGGAACAATACGCTATAATTAAAAAGTCATCTTCTCATTGTATGATAATTTTTTTTTTTAGATATCTTTATCATGAGTGACTAGATTATAAATGAATCTCCTCCTGATAAAACAAGTCACAATCTATGATTTTTTCCCGTTAACAACTACATAAGAACTAATTTATTTATTTTTATTGAAGTCAAGTGTGTAGTGATTTTCAAACGATCGTTCAACCTACTAAGGTGAGCATTTTCCTTATTCCACCACAATGAATACTTACCCTAGCCGATCCCCATAAAAATAAAAATATATATATAGTTACCATAGTTAAGGCTCCTAGAAGTTTATTTTTTTGTCAATTCTACTTCTATTCTAATTCTCATTTTTAGATTTTTTGTTTTACCTCGTTGTAGAGCATGGAACTTGAAACCCACGCTAAAAATTAAATTATCTTCTCCCCAACTCTCTAAAAATGTGGGGATTTGAATCCCCACTTGAAGGGTGGTCACTGAGACAGACATCAATGATTAAGGCTCTTAGACTTGATAGATAGAGTATATTGATCAAAAGCTATAATGAGAAAAAGGATAAATGGGGTGATCTCAAGTCAAACTTATCAAACTATTTTTTTTTGTTTAGGCTAAAATATTTAAGTAATCTGTAAATTACCTAAATAACAAAGTAAAAGTTTAATTTTAAAAGATCTTAAAAATTTCACTTGAGTTTCTCTTCTTTAATCTCAGAATTTGAGGGCAGGTGGGATCCATCATTTGCGAAATGACTGAAACCGTCCTCTTAGCAAGATCTCACTTGAGTTTCCATTCTTTAATCTAAGAATTTGAGGGCGGGTGGGATCCATCATTTGCGAAGTGAATGAGGCCGTCCTCTTAGCAAGACTCAATAGCGAATATCTCATAATCGTAGCATCTAGTAGTTATTGTACCTTTAAATTGTTGCAATTTTAAGACACTTAGGAATACATACACTATAAATTTAATACTTATCACAAAAATATAAGTAAGTCCAAAAATTTACCAAAAGTGTAATTAAGTCTTAAAATTTGTTAGATTGATATAATTAGTCTTTTCGTTAACTATATCCAATTTGATAATGAAAAATACTAACATGGCTTCTTTTAATATATTTCTCTCTCCTCCATGACGATGAGTGGTAAATAACGAAACATAATGCTAAAATGATGTGGCTTTGGTCAAAATATGATTTTTAACACAAATTTTATTTAAATAAAAAATTAATTAAAAAATAGAGGAAAAAAGTGGAGGAAGAACAACGAGGCCACCGATGCTTTGTAGCCAACCCTTGCTTGTGATTCCTAGGGCCTAGCGACCCTGCCAACCATTCCCCACCATTGCTAACCCTTCTTAGTGATGGTGGGGCAGTCGTGGTGAGGGCAACCCTTATAGCTTACTTCTTATTCTTCTTAGATTTTTTTTATTTAATTTAAATAAAAATTTTTATTAAAAATCATATTTTGAATAAAATGACATCATTTTAGTTATGTTATTGTCATTTAAGAGAGAAAATATTAAAAAAAAACCACCTCAGCATTTTCTATCAGTCAAGTTGGACAAAGTTAATGGAATGAATCGACTACACAAATATGATAAGTTTATAATTTGATTGCATTTTTTGAAAGTTGTATGACTTGATTGCATCTTCATGACAAGTTTTACAACTTTAAGTGAACATATCTGAAACACATATTACCAAGTCTACTGTACTCACAACAAAGCTACATTTTTGCATTTGTTCAAGTCATCATTTGATTAATCTAAATAAGATCACAGGACATCGTTTTTTTGGTGATCCCAAAGTATTAAATTAATTAAAATAACTTCTACAATTGAGAGGATAAAAATTCTTAACATCGAAAAGAAGTTGAAAGTCAACATTGAGAAAATGTTTGAGCCTATGCTTGATCCTTGAATTATATTGGATAGCCTCGTGCCAAACATAGTTCACATTTGAATCTTTTGTATCTGAAAAAAATTATATATCACCTTTAATAAATTAAAAGTCCAAGTGCGAATGAAATTTGTTCTTAAAGTTCATAAAGGAATACGTATAGTACTACACGAGCTAAGTGTGAAGAACAAAAGTGAAAAAAATAAAAATAAATGGATAATAAAATAGTACGGAAAGGTTTTCACCTATCGTTTGTATAATTGCATTTGTCATTAAAACGAAAAATGAGAGATATATGGATTTAGAATTTTTTTTAATTCAAATTTAAAGGGTAATGCTAGAATACATATTTCTATGCTTGTTACAAATCTATGTCTATAAATTTAAGTTTTTATTGGTTAATCTAACTTGGTATCACAGCTAAATTCTATCCAATTTATTTTACAAATGGAGACTGTCGTTTGTCAAAATCCATGTTCATCTCTAATTTGACTTGGACATGAGAGACGACGCTTAATTCCACAAGTCCTTCTCAATTTGTTAAATTCCGCCTCTTTACTTAAACTTTTGAGTTGAATTTTTTAACAGGTAAGAAATTCATTAATTACTCGTTGACTTGGTTTTTGTTCATTTATAGTCACGTATGCTTATTGGGTATTCTAATTATATGCATGGATTTTTTAATTAATTTTTTGAAAATTTTAAGGCTGTTGTGGCCATTGGATTTGCTTAATGTATAGTTTACATATGCAAACTATGTTTAATTCTCACCAAGAAAAAAATACCACTAAGTTTAAGACCATACGCATCACTGGAGCTCTAGATTGTGAATAAATGAACAACTTATTAAGCAATTATTTTAATTGACATTTTCGCTAATATGATGACCAATGATACCGTCGAAAGTTCCAACCTGATGCCATGGTAAATTTACATGCCTTATTTTAGGGCATTACATAGCTTATTTTCGCTGGATTTATGAATAATAATTGATTGATAAAAAGAAAGACAAAAACAAAACCAATTCATCAAAAGCCTATGCAATTTGAGATTCTAGGCCCGTCACGTCATCAACGACAAGAAATGATTTGACGTCGTTTTTACTTTTTCACCATTTTCTTTTTCTATAACACGCGTCGTTCAAACTCTTCACCTATCTAATTTGTCAATTTGCGAATGCCGTGTGAAGAAATTTCATTAATAGGATGAAGGGGCAATTTCGAAAATCACTAATTTTTTTTTTGGACAGCGTAGTGCGTTAATGATGGAGCTTTACCTTTTTGATGCATCTTTCTCCGGTCTGAAAAGGCAGGGTTCCCAGCAATTTCCTATGACAAAAATGCTTCAATTTGACTTCCGGGGCTCGTGAAAAGATCTCTAAAAAGAAAAGAAAGATAGCTTTTAAAAAGAAGTCGGTCAAGCACTTTTGACATTTAGCGACGACATGATTAAATTTACTGAAGGTATCACTACACAAAAGTAAGGAAAAAGCCAAAAAGTGCTTGTAGCTTTCGTCAAGAATCTTTTTCAATCTACATCGGCTGCATATTTTGTCTCGGATATTACTTTTTTGGCCTTTACAGAATTTTGAATTATTTTTCTCCCACAAAAATTCAATTTTTTTATTATTTATTTTTCCATGCCCACCGCTTGTTCTCTCTCTCTCTCTCTTCGCTCCCAACAAAAAATATGAGTGAAGTTCTGTGTCTTGATGCATCTCTTTCTTTTCCTTCATTATTTTTTCCTTCCGCTATGATGGAGTTTATCTTATTCACCGCTTGCTTTTTTCCCTTTTTCTTTCCTCTTCACTTTTTTTTTTTTTTTTTAGAATAAAGAGGATTGGGACAGGTCAAGACCCATTTTCTCCGTGGCTAGAACGTTCGGTAATTGTTTCCCGATCATCACGTTTTCAATAGATGAGTCCTCACCTACCAAAAAGAAAAAATGATATGTCCTCGAATCTCATGAAGTGACGAAGAATCACATGCTGTCTATAATACGTTCGATGACTCAAAAAGATTTAACTTTTTCCCATCAATCACAAATTCATCAAAATGAGCATGGTAATATCTTGTCAAAGTATATACCGGCGTCAATGCACATCCAGTGATTGCTCTAATGATTATCTTTCTTACCATTCGAGACAAGGACGTTTAGTTTCGAACGTGTAATTTAACTCAAACACACTCTGTCGAAAATTGTGTGGAATACCCATTTTTTAGGAGTGGGATGGTGACGAACTCTCTTACGTGAATTTCGATTCTTATGTTTTGTAAGAATATATGGTAAAAAGTGTTAAAAGTGAAAATTAGAGTAGGGTCCAAAATTTTTTATTTCTTTTTAGAATGTTGCGAGGTAGACTGGACCCCACCACCAGCCCTAAAGGTCGTCCTCGCTTCGAAGCATGTCTTTCATTTTACATAGTCTAAGTCTAGCTAAGCTCTTGCAGCGAGTTTCTTTCTTGTTGTTGTTGTTGTTGTTGTTCCCTCTGGGATTATGCGCTTGCGTTGTTGCTATGGTCGTGTGCTCCGCGACGCGACGAGATTCTGACGGTGCCATCTCTCCTGCGACAAAATTTTCTTACTACAGATACGAATGGACTTACCCACCCACGGCTCGCCTTACCGGCGGCAACGCGACGTGGAGGCCGGAGGTGGGTTCTTGGCCGACTTCAGCGGCGGCCCGTACTTGGATCCGTTCGACATCGCCAGCACCAAGAACGCCCCGGTCGATCGCCTCAGGCGCTGGAGGGTACGGTGCTCCTCTCTCTGCATTCCGTGCGTGTGTTTATGAGGTTGAGTTTGGGGAATTTGGGTGCTTGGTGCTTTGTTCTTGTTCTCGTTTCTGTGACTGGAGTTTCGAGTCGGCCGACTGTGTGTGACGAGGCGACTGAGCATGCGTTTTACATGGCGTGGACCTGTGTGCTTCTTTGTTAGTAGTGGCTGGGGGCAGGTGGGTCCTGATTTCAAAAGTTGGGTAGCTGCGGTAGGGAGACTTTGGTGGGTTTTTTTAACAGTACCGGCTTAAGAGGGGGTGTTTTCAAACTTTTGCTGCTTAAGATTCTTTTTTAACTTTGTTGATTTTAAGTTTAGGATATGTTTAGGGGTGCTTATAAACCTGGAGAAGTTGATTGGCTTACACGTGATCAATGAATATTGTGTGCTATTAATTTACAACACCCTTTTTAAAAATATGGCTTGGAGCACATCCTACAGCACCTAGCACGTCGAAGCATATCAAAGTGCCATGATGAATATGGTGCTAAAGTCATGAAGAAAAGGTCGTTTTAAGCATAAAAAATTGACTTTGAGCATCAATGCGGTTGCCATTAACCACAAGAGGTGTTAATGTAGTCAGTGGCAACTGGGTTGACTCATAGTGTCCTACAGCAAAGAATTAACCTGCTGATGTAGTGACTTCATTGATACCTTGAGCAGCTGAGGGGTATGTTTGCAGTGTCTTCTAGTTTTGATGATTTTTTTTTTTCAAATCTTGCGACAATTTTGATTTTTATTTAGTGTAAAAAACTTGTGACTTTTGAAAAATGTACTAAATTGACACATCTAATCATATACACTTCTGTTTTTCATGATGTTTTGTAGTCTGAGCAATATTTTAGAATTTTGTCTGGAAAATCAGCAGGTTACTTTTTGCTTGAAAAAGACTTTTCTAATTAACCAAATATCTTTGATATGCTCATGTACCATTATCTTATGCTCATTGGCTTGTGATTGATCACTTTATTTGGGAAAGGTTAAGTTCCTTAATACTGATGTATTAGCTAAAGCACACATGTGCATATTGCACATGTCATGTCTTGTGATGAAATGTGATATGTTACACCTACTTTTTATGTGATCATTATTTCTATCTGACAATGCTTTCTTAAAATTTGTGAATGTGATTAATCTGTTTGTTTTAACGATTCTTCTTCATGAGCTTATTTCCATTCCTGAGGTTGATTCTTTGATGCATACTGTGTGATTTTCTTTTTTCCATTCCGCCTTTTTGGGGCTATTCTTTTGTACTACACTCTAATTTGCTGTCAAACAATTATCAAATGCAAATTGGTTGAATGTCTAATGCAGCAAGCAGCGCTTGTTCTAAATGCCTCTCGCCGCTTTCGATACACCCTGGACTTGAAGAAGGAGGAAGAGAAAAAGCAAATGCTGAGGAAAATTAGAGCCAATGTTCAAGCTCTACGAGTACAAATTTCTCCATGGATGACTTTGATAGTTTTGTGCCATTTCTGTGATATAAGTAATAACTTGAAGTTTGTTTTCTTGGAATTAGGCTGCACATCTCTTTCAAGCTGCTGGTGAACATGTTAATGGTACTTTCCTCCTTAACTTCTGCTTGGGTCACAGCAATTAGGTTGGAGTGAATGATAGATGTTAATTATTTCATAGAAGTTCATTGATATCTTCTTTTTATTAAGCAAATTGTCTTTGATTCTTAAATAATCCATATCACTTCTCTGTTTTATTTTTGGTGGAACATTTGTTTTCTTTAGAAATTATATTCCAGGGCTCCCGTCATCTTGCTAATATTGGTGCTTGTTCCATATTTGATTATCGACACAGATTTTTTCTACTTAGGGTGAGTTGTAGATTGAACTATAAGCCAAAAAGAAAGATTCATGGTTATGAGGTTCTAACAATGGTAAATTTTGTGGTAGTTGGATTTTGTTTATGGCTTTAATTTTCTTTGGTCAAGGAGAGCCTTTGAGGAGCATGCTTGAGAATGGAAATGCATAAGATGGTTTAAATAAAGTCAATTGCTTATATTTCATCATGCTTCATTCGTTGTGCCAAGGATTGACTCTTCTGATATCCTTTGAAGAAGCAATAGCAATCCTAGAAGGTACTCCAAGTATAACTAAGGACTTGTGTTTATATAGCAGACTCCTAGAGGATCAACAATTTTTGAAAGCCTCCTATGTTAATAAGGACAAAAATCCTTGTCTTACTGTTTGATTTTGATATAAACATTGAGTCAAAATTTAGCACAGTTTGAAAGTACAGAGAGTTTGAGAGTAATTTCCATGTGCAGCGATCCTCTGTTGGTTTTGTGAGACATCGATATGAACCTAGTGAGTCTTGAGAATCCTGTGTTAGATGTGTTTGAAAGATCTGTATTTTAAAGCTCCTTACTTTATTGAAGTTGCATGGATATAGGCATCACTTAGACATGAATCTGTGGAACTGTATGGCCTTTATCTTTGTCAGATGTTTCTAAGTGTTGTTTAATTTGACCGAGTTATTTGTCAGATGGAACATCATTGTATATGCGATTGTGTACTACAATCCTAAATTGTTCTGCGGTTGCAGCATTCATTTAAATCTTAGTTATATATACATTGTGGGAGTGAATCGTGGTATGTTAGGCAATATATAGAATGATGGCAATTAGCACTCAATTTCATCAGTAAGTCTGCATCTAGATTTTGTGACTTCCAATGGATTTTGGTAAAAAACAACACTGGCTCTGGGTGAAAAAGAAGATTCTGATGAAGGAGAGCTCAAGTAGGCTCCCTATTCAATTGATAAACTGAATAGTTTAGTCTTCTTTGGTGGGGTTAGAAGGAGAGACTTCAAAGGGTCATATAACACATTAACGGAAAGGCTATCTCCAAACCTAGAGGATGAACGGAAAGATATTGTTGCTCTACGTATATTTTTCTGAGGACACAATTCCTCTAGTCTATAGATGCTCTGGCTAATTATCCTCGACATCTCTCTCATTATGATCTTGAGAAGCTCCTTATGAGAAAGCATTCCTCTCCTGGTATCTCAAGGTCTTATCCCTCATCCAATGTGGCATTTTGTTCTCAAGTTAACTAACTGGCTAAATGTGTGTAATGTATAGCTTTGGATTGCTTAAGTCTAATCGCTGAGGCCTCAATTTATCAAACTGTAGTAGAATTTTGTCTGTTGATGTAAACAGCTGACCACGTAGTAACTTAATGAGATTCTCATTGAACAGTGGGTCTTTGTTTGAGTATCTAGTTGTTATTATTCTGCTCACTTGTTGTGTTCCAAAGCACGGTGATGGGAGGTGTTAATTGCTTCATATGTTTCTCCTTCAAAGTTTGAGGTTCACATTGGCTCAACCAATCTGTAATTTGAAGCTTTTATAATGTTTTTTTTAGTCAGGAAAAAGAAGCTTAGAGCCTTACAATGAATTACTTTATTTGACATTTAGCCTTCCTTGCCTTGTTCTTTTACTTTGACTGTATAAATGTTAAGTGTCACCCCATAATTGAGCTCATTGTTTTTGGTGTCTTGAGCTCCAGATTTGCACTTTCTTGCTACCCTATAGTTATTTTACTTTTACCTAAAGGAAAGGTGAAGTTGTCATGTTATGAGCATCGGCAGTCGAGCTTTTCTTTTCTAAGTTTATGCTACCAGAAAATGAAAGGTGTCAAAAAAATCTGGGGCTAGTTATATATGCGAGCTTCAGTCCCTGATGTTGATATAAACCTGTGTTTGTGGGGTGGGAATGTCATTGGACTTAGGAGAGGGGAATGCCTGAATGTTATCCTCTCCGCTCTTAACCCCCCCCCCTCCCAGCCCAGGGCTCTTGCTAGGCACTCTGATTTATTGTTCTTTCTATTAAACAGCTTCTTAGTCTACCTTTTTCTTTATAAAAGACATTTTGTTGGTTTTCCTTCTAGCTTACACTGGGAGAATCTTTACCATAATTTTCTCTCTTCTTTAGCTTATTTAAAATAATATCCTTGGTCACCTTCTTACCTCCCTTATCATTATTGCAAAATTGGAGTCTTAATGATGTCAGTATGTATTTGAAGATGAATAAGAAGCTGATATTGAGTGACATATCACATCTTTTTTCTTTTTGTTGCATTAGAACTAAGAGATCAATTTTCTTCTTATTCCATGTTTTGACAGCTAGAAGTTTCTCATTTCACTCTTACTCTTGTGTTGCATGCTGTAATTGAACTCATGGTGCTAATGGCAGGAGCTACAAAATCCCCAATCCCAAGTGGTGAATTTGGAATCAGTCAAGATCAACTTGTTTTGATGACCAAAGATCATAATTATTCCACATTTGAGGAATATGGGGGGGTAAATTTACTAAAAAATGCCATTTCCTTAGGTTCGTGAAGAATTAAATATTGTCTTCTTAATGTTTGTTACTTTTGTTTTAGGTTAAGGAGCTGTCAAATTTATTAAAAACTAACTTAGAGAAGGGTATTTGTGGTGATGATGCTGATTTACATGAACGGAAGAATGCATTTGGGTCAAACACGTATCCTCGTAAAAAAGGAAGAAGTTTTTGGGTAAGTAGTTTTGTAGACGTACGTAGATATCTGGATGCACTAAGTATCCACACGAAGTTGCTGAAGCTTCTCATTGAAGATGGAAATTTTGTGCTAATGGTTTGCTTCGTTGTTTTGTCCCCCAATTTTGGTCTACTCAGATGTTCCTCTGGGAAGCTTGGCAAGATCTCACGCTGATTATATTAATCATTGCTGCTGTGGCTTCTTTGGTGCTGGGTATAAAGACAGAGGTAAGCTGGAGAAAACATATTATTAATTCAAACCATAGACGTCAAATTGTCTCTTCTGCTTAAAAAATGCTGGCATTACTGAAACAGTACATGTATTTAGGTATTGTGGGGACATCCCTTGCATTTTATAAAAGAATCATGTTAATGGGCATTCAGTTGACATTGGTTAAGAATACTTAACAGTCAGTGCATTAAAACTGCAAAATCTTCTGACTAAGGGATTTTTTATTTAAATTTTAGAAAAATCAAAAAGTATTTTTCTGCTTTCCCACCAAAACTTTAAATATTATATATGAACCTACATGTTAATGTTTGTATGTTGTGAAAGTTTCAAGTGTTTCGGATTCAAGAAAAGTCAAGAGTGTGTGCAAGATTTGGATTAAGCAAATAGTAAAAAGCAAAAGTCAATCCAGATAGATTTTAATTTCTGTTATAGTTTCAATGTTTGTGTTGCTAGCCTGCTATTGATAGAGCAAGACCTTGTCATGTACTATGACTTTTGATTCTTTACCAGGCATGACCACAAGTATAATATCACTGGGCTCAACAGTTCTTAACAATTTGTCACATATTGTTGGTTTTTGTCATCATTTGAAAAGTGTAGACATTGTGCAAGATGAGTAATCTGTCTACCCTGATGGCCCCACAGTGTTTTGTTGGTTTATGCTTTTGATTGTTGCTCTCTTTGTTCTTTTGCTCTATTTTGCCCTATCTTATGGAGAAGCCCATGAAGTCTAATAAATTTATATGTGCTATCTGTGATGTTGAATTATTTGTTCTGTGCTTGCAATTTCTATCCAGGGTATTAAAGAAGGATGGTATGACGGTGCTAGCATTGCTTTTGCAGTTCTCCTCGTGATTGTTGTTACTGGTATGAGTTTTTCTGGTGTTTGTAATTGGTGTATACATCTATATTTCCGCATTATCTTCACAATTTGTAAAACTTGTTAGTAATGTCTCAGACAGCTCTGTGCTCTTTCATCTTGGGAAGTAGATATCTCGATTTTTATGGGCATTTGAATGATGATCATATGATATGGTACATTAGGTTTGTTACTAGGATCAGTAGGGCCAATACTGTTTTGGTGTTCATTTTCCTTAATGATGCTAATAGCATTGTAAATTTTTTTTACGAACTACCCCAAAGAAAAGTGGGGGAAAAAGGTCAGCTTAAAGCTTTATGGTTTGCTATGATCCTTGGTCCTTTTTCAACCAGTGGCTGGATTGGGTGGAAGAGATGAAGGTTGGGGGGATGGAAGGGTGGACAAGAGAGAGAGTACTGTGCTCTCGAACCCCAAGGCTCTCTCTCTTCCTTCCCTTACCAAGGATATCTAAACCTGATGGTTACCGCTCTCTGTCTGTGGGAGGATTCTGTTGAAAAAAATAGACTAGGGCTATTCAAACCTTTAAAACTATCTCATGCAGAACCAAGACATGGACAGGCAAAACAGACTGAAAAGGAAGAACCATAGCTACATTGAACAGCCTAGATTGATTGAGAGTACATCTTTAGTTGGTGAATGGACTGGTATTGAGCCAGGGTTGGTAGTGATAGATGTGGGAATTAAGGTGTTTGATCTTGTGATAGGATCTATCTAGGTTTATCTGGCTAGTAGTTTGAACCCAAATCTACTCCACGTTTATTTGGCTCAATCCCAGTTATTGGATGCTGGGGTAAGGTGCATATTTACAAGCTACTACAGTGAACACGGCCTTAGAGAGGTTCCATCGTGATTAAACTAATGCATTATTGCAATAAGAGCAAGGAAATTGTTTCTTATTGGTTGTTTCCCCTGCTTTCTTGTACACGATGGTTAGAGTGATGATTTGCCAATGTTTTTCATATGTTATAAAGTCTTTCTCTACCTTTGTGTCTAGGACTTGTCAATATGCGTCTAATTCTTGTCATAAATTTGTGAAATTATGTAGAACAATTGCCAACTATTAAAACTTAAATTCATTTAGCTTAGTGTCTATGACTTGTTCATTTGCCTCTAATCCTATGACCATTTTGTCGACATTTGTGGGATTATTGCCAACTATTATAAAAACTTAAATTGTTTGATAAAGGCATGTTTAAAATTTAAAATGTTCCAACACTCCCCTCTCATGTGTGGGTTGAACTTTGGCCTACGATTGAAGCGTGAAAATATATAATTTGGGGGGCAAATAAGGGACCTAAAAGGTTTGAACTCGTGACGTTTTGCTTTAATATCATGTGATTTTGTTGGACCGCTATCAACCAATGTTGTTGAAAGCTCTAGGCACTCTAGGTGCTATGACTTTGCAATGCCTGTGGTGCTAGGTGCTAATTTAGGTGCTTGACATTTTAAAGGTACAAGCTGGTTTATTGGTTAATACAGCTTCCTTTGTACTGTTGGTACTTGGAGTATTTATGTTATCGGATTGTTAAATACATCTAAAACTATTAATTTAAATGATGTCAGATAGTTAAATACATTTGAAGTTACAAGTTTGTCTATATATATTAAAATTTTCTGGTATATCTGATTGTTATTAGAATTTTTGGATCGAGGGGGGCAAGAGAGAGTGAGAGAGGTCAAAAAGTCTGGAACAATGCTGTACATAGACCACGAAGTAGAGACTAAACCAAGAGAGAAAGGGGTAGCAGAAAAGCTTCTCACTAATTCCTGCCAAAGACAAAAGTTGTCCACTGCTTCTCTTTTTTTTTAAACATTCATTAGCCTCTTTGCGATTCCCACATTTCCTTTACTTTTATTAGAACTAGGATGAAAAGTCAAAAGCGAAAAGCTTTAGTGAAAAGAATCTACTTTACGGAGGTGTTGCCTCAGCAGTGAAGTGCCGCACCTTGAAGTGTGTATCTAGGCTGCCCTTAGGCAATGGCACTTTTCCTAAGACCAAGCAAAGCACTGAGCCTGTGCTTTGCCACCTTGCCTGAGGGCATAGGCAAGTGCTTTTTGTAGTTGTTAGATGAAATAATTGTTTAATATTTACATATTCTGACAGAACCAATGATGGTTAGACTAAGTTCTGCTCAACTATGTGCTGGAGTTTTTTTATGAAAGTATGTGGCAGCTGAATGATATAAAAAAGGTAGCAGCTGATCTAAAAGGATATTCAATACCTTTGTGAATACTTTGCAGCTATAAGTGACTATAGACAATCCCTTCAATTTCAGAACTTAAATGAAGAAAAGAGAAACATTCACATGGAGGTATGCTATTTACAATTAGTTTGATGTTTGTGAATGTATACTTCTTTTCTCTTGGTTTTAATAGGGCGGAACATAATTGTAGGTTGTCAGACGTGGTCGAAGAGTTGAGGTGTCAATATATGATATAGTTGTTGGTGACATTGTACCCCTTAATATTGGTGATCAGGTAAGCTGCTTCATCTTTTTTGAGATTTCTACTCAGTGTTTGGAAGTATTTCAACCTAAGTTTCACTTGATCATCCTTAGGTACCTGCAGATGGAGTTTTGGTTTCTGGTCATTCTCTTGCAATCGATGAATCTAGCATGACTGGAGAGAGCAAAATTGTACGGCTTACTGCTGGTTTTTCTGAGTGTTATATTATGTAATTTGATTAGTAATTTGTTATTTTTTGTCTTTTTACAGGTTCATAAAGATTCGAGGCATCCTTTTCTGATGTCTGGATGCAAAGTTGCTGATGGTAGTGGTACAATGCTGGTAAAATTTTTTCTTTCGCAGTTTTGTTAGTTATAAGTTCTTCTTGGTTGTAATAACTCATTTCTGTGACATCTTTAGTCTCGTGTTAGTTGTTAAAGTGCATAATCAATACACCTCTATAAAGTGGGTTGGGTTAAGTCCAGTTGCTCAATTCACTTGCCTCTGTGATTGTAATAGTCCCCCATTATACCCCCTCATTGTTGACTGTCAATTCTTGAGATGCACCACAAAAATATCCATTTTAATGGGTGCTGTTGGCTGCAAAAATATTGTCATGCCCTTCCATTCTATTTGATGTTGTAACTTACAAATTATCTAGATACATTGGCTCAAAATTAAGTCATGTTGATTGATGGCTCGAAATTAAGTCCTGTTGATTGACTGATGATTTGTGCCTTGTGTTTTAAGATGTTCCCATTAATTTTTGCATCTGAATGTCCTTTCTTATTTTAATAAAAAGGTTTTTGACTTATGTTATCAAGAGTTAAAAATAATAGAATTTGATAATTTGTTTAGTGCAACCCCGGTGGGAGTAATAAATATGGAAATATAGTTAAGCTCCAAGTCAACTATTAGACTGTCCTTTTTGCTCTATCTTCTTGCATATGCTTCCTGGGTGATATTTAATTATACATGGTAGTGGCTTTGGTCAAGTAACATGCATTATTTTCTGCAGGCAGCTTATTTATTTGATGTAGCACTAGCTGCACATACTAGTGTTGAAGATATTTATCATAATTGCATATTGTGAAGTGTTTACTGAGCTTGAAAAAGTGATTGCTGTTTCTCATATGTGCAGACACATGCACATGTTGTTTGCTTAATTAGAGTTCAGATTGCCTATGATATCTTCTTTCTTCTAGGTAACGAGCGTTGGAATTAATACTGAATGGGGAATGCTTATGGCCAGCATTTCAGAAGACACTGGTGAAGAGACACCCTTGCAGGTCCTTCTCTAATTTATCTTTAGTCGTATTTTTTTATTCTGTGTACTTTATGTGAACATGTTGATTGGTGAAGTACTTTATCTATTGATACAATTCAATAAATTGGTTTGGCATTCTGAAAATTGGAAAGGTGTCTGTTTTAGTGAATAATGAGATTCTGGGATAAATTTTTGTGAGTTGGTTATAATGAGGGAGAGGTTGGATTGGAGACATGGAGTTGGAAACTTGAAATGATTAGCTAAGAAAGCTAAGTTTCCTTGGAGATATGGAGACAAAGCTCCTATATTTGACGTTTGACAATTGGAGTTATGAAAGTGTGCTAGGCTGTGCTTAGAGAAGCTGTTTTTGAATAATTCTAGTATTTTCTTTGTGGAGAAAAGTCTGAATGCTTCTGTAATTGCATTGTTTCTGGATGTGGCAAGTGCTGAGGATTGGTATGGTTCATTAATTGTTTATCTCTAGCGTTCTGGCTCATAATCTATACTGTTGTGGCAAAGAACATTCCCCCTATTGCAATTAAAAAAAGATTATTTTTTTCTATTCAAAAGCTTTATCCACGGGGGATATATTGAGAACGCCATTGCTAATGAGTGCTTGGGTACTGTGTAGCTGGATCAAGGCTAGTATTCCTGGAATCATTCACTTATTCGATTTAGAAAAGGATTATTTTCTATGAGTGCTTGGGTACTGTGTAGCAGGATTTCTGGAATACTTGTTGGTATCTTTTGTAATTTCCAGGGTTCATGTTTTCCTTTATTATTGTTGAGAAAGTTCTTAAGATCTGAAAGCAGTAGAAATGAGATACTCTTGGCTGGTTTAAGGTTGAACTGAGTGATATCAGCCTTGTTCAAATCCCTAATCTCTATTTTGCTGGTGATGGAAGGAGATCAACTAAGATATTTAAGATGCTTGTTGGCTTTGTAATGGTCATTTCTGATGAACTGATGGGTCTTACTTTGGGTTATCTGGCAAAACTTTTGGTTTGGAATGGCACTTTGGTGATAGTGGAAAGGAAGAACATTTCTGAAAATCATAATTTTTTTTTTTTGAGGGGGGAGATCAATATTGATTGAGAGTGTCGAAAGCTGTGGAATGAATTTTGTAATGGCACTTTTGCTCAAGTTAGACTTGGTAGTGGGGTTAGATTTAGCATGATGTTTGGTCTGGTGGGCTCTTTTCCAATTTTGTTCCTTTAGAAACTGTGATGCCATGAGTGAATGGTAAATTACCCTGATCTCTTACATCTAAAGGGGAAGCTCATTATTGGTAGTCGGAATGAATCGAACTACTTATCAGTAGACTTTATCAGTGTCAATGACCAATAGACAGATCTTTTGATTGACTGTGGATTAGTTCTATCATCAAGGAGCTCTCTCTTGGCTTTCTGCTCTTCTTGTTAATGGATTGACGTTCCCTTGGTGTCTCACAGAGAATTTATTTTTACTTATTAAATGACAACCTAATGTTTGATAGGCCATTTGGTACATCTTTCACCATGAACTCTTATTTACATTGCCCCAAAATGACGTATTACCTGTAATTTCCATGGAAATATTTTGGAGGAAGTGCTGGAACCAAGGTTGCTTTCTTCATTAGGACATCATCTAGGGAAGGAAGTTTGTGGAAAGAGTTTAGTTCGTCATCACGGGTTGATCTGTTATATAAGGAGGCAGGGAAGCAGGTGAATTTAGGCATTGTCCAACAGATTAATGGAAAACTTAGGAGCAACACTCTTTGTCATAGCATCATTTGGAACATATGGCTAGATAGTAATAGGATAGGGTTTGGGTGTGAGATCCATCCGGTCAAAGAGTAAAGAGGAGATTGATTGTAACTGGGTTCCATATTCGGTCTGATATATTTTTATGCTTGTCTATGAGCATGTGCCTTTATGTGTTTTGGCTCAATCATATCCTTGTTTAATTTACTAGACACTGAATAAGGTTGCCTATTCATGAATAGGTACGCTTAAATGGGGTCGCTACGTTTATTGGGATTGTCGGGCTGACTGTAGCTGTGGCAGTTTTGATTGTACTATTGGCAAGGCAAGTACCATTTTGTTGATGATTGTCCTTTGACAGGATACACACACACACACACACACACACACACACACACATACACACACCCATATGTATACACATTCTCTCTCTCTCTCTCAGAGCATGCATACTCAAGTGCATATGTGCGCGTGGAGATGGAATTTATTTGGGTTGACAACCTGTGTATTGCAGATACTTTACTGGCCATACAAATAATTCAGATGGCAGTCCTCAGTTTAAGGCAGGGAAGACTAGTGTTAGTAGTGCTGTCAATGGGGCCATCAAAATTTTCACGATTGCTGTAGGTGCATTCTTCTTTTGCATTTGTGCAACCAATTTTCCCTTCATTTTCCTTGTCGTAACTGACAATGGAATTCCAGGTCACAATTGTGGTGGTTGCAGTGCCTGAAGGGCTCCCTTTAGCTGTTACACTGACGTAAGCACTTTCAACCAAACTTTGTTTCTTCTGGGTTCATTTATGTAAAAATTGTTCTCGATATAGTTAGATGAGGACTATACTGGTAAATTATTTATCTTTTCACTTTGCATATTATAACTAGGAATTGGTGCACAAGGACCAAGTTGGTCATGTTTGCATGCCTTGTCACGGACTCCATAAAGTAGTGTCGGCCGTGTCCCTTGAGCAATAGACTTCTATTTATTGCCATCTTGTGCATTGGCCAAGTGTTTCAGAAGAAAGAAGAGAATAAGTCATGGCAGCTAACTTGTAACCATTTTTTTTCTTTTTCAGTTTTCATTTTCAATATTTTGGAGTGACTTTCCTTTGAACTTTGTTCTTTTCCACATATTGTGCTCTCATACTTTGACTTTGATTTAATATGAAATGTCCAAAACCAATCAGAACATATGAATCTTGACATGTTGAATTATATAATTCTTTTCATAATTTCCCGAAATTATTTATTTATTTTTTGTTTTCAAAGTTTTTGAGGGGAAATTGGAAGTAAAGTTTAAATAAATGGATCCTTATCATTCCTTGTAAGAAGAGTTTTCTCAATTATTCGGTTTCTTTCTAGCCCTTTGAACTAGTTCGTCCAAGTCTGGAGAACAAGATTATGAACTCTCTTAATTGGAACTATATAACACGTGGGCGTAAAGAAATGGACCAAAAGTGCTTAGTTATTTTCTGAATGATCAACTTGCTCATGGCATTTGCCAGGTCAATGAGGAATTGATCTAGAACAGACCATAGTTGATGGCTCACTGGGTACATTTCTTTGTTCTTTTAAATTTTGGAAAGAGGAAGAGAGAGAGAAAAGGAGGGGGGGGTTAGAACAACAGCCGACTTAGCCATATCTTATTAAATTGGCTTTACAAGTACGCATTACTCTCCACTTTATGAAGCCTTCTGTAAATTCCAGGTGCTCCATATATTTCCTTATTTTCTCGTTTGTCTTTTTTGATCTTTTCATGCTCCTTTAACCCAAGGTTTGTTTACACTCGAAATGTGCGAGGCAATGATATAAGCAAATATATAGGTATGCATATCTGAATGATTGTAGGGAGCAGAGATTATCCTTGCGATATGTTGGGAAGACATTAACATAATGTCAACATCTGTCATCCATGACCAACCTTATTTTAAGTTACGTACTTTTGAATTTAAAGACTGATTATGATATATAACTATCATGGAGAGGTGCTTAATTTCATTAGAGAAGTGAAAATATTGCAATTCTGATGATGAAATTCCTTGGAAGTGTTCTTTAGGACCTTCTAGTCCTTTAACAACAATGCTTAGAGAGATTTTGCGAACTTAGCAATATAGTTCTACCCTTCTTTCATTGCGTGATGGTGATGGCACTATCTGATCTCCATGTGCAATTACTCAATAGATTTGGATAATCATGATTTGCATTTTACTCTCTCTCCATCTGTTTCATATATTCTTTCCCCCACATTGCAGACTCGCTTACTCAATGAGAAAAATGATGGCGGACAAGGCATTGGTACAAATTCTTGAAAAATTCAACCTGGCTTATGGAATATCATTTACAAAAATGGAATAAGGTCTAGAATTAGTGCACTTGCAGGTGCGAAGACTTTCAGCTTGTGAGACTATGGGATCGGCCACGACCATATGTAGTGACAAAACTGGTACCTTGACTTTGAACCAGGTGCATTCTTGTTCGTATTCTTGGTGATACATGATGGGGATGTGTTTTGAGTGATGATAGGAATTTTGATTGATAATGATAGCCACCAAGGCTTAAAGGAACTCTACCAGCCAATGATAAAGGACGGCCAGTGATAAAGGACTTTGGGATAGGATAAGTTTACCATCAAGGTCTAAAGGAAACCCAACAAATAAAGGACTTGGTGCTGATCAAAGAAATTCCGATAAAAAACCGAAATAAGAAATTCGCTTACTCGAGGAAAGTCTCATGTATGTTCAAATGCAAGTCTTGTCTGATTACAAATGAGATTACACCTTTATATATAGAGGGATCTTGAAATCCTAGAAACTAAAATAAGTTGTGGAGTATTCACATAATTAAGACTGACGTCATAATAAAGACTTATAGATTAATGTAATGCATTTAACTAAGACCAAATGCATGTATCTAATATTACTCTCCAAATTTGTGCACCAGCCTTGGAAGCCAAGTAGTCACCTTAGAATATTAACAAATAGCCATGGAAATCGATCAGAACAGCCTCTAGTCATTAGGTAGTTGATTAGCAGCTTTGAAGTAGACAAGAAACTTGTAAATCGACATCTTGGTAGTCGATCGGAACCGTGAAATCGACAACTAGCATGGAGGATCAACTTCTTCAAGCTTGGACCCATTGCATTACACTGTAGCCGGGATTTGCTTTTGCTTGCATGAGTAATGATTGAGCAAGACCAATCGATGAATTCGGAGTTGGGCTTGGAATTGTTCCATTAAATTGATGCTCCCGCATCACTTGGTTTCATTTGTATGTTAAAATCTAAAATTTTAATTTGAGATATTATCTGGTAAGCATCGAACAGTGATTCCTTTTACCCTTTGTGGCGCAACTTCTTAAAATGTAGGGTCTGTTAGTTTATACTTTTCAAAAAGAGAAAAATGACTTTCTGCTTCCTGTCAAAACTAAAGATATTATCTGAATTGCAGAAATTATGAAAAATGATATGTGAAAATTTACGTGCCAACTTTTGCATATTGCAGAAGTTTATGGTGTTTCGGGCTAATAAAAGGTCAAAGTATGGTCTTTAAATGTGCAGATTAAGCACACAATAAATAGTAAAAGTCTATATAGAGACGACCCTTAGCTTTGTAATATCTGATTGCATTTGGTTAATTTCTTTCCCAAATTTCATTGTTTTCAAGATTGAGATTTTTAAAGCAAGTGTAATCTTTCTCAACTAATTTATTAAATTCTAGATTTGTTGTCAAGAAGAAGGTTTTGTTTGATGATGGTTCTTCATTATCTGACAGATGACAGTGGTTGAAGCTTATGTTGGTGGGGATAAAATGGACTGTCTTAATGGCAGTTCACAGCTACCCACAACAGTGGTTTCGTTACTCATTGAAGGTATTGCACAGAATACCAATGGCAGTGTTTTCACCCCTGAGGTATGTCTTAACGGTCTTAAGGTATCAGAGGCAGAGTATTTGACATTGGACACATGGTGATCACCTGTTTTCTGACATCTCTAGGGTGGTAAAGATGTTGAGGTTTCTGGCTCACCGACAGAGAAGGCCATCCTCTGTTGGGGACTTAAGGTTTTCAATCTCAAATTAAATATGCTACATCTGCAATTCCTCCTGCCCTGACCTTTGGTTTAATAACCATTTTAGGTTAGATTCTGAAGTTTAAACTGATTTTTATTGTTTTCTTTTTGGGAGCTTGGGATGAACTTTGAAGTGACCCGCCTGAAGTCCTCAATAATTCATGTTTTTCCATTTAATTCTGAGAAGAAACGAGGGGGTGTCACATTAAAGCTGGTAATTTGTTGATTCATCTTTATCTGCAATAGCAATGTGCATGCTAATTTGTTTTTCTTGACATATGTAAGGTAATAATATTTATGCTTCTTTAGTCGCATGAAATAGTGTTAAAGGTTGTTTGCAAGGTATTAGCAAATACTAATTATTTCTTAAACAAAATCAGTCTTTCAATACAGAGCAAGAGTACTGTTCTATTGTGGCATGATGAGGGTGGAAAACCACATTTTACCATTGGCTTCTTGCATTATGATGTCAACTGCATCAACTCAACTATGAACTTCTGGTCTGATAATTATAGTTGAGTTGATGCAATCGATATCATAGTGTAAGTGGATGCACTTGCATGTATGTGATTTTTGTGTTGGGAAGGCATTCCCTTCCATTTAAATGAAATGTTATTTTATTGATTGCAAAATTGGAACGTTATTGTCATGAATCATTTTAATACACCAGCAACTATGTTGAGATTAAAGATAATATTTCATATACATTGATCACCAGAAGACGTCCAATGACAATTATTGCCATAGCCCCAGAATATATTGTTTTACATCCAAAGCAGTCCCTTTGATCTTGTTGTACATTCCACTAGCTTAGTGGTAGTAAATTAAGGCTCTGTTTGTTTTGTGGAAAATGATTGATTTGGAAAACATTTTCTTAAAAACAATGTATTGCTTACAAAAATGAATGAACAAATAATACTTTCATCGTCGGTGAAAATAATTAGACAAATTGTTGTCGATAATGAATATTATTTCCATTGACTAATTATTTTAAGTGCTACAAGTGATTGTTTTTAGGAAAATGTTTTTCAAATCATTCATTTTTTGCAAAACAAATGGAGCCTAAGTTGAGAATTTTCCGAAAAAGGTCACTTTGCCTGCCCAATGATGAAAGCTGACTTTATACTTCCACTATGCCAAAAGGCTTTCTTCCTGATCATGTCGCTGATCATATTGTATGTGCTGAAAGGTTTTGTTCACTATGGTCAACACTAGTCATTGAGATCGGCGTTTGTCCTTTTGTAATATTTCATGCCCTTTTTTAATGCTTCTGGATGATAATTCTGTCTTTTCTTGTCCGTATTTTGCTTTGCTTATGATCTAAGAGAGCTCAGGGTTCTCTTTGAGCACCTCATGCCTTATATCTAGAAGAATGATTGCAGTCTCTCTACATATTTCGTTTTTAGCTTTTTCTCCTGTTCTGTTCCGAGGATACTTTTCTGCAGGTTCTGCATGTTTTATCATGACATAGTTGCACATTTTATGTAGGATTAACTGGTTTTACAATATATTTTATGCACAGACAAACTCAGAGGTTCATGTACACTGGAAAGGAGCTGCTGAAATAGTCTTGTCCTCATGTACCCGATACATGGATTTGAATGGTCAGGCGGCTGCATTGGATGAAATAAAGGTGTGTGACATTAGCTTTTACGCCATGGATGTCTTTCAGCATTTGTTGAATGATAACTGCTGTTTCCCTTTTTGCATGCTCTAACTAGACACGGATGCTTACTTGTGTGTTGCATAGAATCCTTATTTTTGAATACTAATAATCCAACCTTGCTGTTGAAGTATAATTGGTGATGTTAATAATTAGCTGTTAGGTAGTATTAAACAAGGGAATTAGGGTTTTGGGATGTCTCTGAATGCTCTATAAATAGAAGATAATCTTTAAACCACCATTTAGTCAGGAGGTAGTGTTTACTCTTTTGGTGTTTGTTCTCTCTCCTCTCTTGGGTTCCTAAAAAGGTATATGGTATCAGAGCTAGGCAAAGGTGACAAGAATCCAACCAGACACTAAATCCTTTTCTAGCCACGCACAAGGGAAGAAATAATTACCCTAGTTTTTCTTCTCAGTAATCAATACCACTTCAATCCCTGTCAGCCTCTTTATGATAAGTCCTGCTAGAGCCTGATCAAGTGTGTTGAGTTCAGCCTAGGGGGACCCCTGTCGTCAATGAGCTCCTCTGTCATCCTTTAATCATCGTTCAATAGCATCATTTGCAGCTTCAGCCTTGAGTTTCCTGGTCCATGGTTTCGTTCTCAATTTCTTGCCATCCTCTCTCGAGATCCTTTTTGCTCATTGTAGGGTCTTTACTCTTCAATTGTTATTTCTTGCCACCTTCATGTTGATAGTCTCCAGTGACCTTTTGCTGTTGGGTCGTCTCATCAGATCTTGTAGCTGGCATCTTCACTGCTGGTGACATCTGTCAACAGTCATCACAAGCCCAGCTCTGGTCTTGTCTTCTGTTCATCCCCTTGTCTGCCTTGCTGGCATGTCTCTGTCAACTTCTCGCTGTCAATGTTTTTCTGTTGCTGTCTCAGTTGGCTTCTCATTGTTCGCTGCTGTTGCCATCTCCTTTGTTGTGAATAATTGCCAGCTCTAGTGTTTCTTGGTGGCTGGCCGCTTCATCAATCTCAATTACTGTTTGTCCAGTCCTGACCATCAGTCTCAGTTAAGCTGTATTTTGGTGTTTTGTTAATTGAGCTCCTCTGTCATGGATATCTTTGAGCTATCTGAGATTGCTATTTATCTTCTCCTCTATCGGTGTCTTGTCTCTGTATCCTTTCAGTCCCTTGTCTGAGCATGTTGTCTGATGTTAGGGTTAACTACTCTCTAACCTTGATCTTTGCAATTCTGCATTATTCGCCCCATCCCCCCAAAAATAAGTTGCAATGTTCCACCATGAGAATCGATCTTCAGCAAAGTCCCCAATTTTGGTTATGTGAACTCTCAACAATGGCTACTGTGGACCTATCCAGTATGAAACTTCCTGTCTGTTGTCAGCATTATTGAACGAGCGAAGTTGCTGTAAAGTTCCTACTTTGTAGGCACATGTGAGCATGTGAGTCGAACACATCACCATGAGCATGTGAGTCATGCACACCATTGTGCGCTATAGTCAATGCTTGTTTTATTGCTAGATTTCATGGTGTTGGTTCTCACAATTCTAGCAGGTTGTCAGAAAATTATAGGGTATCAGCTTTTGTATGTCTGGTGTTCCCTTAGCTAAAAGTCAATTCTGATGTTTGGTAATATCCAATTTATGATGTAAGGTCCGGCTTACACCCTTTCTTTGTTAAATCCAGTATGATTTGAACACATCTATTGTTGCACATAAGGTTTGCATTACACAGTCTGTTGTCAAAGAGCGAAACCCTAAAAAAGAAGAAAGTTGCACCTATTATTATTATTGTTCATGCCAAGCACTTTTTGTCTTGTTAGTGGCAGGCTGGATGTGTTCAGGTTGAGCGAGAGTGTTGAATTGTAATTAGTGATGTTAGGAATTAGTTGTTAATTATCATTAAATAAGGTGATTAGGGTTTGTGTGTCTCTTAGTGCATTAGAAATAGAGCTCTCATGTAATTTTACAGTAAGCAATTAGTTGAAATGTAGTCCTTTGTTTATTTCTCTCTCCTTATCTTGTGATTCCTAAAATATTTACACCTAGGAATAATAAGAAATGATTTTATTTTAAAAAAGAAACTAATAAATTTAGTGCATAATCATGTCAAAGTTGTAACTTGAGATCATTTATTTTTCCACATTTGAGATTTTGTGAGAAGACGGATAACTGTTCTAAAAGCTTAAGCTATTAAATGAAGGCGTGGATTAATATTTAAATATTCTATCACTCCCCTCATGCTTAGTTTGGTCTTTTTCCCTAGTACCTAAGTGTGGCCATATTTAATTGGAGAGGCATTTGGGGTTTGGAAAAATTTGAACTTAGAATCTCCTGTTCTGATATCATGTGAGATTTTGTGGAATCACTGCCAACTGTTCTAAAAGTTTAAGCTATAAGATGAATGTATGGTTTAATATTTAAATATTCTATTACCACAGAGCAATGATTCTAATAATAAAAACCATTCAAAATACCTAATTTTCTAAGTATAGTACTTGTAGACATGCTTACCTTTGTCATGAAGAATTGTAGTGCTTGTACATATGATTAAAGAAGAAAAGTTGATATGAGCAAATGACAGTCTTGGGAAATTATCCAATTGTATGTACTAAGAAGACCTATGAGACTACTCACTATTAGTAAAGACAGATTTCCTTAGGCATGTAAAACAAATGCCTGTGTAACGTCTTATCAGATATATTATGATTTTCCTTGTATAAATAGAGGATTAAGGATGTGTGGATTCAAATATTAGTTAAACTACTACTTCTATATGAAGTCTGCATGGAATCCCACCATAGAGCGGATGAACTGTAAGAAAAGGTAACTGTCTCAGTGGAAGATGTATTTCTACTCTGCTTACCTATGGTAATGTTCTGGACAACAGTGTTGCTGGGATGCTGGTGGCTACGACCCCTACTTGAAGTGCTTAGGTGCTTAAACATATGATTTTTCAGCTCTAACCTTGGGACTTGATTTAGCATTGCATGATTCTACCACAAGAAATGGAGTTGCCAACTTTAAAGGGAAAAACAACTTGATCTTCTTTTAGAGATATCTTGGGATCATTTTAGAGCTCCAATGTAGAAAGAACACAACAAAACAAACTAACTCAGCAAGTTATCTAGATTAAGAAAGCAAATGGCATTAGTTTACAGCTATTATAATTCTTTAACTTTCCTGTTCTCTATTTTCTGTGTGAGCAGTTCTGATGTAGGACGACAATCCTACAACAAAGAATAAATCTTTAGGCTTCACATCCAAAGCTTCCTTAGCTTCACACAGGCTTTCTTAAGCATCACATCTAAGAGATGAATTGCGGTCACACAATCCCAGGACAACATCAACTCTAATAAAAAGAAATACTTACAACCCTGTATAAAGACTTTCTAAAAGTTGTACTCCTAGTTGAAATAGGACTCTCAAAACAAGAAACATAATCAAACCAGAAACCTCTAAATATATTATATATAAAGTCCTACTTCAAATAAGAAAAGGAAACTTGCCAAATTCCTAATTTAACTAGGTAAAGAGCTCTAGTTATTATTTAGCTATGAACTGCGATATACTTGCAAGGGTATTCAAACAGTCTATCAATCATACTGCATCATCTTTCCCTGTGTCGAGTTTGCTTGCAGCTGCGTATGCAAGCCTTATGCAAGCCTGATATTTCTTCAAGTCATCTGTTCACTTTTATTCAGCAAGCTTTCCTCTGAATTCAGCATGCCCCTTCACCAACAGCTGCCTGCTTGAATGATCCTTTCTCTTGGTATTTGTTGACCTCAAATCAACTCATTGGTCTTAAAATGACAACTTTTTAAAAAGAAACTTTATGTTCCTAAAATTATGATTGATGTTTTGGCCATAAGGCTAAGCCGACCAAGAAGAATGTGGAACTTGCATAGGGATGATATCGCAAAGTATAGAGTCACTATAAGCTCCACACTTACAGGAAAGAAGGCACTGCTGCATCACAGGAATAGTAGTGTCGTCAATCAAGCCTCTTTGTATGGCTGCGAATGTGATGTAGTTGGAAGTCTGAAGCGTTCTATCTGGAGGCTGAGACCACATTCATGCAACTTCCACCATATATGATAAACTTTTTAGCTTGATTGCTGCACTTAATGAACATGTGAGATGGAAGTTCCTTCCAATTTTATTTTTCCACATTATGAGCTACAAGAATACATCGAACAATAGTGAGCAAAGAATAATCCACAACTTCATGATCTTCCAAATCATTAGCCTCATAAGTACAGTAATTGAATGAGTTTTCCTCTTCCTTGCTTCCATGTTGATATTCTTCGTCTTCAACTTTCCCAAGATGCAAATAATTTTTTCTTTGAACATTGATAGCTTGTGTGCCCAACTTCGCTACACTTGAAACAATTCTTGCTGCTCTTCCCATTTTGATTATTGAGAGCTGAATTTCTGTGCATGCTCGAAGAAGCAAGTTTTGGAATGGCTTGCAAGATTAAAGAGTGGGGAAAAACTGACTTTGTCCCATGACAATCGCTGTTAACTGGCTTTGAGGCGGGCTTCCCAATTTGGATTTTATTTAGCTCTGGAAAAGAATAATTCCAGTATTCCTCCGCATCAAGTGCGGCTTGGAATGCATGCTCCACACTGTAAGGGGCTGTCTAAGCAATCACCATTGAATATCAGGCCTTGGAGCAGCCTTAAATGGGGACATTGATTGACTCGCATCTTCTACTACTTGGCTGTGAATCTTAAATTCATCCAACTTTTGCATGTACTCAGCCACTAGCAAACAATTTTGCTTCAAAGATTTTGCCTCTTTCGCGCATTTGCTCTAAATAATTGTACGGCATGTACTTCTCTTTCATCTTTGCTTTCGTCTCTTGCCAAGTGCTGATAGGTGGTTGCCCCAATATTCTCTCAATGCCCTGCCACCATATTTTAGCCAAGCCAACAAATTTTTACCGTTACGAATTGGACATTGTGAGCATCTGTCCTCATAACAGTTGAATTACTTGTCCATAGATTTCATCCAAACAGAAAACACCATAGGATCTACTTTTTCTTAAATATCAGGAACTTTGATCTCGATTTTCTTGGTAACATCTCCAGTGATATTATATGGCTTTGATCCTCCCTTCTCAAATTGGGGTGGTGCTGCTGCCACTTGAAGATCTGTAAATATTGTCATTCCACGACCAAGGAAGAAAATAAAGATCAGTTGCATGCAGTTATGCATGCACAAGTTTAGCACTGATGCTGTTGTTAATGATTCTCAGTGTGTGTTGTCTTTTTGATAATTGTACTTTTATATGATAACATTTCCTGATCATAACCCCTGGTTTTAGGTGATGGCTTTTAAGATGGCTATTGAAGATATGGCTGCTAGTAGTCTACGCTGTGTTGCCATTGCATATAGGACCTATGACTTGAAAGACATTCCAAGTGACGAAGAACAATTAACTGCGTGGGCAATGCCCGAGGATGAGCTTATTTTACTGGCTATTGTTGGCTTGAAGGTATGTACACTTCAGTTGAGTTTCCTTATTTTTTCATTCGGATATTTTCTTTGAGACATTTGCATGAAATGCTATAATTGAGAATGTTCTCTGTTTTGGGCAAATATCATAGACAATGATTTTGATAGCTATTACAGTGTGCAAAATTAATGGTCATTGATCATGAGAAAGTTCTCTGATCTAAACATATATCATGGGAAATGATTTTATAGCAATTACAGTGTGCCATGAGTAAGTGGTTATTGTTGTCGTTGTCACCGTCATCATCATCATCATCATCATATTACTTTTCCCTTGCATCTTTGAGGATATTCCTTCACCTTTGAGTCAATTTTGTGTTGCAACATGTAACGCTTTCACCATGCTTTGATTGCCTATGTTGAAAGACTCTGCTATTATATCATTATATAGATCCTTATAGCTTCAGTTCATAAAATAGGTGGAGCAGATTTTGGTTCCCAAGGGCACTCATGATGAATGATGGTGACTTGGCATTGTAACTGATGCTAAATGGGGAACTATAATCAGAATAATGTTCCCAAGGGCACTACTTTTCAATTAGTAATTTTTCTTAAATAAAAAAAGAGTTGTGACAGGAAGTCTTGCATCTAAATGATTTGAGTTTCTTCCTACTTTTTGAAAGTTTCAACAACAGATGGATAATTTCTGTTTTTTTTTTTTCATGCATTGCAGGATCCATGTCGACCTGGTGTAAAGGATGCTGTACAATTATGCCAAAAAGCTGGTGTTAAAGTATGTTCTTTTCTCATTTAGAATCTTAGATTTGTGTCATGTTTTAGTTTTTCATGGATGAACATTCATAGGTTTGTTAGATCTAGGCTTCTATGAAGACTGAGATATGGTGTTACGAATTAATGTGATATATTCGTCATATAACTCAAAAGTATAGCACATGAATTTTCTCTCAGATTATGCAACTTTGCATCCGTGAAAATGAATATTCTCCACCCCCCCTCCAATGCAGTGTAATATTTCTCGTTAACATCTGTTTCCAATGTATTATCTTGGTATTTCCACCTCGATAGCCGCAGATAACCAAGTCCTTATATTGTCAGACGCATAAGAGGTGCAGAATATTCCTTTTGGACTTCAATCAGAGAGTTAAGTGTGTGTCCATGTCCAAATACTGTTGAGTTGCCAAGTTGACCATGTGGACCATTTTGGTCTGCTTGACTGATGCATGGGATGTAATGGTTGCTCATGCTAATCTGATGAAGCAGTTTGCTTTGTCGTTTCCACTGGTGACAAACCATGAAGGTGATTGTCAAGGCCCTGCTAGATCCTCCTAAAACAAAGCTTAACTTACTGCCACTGCTATGTTTGGGCATTATCCTGCAGTCTTAAAATATTTTTACATGCGACTCTTGGGATACTTTGTGTTGTCCTTTATATTAGGGGAAACAGGTGGAGTATTGCTATTCATAACGAATAATTTTCATTTTTCCCTTATAATTAGATCACTCCATGTTACCCTGTTAAGCTTTTAAACACTTCTTATTCATCTTTATGCTGGAAATTATGCAAATTAGATACACATGTATCCACAAAGCATCCTTCCTAAGTCTAGAATATGGCTGGAAAAATTAGGTCGTCTAATTTGTCTATGTTGTAAAATGTATCCTTTTTCTTGATACATAGGTACGCATGGTTACAGGCGACAATCTTCAAACTGCTAAAGCAATTGCTTTGGAATGTGGGATATTAGGTTCTGATGCAGATGCTACTGAGCCTAATCTCATTGAAGGAAAATCCTTTCGTGCCTTATCTGATTTTGAAAGGGAAGAAACTGCAGAAAAGATATCTGTATGTACTGACTAATTAGTTGTTTTCCCATTTTCTGGTGTAGAATGAAATTTGATGATGCCTTTGTATACGTAGGTGATGGGACGATCCTCACCTAATGACAAGCTTCTGCTTGTGCAAGCTCTGAAGAAACGAGGACATGTAGTTGCTGTCACTGGAGATGGCACAAATGATGCTCCTGCTCTACATGAGGTTCGTTTTTAGTTCTTCTATGGTAAGATTTGGACCTACTTATTAGTACAATTATGCTGGCAGCCACATTTCCATTATTGGCCACCTCAATGGATTTAATGACATGAAACTGCTCACATATCCATAGACTCTTAATTCTCTAGTTGACAGGTGGACAGTCTGAGTAAATATGGTGCAATAAATATTATCAAATTGGTTTGTACACCTTGTTGTGATCTTGATATCTTATGGTATTGTTATCATTAATAACTATATCTATCTATCTATCTATATATATATATATTGCATTTCCTGTTCACGGTGTAATATCTATAGACTGGATACATTTTCTCTCTGATATTGTTGTTGGGACGTAAACTTTTCATGGTGTTTAGGCAGATATTGGCCTTGCAATGGGTATTCAAGGGACAGAAGTTGCTAAGGAGAGCTCCGATATCATTATCTTGGATGATGATTTTGCCTCTGTTGTGAAGGTTAGTTGCCACCATGATTGTCTTATGATCTTGTATCTCACCAACGGAGAGTAATGTTCCTGGAAAATTTCAATCTTATTTCCTCTCACTGCATAGGGAAAAGTAGTTTCTAGAAATTTCTGGTTTAATACGGAAATGAATGTCATTGTCCTTCTTCTACCAACTAAGGTTCTACCATATGCTGATCTTTTAGGGATTTCTTAATCTCCTGCAATTGAATTATCAGATGATGTATGAGACTTAGATATTTGCTGAACTGCATGAGCTGTGATGTAAGATTGCTCCTTTTTAGTCATGGTTTTCTGTGTTTCTTTTGATTTTCCTTTTGGTTTAAGTGCTTTTTTTTCTTTTTGGCAGTATTCATTTGAATACATGGCTGCAAAATGCAGCAGGCAGTTGCATATGATGGTTTATAGGGTGGAAGGAGGATGAAGAAAATGATGTAGTTATTATTATGCTGTTAGTTTTTCGCTTGTTTGTAATTTTGAGTTCTATCTTGTCGACAGTCTGTTGATGCAAAAGAAGTTTTAAGGGAGCTCCCTATATGTTTTAAGTTCTAAGAACTTGAAGTTCTTTAAATAATCTTCAGTTATTATGTATACCATGCAGGTTGTCAGGTGGGGACGATCCGTATATGCAAATATCCAGAAATTCATCCAGTTCCAGCTTACAGTTAATGTTGCAGCTCTTGTGATAAATGTTGTTGCTGCTGTTTCCACTGGTGATGTTCCACTAAATGCAGTGCAGGTTTGATTCCTTCTCTCTTATCTGTCAGAGATTGTTTGGTTTTTTCCCTACACCTATTGGTTTCCATGACTCCTATGCTTGGCCGTCTTCCTCTTTGGGCAGCTTCTCTGGGTCAATCTCATTATGGACACTCTTGGAGCACTGGCTTTGGCCACAGAGCCCCCTACAGATCATCTGATGCGTAGGCCACCTGTTGGCCGGAGGTAAGGATTTATTGGTTGTAGCAGATGTATCAGCAGTTGAGCTCTGTGTGTGTGTGTGTGTGTGTGTGTGTGTGTGTGTGTGTGTGGAGAGAGAGAGAGGAGAGAGAGGAGAGAGAGAGAGAGAGGGGGGAGGGAGGGAGGGCCACAGATCCCCCTACAGATCATCTGAGAGAGAGAGAGAGAGAGAGGGGGGGAGGGAGGGAGGGCCACAGATCCCCCTACAGATCATCTGATGCGTAGGCCATCTGTTGGCCGGAGGTAAGGATTTATTGGTTGTAGCTGATGTATCAGCAGTTGAGCTTTGTGTGTGAGCGTGTGTGAGAGTGAGAGAGAGATGAGGGAGGGAGGCATGAGGGAGGGGGAAGGGAGGCATGAGGGAGGGGGAGGGAGAGAGGGAGGCATAAGGGAGGTTGTGCAAATATTGTTTTTTTTTTCCTACAGTAAAGCTTTTCCACTTTTGCGCCCATAGGGAGGGAGGGAGGGAGTTCCTCCTTTGCGCCCATAGTCCATAGTTCCACTTTTGCGCCCATAGTTCTTGATATGTTAATCACCCATTTATACATTTCATGGGAAGATATATGATGCATTTGTTGTATCTTCTATAATCAGAGAACCTCTCATAACCAATATTATGTGGCGGAACTTGCTGATACAGGTAAAATATCAATGTAAATTCCTCTGTGCTAAGTTCAATTATTGTTTGCCAAAAATTACAAAGATAATTTTGTATTGCAGGCTGTTTATCAAGTTTGTGTCCTGCTTGTCCTTAATTTTCGAGGAAGGAGCCTGCTAAATTTAAAGAATCATAGCAGTGAAGTGAAAAATACTTTGATCTTCAATGCATTTGTCCTTTGCCAAGTAAGTGTCATTCTTTGAGTCAATATAATAGTGGGATGAAATGTGTGCATGATTGGTTATTCATTTTGACGCTTGTCTTTTGCTTTTTGTCATACATGATTGGTGTAGACAGTTATAAAAACTTACCTTAAAAATGCTACTCTTATTCAGAACTCAATTGTGCTTTTGTTTACCGTCTCCTTTGATGCATCCCAGTGGTGGGACTAGACAGCAAAAAGTATGCCCTACTGCATCATTATGAAAATGGATCATCTGACTAATCTGTGGATCTATGGTGAATTTTTTCATCATATATGATTTTCAAAGTTATCTTAAAATTGAAACAGCAGGTGCCCTTGTTCTCTAATTAGGGTGTTGTGAGTATCAAAAGAGGAGATGTATAGCTCTGCTTCCGAAGAAAATTTGTTTCATTCTAAATTTTCTAGGACAAGGTTGTCTAGTGAACCGTATTAACATTCTTTTGGCACATGTTGGACAGGGAGGCTTGCTGACCTTCTCTTTTTGCTTTAAAAGAGTTCGATAATTTTTACCTTGAACATGTGTCATATAGCATATCATTTGAACTGCAGATTTTCAACGAATTCAATGCTCGGAAACCAGATGAATTAAATGTGTTCAAAGGAATCACCAGAAACCACCTCTTCATGGGAATAGTGGGTATAACGCTTATTCTGCAGGTCAGTCATGCTTTGTCTTATTAGACGTGTTTGATGTTCCTCTGTAGACCATTATGATCCAAGTTTTCTCTCTGTATTCCTTCAGGTCATTATTGTCGAGTTTCTTGGAACATTTACTTCAACAGTAAAGCTTAAATGGAAAGAGTGGCTCATATCGATCATTATTGCTCTCTTCAGGTTAACTGACGTAGATTCCAACTTATATGGTGAAAAAATTTGTTTGTTTCCTCCCTCCTCTTTCTATTCTGTCCATGGGTGGGTGTACCTCATACTTCGTCCAAAATTCCTGTCGTTCTTTTTGGTGAACTGATTCTGTGTGCTTGATTCCCGCATAGTGACAGATTTCTGTTGCCTTTCTTTTTCTGGTTGGCTTAGTGCCAAGTTGGTAGTGTTGTGAATTTCCTGAGTCAATATCCTCAGGGCTGGTCCTCACTGATTTTGTTTGCTCGATCATGGAATTTCTTTTTCCTTCTAATTTGTTGTGTTGTGTTTTTTAGAGCATTGACCCTTGCTCAATTAATGAACATAGGTTAGAGAGGAAGTAATCTTTGGTCATGTCCCATCTATACTAGCGCTAATGTGTTGTTTATTTCTTGTGTTTGTTCTTGTTTGTAATCAGTTGGCCTCTTGCCATTGTTGGGAAAATGATACCTGTTCCAACGACTCCCCTGAGCGACTATCTTGCCAGGATAGTATGCTGTTGTAGAGGTATGATGGTTTAAAATTTGTCGTGGAGTCTTGTGTTTACTTTTTCTTTTGAACCTGTCTAAGATTATGACATTTAACTCTCCAGGTTAGCTCATGGATGGCGAGAACATATATAGCCACTAGGGGACTGTAAATTAGCAAGGAGGCATACCACGTCATTTCTCTTTCAGCCATACGTCCTTTTAAAGGATGAACTTCAAATCTAAGAATGTTTGGTTCCTTTTTGGTCAAATTGTTAATATTGTGAGATTGAGAGCTTTCGGAACATCGATTTTACTCATGATAGTGTTTAGGACTTAACAGATTTTGAAGCCCAAGTTACTGCGTTTGGTTGGACTTTTGGAGAAAGTATTTGGGAAAATACAAAGGACTTTAAAGTTTGAAAGGGCTTTTTAAAAATACAAATTGTGTTTGTTAAATTATAATTTGAAATTTATTGTGAAGTACCTTTGAGCAAAATAATGTTTGGAGAAATTATACATATGAATGACTTTTGTGATTAAAAAAAAGCAAAAAAAATTTCAATCAAAGAAAAAAAAAAGTTGGTTGGCCAAGGGCAGTGCTAATTGGTGCCGGCGATCGAACTCTGGCACTGGCAATTGATATTTGAGGTTGCAAGACCTCAGGTGGCCCTCGGGGACCACTGGTGAGGGTCGTTAGGGGTCGCCCGACCCCTGGAGATCATTGGCAAGGGTCATATGGCTCAGGTGAGGGCCACTTGAGGTCTTGCAAGTTTGGCAGGGGCGGCTTGGTTACGCGACCCTTGCCACCTCTCACGGAGGTTGTGCAACCCATATTTGAGTCGTCGCGACTTGCGATGGGTCGTGCGACCCTCGTCACCTCTTACGGGGGTCGCATGCACGACCTAGATCTAGGTCGCCACAACTCGCAAGGGGTTGCGCGACCTCGTCGAGGGCCGCTTGAGGTTGCGGAACCTCAAGCAGCCCTTTACGGAGGTTGTGCGACCCAAATATAGGTTGTTATCACTTGGGGGTTGCGCAACCAGATCTAGGTTGTCATGACTCGCGATTGGTCTATGACGATTGTCGGGTGGTGACCTCCAGTGACGGTTGCTGGGTTAGCCGTGACTATGCTGGACTCTCTCCAACCTGTCGCCGTCCCCTCGCAACCACACGCAGCCACTCTAGTCGCCTAATGAAGAAGATGAAACGAAGAAGATGAACAGTGAACAAACGAGGGCAAAATTGAAGAACCAGAAAGTCAGCGAGGATAATTTTGGAAGAATTTTTTTACTTACCTAGGTATTTGCATGCCGAGAAAGTTGAAAGCTCAAGGTAGGACTTGTCTAGAGCTTTCAGCCTTTGCAAGGCAAACTTTTCCTCGAGGTGGACTCCAAAAATTTTATTCAAAATCCAATATTTGGTTCAAAGATCTTTGAAGCCTTCTAGTCCTTTCCCAAAGTCTTTCCCAGACGTAGCCTAAGAAAGTTTGGCTCCTTTTGGTCAAATGCTTGATATTGTAAGGTTTGGATCTTTCGAACCATCTCATTTACATATAATGGAGTACTTTTTAATTTGAATAGATTTTCATAGAGATTGGAGACTAGCTAGGAGAGACGTTCGCCTTATGCTCTGCAAGAATGAAAAGTTTTGATTTTGCTTGAGGATTTTTCTGTGCGAGAGTGGGTTACCTATGAAAAGTGGGGCTGGTTTTTTTTTTTCCTCTAATTAAACGTGAAGGGGAAGGATATAACATGTCCTTGGAACGCTTCTAAGTGTGGTTTGGTGGCGGCAAAACATAATTTTGACCTAGGAAGTATTGACACTCTTCGGGTGTGTTCATATTGTGTTGAACACTTAGACACGTGTCCTATACTTTTTGACATTCTCCGATATTTGGTCAACTCTCCTGACACTTGAGTCGGGAATTCTGACACATAAATTTGGAATTCCGACATGTGATTTCGATACGTATGGGATTAATTTTAAAAATTTTAAATAGATAAAGGGTCAAAATATAAATATATATAAAAAATTAAAAATAATAAAATTGTAAAGGGGAAAAGAAGAAAAGACCCGATCTTCACTTTTCTTCCGACTCACTTCTTGTGACAAACAATTCACTCACCAAGTTTGTCTTTTTCTTCTCTTTCTACATGTTTCAACACTTGAGTCTAGAATGTGGATTACTTATTAGTTTTTCCTCCATGAATTGATATGGGCCGAATGACTTGACAAATTGCTTGGTATCTAGCTCACTTAATACCTAATACCATGGTATCAAAGTCATGGATTTCTTTGAATCATCTTAGTTTGTTCGCAACCAAGTTTTGGTACTAGAAGAGTAACATTTTCCTTATGGAAACATCAGATTCGGCACCCTCAAATTTCCTTCCCATCTCTCTTACCTCCATTGTTTCTCTCTAGCCTCTTCATGAACTCTGAAAATCTACATCCTCTAAGATAGATTACCTTTATGAGGTCGCTTATTTTATTGAGGATGGTAAAATTTCAAAAACCAAGCTACCTTTGATGAACCTTTACACTGCTTTTGCTAAGCCCTTCATTCTCCCCCCTCTGGTCCATCAGACACTTAATTAAACATATTCCTCAAACAATCAAGGAGTATGTTCAGTCTTCTAGATTTGACCAACATCCCATACAAGCTACTTAGTAGGAACAATTTGTTACTCTCCAAATCCCTCCTGAGTTCCCTCTTCAATGGGCTTGGCAATGGTACACTCATCTTCATTTTGGAGCCATTCATTTTTCTTTAACGTTTCATGGTCACAAAGGTTTGCCAGTTGCAACAATAATTGTTTTTCTCGACACACGATTTCTTGAATACCATTAAGCTTGTGTTGGTATTCTCTAGACAACTATGAATGCAAGAACTATCTCTGTAACAATTTTCCGAAATTTCAACATTGCTCTTGCAGATCCCAATCTCCTTACTGCTCTTAAAGTCTAGTTACAAATCATTGGAGCTCCTCAGACTCCTAGATCAATTGTTGTCACTTTACATTACCGGATGATTTATCGAGTTTTTAACCATGCCATTGATCTCTAACATCCCAAACTCGGAAGATGCTTTGGTTATCTCAATTGACTATGACCAAACTTCCCATATTCATGTACCTTGACAAATTCCTTAGGATTAGCTTGTCAAACTCCTTTCCGATAGTTGGGTTACCAACTATGAAAAGCTCCACCAAAATCGTAAATCAGTCTAGTTCGGAGAACCCCAATTCATTAAGAAAAATGATGGTACAGTTACCATCAAGTTTAGTAAGGAGAAGGAGGAACCATCCTCTATTTTCCCTACCATTCTCCACTTTACACCTTGTTCAAACTAATCCTGTCTCAAGTGAGCCAGATACCAAGCAATTTGTCAAGTCATTCGGCTCATAGGGACAACTGATTCACTTCTTCAAAGATCCCATCAGACACTATTTTTGGGATCTTGATTGTGCTTGCCTATCATGCACAAAATTCGAACAAGAAGAAGATGACAGACCTTCCAAGTAATGGCTAGGGGGGTATCTACTTGGTTTCTCGTAGGTGAAGTCTTTTCTGGAAGTCTTTTAATATCTTACAGGATAATTTTGTGGTCTGGTCTACTTGTCCAAGGCGTGTTGCAACCATGCTGAGGATCTCGTTTTGGGCAAGAACATTTTCAGTCTGCCAGTTTAGATCAGCCTTAACAGTAGAGATTTGCTTACGCTATCCTTGGGCATCAAGACTAGTGGGAATGAGTATCTTGAGAGAGTGTTGATATAGCTGGCGTGGATCAGAGAATTTTTTCAATGGGGGAAACTTGCATGTACTAGATCCAAGGTCCTTGTTTTCAAGTGAAGGAAAATCATTAGGTGAAAATAGACATATGCTGGGCAAAATTGGTGGTGGTTTAGGTTTGGGTATACGCGTGCTTAGTCTGGGTAAGTCAATTGAGTAAGAGGGGTTTTTTTTACCCATTTCTAGATCGACTTATAAAAAGGTGAGATATCGAGGGGTTTTGATGGTGATAAAGCAGGAGGATTCTCCGGTTTGCAGGGTGGCAGAGGAGGTGAAATTTTGAGTGGTTTTGGTGGTCCATAAGAGATAATGAACTGATATTTTCTACCATCTTCGTCAATGGGTCCTACAGTTGGATCCCCATCAAGATACCTTTGGTAGAGCAAATCTTTCTTCTTCTTCTTTTTGGAAGAAGACCTGTTGAGATCTTTAGCATGATTGCAACACGCCTTGAATGGGTAGACCAGACCACTGAATTATCCTGTAAGATGTTAAAAGACTTTCAGAAGAGGCTTTACCTGCTAGAAACCAAGTAGATACCCTCCAGCCATTACCTAGAAGACCAGACTCCTGAAATTGAAAAACTCAGGTGTTAGATCCAGATCCTTAAAGGACCAAAGCCGTTTGTTCTCTTAGAACCTATCTTCTTCCCCTCTCTTCCACCACCACCAAACTCTGAATCATCGCCTTTGGGATCATCCTCTTTATTTGCAGCTGTCTTAAGTTCAGCAACACCG
The DNA here is from genome assembly GCA_014182845.1 of Corymbia calophylla. Lineage (NCBI taxonomy): Eukaryota > Viridiplantae > Streptophyta > Magnoliopsida > Myrtales > Myrtaceae > Corymbia > Corymbia calophylla. The sequence continues at coordinate 20,366,853 of CM024695.1, forward strand.
CCTCCTCAAAATAACTTCTTGGCTCTTCAAGACAAGCTCCGAGACCTACAAAAATAGGAACAAAGGAAAAAGAGTCTTTGACCCCTACTGAATCTTCAGAATCACCTCCTAGAACACCAGAACATCCTCATGGTGAACAACCTCCCGCACTCTGACTTTTTCAAACTTGTTCGAAGCCTTCCTCCGCAACCAGATTCTTTCTATAGCTGCCATAAAGCCCTAAAAAACCCAACGTGTTGAGCTTTCCTCTGACTTTGATTCTGACTCTTTCGTTGAGTCATCCTCTTCAGAAGAAAACTTGTTGATGGCAAATAATGTACCTGAGGAAGAAATGTTTTCAGAACCAGAGATACTTCACCTGGACTAGCCTAATGCAACCCATTCTTTCACGGCATCATCATCCAAGGTTTACTTTACCCTGGATGAACTCCCATATCATAAGTGGCTTGAATGACTTCATATTATGGAGCCCAGCACTTGTAATATCCTTATGAAATTCACTAGCTGCTTTACTAGAGCACTCAAAGACTGGTAGAATGTTGTATTAGAGCAAGATCGGCTATATATATTGACACAATCACTAGACAATGTTATCTAGATCATCCATATGTATTTTATTGGTAAGCTAAAAGATTGAAAGGAACTCAAGATGAAGGAGTTCTTCGAAAGGAAATGCTGTTCCCTAAAAAGAAAAGATTTAGATCGACACTTCCAAGTGATGATCAAGCTCTTTTATTTGCTAGGAGTATATTGGAATTTGAAACCAATCTTCCTGACATCCATTCCTAAGGAAGTCAGTCAAGCTGTAGAAAAGACCCTCCAAGCAAGGTTGAAAAATATGATAGAAGCCACTATTGGGGAAATTCAACAAGCTGTTCATATTGCCTTAGAAGAACTTTGTCTTCGATGAGAAGCTTTTCGAAGCTATCTCCAAGAAAATAAGCATCTTGAAAGGGCATGCTTGAAACCAGAATTGAAGATTAAATGCCCCAAAGATTGCGATCTATCCTGCAGAGGTTGCAAGAAAATGAATCACTTCAAACGATTTTCTCTTAAAAAATCAAGAAAAAGAAAAGAAAAGTGGAAATTCCTTCATAAAATTCGCCACTGTTCTTCAAAGAAACGCAGCAAAGATAGATGTTATGTTTGTAACAAGAAAGGACATTTTGTCAAAAAATGTCCGAAGGCAAAACGGCATGGCAGCTCTCTCATTGATGAGATCATGAAAAGCATCGGGATCTCCCTTAGCAATTTTGACGTTGAATTCGTGTTCTCCCTCGAAGACGAGCTCTCTAGAGAAATCTATGTGCCATTTAGACATATAGTTCAGATTCAACCTTAGATTCTGAAAATGAAGTATTCACTTGCTTTCTAGACTCTCCTTTTCTAGAAAATGAAATTCATATCTCTAAACTAGTTTATCACCCTTACATAGCCATCCAAATCCTCTTGTCAAAAATACCACAAACTCATCTCTCTTGTTGCTCTTATAGACACTAGAGCCAGTTCCTCTATTTTGGAAGCCGTATACTAGGTATTTCACTTTTGCTTTTGGAGATACCTTTGTTACCAAATTCCATAACATGCTCATCACCATCTAGTTCTTTCCCTAGTGCTCTATTACCACGAAGATCCTCGGTATCACTTCTCTAGATAAAGATATCATCCTTGGTTGTGATATCTTGACCCAACTTCCAATATTTAGAATCATGTCCAACGATCTTTGTTTCAAAAACCAGTTTCGAGAATTTGTGGACATCAAGCGATTCTATGATATCTAACCATATAAGCTATACCCAATAATTCAAACACTACTCTCTTGTTGTGCTAATTCTCATTCCTAGTTTTCCCAAACTTGCGATCAAACCTTATGGAAAAACTTAGCCTTTTATGTCAAACTTTCTTTCAAATGGAATAAAGACATAAAGCCGACAAAGGGCACCTATGTGGGAATGAGCCTAGTCAATAAGAATGCTCGAAATTGTTGGCACAATGTTTGATTGAACCTTCAAACTCCCAAGGCATATAAAGCATTCTATGTCAACAAACATGCTGAACAAAGCCGTGAAAAGATGAGGTTAGTCATTAATCATCAACATCTGAATCAATTCCTTCAGGATGATAAATTCTCTTTGCCCCATCAAAATTCCCTTTTCCTTAGCCTTGCCCAAGCAAAAATTTATTCAAAATTTGACTTCAAGGCAGGATTTTGGCAATTAGGCATTGATTTTGAAGACATATCCAGAACCGGATTCTGTATCCCAAACCAACACCTTCAATGTATAGTTGTCCCTTTGGAGTCAAAACCGCACCATCTCTTTTTCAAAAAGCTATGAGCAAGATCTTTGAACCCATCTTGGCTAACTCTCAGATATACATTAATGATATTCTCCAATACAGTCTTGATGAGGAATCACATTGCAAACTTTTGGCCTAGTTCACCGAGATTGTTAAAAAGCATGGGATTATGCTTTCTCAAAAGGAAATGATTCTTGTCCAAAAGGAAATAAAGTTCCTCAGAATAATGCGTCTGAAAGAAGGAACCTATTGTCTAGAAACTCACATTGCTGATGAACTCCAAAAGTTCCCTGAAAAGGATTTTACGACCAAACAAGTTCAACAATTCCTTGGTATCGTCAATTATTTATGAGATTTTGTCCCTTAGATCTCCAAAAAACTCTGACTGCTCTAGCAAATGCTCAGGAAGAATGCCTCTTTGTGGGGACAAAAGCAGACTGAAGTTGTTGCCCATCTCAAGAAGATTTTGCAACAACTTCCTCCTTTGAAGATTCCCTCTAATGGAAAAAGAATACTCCAAATTGATGCAAGTGATAAATATTGGGCATCTATTCTCCTTGAAGAACTCAACAGAACTGGATACATTTGCACCTACAAAAATGGCTGATTCTCTCAAGTAGAGATACATTATCATTCCACTTCAAGGAAATTCTTGCGGTCAAATATAAAATCAAAAATTTCAAATTTCATCTCATTGGACAAGATTTCCTTGTTGAAGTGGACATGTCCTCTTTTCCACAAATGCTGAAATTCAAGTAGAAACAAGTTCCCCATCCACAACTCTTACGATAAGCAAAATGATTTTCAAAGTACTCTTTGGAGGTCAAACACATTGTGGGCAAAAAGAGCGTCATTGAAGATTTCTTGTCCAAACCAAAATAACTCCTCGAAGTAATCAACATGTATGTTTGAAAAGAAGCTCTCCTGGAAACATACCGAACTGTTGATATAAATGGAGGATGGCTAAGTCTCAAATATCCTCCTGAGGTTTCAGATGCAATAAGAAACAATGTTTTGATAGAAGAACTTAAAGAGTTCTCGTGGACATATCATCTTAGGGTTTCCAGAGATTATGAAAAATTATTACTCAAACCTAATGGTCTTCATCCCAAATATTCATTTATTCACCCTTTAGGTGGTCCCCTAATGATGAGTTCCCAAAAGAACTTATATGATTATTTTGGTACATGTATAACTTGTACATAATAGTCATAGAATTTCACACTAAAAAGATTTTGCAGGTTCTTAACAAAGCACTCGCACGAGATGACTCCAATCAGGAGCATCTTATGGATGTTCTCATATGGTTTAAATCACTCAGCTATTGGAAGGAATTTTTCAAGATTCAAAATCGTCAAGGAAGACCCGAGCCAGAAAGACACACAATAGTTTTGTTTTACAGGCATTGGACATTCATCCATCCTATTAGGTGGCTCTCCGACAAACCTTCTCTCATAGGAACTATGTCCTACAAGCCCCAGGTTTTTCAAGAATTTGCACGCATTCATTGGACATTTCCAAGATCCATCACCTCTAACCGAAAAGAATATCGAGAGCTCTAGAGAATTCTCTACCAGAAAAATCGTGTCATCCCACCATAAGCATGGCCCTCAGAAAATGCTAACATGTCATGGGATCATTTTGATGGATGGGACATCACCAAAGTGAGCGCCGTACGAAAGTTATGGCACTCCTAGTGTACTTATGCCCTCAAGATCTGTGGGATGGGCCATTCACCTAGAATCTTAGCCCTTTTGTTGACCCTTTTGGCGCCAATTCCTCTTGTGAACCTCATTTGTCGGCAGAGGAAATCGAAAGTCTTGTTCGATCTTCCAAAAGAGATAAAGATGGAAGCTCCAATTCGGATGAGAATGCATTGCTCACGGAAAAATTCACTCATAGCTCAGATGACTCAGATTACGATTACAATTCTAGGGATGAGAGATAAAGCCGCAACAAATCACTATAGCACTGGTCACTGTTCACTGTTCACTCTTCATCAAAGCCCACTGTTCATTGTAGCATGAGGTAGCCAATTATTGTTTACTATAGCCTAAAATAGCCAATCATAGAGTCTTATATGTTTGTAGCTCGTATGAGACTAGTGTGCTTTTGTTGCTTGTTTATAGCTTGCATGTGGCTAGTGTGCTTTTATTGTTTGTATCCTTCTTTCCATATAAGCAAGGAGCCTTGCATTGTCAAAACCATGAGTGGAAGGGAATAAGAAGTGTGTTGTGTGCTCTACCAATATGATCTTTTAAAAACTCTTCTACTCTTCTACTCCAAAATTCTGATTCTGAATAAGCACTATGATTGAGAAAAATCTTAGAGTATGCTCTGCATTTGCCCGTATGGGATCCTATGCATCGGAGTTTCCGATATCCTTGAGTTTTTTATAATCTAAGTTCATGGCTTGAGAAGAAACTTAATGGCTAATATGCAGTCCCTATTGTTTGGTTCCAAAACATATATTTTCCTGAAAATTTATTTTGAATCCAGCGTCGCACAATTAACTTATGCTTAGAAGATTGTAGTTGAGTCCTCTAACTAAGGAAACGTTGTTGATAACAAGGCTTCCAATCTTCACTGTTCCAAAACCAATAATTTTTCTTTTGCTATTTCCTCCAAACGAGATGGTTCATTCTTTTATTTTCTCTAATCTTATGAAGGCACTTGAATTTCCTGTCATGTGTCTTGAACATCCGCTGTCTAAGTACCATTTTCTTTTGCTTCTGAAGGTAACCTGCATTCAAAAAACATTCTCAAGCTTTCTTTGGTACCCAGACTTTCTTGGGTCCAAAAGAGTTAGTAGTATAAGCTTTGTTCATCCAGTCCTTCTTAATGGGTCTCCAAATTTTAGGACATTTATGCTTGAAATGTTATGTTTCTCCATAGTTTGAACATTTGAGATTGCTTCGACCAACATGCTTTATAGAATTCTTTCATAAATGGTTTTTGTAGGCTTGTCGATAAGTTCTCTATCTGAGTCTCTCCTTAACCTTTGGAAAATCTATCAAAGACTCACTTTCCTTATTATATCCAAGTCTAGACTAATTATAATATGGAATTTGAATAGAAAGAATATGTTTTAAAGTCTTTGAGCCGTTCGAAAATTTTGTTGTGATATCCAAAAATTCCTTTCTAAAAGATTCATTTTCCTTTAAAAGAAGATCACGATTTTCTTTTATTTCTAAAAATTCTTTGTGCAAACATTCAAAGTTTTCCTTTTGAGAAATATTTTGTTGTCTTAGCTGGGAATTTTCCCTTTTTAGTTCGAAGATCCTTTTAAGAGTAGACTTTAGATTTAAGCAAAGCTCGTTAATATAATTAGAGACTTTAATTGGAATTTCAGAATGACTTACCTCGACTTCCTTGTCTGAATATGAATTTGATTTTGAATCTACCATAGAATCTAAGTTTGAGTTTGAATGTGCCATTAGACAGATATTGGCATATTCATCTTCACTTTCCTCACATTTCATGTCACTCCATGTCTTAGCTTTCAAAGCCTTCTTGTACTTCTCATACTTACCTTTCTTCTTTTTCAACAAAGGACCGTTTGATTTGATATTGCCCATTTTTCTTGCATTCAAAACAAATCACGTCTTTGGCTGGGTCTTCTTCGTCCATAGTTTTCCTTTGTCCATATTGTCTGGATTGTTTCTTGCCATTGAACTTCTTCCCTTTCTTGTTTAACTTTCTGACTTTCTTGATCAGTAGGGCGAGTTCCTCATCATCCATTTCAACTTTTGAATCTATATCATCAGAATCAATGTTAGATTTAAGAGCAATTGATTTCTTACCTCTTGTTTCAACTTCATCATTTAGTTGTTTTGCCTCATAGGACTGCAAGGTTCCAATGAGTTCATCAACAGATATGGGTGAAATCCACAATGTTTCCCGGATAAAATTCTTGACGTTATTCCAATCCTTCAATAAGTCTCTCTTAAGTTTATTCATTTTCATGGGTCCTGAGATTGGTTGTCCTTGATATGCAAGCCTATTCACTATTTCAGTGAATCTATTGAATATGTCTCCAATGGACTCTCTTGGTTTCATCTTGAAGGATTCATATTGTCCGAGCAAAATATTGACTTTGGTCTCCTTTACTTAGTCTGTTCCTTCATAGGTTACATGTAGCCTATCTCATACTTCTTTTGCTGTTTTACAAGAAGAAATGTGATTATATTCATTTGGTGATAAAGCACAATAAAAAGAAGAAATTGCTTTTGCGTCTAATGCTTCTCTTTTTGCCAGCTCTTCTTTTGAAAGAGTGGTAGAAGGTTCCGAAGATTTTCCATCATCCTTCTTCGTGGCCTTTGTAGACTCAGCGTTGGGGTCAATCCCCTTCTTGACGACATCCCATTCCTGAGGGTCCTTTGATCTGAGGAAAGCCTTCATCTTATTTTTCCATATGTTGTATTCCTTTCCATCAAAGTAGGGTGGTCGAGTATTGTTTTACCCTTCAATTAAATCTGGTACCAAAATACTAGTCATTGAAGATCTTTAGCTTTGAAGTAAAAACACTTCAAAATAGCAAGTACAAGGCTCTGATACCAATTGAGGATGCTTGTACAGACACCTAAAGGGGGGCGAATAGGTGTAGATAAACATTTATACCAAATTGATCAACATAAAGTTTGGATGTCACAAATACAATATCTAAAGTTAAAATCCATTTGGATGAGGTAGACTTTCGATATTTGCAATCAAAAATTAAAAGAGTAAGGGAAGAGAAGATTGCAAACAGTATTATAATAGTTCGGCTTTTGTCAAACCTACATCCACTCTCCCACACTGTCAGCCAATAGGCTGAATTCCATTATATGATCAACAAATGATTACAAGCTCTTGAGTGCAAATACTTAGTGATACAATCTCTCACTAAGTCACTCCTTTTTGTAATTCACTCTAGATCACTTTGTTTTCGCACTTTGCGAGACAATTGGATGAAAGGACAGAATCAAACTTTGGAATTTTTTAAATTTGCTCTCTTTGTTCTATTAACTGTATATCCTCCTTAAATACCCTTTGAGCCAAAACTAGCCGTTGGCTATTACTATGAAGGATTATCTTCCATCTTCTTTTATTGGACAGATTTAATTAAGAAGGATTTCCTAGTCATTGAAGACGGATTGAATCCCTTCAGATTCTGGTCACCCGCATAATCTCAGTTTCCATAAGTGTTCCATCCTTATTTGGAAATTGTCTTGATGATTGATTTTGTCAATCAATTGATTAGCAAAATCAGTATAAATATGGTAAGTGAAATTCGTAGCCGTTATGGCTCCTATCTTGTCTTTGTTCTAGTCCTTGAAGTTCATTTTGGATCCCTGACAGAGTGAGATACTGTGTCTGCTTCTGGTTTAATATGAAATCTTCTATAACGGATAGACTATTTTGAATACAGAAGTCTTCTTCCACAGTATGTACTAGAATATTGCTTGAATAAGACTTTGAAAGTTTTGTTAGCATCAAAATTAGGAGTTTTCTTAGTAGGTTTGAGGCTCAGGTGGCTGTTAGGGCGTGAAATGTGGCAAATACACGGAGTGGGAAGATTATGGACTTCCATATGAGTGCTGTAGTGGTTGAACGAAGCTGTGAAAGGGGAAACCGTGTGCGGTTTGGAGGGAAAGAGGAAATGCATGCTGTTTTGGGAGGTCGGACAAGTTTGCATGTTATTGCCGTGTTTGTGATCGCTTGTAGATGTTGGTTCTTGCGACTTGATTGGAGGAACGTGCTTGTACGTGTTCTGTGATGGTGGATTTTGTGCATGTGTGAGGCCGCGAGAGTAAATTGGGCAAACGTAGTGCATGCAATGATTGTTTTCTGTTCTAGACATTCTGTGACCTTGCTGACCAGTAAAGTTTGTTAATTTAGTAGAGGATGGTAGAGTGAGATTCTGAGAAGACCTTCTCATGGAAAATGCTCCTAAGACCCCACTCCACAACATATAATTTAGTTAGAATTTTCTGGGCTAGATGTTAATGAAACTGACCTTGTTTTGCCCTTAGGAGAAAACCTTTAGGGCTTTTGGGAATTTTATAAATTTTTGTGGATGGATTTGAAATATTGTCTCAATGAAAGTTTTAGGTATGCCTTGTAGTTTAACATACAAAAATCTCAGATTAGATGGTGAAGTAAGGACACCCTAATGACCATATCTTTAGAAACCCGAATTCCGGGCTTAGGGACAGCTCGGTAGGTTGTTTATTGAGAATTTCTGCTCTTAATACAAGAGGAACTGGACCCTACTCTCTTCATGAAAAATGTAGGTTTAGGTCTAACTACCTTATACTCAAATTTGAGAATTTTTCGACGTAAATTGCTATACTTTCTGGAATTTCTCTTAAGACTGGGTAAATGGGCTTAATTTTTCTGCCGCTAGCTGAAATTAGGCAATTACGTGGATTTGTGTGCGATTTACTTGCTAGAAACCGTGTGGATTGGGAACTGAGAATAATATTTTATGTTGTGGACGTGAGGTTGATGGCCGTAGTTGATCCGAGCTTCGCGTGTACTCAAATATTTATGAAAATGGGTTCGTCTTGCATTGTTTAGGCGTTTGTGTTCTTGTACACGCGTGGCTGGTGTCTCATGCGTAAATGGCACGTTGAATTGTCACATCGAAGTGCATACGTGTGCTGGATGCTTGCTGTGGTGTTAAATCAAGAGCTCGTTCGACAATGTATGGATGAAAAAAGTTAAAAAATGACCATTGGCCAGTGATCCGATGATGCCCAGGGAATTGGGATGCCCCTGCAGTGTAGATAGGGATGCCTTGGTTAAACCATAAGGCCAGCTACCCATGGATATCGGATGCCTCGGAGGGAGATGCCCTAAGCCAGCAACCCCTCTGGAAGTCCGGCCAGCGACCCGGAAGAGACTCAAATGGATCCGGCCAGCATCCTGGATTGAATCTGACTCGAGGGTGGATAAAATTGGTTATACATTAGTTAAATTTATCTGGTGTGTGTACGTGTGCATGGGTGGCTCATATATGGATTGTTCGATTGCCTCAATGTTTATTGGTTGCTAGTAGAAGGGTTGTTGCATTAGGAGAAAACATGGCTCGTCGAATGTCGATGAATTGCATTGTTGGCGTACCTTGAACTATTTGTCTGGACTAACTGATTGCTCACCTTTGGCTGGAGAGTGCGACTTAAAACCTCGCTATATTCCTCTACTGGGCAATTTGTTTATTCCTTATTTTTGCAGGTCGATAGATGGACGTTCTACCTATAGCTACGTATGGTGCACCTATATATCTAGAGGGCCGTCTCTAAGACATAGCTGATGTGGAGTCGGGCCTTGTATTCACTCGTTATGAATGTATTTTCCATGAAGTTCGTCTCCCGATTCTTCAACCGGACGGCGAGTTGATCGGACCTCTCCCTTGGTGAGCGGTCAGGCCGACGACAAGGCGGATGGGCGGGCTGGCAGCCCGGGCGGATAGGTCCAAGCTGGTGGAGCGCCTTAGCTTTCGGATGTCAAGGGATGTATGAGGGAAACGACCGGGGAGAGAGAAGTTAGAAAATTTTTGACCTCTCCCGGCTGTTTTGTTGTTTTGTTCATCTTGAAGTGGTTGTCCGATGAATGTATCGTCGAGATGAATGTTTTCCTCCTGTATGTAAGACGTAATGGTGATATTATGAGAAGGCGTTTTATGAAATCTACTCTTGAGTGTGCTTTCTTCATGTTATAAATGCCAATCTAATTAAAAGACTTCTGCTTGCATGAAAACATAAATCAGCAGTATTAGGGTCTAGTTGGTGACGCCCTAGGAAGTCATAGCTCCCCTCGCCCAACCCTCATTCATTTAACATTTTTATTTAAAAAAATTTAATCAATTTTGAGGGGTTTTTCTCTGATGTGGCATGGTCAATTTTTTTTTTTTTTAAATTGTCTCATGGATAATTTTTTTAAAAAAATTGCCACGTCAACAAACAAAGTCATCGGAAAATGCCATGTATGCATTTTAGCTAAATTTTCTTGCCATTAGCACTTAACTAATCTATTTTGCTATATTTTAGCATGTAAGTGTACATTTTCAAACTTTTGGCAGTTAAGTATCCCCGTTGTCAAGTCTTGGCGTTCTAGCTGTTTGGCACTCCTGATTTGGAAATGGAATATTTAAATTTAGGTAATGATTTTTATACTATTTTGTTGAATATTTTATTGCCTATTTGATTATTCGATATTTAATGTGCATATTATTAAAGTAATAGGCAATATCCATTAGGATTTGTTTCTTAATCTACATCAATTTTTTATTCTATCTATAAGATTTTAGATGGAATAATAAATCACATAGGAATATTTGAAATTGATATTTTGATCTTTAAAACTTCAATTTATGGATTTTATCCATGGAATATCGAGTTATTTAGATTGTTTCCTAATTTGAACTATGGATAATATTTTGGCGGTTTGATGATCTTCCGTGATTTGAGTGGATCGCATGTCATATAGCCATTCAAATAAGCAAAAACCCTAAAAAGATTTGAGTGGGATTATGTAATAATTAGAAATCATATTAGGTAGAATTTGTGTTTTTAATTAATATTTGTTGCAAGAACATCTGGTTCATCTGGAAAGCCACTTTATCCATTTGCACAATTGCCAAGTGGAAACAGTAGAACGTATGTTCCTTCTCTGCCCTTGGACGAGATCTATTTGGAAAGAACCTACAGTAAACATACACAACTTAGGTCAGCACATCACACGGATAGATGAGTGGCTGCAACACCATCAACAACAGTCAAGTACCCTTTGAGAAAATCGCAACCCTCCTTTGGTTAATTTGGAAAGCCAGGAATGAGCTTGTATTCCGATGGTGAATCCCCAACCTGGAAGCCCTAATTGCATCAGCGGAGTCGATTGTCAGAAATTATTGTAAGTGAAATGTGAAAAGTTTGAAACTTGAATCGAATTGAGCTCACTTACCCTCGAATCGGTGTTCGCCGAAGAACTGCTCCCTTAAGATCCACATTGACAGGTCCTTCGCAACAGATTCTTCAGAGGGAGCAATCGCAGGGATCCTTCGAGATGCCTCCGGAGTTTTGCTAGACGGATTGCTAAAAAAATCCTAGCTTTGTCGCCCATCCAGGTCGAATCCGTTGCTTTGGTGGAAACCTTGAAGTACTTCAGTTCGAGAAAGGAAGAACATCTGCAATTGGAGATAGATAGCCTTATCTTGTTTGAAGCCTTATAGATGGAAAATCATGTGCCGTGGGAGGTGGAGCCCATTTCAGCAATAGCACTATGGCCCATTGGGGTAGATTAGCAAATCATGTAGTTGATTGGATAGCGAAGACTTAGAGGTTGAATATGCTTCCTTGTTCTTGGTTATCCAAGCCCTATCCCCCCACCCAACTTCTTTGGGACCTTTTGTGTTTGGATGTCCCCTTCTTTAGGTGTGTTGTCCATGAACTTTGGATTATAAATAAACGTTTCTTTTCGACAAAAAAAAATTGTTGCAGATGCTTATGTTGCATCAAGGTAAGTGTTTCTTCCTTGTGTTTGCAATTTATTTATTGACTTGCTTTATTGAGTGTTCAATATGGTTGCGCACTCATATGACACCTCATATGATAATGTATATGTTAAAGTCAATCTAATTTGTCGACAAATTTGTTTTTCTTTTCTGAAAATAAAAGAGAAAATGTAGCGAAATGTCATTAAAGTAATCTAGCGTAATCAAGTCTCAAAATCTAGTTAATTTCTGATTCGTAAAAATAAAGTAATTCTTCCGATATTTTACTTGGGCATCTAATCGATCCATCATAACCAATTAGTGGCAACTCCTACATGAAAATGGTTTGAATGTTAAATAACTTGAACCATAAGTCACGAATTGATATGAGCTTGGGAGAGCCTAAAAACTTAATAATCCATTAGCCGAACCTAGGTGGTGCCACCCGAGGTAAGGTTGCAACAACTTAGCGACTTCATTGGAGATACAATTTTTTTACAACTGATAGTCATCTATTTGATGCTTCTTGTTTTTTCATTTTCTTTTATGGGCCACCTTACTTTTACTAGACACACTGCTTTTTTATATTCCTAATTTTTCATTCATTTTTAATTTATTTTGACTCAAATCTCTAGCACCCATTAGGGTTCGGTTAATGGATTACTAATTAGATTTAGCTCGGACTATGTTAAGCCCAATTCGCAATTTAGGTTCAAATTTTTAGCATGCAAGAAGTCACCACTAGTTGGTTTATGGTGAGTTGATTAGATACCCCAAGTAAAGTATTTACTTTTAAACTAGAAATTAAATGAGTTTGGAGATTTGATTACGTTAGACTACTCTAACGCCATTTTGGTGCATTTTCTTTTTTATTTTCAAAAATATTTTGCAGGCATCTTAAATTGATTTAATCTATCTCCATTATTGAACACTCAATAATCAAAGCAATGAATAAATTGTAAGCATAAGGTATGGACACTTACATCGATGCAAACGCAAGCATCAACAACAAATATTAATTCAACCTATATATAATTTCTAATTGTCACAAAATTTCCTCTCAAATCTCTTTTTCGGTTTTCTCTTATTTAAATGATAACCAAGCTATATGTCATGCAATTTAACTAAATGGCCTATCTCTAATGACGGACAATAATTTATATGCAACAATGCTACATGACATGCGACTTTAATGAAGTAATTCTACATGACAAGCAATCTAACTAAATGAACCTATTAGACAATTACTAAATGACACGTGTTTATGACATGCATTAATTACATGACCTAAACTATATGATGTGAATGTGATGTAGCTAATTTATGTGACATGCACATGACATTTTTGAATTTTTTATATTGAAATTCATTATTAAAAAAAGTGAAATTAACCAGCTAGAACAAAGATAATATCTAATTCAATTTAGTTATTAAACTATGCCAATTCCTAATTTAAATTAGAACTAATCAAGAATATATGGGATCTACAATGTTAACATGAGTTAATTAATCTACATACAATCTTTTGATATTTTCAGATAAGGGAAACAGATAAAACAAGACAATTACTCAAATCCCAAAATATTATCAAACCGCCATAGACATTAGTTCAAATTAGGAAACAATGTCCAATCAACTTGATTATTCCGTAGATAAAATCGATAAATTAATCTTAATCTTTAAAGATAAAAGATGTGAATTTTAAAAATTCTTGCGCAATTAATTATTCCATCTAAATCCTTATAAATAGAATAAAAAATCATGTGCGGATGCGGGTTAGGAAACAAATTCTAATGTATATTGCCTATAATCGAATGTGCACATAAGATATCCAAAAATCAAATTAGGCAATAAATTACCCGAATCCAATTTGGATGAGATTTTATCTAGTTTGGCAGTTGAACTTCAACGACTCTCGGACTGCTGGTCACAAGTGGCTGGGAGTAGATCACGGTTGGTGGTGATGCACGAAAGTCGCTGGAAAACCTGTAACAACTCTGAACGAGCGATGAAACTAACCACGAACAGAAACTTGGTCAGTGGCAAAGACACGAGAGCTGCCGGCAAGGTGTGAGGGCACGCCGACGATTCGCGCTCGGTGGATGGGGGGGGTTGACGTAAGTCCAAGAAAATCAGCAAGCACAGTGGAAATTCCCTAAACTCACCGGAGGATCTGCAAAGAAATCACAAACTAATACAAAGAATCTGCTTGGGGCTTGATGACTTATCGAGCGTGGCTACGTCGAGTGTGACACAGCACCACAAACGCTGCTCCGGTGCATGGGACGGCAACTGTTAATATCAGGAGGATCACTGGAAGGCCTCGCTCGTGTAGGCAGTCGCTGGGCACAATGGAAAGTCACCGGGACACGCTGAGAACTTGCTTGAAACCATCGTGCCTGTAAAGCTCGCCGGAGTTGCTGGCAGCTACTAGGATGGTGAAGCTGGTGTGGCTGTTCAGAAATGTTGAGACACCACGGAGGAACGTCGAGGGACTTTCGTACGCTGGGTTGCAAGGAGTTGCTATGCAGATCTGGGCACACACCGTCAATATCAGTGGAGGTTGCCGGAGCTGCTAGCCGGTCTGAATAGCAGGGGCGATAGCGTGATGGCAGCAGGAGGATGCAATGGCGATGAAAATCCTGAACACCTCTATGGACGTTCTCTTCTCTGGGAGCATGTATTGCAAGACAAAAGAATGGAGCCGAGAAGAATGTCCCGGACGTCCCTCTCCCTCTCAAGAAATGTGTCTCCCTCCCCTCGATTTTCTTCTCTTTATGGCCGCCTCCTCTTTTCTCTCTTCTCAATGTCTATCTGCAATGTATGATCTCTCAATTTGTGGCCGTGTGTTTTTTAACCGCGTTGCCTCCTTCCATCAAGCAAAGGAAGCAGATCTTATTTCTTCTTGCGGATGCTTGAAAATTTTTCTTTCCTCTATTCTACACTGACCGATTGTCTTCTTCTTGGGGGTCTATCTTCTCTCTCTCTTTAATCTTTCTATCCTTTGTATATATTGTAGGTTGGATTAAAGCATGTCCTTATAAAGTTTCGTTTGAACTCTGGGATATTAAAATTCGAGGGTGTTCCCTCCCTGGTCGGGAAGACAAAAATAGACCTTGGAAATGTAGAGGTGTCAAATGGGTGGGTCGGGTCGGGTCGGGTCGAAAATAGTCCGACCCATATTTACTCATTTAACCCATTTTGATCCATTTTCATGTAATGTAAATTTGATGACCCATACCCGACCCATACCCAACCCATATTACCAACACATATTAATATTTAACTTAATTTAAGAAAATCTACTCCCACTTAGTAAATAAAAAAAATGTGGATACCTCTAAATTGAAATAGTTTTTGGAAAATATTTTTTTTTTAAAATCGATTTTTAAATTATTTTAAAAAATTGAATTTATTATTATTATTATTATTTATCTTATTTTTTTTTTTCTTTCTTTTTCTTTTTCTTTTCCCTTTCTTTTCTCTTTTCTTTCTTCTTCCTTCTTCTTCTCCATTTTCATCTGCTAGTGCCGCCCGATGGCGACTGGCCAAGACGTAGGCTAGTGAGCCCGAACTTGACCAAGGTCGACGAACTCGAGGTACGGCTGATCTAGGCTTCGCCGAGGTCGCTGGTAGTGGTCAAGTTCAGGCTCGCCCAAATCTAGCGAGCCGTGAGCTCTGTTGCGGCCAGTGAGTTTGGGGCTCGCCTACCCAGATCCGGGCGAGCTGCAGCTCGGCCAAGGCCGACGACCTCACAGCTCGCTTGTCCAGATCTAGGCCGAGCTCTGGCTAGCGAGCTTAGGGCTCGCTAACCCAAGCTCTGTTGCGGCTCGCCTGCCCAGATCCAAGCTGAGATCCAGTCGGCAACGACAAGCTCAAGATTGGCGATGGTGACTGCGGCGTGATGGCGAGATCGGCAACGGAAGTTGAGAACGCATAAAGGAGGGGATGAAAGGAGAGAGATTATGGGTCTACCTAATAACTCACTCAACCCATATTTGACCCATATTTAATTTTCACTTGACCTATATTTAACCCATATTTAACTTTCACTTGACTCATATTTGACCCATTTAACTAAAAGTGAGTCATAATATGGGTTTATGACCCATTTTGACACTTCTAGAAATAGGGGGTCTACTAGGTAGGGAATGTAAACTCTACCGCATCTTGAATTTTAGAGGGACGTTTGAGAAACCGGCTGTCCGGTTGGCATAATAGCCACCCTATCTGGCTGGTTTAATTGCCACCATTGTTGGTGAATGTATAGAGTGGTGGGTGAAATGTCCGGTTGGCCCAACTTGCCAACTCCTGTACCGTGGTTACCAAGCACTTGTGCCGTGCCCTAGGAAGCATCGGCATTCTTCGGTTTCCAAGAGCTTTCGTGTCGTGTCGGACACTCCGACACGCACTCTTCGATACTCTTCAATTCTCTCCGACACTTGGACAATATGTGTTGAAAAATCCGACACCTGATCAACTTTCTCGATATTCTTCGACACTCAAATTTGAAATTCCTACACGGGAGTTCAGAATTCCAAAACATGATTTTGATACACACTAGGTCAATTTTGAGAATTTACAATAAATGATGAATCATAATGTAAATATCTAAAATAATAATAAATATAATAAAACAATAAGGGGGAAATAAGAAAAACCTAATCTTATCTTCTCTTCTGAATCTCACTCCATGTGACACACAATTTATCCTCCAAGTTTTCTCTTCTCTTCTGAATCTCACTCAACGTGACACACAATTCATCCCTCAAATTTTTTTCTCTTTTGACACGTTTTGACACGAGAGTCCAACACGTGGATTGTTTATTTTTTTTTCCAAGTTTTATGGATTATTGGAATGGAGTTGAATTTGTTAAATTGAAACAATAAATGATATTAACAAATTGTGGATTAATGTTTTTAGTATAAATTCATTATATGATCTTTTATTATTATTTATTATTTATGAATTTGAATCAATTTAATTTGATTGAAACAATCATAAGAATGATAATTTATCATATATGTATAATATATAATGTGTACCAACGTATCGGAATTCTTTATTTTTTGAGAAATAACGTGTCAGTATGTTATGTCGTTTTATGTGTCGCATGTTGGTATCAGTGCTACTTAGGTTGTGCCCTCAGTCATGAATGTCCCCCTCTTTCTTGCTTTGAAGAAAAAGATAATAAAGATATACCCCATGCGCAGCGATATTTCTTTCCCCTCTTCCTATTCGAAAATTTTCAAAATTTTTTCCAGAAAAGAAATATTATTGTCAATTAATGTCTATAGATCAAAGATATGTGCAAATAGGATGTTATTCCTTTCTCTCTTCGGAGATTAGGGCCAAGATATAATTTTCCTTTTTGCTTTGAAATTTCTCTAGCCAAATCTACTCATTCTAAAGATCATGATCCGCATGTTTCCCTCTTAATTGCATATGCCCATGCCATGAACCTCCCTGAATATATTCATAATCCATGGACTTAGCCGAATCTTTTAATTCGTGGCCTTTAGCCCAATTGATTCAATTAAGCTCAAAACTTTCAATTGAGTTCACCCGTCATCAATCCAACAAACATGCAAACTATGTGGAGGTTAATTATACAACTAATATGCCAATGCTCCTAATAACTATATACAATTTAGTTTAATATTTCCTCTTGGAGTTGGGGTCAATTCCTAATTTTTATATGCAATAAACAACTAACTGGGTTGCCAAAATCTAAGTGTCACTAAGCACACGCATAATTCATAGTGGTTCGGTTTATGATTAATGCCTATATCCATTCTCCCAGACTAATAGTCATGAAGAGCTCGAATTCACTAGTAATTTCTTGTGTAATTACAATGTAGTAAGGATTGCTTCTTTCTGAAGTTAACATATCACACTATTAACTTCAAGCACCACTACGACGTCGACACCCACACACTTCTTAAATCAAATTATGACAAGTATTCTCAATGGCAAATGAACTTCTCGCTTACAACAATAAAAGTATGGATGTATATTTTAAGCTTTTTCTATCTTGTATTTGTATCTTCTTCAGCATGCATTGATCATCTTACATACCCAGACAATCAAATCTTCCCAATAATAATATAGTTTCCACAAATATAATTGGCATCCATGTTGGGAAAGGATCCATTTCTCCAAACAAGTGACAATTGATTTTATTCTTCTTCAAATATTCTTTTAGACCAAAAGGATAGTCAAAGGAATATCCATATCTCCTTGTCTGGATTGCGTAGACACGCGAACACATTTTTTCACAGGTGATGATATAGAGTGCTGCTTCAATCGGCAAGCAATCCATGAATCTATCAAAGCTTCCCTTTGGTAATTAACTTATGTAGTAGTGCTTTCCGTTTGATCTTCTTGAGTACATTAGTGATCAAGACTTCTAATTTTTTCACCTTATGCGTCAAATATCCGCAAATTTCTTGTTATTTTTTACTTTTTCACCCTTTATCAAGATCGATGCAGTCTTTACTAGTCTTTTTACTTTGTACTTCAAATCTCTTCAGTAGCAATAAAACATCTTTTATATCTTCTAAAATAGAATACATTTGTTTTTTTCGAGTGATAATGAGAAATAAAAGGTTCCGTCTACTTCAAAATATGACAAAGATTTTCTCAACATTTGAATTGATATTATTTAGATAGATCAAGCGTATACAAACACCGAGCTCAAAAAAATCACACTTTAGTTTCCCCAAAACCTCTCGATCGGATATTTCATTCGCGAGGATTACCATTCCCTGTTCATGACGAAATATCGGCAAAATTATAATAATAATTACAATTACAATTACAATTACATTAAATTATGACGTCATAATTATAATAATGCATTTATATAAAATACAAAGAATTCCTCGTAGTCGTACCTTGGCTCACGACAAATTTCCATTTCCAAAACTGACCCTAGGGTTTTCTTTCTTCCCTCCCTCGTGCTCTCTTCTAAGTCCCTCTTCGCTAAGGCGGCATTCAGCTTCCTTCCGACGCTCACCAGCTCCATCCCCGCACCGTCGTCGCCGCCGCCGCCGCCGCCGCCGATCGCTTCCCGTCTCTGCAGCTCGAGCGATGGACGGCGCCGCCCAGAAAGGCCCGTCGCTGATCAAGCAGCTCGCGTCCTGCAACCAGTCGACCCGCGACCGCTCGCTCCGCGTCCTCCTCAAGACGTGGTTGCCGGCGCAGTCCAGCCTCTCCGACGACGGCATGAAGAAGCTATGGAAGGGCCTCTTTTACTGCGTCTGGCACGCCGACAAGGTCCCCTACCAGACCCACCTGGCGGACCGCCTCTCGTCGCTCCTCCTCTCCCTCGATTTGCCCCTCGCCGTCCAGTACTTCTCGGCCTTCGTGCTCACCATGCGCCGCGAGTGGGTCGGCATCGACGCGCTCCGGCTGGACAAGTTCTACGCCTTGATCCGCAGGTTCTTGAGCTCGTCCTTCGCCCTCATGAGGAAGTATTCGTGGGATTTGGGGCTTGTGGGGAGGTTGGTCGGGGTGTTGGAAGAGAGGGCTTTGCTTGCTGACGATAAATTCCAGGGCAATGGCGTTAATTACCATATTGCCACCGTGTATCT
This sequence comes from Corymbia calophylla, assembly GCA_014182845.1. NCBI lineage: Eukaryota > Viridiplantae > Streptophyta > Magnoliopsida > Myrtales > Myrtaceae > Corymbia > Corymbia calophylla. The sequence continues at coordinate 20,386,222 of CM024695.1, forward strand.
TGAAGAGCTCAGGCCATTTCTACCTGCCAAAGCGGAGACCCTGGAGGTTTTGCTTAATCCCTTTTTCAATGTGATGGGGAGGTCGTCGGATAAAGTGTTGCTCGGTAAGATCAAGTCTAATGTGTTTGATGTGTTACTCAGGATGGGGAAGGGTCTGTTGGATGCGAAGAAGTCGGGGGTTGAGATTGATTTGGGTGATGATCTAGTCGTTTATGGGACCATAGCCTTGAATATGAGATTTTCGAGTAAACTATTCGAATTGGGATCTTCATCTGAGTGCAATCAGGGGAACAGGAAGCTGCTATTTGGCTTGCACGAGGAGTTCTTGAAGTTGGAGAAGGATCTCACTTCTTTGGGGATTGAGGTCCCCATTCCTTATATTTGTGCCAATGACGATGGCGAGGAAATGCCAGACTTGATTCCCATTGGTAGTGAGATTAAACTGGATGATGCTGATTTGGGTATCCGAGGGAACGCTGCAAATGGAGCTAAGACTACAAAGAAGCTGAAGAAAGCTAAGAAGGCTCTTAATGGCATGGAGGCAGAAGCGAAGAAGAAGAAGAAGAAGAAGAAGAAGAGTAAGAAGAGCAAGAAAGATGTGAATCTTGATAATGGCACTTTGGATGTGGAGAATGCTAATCCTGGCTATTTGATCTCCGAGTTCACGACTGATGAACTTATCAATAATGGAAACATGATCTTCGATGAATCTATGATGTCTAACCTCCAAATGGAATTTGAGAGGGTTGCCGCTGCAGAGGGTCTAAGAACAGATGTTCCTACTGACTGGGATGCTGAAAAGACTGCAGTTAATGGTGATGGCTCCAAAAAGAGAAAGAGAGAGAAGACTAGAGATAAGCAGCGATCTCTCAAATCTGAAATGGCTGAGAGAGGAGATGATGGAGGTGCACCCTCTGCAAAGAGTGGGGACAAGAGTGTTAAGCGAGTCAGATTTGCGATGAACGACAACTTGGTGTGGAAGCCTCACACTCCCTTACCTCCACAAGATCTAAGGTTGCCACCTTCTGCTACTCCTAGAGGAAGTGCACTCAAGAAGGGGCTGTCTCCTGGGCCCATCATGGAGATGCCTCCCAAGGGGAAAAAAGCAAGACAGAGGGCGAGAACTGTAAAGAAGGTCCGAAAGACAATAAAGAGCATTTCACCTGCTGTCAAACGTCTGAAGAAGTTGAAGATATCTACCTAGTGGGTTTAACTTTGTAAGAACAAGTTTTAGGAAACAGATTCAGTTTTAATTGTTGATGTTTGATTATCATCCTTGGACTCTCGCGGATATCTACCAAGTTGGTTTAACTTTGTATGATCAGGTTTTAGGGAAACACAGATTCAGTTTTAATGTTTGATGTTTGAATGTTGGCCTTGGCTCAACTTTCTCAACCATCTCTTACTACATTGCCTGATTTGTGCTGATTTGAATTCTTGAATAGAACATTAATAGGGAAATATTGTGAAAAATGGATGGTGAAATTGAACCAGAAACAAATTCAAAGAATGAAATCAATATGCATTGACACTTGTTAATGTAGTTGCTCGTTCATTGCCCATGCTCATGAACCTGTAGCTTTTTGGGTGTTGGCCTCATCTATGTTTTGCTTTCTTTTTATAGAGGATTTGTCTTGGCGATTTTGCACATCTCTTAATGTTGTTGAAGCTTTTGCTAGGATAAAATTGCCTCGTAGTTGAAGCTGTGCTATGTTATTTATTGTTGTTGGTTTATAGATGGTTGTAGGTGCTTTCATGGAGTCTGGTACCGCAACAATATGAGCATTGTCTGCAATGTGCTTATTATCACTGCAATATGCACTTTCTTCTAGACTGAGTGTGGTCTATTGGGAACTCTGAAATTAACTGAACATGTTAATGGTTTGACAAGAAAATTGAATGCTATTATCTTTCTTATTGTCCATTTTTGAAAAGTTTGGACTTATATCTTACATCACTCTGGTTTTGGTCGGTTATTTCTAGTAACTTAATTTCATGCTGATTTATTGATACATAGAAATGAAGAGTCTACATCGTGCCTCTCATTAGAACCAAATTTTAGGTGCGAGGTTTGTTGATCGAAAAATGTCACCACCATGGAGAGGTGATGAATTTCCTTGTAACTGAAGGGTCGAACATGCTCTCTATTCAGCAGATGAACGAGCTACAATTCTGCTTGGAGATTGTGTGTACACTCATCGCACAGTGCTGAAATGCATTTGTTTTAGAACCAGTCTTTGAGTGTTGAAGCACACTAAAGTTTCATATTCTGGTTCTTGATGCTTGGGGGAAATAAGCATCGCACGTCAAGAAATCACAAGTTAATTGCATCAGTACTTGGCGATCGTGCTTTTTAAAAATTTGCTATTCAATTATGTCATTCTGTGCTTCGACCCCAAGTTTGATATGATACTTGGTTTAGACTCCACATATCTATTGCTTCCTATGATATGTTCAATCTGGCAGTTCATTTCACTAGAAGTCTTTCTAAATTGCTAATTGAGTTTTGACCAGTAGTTGAAGGTTGAAAAATTTCATGAAACATTTGAAAGGGGGAATTATTTATCAACTGGGTTTTGTGATATGCCCAATACTTGATTTCACTTTTGAGCAATATGAAGTGTATTTTCATGGCTGCTTTAGCAAAATCATGAGCATTACTCAGGAAGACATTGGTGACAATATTTGTGCTTAGATGCAGAACAGCCTGTGGTTTACAATTCTAGCATCTCTTTGTTATGTTCATCCAATCATCTTGTTGCTCTTTCCGTTCTTTAAGGAGCTCATTTATCAGTGCTCTTCTCTTTGAGACATTATGCAGAATTTGGAGGGTAACTTTGTGATTTCCTAGTTAAAGGTGGTATGGATTGTGATTCCATAGATCAGTTCACTTCAACCGTCAGACTTGCTTGGAATTTTTGTGAGCCATATCAACCTCTTTAGGCATATTGATTTTGGTTCGAAAAGCTGACCTGACCTTGCAATTGGTCTGTGCTGTGTAGGTTCGGCCTTGTGCAAGGTTTTTGGGACAGAGGTCAAGCATAATGGGGAATATTGTGTCCTTGGATTGCATTCCCGAGTTATTTGGTGCTTAAAGTGATTTTATTACATACTTATCGTTCCTCTTTATATTACAAGGTTCTTATGATAGTTCTGCATTCATTTTGGTTGCTCTATGTGTATTCCTCTTGATGGTACTTGCTTTTTCTTCAAATGTTCAACTTGCACACAACATTTGCCTGGTCAATACAAGGATCAATCTTGAACAGGTTTTCTTTCCTGTCCTAGTCATTTTTTTTCTTTCTTATATTATTTTTTATCCGGAGGACGAGAGAGGGGGGTTTGGTTTAAGGTTTAAGGTTTAAGGTTGGTTCACTACAACTAACTGAGCATTATCTCATCAAATGGGTTTTATGAATTCTCGGTCTTCCATCCAAGTCCCATTTTCTTTTTATGCATTGCACCACCCAGATTGTCAGCTGGGGCCATGCGAATACCCAGAAATTCATCAAATTCCAGCTTTCTGTTAATGTTGCGGAGGGTTTTGAGAGTTTGGGTTGGTTTACAACAACTGACTGAGGGTCATCTCATCAAATGGGCGTCATATTTTCTTTTCATGCATTGCACATACAGGCTGTCGGGTGGGGACGATCTGTATATGCAAATATCCAGAAACTCATGGAATTCCAGCTTACAGTTAAAGTTGCAGCTCTTGGGATAATGTCATTGCCTTTGTTTCCTCTGTGATGTTAAAAGCGGTGTAGGTTTTGCTCATTACAATCTCTCTCTCTTCCCCCCCCCCTTTTTCTCTCTGTGTGACATTCTGTTATTTATTCTTTTTCCTGTTTGTCTCGGTATGAATCCAGTGTTTGGTCTGCTGCCTCTTTGAGCAGCTTCTCATGGTCAATTTCATCAGAGACATTTTTAGAGCACTCATTTTGGCCTCAGAGCCCCCTACAGATCACCTAATGCATAGGCCACGTGTCAGTTGGAGGTTAAAATTTGTTGGTAGCAGTTAATATATCAAGTGGTTGAGCTTTGTGTTTATGTGTGTGTGAGGCACAATTCATGCAAATGAATTTTTTTTGCTTTTTTTGGGCAAAGCTTTTGTCTAACTCATGTCCACTTTTGCAACTGCGATCCTCAATATTTTCATTTTTCTTTTGTAATTGCTGCACTTAGCTAACCCATTTGGACATTTCATGGTAAGATGTGTGGTGCCTTTGGTTGAATCTATTATGACCAGAGAGCCTAGCATTACTAATGCTATGTGGCAGAACTTGCTGTTACAGGTAAATCTCAGTTTGATTGCCTTTCTGTCCTGCTTCATCTCTTGTTTGCAAAAGATACTAATGTAAATTTTGTATTGCAGTCTGTTTGTCAAGGTTGTGTCCTGCCTGTCCTCAACTTTTAAGGAAGGAGCCTGCTAAATCTAGAGGACGGTGAACAAACAAAGCGAAGAATACTTTGATCTTCATTGCATTGGTCCTTGCCAAGAAAGTGTCCTTTCTCCTTACTTGAGTCGATATTTGGACAGGACGTGTGACTATTCATTCCACTTGGGCCCTTGTCTAGTACTTTTCGGTCATTAAGTGGATAATTTAGACAGTGAAGCAAGGGGACTTTATCAGCAACAAGAGCAACGGTTGGTGGAGACAGATGTATTCATGTGTGCTGTGAGCATCTATTTGCACCTTGCCAGTGAGATTTATGGGTGCAATTTCTCACAATTCATTTCAGTGCGATCCAACAGAGTTTCGCTTCCACGTGGCTGTCCAATTCCTAATCGATTTTTCCCCGTTTCATGGACATCGGATTAGATTGTCAAAAGGTAGCTCAATCAGAAAGTTATATGGGGTCCCATAATTCCAAGATTAAAGATGCCTTGATGTTTAGTTTTTCATTCCTACCAATCATATTTTGACCGTACAATCCCTATGGAGTTGACAGAATTTGTAGACCCAACAAGCTTTAGGCTCTCTCCACGAAAATTGAGCTGTTTTGAGAATTCAGTTCTTCTCATTTCAGGTCAAGTAAATTGAATCGACTGTAGCTTATTAGCAGTTGGGTTCTTACGTTTAGGTCTCTTTTATGAGGATGATGCTGCCCATGCATAGTGGGTACAAAAGCATAAGGAAAATGATTTCACAAGCCGAAAATTGCAGTCCCAAAAGCTTGTCTTGTGCTAGTTGGTAGACGTTAACTGAGTTGATAATGTAATTTGTACCAATGCGGTGCACCTACACACATTTGGACATGCTATTGTACATATAATATCTACCTTAACAAGCCCGAAGTATTAATGAATTAGTTCTACCTTGTACATGGCAATTCCATTTCTTAAAATGTTAAATAATTTCACATCTGGACCGCTTGATAGCTCACTTATTAGCACCCGGTCCGTGATATTAGTGAGGTGCTCCATAAAATTGAGATTCACACTGCCAAGTTGGTTTTTCTCATCATATTTAAAAAATCAATCAACATCTTGTTAGGTCATATTATTTATGATACATACTGAAATTGTGATGAAGCTTACAATACATACACATATTCAAGCACTAAAAATTGTGATAAATTTTCTTCATGTTTGCATGAAATTTTCAGTCACACCCTTCTATAAATTTCTTACTTTTATTGACCTTAGAGATTTTTTGCACATGTAGAAGGGGAGACCGTGCAAATGTTGAAGAATTCCAATGACAACTTTACATGGAGCATGAGAAAACTGCAACATAATTTAGCATTTCGACCATCACCATCGTACATTTTTTATTTAACCATTTTCAAGAAAATTCCAATTTAGGCTTACTTTGTGCACATAATTTTCAAAATGACATAAATAACAAACTTATACATGGCTGTACTGCTTTGGTTTCTTATTGAGAGGTTGTTTGTATATCACGTCATAATGCAGCTGATGTTGTTTTTTTTTTGGCTTGATTTTTAAGGCCTAATCTCATAAAAAACCTCCAGCTTTAGGTTTAGTCCCAATTTTATCCTGAATTTTTTTGTTTAAAAATGAATCCAACTTAAGATCTAGAACCAATTTAACTTGGAATTCTTTTTTGTCTAAAAAAATCCCGAAATTTTAAGTTTAGTCCCATATATGTCTCGACTTTTTTTTTATTAAAAAAAAAAAACATTGACTCTAGTCCCAAATCTGCTTTGAATTTTTTATTATCTAAAAAAATCACCCACTTTTAATCTAGTCTTAAATATGTCTTTGTTAACCATTCATCCAAAAACCACAATTAGTTGTTTGACATGGCATTTCCAAGTTGGTAACCACCACCTAAGCAAGGTGATGTGAAGAATTATGTGCAAATTGAAACCATTCTTTGATGGTGATTTTGGAGAAAGGGTTAACAATGGCAAATTTGATACAAAGTTAAAGTTTGGAGTAGATTTGAGACTCAATCTAAAGTTGTGGGTTTTTTTTTATACGAAAAGAAGTTCAAGGTAAATTTGGACTAGACTTAAAGATTGAGGTTTTTTTCAAACAAAAGAAAAGTCAGATTAGAATTGGGGTTGAACCTAGAGTTAATGGTTATTTAGGAGATTAGGCCCAAATTTTTAACTGTAAGTTTGGCATTTCTTTCCATTATTTAATATGCTTTTGTAGAGGTTTGTCCTAAGTCATGTAATACGGTAACAAGCATGATGAACGAGCTAACAATGCATCAGTATGATAGTAAGTTACAAGAAATATATGAAACGAAAGTAGTCGTGGATGCATTAAGATTGCTACACAAATTGACTTATCAAGTGGTGTGAAGGTGGTGAGTAGTTCGATATCCCACACCTTCTCAAGGGCTAAGGTACGCAACTGTTTTGCACTTAAAATCAATTGCCGCATACGATTTACTTTTTCTCAACTAAGCAAAATTCATTCAACCGATCGTCCTGTTTTAGGAGCATCCGAAATTATTAATTCGATAGGACGACCTATCCATAAAAGGAAATTACAAATTTGGATTAGGGTTGACCTCATCAATAGGGCTCATGCCTGAAATACAAGTGGAGGGTTATCTCCGTACATCCCTCCACTCCACTAGATCACATGAACCTATCTATATCATCTTCCTTTATGTCGAAGACATTCTACGAACGCAGACACACTGAGCTTCTTTCGTTTTGCAAGATAAACGAGGAAAAACAAGAAAGAGATCGTGTGAAGATGATGTACGAACGGCAACAACCGGTGAGAATCGCCACGGCGGAGGATGAGCAGAAGATGGCGCCGGCGGCGAGGAAGATGGCGGTGGATGAAGAGAGGATGGAGATTGTGGATTTGAGCGGATTGTCATTGGATTCTCTCCCGAGCCCTTCTCTCGATTTGGGGATCATCTGCAAGCTAGACCTCTCCAACAACAATCTTCAGGTCAAACCATAACACAGACATATCTCTCTCTCTCTCTCATGATTGCCGCCCAAAAAAAAAAAAATAAATAATAATAATGTGTTTGAAAGTGAGAATTTTCAAATTTTTACCAATTTATGTAAATGTTAGATATGAGAACATATGTTTAAATTTGAAATGGGAATAATTTATAGCGATTACATAATCTTTTGACGATTTATTTTGTTCATCAGTCAATATTAAATTGTTATCATTTATATTTCGATAGCATGCCTAGACTTTAGTGAAACTTTCTAGTAAATCTTTGCGTCGATATCTTCGTCAAATATGTGCTTTAGATAATAAAGGATACGTTATAGAGAATTATCCTAGTACATCACGGATGATATTTTTCACTGGATTAGGACAATTGTTTATGGTGGACCTAACTTAATTTTGGGTGCATTCGCTTCATAGAAAACTCTATATTTGGACTATATTTTCGAAAAAAATAATTGTTTATATCGCTTAAAAGAATTAGTTGACGGAAAATGTTCATATTATTGACAACAATTCAAGATTAAGTGTGATGAAAATATTTTTCATTTATTTATTTTTGTAAGAGAAACAAATACTCATTTAAAAAAAAATACTTTCTAGCATTCCTCATCACAAAAATCCCTTATCCTTTCGACATGGGGAGGATAAAGCAATAGTTGCTCGATAAGATTTTGAAGTATCAAGCCTACTTCGTTCTTCTATTTCGTTCTGTCTTTTTAAAGAGACATTTGATGTTTTGACACTTTTGGAAATAAATCATCACATTCTCAGCCATGATAACTTGAATTGATAACTCACTTCGTCTCATTCGCCTGTCGTTCCTGATTTATTCCATTCCATTCCATCATTCGAACGTGCTGTTATGGTGGCACAAAGCAAAGGAAAGTAACAAAGGAAAAGACAAATGCATCTTTGCACCCTGGACCGAACCGCTATGGCCTCCACCACGACTCGCGGCCTCGAGCCGCCATGGATGACCTCGATCCATGGGCGCCGAGGCTGAGGCATGCCGCCTCCATTTGAGTTCGCCGGTCGTCATCGGCTGCAGCTTCCGGCCCTTAATCAGAGGTCACGGGTCAAGCATATTTAGGTGGATGCATCCAAAGGGAATTCTTGGTGGATGGATGTAGTAAAGTGACTATAAGGAAATCATGGGATAGGAAGTAGTAATTTGGCAGTAAATGTTTGTTGTGAGATAGAATGAGGTGTCTAAGCCAAAAAAAAAAAAAAGTTTCAAAAAATGTGATTTTGAAAAAGGAGGATGCAAAATTTTTTTTTTTTTGGGATGGAAATTAGATTTTTGGTATTTTTCCAAATAACAAAGATTTTGGTAAAATTGGGTTGCTGAGATTTCTTTTAAACTCTCATTATTTTGCAGAAAATGAATGATATTTAAATTCCTAAAAACGATTATTTGTATCACCTAAATAGATTCACATATATTCATGCCACTTATGCTTTACAGACCATGCTCATATTCACTCATGCTAGATTCAACTCGACTGCGCAAGTAAGGGAAAAGACAATTTTTATAGGTTCTCTTGGAATGAACGATATATGTACTTTGAATTAGTAACTAGATCCATCCATTTATCGATCGTCAATAGGGCGACCGCCTAAAGTTATTTGGAATTTTATGACCAAAAAAAAAAAGTTATCTGGAATTCACCCTTGAAAGCCAATCGGACAATATTTGATAGGGAAATGCTTTGCATAACGGTGCCGTTAAATAAGCTAAAATCGAATTTACAAGACCTGCTTAAAAGCTGAGGTTAGTAAAGATGGGATTTGCTTTGCATTCCGGACGCAGACGATACCGGAGCCGCTGGCGGCGAGGCTGGCGAATGTGGCGGTGCTGGACGTGCACTCAAATCAGCTGAAGGCCCTCCCGAGCTCGATCGGATGCCTCTCTAAACTCAAGCTCCTGAACGTCGCCGGAAACCTCCTCGTCTCCCTCCCGGCCACCATTCTGAATTGCAGGTTGTTCATCATCTCTCGAACGTCGCCGGATTATGTGATGAATGGTTTTGGATGAACTTGGTCTGCAGATCTATGGACTGACCATGCGATGGTTTTTACGTCATTGATATCTCGTATTGTTTAGGACAGAGATACCAAATTAGGGTTCATATGCAGAATAATTCTATCAGCTATGGTTTTCTGATCAATTATGGGCGTTCCTCAGATCCTTGGAAGAGCTGAACGCCAACTTCAACCAGCTGAGCAAGCTACCGGAGGCGATCGGCCTCGAGCTCGCCAACCTCAAGAAGCTCTCCGTCAACTCGAACAAGCTCACGCACCTGCCTCGCTCCACCTCCCGCCTCGCCTCCTCCGCGTCCTCGACGCCCGCCTCAACTGCCTCTGCGCCATCCCCGACGACCTCGAGAGCTTGGTTAGCCTTCAAACCCTCAACATCAGCCAAAACTTCCACCACCTCCAAGCTTTGCCTTACTCCATCGGACTCCTCCTCTCCCTCGTGGAGCTCGACATCAGCTACAACCGGATCGCCACCCTGCCCGACTCCATGGGATGCCTCAGGAAGCTCCAGAAGCTCTGCGTCGAAGGGAACCCTCTCGTCTCGCCGCCGGCCGAGGTCATGGAGCAAGGCTTGCACGCGGTGAAGGAGTACCTGGGCGAACGGATGACCGCTGGCTACGAGAGCCCGCCGAAGAAGAAATCGTGGATCGGAAAGCTGGTGAGGTACGGCACCTTCAATGGGAATAACAACAGGTGGGCTAATGGAGAAGACCGGGAAGGGTTCGCCGCCGGGCCTGATTATCAGTCCATCCACGGCCTCGCCACGCCGAGGCTCGCCGGGATGTTCTCGCCGCGCCGCCTCTTCTCTCCTCGGAATTATTTCTCCAGGTAAACGGAGGAGCCATGTCCGACGGGGGGATAGGAGAGTTACTCTTTTCTTGTTATGTTTGTATGTATGTATAATTGAAGAGAGCAATGGATTTGTATTGTATGGCTTTATACTGAAGATTGAAAATTTTTGAAAGATTATTACATGCACATGAGATGATTGTTTAGATGCATAATCTGTTCGTGTCTGGAACTATGTTCGTGTTAATTTTTGTCTTTGTGGTAATGATGTGCTTAATCATTAAATTTATGAGCAATTGGAATTGACAAAATTAATTTGTAAAACTAACTAAAATTAGAAAGTCGTCAAAGATTGCAAAAATTGATGACAAAAAAACAATTTCACTGGCATGGGCTAAGGGGAGTCACAGCAACGAACAGTGACAATCGATAGCGATGAAATCGAGTTCACCAATATCATTAATCGAGTTCACCACGACAAAATCTAGTTCATCACCATCGGTGATACTAGGTCGATGGACCAAATTTTATCACATTGGAATTCTATAACATCTACTCCAATAAACAAAAAAACAATGTCATTACCGTTCCGTCAAAAATTGGGTATTGTCGCAATCTATAGTGACGAAATAAATGTTTTCATACCTACCAGCAGGCAACTACTGTGGTTTACGCTTGAGATCTCTCGCACAAGGTCTTGGGTTCGAATCACCCAGTTGCTAGCTATTTACGTGGGGACCCTGGTGGTGGGCTTTTGGGCAAGCTCCCCTCTAGATATTGACGCTTGGTCCGGGGTGCTCGACACTCTACGAGCTATGGGCTGGCGAATAGACGTAAGTTGAAAGTCGGGCTCGACTGATCCTAGGTCACCAAAAATATATATATATATATTCATCATTGTAGGCTGAAATGTGTTGGATGTATGCTGTATGCTCTAAAGTAACCATGTAATAATTACATGTTAGGGATTTTAGTTGTGCTATCAATCTTATATATATGATCAACTGCTATTGGACTCATTCATGAAACGTTGAGAATATGTGTGACGGATTCACAATTAGACTAAATCTTTAAATAATGTCTTATTAAGTATATATTAATGATCCTATTAAGATCAATGTGTTCTTAATTTTACCATTAAGTATGAATATTAAAGGGAACGATGAGTTATGAGTTATGAGTCATGAGGTATTGTGATGCTCAAGTTAGAATCCAAGTGTTTGTACCAGATAAGTTCATTGAACATGACATGCATAGAATGATTAGTAATATGAAAGCTTTTAGCATAGTCAATGTCCAACCATTCGTGCTCTGATCTTGTCTAAATAATCTTTAGACCTAAGGCACAATGTTGTCTTGTGTGTTGAATGGTTATGATTCATAGGTGCACATATTGCTGGTTCATTAATTTGTCTTTGTACTTAATGGTCATAATTTGTTTACACTTATTCATGCAAGGTACAATAATGATGTCCTATGCGATTTAATTATGATATTACATTGAAATCCTCAATTGGGGTTGTAATCAAGAATGAATTGTGCAAGTCTTGTACAAAATGCATGTTAATTATGTTTCTACATATGATCGAATTGATAACTTGACAAATATTCCATGGTCTTTATTTGATTGAGATATAATAAGACAGGGGGATTGAATTGCACTATAACCAAAATTGACATGTTCATTATGTCCTTAAACTAGTTATCAATTATGGTTTGTAGGATCTAAAGGTCGGTCGAGACAATGAATTCTCTTAAAAGTACTAATGTGTTAATGCAAGTATTACTACCAGTTCAGTAATGAACCTAGAAACAATATCACACATCATAATTAATTCAAGATGATGTGAACGAGAGAAATAATAGTGCAAATATATTTGCAATCAAAGCAATCAAATTGAATCGAGCAAAAATTAAATGAAATAGGATTTAATATATTTTTATATTTGGCCATGAGTGTATGTGCATACGATGCACACGCACACCCAAAGCAGACAAACATCAATGTGCCCAAAATGCACATACGAAGGTCTTGCCCTTTTAGATGTTAATTGTTAAAATAAATAAATAACAAAAGTACATGCACATGGTCTGCAGTTAGCAACTGTTGCTGACCATGTGCAGCATACGGTCACCAACAGTTACTAAAAAACAGAGAGAAAAAGAGTGCACAATGTCGGTCACGCGTGATTGAAATTTCAAAGAAGCCAAGAATTGTCATCACAAGGTTACTAGCACAATTTTAGTAGTGAATATCCGTAGGGTGTCAACGGTTCGGTTCGGTTCGGTTTTTTTGAAAGACCGAACTGAACCGAACCGATAAAAGATAATACCAAACCGAACCGAAACCGTCCCGAACCGAATACAAACCGAACCGAAAATACAGTTCGATTCGGGACGGTTTTTCGATTTTTCTATTTTTGCTTTACTTATTGAGATCTAAATGAAGAAGAGATGATGATGAAGAGAGATTGTTCACTTTTAATTAAGAATTCCGGTTTGGTTCGATTAACCGAACCGAACCAAACCAAATCGAAAAGTTAACGGTTATTTTTCGGTTAACCAAACCAAAAACACACAAAATTTCGGTTCGGTTTTCAATTTTAATTATGTTCTTGACACTCCTAATTATCCGTAGTTTGAACTACGAGTTCAATGTTGTGTGGAACAAACCGAAAAATATATGAATCAAATCGTTTTGGGCACGCTTCAAGAGTTAATCCGTTTAACCCTATTTATTTAATTGATTTTTGATTAAAACGACGCTTCTGAAAATACATATACATAGTCAAATTTTATTTTTGCTTTCGTTGTGTATATAATTTAATAATGCCTATGCACGTTCCATAAGCAACAACAAAATGTTGGCACATTTCCTGCAATTTGAGCTTCATCATCTCAAATTCAAAGAAATAATGAAAGGGACATCAAGAAACATCACGAGCCTCAAATTGAAATTGCTCGACCGAATTTGTATCTCTTTTGAACTCATCAATTGTGACTACTAACTATAAGAAAAATAGAGACATATGGGGATGCGAAGATGGCCCCCAAAACTGTTGATGATTTCTCAGCCAAATTGGAAGTTGTTCATCATCTCGGGTTGCTACAGCTTGAATCCGGCCTCCTCACAAAACGCCCCTGTAAAAATAATCGTTTGCATCGCTTATGAAAATGAATGACGAAAGAGTATATTCTTTGTCCTCAAAAATTTTTATATATAAATTGTAGTCGACGATGAGAATATTTTCTACTGACCAATCATTTCGAGCAATACGGGCGACCTTTTTCAGAAATTATTTTACAAATTGGTCAATTTTCGTGAAATAGACGGAACCTTCATTAGCATAACTTTCAAGAGCAGCACTTTGCTAATTGCAATTATTGAATATTCATTTCCATTATTAGGAAGGAGTGGAGAAGATTATTTGATGCAAAGTGAGATAAAAATGAAAAAATGCAATATATAACTATTTTTTCTTGAACATGGTAGTTCCACTAAAGAAATGATTGGTCTATTCCACCATCTCATATCTACGTCATTGCTGATGCAAATAAAAAATAGCATTTTTATTCGATCGATGGTTTTTTTTTTTTAAATCAATGCGCCAATATTTAGTGCGATTTAGATCGTTAGAGAAGTTGTAACCTTAATCACAACATATTTAAATGATGAAATCGAATCCGATGAAGTCGTCAAGAAAGAGTAAGTACGACAAACCTTCACTCTTGGCCTTTCGTTGGCGTGTGCTTTCTTAACTTGGTACTCGATCTTCTTGGAGTAGAGGCGCGTATGGCGCTTTTCCTTATAGTGCGACAACCCCATGCCTCCCCGCCCTATTCCATTCTTCATAAACGAATCGAAATCTGCCAGCCCGACCTATCCAAGATAATTTCAAAATGCAAAAGGAAAACATCGGTTCACCAATCGTTTAGAAATAACTCTTATCTAAAAAACAACCCGTGTCGAAATTTCGAAATGGGTATTGATGCGAAGTTAAGTTGGTAAGGTGATATGAGCCAATTTATTTAGGGACCAAGCTAGTCTTAGGTCCACCCTTTCATGTTCCAAAAGTCATAGTAAAAGCTAAACAAAAATAAACAAGTTTATACGCAATAAAAAAAGAGTAAAAGTAAAAGAAATTCCGGGAAAATTACAGGCCGTCTGATTAGGGAGGAGCGGCGTGATCAGGTCCAAACCAAACAAAGCAAAAGCCGAAACCGGCTATTTGCGGGTCCCACTCGGAAGCAAAAGCCATAGAAGGGAGGCTGCAGGCTATGGCTTTTAAAATTAGGAAAGAACAAAATATAACTTTTTATTTCCAAGTCAAAATTTAAAATATGTACCGACAATAATATTTAAATTGAAGAGTAAAAAATAAATTAATAAATATAAGAATCTCTTGCCAAATTAGTTGAGTAAAGTCTTGACCCAATATGCAATGTAGTCAATGATTGTTTCGAATGTTAGTCATTTTATTAATTTAAGTTTAGGACAATATTAAATATTTTCATAAAATTAAAAAAAATTAATATAAACAAAAAAATATGAATTATATTGAATAGATTAAAAATTTAAATAAAATTGTACATTAAAATAAAATTAAAGAATTATATCAAATAAATTAAAAATAAAAATTATATTATACATTTGTATCGTTACTCCTCTCCTCGATAGTTCGACGATTGTTTCCTCCGGCCACTTTTGAAAATGCAAAGCGATTTGGAGGGTGGATTTCCAAATTTTAAACCTAGGACGGGACCGTAATTTTCACGTGACACATGTGCAGAATGTGCAATAACTTTTAATCAGTGTCGTACTTATTAAATTTCCAGCAACTTCGAAAAATCTCACTCCCCCATTCGTCACGTGCTTCACACGTGCTACCAAACTAATGGTAAATTTCACTGTTTCAACGAACTAATTCTATCTGATTTTCCCATGGTTTCCCGGCGGCGCGGGAGAGGAGAGAGAAACTCACCGGCGCGTCGGGGACGGGCCTCTCGCCGGAAGAAGGCCGGCCGCGGCGGGACCAGGAATCTAACACGCCGTCGTAGTCCAGCTTCAGCATCAAGCCGCCGGACTTGGGCCGCTCCGCCGCCGACGTTAGGGTGTTCGTCTCCGGCGGCGTCTTTGCGGTTTTCTTCTTGCTGTTCTTCTTCTTCTTATCCGCCGGGTTCGGATCCGATGCTCTGTCGTTGAGCTTTGGAGAGATCTGGACGACGTCGACGGTGGAGAAATTCCACCAGCTCGCCTCGCCGACGCGCTTCAGCGGCCTGATCCCCCTCCTCGTCCCGAACCCCAGCCCGACCGGAATCCCGTAGCTCGCCGTCGCTTCGGCTTCATCGCACGCGGCGGCGCTCGCGCTCAGGTTCCCCAAGATACTGTCGATTCCTTCCCCGGTCTCTTCGTCGAGGATCGATTCCGCATCGAATTCGTCGTCGGTGAGCTCGTCGGCCAATTGGGTCGGCTTTGATATGCTTCTGCTGTTGCCGCATTGATTTTCAGGTAGTCGTTGAGAATCCCTCGGTTCGATCCGGGGATCTGATTTGGCGGGAATCGGCCGGCGGAGTAAGAAGCCGGCCGTCTCGCAGTCCGGAAGAGGTGGTAACAGCAAATCGGATGATTCATCGGAGAAATAGTCCTCGAAATTGGAGAACTTCCGGAAATTTTCGAGATGTTTAGCGGAGAAGATGCTGGGGTAGACGGTGGAGAGCAGAGCCGCCGCTTCGTTGTAAATCTGATTGGGACGTTTCCGTGGGGTGCGTGCTCTTCTGGTGGAGATTGAGATTGGGGAATTGCTCGATTCCGAAAGAGTCGAAACCGGCGAAGAAGAAGAAGAAGGTGGCGACGATGCTCGAGACGCCGATATCCGGCGGGACTTGTTGATGATTTCCAGGTCGAACTGGTACGTCCTCCCGCCCCCGCTCAAGCACGACGACATTGCGGGCGGCTGGCTGGCTGGCGAGGCGAGGCGAAGGATGGACCCCAAGGTCAAAACAGAGTAATACCCAAACTGCTGCTTGCTCTGAGTTTTACAGAAAACAAGAATCCCAAATCTGCCGCATGTGAGAACTTCGAATTGGGTCAGTTGGAGAAGCTGAGGCTGTCTTTGAATTTGGGGAGGCGTGACGAGTTTGTGGGGGAAGGAGAGGACCCTAAAACCCTAAACCCGGAGAGAGCAGCCAACAAGAACTACAGGACAAGAAAGACATGTTTTTGATTGACAAAAACGAGGGGGGGCAGAGCCTAGAGAACCAAAGAATTAATGAGGAACAGCACGACAGCGCCACTGCTGATGATAAAAGGCAAAGAGGGCACGCTGGCTTATGCAGAAATGAATGAAGAATATGCAATTTCACCCCAGCAGAAACTCTATGATTGGAGGGCACACCCAGATGGAAACTTGAGGCTCTGGTGAGCCGGTCAGTCGAAATTCAGAACAAAAAACAAAAATTTGTTAGAGAGAGAGAGAGAGAGTTTATACAGAAATGGTCACGGGAAGAGCAGATGAAAGGGAAAAGGAGCAGGTTGAAAGATCAGTAGGAGCGTTACGGCCCCATCCTAAGGTGAAATATTTACACAAGTGGGGTGCTTTTGTTCTGGTCTACCATCATCATTCAGTCATTCTCGTGCCTGCCCTTTACTAATATGAGGAGAGTAGAGGAGGAGCACATAGACAAAGTACACAAGAACGCACCAAACTAGGAGTGAGGCAAAGTCAAGAAGAGAGTTTGGAGCTTGCGAACGTTAAGGGATTTTCAATGCTCTTCGCGTCTCTGGAGATGAAAGCAGAGGAAGGGACAAGGACGGCCTCCATTGCGTGGACCATTTCCTGTGAGTGTTCTCTCTCTCTGTCTGTGGCCGTTCAATTAATTTACAAAAAAGCCATAAAAAAAATCTCAAAATTTGTCACCGTAACACATTTATAAGATAAAATATTTTTATGATATTGAAAATCCCCAAATTTGTATGCCTACAATACATTTATTCTAAACACTTTTCTATGATGCTAAAAATAAAATTTTACACGTGTGATATATTTATCCCAAAATTTTCTTTTGTAATACAAAAAACTCCTAACGTTTTTCTATAAATGTGTCATACAGATATGAATTTAGGTTTTATGTTTCACAAGAAAAATGGTTAAGGTAAATGTGTCACGCTCGTATAAGTACAAGTTTAGGCCTTTTTGGTATTACAAGAATAAAATTTGTGGTAAATATGTTACCATGGGCTTAATTTAGAGTTTTTGATGAGATTTATCTATTATTTCATCATCTTCAATTACTAGATTAAGTCCCATGCCCTGACTTTGTCGCTGGGACAGAAAAACTAATGCAGCTTTTGTTGAGAATTAAAGACGACAGGATGATGATGCTTTGTAAAGTAAGAGTAAAAACTGTCAAGATTTAGAACATTTAAATTTTAAACAAAATTATAAAGATTAATATTTGTCAATTTATGTGTCAATATCTAAGCATTATTTTTGCCAATTAATTTTTTTTTAATGAAGATTGAGTGCTGGCGGCTGCTGCTAATTTTATAAAAAGAATTGTCAAAACCTGCTGCGGCACCTGGGATTCCAAGCCATCCAGGAGAATAATTCTTTCAACCTTAATTAAATGGCACAGTGGAGCACAGCCTGGTAATCGTGTTTTGCGTCCTCATGTCGGTTCTTTTTGGTGTGCTAGGTTTTATAGATTTTATCAACTTGAATCCTGTATGTATTGTCTAATTGACTAGTACAAAAACTTCGGCCCTAACTAAAAGTTTTTATTCCATACCATTGAATTGATTGGCTTAATAGTAAATGGGTCAACCGTCTTTTATAGAGTTATGGGTTCAATATATTAAAGGGTTCGATTGACATTGTGATTGAACCTTGAAATTGGGCACACCGGACTGCCTAAGTGTCACAAACTTTGTGTAGAGTAGTCTCTTCATAGATAGCACTTCGTTAGGGCTTGGGATGAACTCGTTAGTCTTGAACTTTTGGTGAGAAATGATGCGATGTAATTATAACTCAAGCCTAATATTTTATAGTGGGTGTGAAATTCTTGTGTTAACGCCTAAAAGTGATGCTCCCTCTTTATCTCTTTTTACTTACTAAAAAAATTTTAAGGACCATATCCCAAATGGGAAAAAGTTGGCGAGATTTCTTTTTACATTTCAAATAATATATATTATTTAAATCTCAATCTCGATTAATCTTCATGAGTGCATGCAACCACTTTATCAGTGTAAAATGGAAAAAAAAATTATTTACTAGGTGCAAGTGGGCCATGCACGTTGCTTGAGATGGTCGGAGCACGAGTTTTGTCAGAATTACTGAAACATTCCATCTATACCAAAACTTTTCGAAAAATCCTACTAATTTTCTTTTCTTGTGATATAACTCCATAGGGGCTTACACAAAACTGAAAGTTGGAGAACTCATAAATTCGTGATGTGAAACATCCTAATGTAGCATTCAAGTCACAAATGCTAAGGCATCAGAAACTCAAAGGGTGTCCCCATTGGTGGAAAGTGATTATCGTCTTGGACAAAGTATTCGGTAACGGATACGGGACATTATCGTCGTGTTTAATGGGGTCGTTAGCGCACGTTGTCCTTTCTCATCCTTTTGCCAACGAATTTTTAATTATATTTTTTATAAGGGATGGACTTACTCCCAAGAATGTCACCAACGTCTCATTGATAAGTGACTCTTCTAAATGTTCTGGCAAAGGTTTCTTATCTGATGATGTGGCAAAACCTTACTGGGCATGTTAGATTCCCATGGCTGACGTGGCTGCTCTTTATTGGTTGGTGGGTGGGGTGGGGCGTTTCCATCTGCTTGTTGCTTGGTGCCTTTCGGCCGTAACTTGTGTGGTGGGTGACCATCATACGTTGAGCTCATTAGGTTCAACGATTTGTGATTTAGAAAATCAAACTCCATTTCAAATTTATCCATGAAATGATGCTCCTCCATTTCAAATTTGATTGTAAAGTCTTGGGTACCAATTGTCTTTTCTCTTTTTGGGGTTTGTCCCATTGTAAAATAGATATCACTAGCTTTTCAAAGATTCTTCAATTGTTTTGATTTCTAAAGTCTTGATGATCATGAATAACAATTTGCATCGTCTAGAAATAATATTGTCCCTATCTATCATTTTCTAGGAAATTAATTATCAACATCAATTACCCAAATGATGGGCACGAACCATTTGATTGCAGGCTAATTACAAGTTCTATCATCGATAACAACCGACAGGTATTTGAGATTGCAGCTGATGTTGCGCCCAACAGGTCTGAGGATGCTTTCTGCATTAAAGATATCTCAATAAAATCTTAAAAAATCGTTGATGCAGATTCCCGACTGAATTGTGGTCCAACCTTGCGTGAATCATGATGCTATTTGGAATTTGCAGGCCATTTTAGGACTTTGTCTTTCGGCTCCGGAGGTGCATCGGCCAATTCAATTCACGTAACATTATTGACCCTTATCCCTGTGAAGCTGAGTTGGAGTTGTCACGGCCCTAGGATTCGGATAAAGCCCTCTGGTATATTAAGACAAGAATGGAGAAACACGTGACCTCTCATATCCCTGCGAATGTTTGGTACCAGACGAAACACGAATTCTGTTGTGTAGGGCTCAACAATACGTAGTGACTTCTCGTGTTCATGTGTGTTTATAACTAGAAAAGTACCAATACTCTCTAGGAGCCTTCATTTCGTATTGACACTTCGACATATATCCGATACTTATTGACACATTATCAATAGGTATCAAAAAATCCAACACCTGATCAACTCTTTCGACACTTTGACACGCAAGTTTGGAATTCCAACACATGATTTTGATATGCACGAGGTCAATTTTAAAAATTTTCAACAAATAATGGATCAAATGTAAATATATAAAAAATAAAAAATAAAAAAAAATGGGGAAAGAAGAAAATTCCCAATCTTTCCTCTTATCTTCTGACTCTCACTTCCTGTGAAACACAAATCACTCCTCAAGTTTGTTTTTTTTTTTTTGTTCTCACAAGTCCAAAATGTGGTTTACTTTTTTTCTTCAAGTTTTATAAATTTTGGAATGAGTTGAATTTGTCTAATTGAAATAATGAATAATATTAACAAATGGTGGATTACTATTTTTAGTGTAAATTCATTTTAGGCTCTTATTTATTTATTTGTGAATTTGAATCAAATTAATTTGATTCAAATAATTATAAAAATGATAATTTATATGTATATATAAAAATATATATTTAATACACATCATATCTGAATTCTTTATTTTTTGAGGAGTAACATGTCGATGTATTGTATCGTGTCGTGTTGTGTCGTATTGCATATCACGTGTTTGTATCGATGCTATTTAGGTTTGTAGTTCGTGTTAATTCATATCAAGATGAGCCATCATAATTTTAGATTTTATAGACAGAATAATTGAATTACGATGAAATAGTGTTACTCAAGTCTACATATGGGTTATGCGTATTATGTCGTGTCAGATTTGAATTTTCTTTTTGTGATTTGCGTTTGGTTTCATATTGTGTTCTTGTCATGCGAACATGCTATCCAATGAGCGCTATTCCTCCAATAAATAAATAAATAAATAAAGAAGAAGAGAAGGAACAAAAAACCACTTTTGCATTTGGTATTTGCACTTCATACTAGCTGGATTATCAAAATTTGCCTCTATATTTTTGAAAATACATTGAGTTTTCCTGGAGTCATTGTTGGCATTACGCTCGTCGAAATCCAATCAATTATGAAAAGTATACTACATAAGAACGTTGACCCCTCAAATCTTAACTCACATTTTCCCAAAATTAAGCAATTGACCTAGAGTCGACCAAGATTTGACCAACGAGCTACAAGGTGCAAAACAGTTTTTCAAACTCAAAAATAATTTATTCTCGTTAATGTGAGACATCTGTATTGCCAATTGAATTTGACCTTCAATTTTTAACGCTCTGAGTCCAATCACCCGTTTTTCCATAGTGTTGCAAAGCCTGCGATTTCACGAATTTGAGCACAATGTAGTATGCCAGTCAAGAAGAGTTTAAACTTCCAATACTGTCATGTGTTGAACCCTTTAGGGATTCCCTGGCGGGGTTGTTCGCATTTTCTGGAATGACTTGGTTGACATCACGGTGGAGTTAGCTTCTCAGGAAATGCTAAATATGATTTGTGAAGACATGGAAAACAGAAACATAATGCGAATCTCTCTTACCCATGCCCCAAATTTATTCCGAGAGAGGCTGAAACTGCGGGATAAATGAGACAGATTAGCATTATAGATGACCTTCCTTGGATATTTTTGGGGGATTTTAATGAAGTTCTTTATCGATGGGATAAAGTGGGAAATAGAATGGCTGAACATTATCGCATCAATGCATTTAGAGATTGCTTGAATGATTGCTCACTCATGGACAATGATTGTAAGGGATGCTCTTTTACTTGGGCTAATAATAGGGAGGGGGGTAAATTATATCAAGGGAAACTGGATAGAGTTTTGTGTAATTTGGATTGCAGAATCCTATTTCCTGAAGCTGATGCTTATGCTCTACCAGGTATTGGGTCTGACCATAGTCCTCTGTTATTATTTTGTACAACAAACTCAGAAAAGAGAAAAAAGGAATTTCGGTTTGAAGCTTCTTGGACAAAGGATGCTGAATGTAAAGAAGTGGTGAAAAGGGTACGGCAATTATCTTCGTTGGCTGATAAAAGTCTAAAAGAAAAACTGCAAGCAGCAGCTAAGGCCTTGAGCTATTGGAGCAAGAGTAAGTTTCCAAATAATTCTCACTCTGTTGAAGCTTTAAAATTGTGAGTTACAGAATTTGACAAATGAAATGCATGGTTGAAATGGGGGATAAAAATATGAAATACTTTCATGCCACTACAATTTAGAGGAGGCAATGAAACAGAATGTTAATGTAAAAATCCATAGATGATAGCTCGATAATGGATAGATAGCAGCTAAAGAATTTGACAATATCCTTTTTTCAATGATTTATATACCTCAGTTGGACCCAAAAATTGCCATCCTATTATGAATATGTGCGCGAGAAAAGTGAGTAAAATAATGAATGATTTCCTTGGTGGCGGAACTCATAATGGAAGAATTACATATTGCGGTATTCCAACTAGGTGCTAATAAAGCCCCTCGCCCAGATGGATTGAATGGAATCTTCTACCGACATCACTGGGATGTAATCAAGAAAGACATTTTTGAAGCAGTAAATGGGTGTTTTCATGTCGGGAGTCCTGTAACCAGCATTCAACAGAGCTTATATAACCCTGGTGCCTAAAATACCCAATCCGTAAAGACTTGAACAATTTCGCCCTATCGGGCTTTGCAATTTTGCATATAAATAATTTCAAAGATAATAGCAAAGAGGCTTAAAATTTGGCTACTAGGGCTAATTTCAGGGGAACAAAGTGTTTTTGCGAGTAGGAGACAAATTCAAGACAACATTTTCATTGTACAAGAGGTGGCGCACCAATTGAGAGTAAGAGAACGGAAGAAAAAATTTCAAGCTATACTGAAATTGGATATGCAAAATGCTTATGATAGAGTGGAACAAGATTTTTTGGAAGCATGTATGCTGAAAATGGGTTTCTGTGAAAGATGGGTTAATTGGATTATGCAATGCATTACTTCGATGTCTTTTAGCGTGAAGTTCAATGGAGAAACCCTCCCTTATTTTAACCCTACTAGAGGAATCAGGCAAGGGGAGCCTCCATCACAATATCTCTTCATCCTTGTATCAAACTGCTTATCTTCTTTGATAGAAAATGCTGTTTTAAATGGAAGTATTAGAGGAATTAAGCTGAACAGGTTTTGTCCAACCTTATGCCACTTGTTATTTGCAGACAAGTCCATCTTTTTTCTAGATGGGACCATTCGGGAGTGTCAAAATGTTGCTAATGTTCTTAATCAGTATTGCTATGCTTCTGGACAAGCCATAAACATGAATAGATCAGGCATTTACTTTAATAAGGGGTGCCCCCAAGTGTTAAAGAATAACATGGCAGGGATACTAAGGATACCAGAGCTAGGTCACATTGGGAAGTACCTTGGCATCCGATCTGACGGGGAGCATCGAAAAAACATATGTTCGCATGGATATTGGGAAGAGTAAATATGAAGCTAGAAGGACTGAAGGAACAAATAATATCAAAAGCGGGTAAGGAGATTTTATTGAAAGCTGTGTTCAAGCCTTACCCATTTGCCATGTCGGTTTTTAAAATCCCAGTGTCGGTGTGTAAAGCAATTGAATGAAGAATAGCTAATTTCTAGTGGAAAAAACAGTCCAACAAAAATTGGCCTGCATTGGAAAAGATGGAAAGTCATGAAGACTAGAAAGGACAAGGGAGGTATGGGTTTCAAGGATTTAATTACTGTCAACATAGCTCTCTTGGGTAAACGGGCATGGAGATTGATAAAAGATCCGAATCCATTATGGAGTAAGCTTATAAAAGGAATTTATTTTAACAGGGGAGACTTTTGGCTTGGCATGCTGAGAAAGGTTCCATGCCCTCATGGTATTGGCAAAGTCATATGAAGAGATACAATATCGAACTCAGTGATTTGTTTGATTGGAAATGGAAAAAGGGTCAACATAAGAACTGACAAGTGGCTGAAGAGAGGTCTAATTGGGGGTCTAGCAGACAGGATTGATCCACAGAATGTATCGGAGTTGAAGATTTTTGAAGAGGAATAATGGAATGTACAGCTCCTTAACAATTTGCTTGATGAAAAGCTCACTCAAGAAATCCTGGCTATCCCTATTAAGCGTCATCACCATATTGGATGAGCTTGTAGAGGGGTACAAAATGCGGCAGCTACACACAAAAAAATGGCTATAATACAATCCGGCAAGAAATGGTGCATGAGTCACAGCAACAACAACCATCATCCTCTTTCCAGACTCCAAGAACTTCATGGAATGCTGTCTGGAATATACAAACAAGCACAAAAGTGAAATATTTCCTATGGAGCATTTGCCAAAACGTAATCCCATCTAAGGAAAACTTGCAGGAGAGAAACATAGTACATGATCTTGTTTGTAGCTTGTGTGAAAGAGAAGCAGAAACATGAACATACTTTTCTGCTATGCCCCGGACAGAATGTGTTCAGTCAGACCCATCTCTAAAAATCCAATTTTTAATGCAAGAGGTGACTCGATTTGAGTGTGGCTGATGAATTTCATAGGTGACACACCTAACATACCTTCTCTGGAAGTTGTGGCGACTGTCCTGTTGCAAATTTGGAAGACCCGAAATGGTTGGAAATTTTAGGGGCACTGTTCCAAATGCAATACGGTGGAATTAGCTCAAATCTTGCAACTAAACATCCAAAAATGGAGTTTTGAAGGCACAAAGGAACAAAAGAAAAGGCAGCTTACCTCTCCCTAGATTTGGATAGCTTCAGCGGGAGGTGTCTTGACGATAAATGTCTCTCGGTGAAGGGTCAACCGATAGAGTAATTTCTTGTATCTGTCGGGACCATACGGAATGTCTCGTCGACAGCCTCGCAAAGTCCGTCCATGCGTCTTCTCCGGCGATGGTTGAAATCTAGCCCTCTTGGAAGCTCTCTCTTTTGTTGAGCTAAACAGGTACAAAAAGGTGATCATTGAATCAGATGGGTTAGGTATGATAAATGCCCTCAACACTACAAATCAGTTAATTGGGAAGCGAGAGCATTGATCACCAAATGCTCCACTCGCTGGTCTCGGTTACCTCACGTGAAGCTGGTCTTTTGTCCAAGAAGTACTAATATTGTGACTGATTGGGCTGCACGTGTCCATAGAAGAAATAAACTGCTAGATAATAGGCTTTTTTTCCCACTCGAGGCCCTTTGGGCTCTCCTCTATAAACATGCCCCTGTTTTGGGCTTTGCTGGCTAAGCTCAGCTTTATGAGATAAATAAAAATATCTTTCCGACCAAAAACAAAAAAAGGAAGTAGAGGCCTCAAGTATTTCAAGTCAAAAAAAAAAAAAAAATCTTCAACCAAACATCGGATGATGAAGTTTATCGCTGGTCAAATCTCGTTTGAACTTTCCTTATACCCGAACATGGTCTCGATTCCTAAAGCAATATTTAGAGGTTTCCAAATCAAACAAAATTACCAACCTATAAGTGATGGTAAACAATGGTTCTTTGTAACTTCAAACCGTTAAATCTAAGGGCAAGCATTGGTTTAGGTCAACCTTGGACTGATCTTGGACTGACCCAATTCGGTTTGTCTTGGTCCAACTCCCAAGGGTATAAAGCTGGTCATTGGTCTTGAACTCTATATTGTGTGAGTTGGTCTTGATCCTAGGACTTTAGGGTTGGTCTAATCCGAACCAACCCTGTATATATATTATATACTATTATATATAATTCTTTTTATCCACACTAAACCTTAGTGCCTCCGCCTCTATTCTTTTTTATGCGGTTCTACAATGTAATTTATAAAGTAGAAACCTAGCCCAACTTTGACCAAAAAATAAATAAATAGAAATCCTCTTCTCACACCTCGCTCTATTCGTTACTGCTCGCCTCATGAGGGCAGTTCAAAAATCGTAAATAGAGAATTATATTGTTATATTATATTAAATTTATGTTTAATATGTACCGGTATTCATAATTTGGTTACCTGATATCGTATTGTTGATGGATATATAATTTGAAAGGGTATATTTGTCCTTTCAAAAAATAACAAAAATAATAATTGGTTGTTCCCAAGTCAACTCTAGAATCGGACTGAACCCATAGGTCGGTTCAGTCCTTGGTCCCAGACTCAATAAGATTGGTCCCCAGTCCCAAAAATTGAGGACCAACGTTGCGTGGGTTGATCCTTGGGTTAGATACTGGACCGATTTAACTTGGGTCATGCTCACCCCTAAGTAACACAACAACATTGCCTAACACTTCAGGTCCTTGTGTGTATATCAAGAAAAACTGGTAAAATGGTGAAGTATAGCCTTACTAAGAAGTCGGTGGAAGAGAAATTAAGCATTCGCGGCCCGACCCTTGGACATTATACATAGAAATCTATGGTCAAATGCTCCAGCCACTGCAGTGATGTAAATAGTTTTGTGACCTATGTACCCAAATCCAGTCCTTCGAATATGGAAATAAGCAGTCGAGAGAGTACTAATCAAGAATCCCACGATAAGACTTTGGTGTATCTGTGTTCCTACTGGGTCTAACACAAATTCTTCCTGGTCTGTATTATAAGAATTGTAACATGCAACTATTGGGATTTACCATGCATGAAAGTTCAAAGTAAAGCTGCTCGACTAAAACCTCAGGAAGGTAGTCGAATGAAATAGCATTAGCCTGAGCAGTGTAGCTGACCCTATCATCCATTATTATGGCCCATGACTTAGAACGGGAACCAGAAGCAACACCGGTGACATGCATTCCCTCCGCACGTCCCTTCTGAATGTGTAAGAGCAGGTCGACATCATCCAAATCAGACAAATATCTGCAAGAAACAGGAAGATTACGGATAAGCTCAAGGTACCACAGAAAAAAATATAAAAAATCTGAAATGCAAGTCCTCACCTTTGCTTCATTGGTGGATGCACATGGTGAACGCTCATCCATTGTTTTAATTTCAACCCCATTCATATTCTTTTTTGATGGCTTGTCATCATCCTTCAACCACGCTTGCTTAGATAGTACCTAATCCATGCATATCACACGAAAGATTATAGCATGGATCAATTAGAGGACGAGCGTGAATCAGAAATACCATTAACATCTATTGCTTTTCATAGGAACGGGATACCACCTCCTAAGTAACATCTTTGTGCACGAGCCGAACGTATATATTTTGACCAATGATCCCATGGAAGAGAGATGTATTTAGCGTAGTCAGGTTCTTCATGAATTTCAGATCAAGCACAAACGAGGTGAATTGCAGGTAAGGCTCAGGACAAGCATCTCACAGCATGTCTAGAGGAGTGGCCATCTTTCGCTTGCAAACAAGGTAAGCCTTGTCCTCTCCCTGAAATAACTGTGGTGATCAAAAGACTGATACAAGTGTTTGGTGCAAGAAATCTTCTCAGGTTATAGGAATGAAACCTGACGTCCTTGCCAAGGCAAACAACCGCTGATAAGATACATGAGCACGTAAACCAGAGACTCTAGGTTCTGCTACTTGATCCATCATGTTGAGTGTGCACGCTTGCAAATCGAACTGTTCCACTGCAACAAATTCTTTAGTTGGGTGCATGGAACAGCAATTATACAGGTAGGCACAATATATGTACCTATAGAGATATTGACATCAATTTGACCGAAACTGAAGTCATCTAGAGTTGGTTGTACATAAGGTGTGAACCAGTGGTGGGATCTTGCCATCTTCTGGCTGCAAGGTCATGGATAATGAAAATGATGAGACGTGTGCTCCTTTGCAATCACTGATTCCTAGAGCATAAAAGTAGCCACAATAAAACAACTCCATTATTTAATAAAATTTAGTCAATGTCTAGTATACATACTGCACAAAGAACAACGATTATTCAGATCTTGTGTTTTAGTGACCAAGCAGCAAAATTGTGCGTAGCAGCTACAATGATTGCACATTCCGTATTAGCCATAAGAGACATCAAAATCGTGGTAATGTAAGGAGCTTTAAATATATGGCTCAATTTCGCCTAAATTTGTTACAAAACAAGTATTAGGAAATTAAAGCAAATTCTCAAAAGAATGATAAAAAAAAAACAACCATTGAAGCAAAAAGAATGAAATGTTTCACTTACTTGTATAATTAGCCAAACCGCTAAACCGAAAACACCGCAAAAGGGAAGGAAAGACACTAATAAGGAGTGATTGTGGTGGTGGGATGAAAGATTCTTTACAAATCGCCAATGAAAGTGCGAGTTACTATCGGCAATGGTGCGCCCCTTCAAAAAGGAAAGCAGCATCGCTCCGCCTATGCATAATAATGTGCCAATCACTTTGGCTCCCTCGATTTTCGTCTTAATGTTGAATGATTCTTGCTTATCAAAAATTATTTAATAAATTATACAAATACAGAGTATAGTCAGAAAATAAGAATTTGATTGTATTTTGCCTAATAATACCGAACAAATAGACTAAGGATATAAATGGTAGGATACCTGAATATTAGGGTGAATACAAATGTGAAGGCTGGAAGTGTATTTGCCATTGCACTCGAGATCACATCACTTGAAATGTTCAAGCCCAAATAAAAGAAAGCTTGATTGATGAAAGCCCTGCACAATCCAATTGTGCCCACATAAGATTCTTTAGGCACTAGGAATTGGGATGAAAAAAAATAACAACATAACCAATTACGAAAAATATAGGAAAACAATCACAAAAGCAAAAAAAGAAAATATTTTCGATTACTTATATGAAAACGTGCATCTCACGTGCGACTTTCGTGCATTTTACGTACCACTTCGTGAGATGCTCATAGTGCCCAAAGTTTGTGGATGGTTGCATCCATGTATGTCAAAAAGGGCTCTTTCCACAATAAATTATCACGATTAAAGCCAAGTTCAAGAGATGGAAGCATACTTACCCATTGATGGAACATAGAAAAAAATGGAATAGGATTACTAATGCGATGTTTGGTCTTGTCCTCAATGGGCAATAATAGAGAATATCATATACCATTGAAGTCTACCCAGCTTTGGATGATTAACATGATGAGCAACAAAGGGCTGAGGTAGTGGTGTACATTGCGCCTTTTTTATTTACATACCACGTTATGATGCTCAATACTAGCACAAACACACAACACCCTGAAATTGAGTAATGATTAACATTATCTTTTTACAAAACATTTCCCACACTACTAATGCTCAAAGAGCCATAATAAAACAACTCCATTATTTGATAAAATTTAGTCAATGTATAGTATACATATTGCATAGAGAACAACGATTATTCAGATCTTGTGTTTTGGTGACTAAGTAGCAAGATTGTGCGTAGAAGCTGCACCGATGATCGCATATTCCGTGCTAGCCATGAGAGACATCAACATCGTGGTAATGTAAGGAGCTTTAAATATACGGATCAATTTTGCTTAAATTTGTTACAAAACAAGTATTAAGAAATTAAAGCAAAATGAATGAAATGTTTCACTTATTTGTATAATTAGCCAAAATGCTGAACCGGAAACACCGCAAAAGGGAAGGAAAGACACTAATAAGGAGTGATTGTGGTGGTGGGATGAAAGGTTTTTTTGCAAATCGCTAATGAAAGTGTGAGTTATTACCGACAATGGTGCGCCCCTTCAAAAAGGAGAGCAGCATCGCTCCGCCCACGCATAATAATGTGCCAATCACTTTGGCTCCCCCGATTTTCGTCTTAATGTTGAATGATTCTTGCATATCAAAAATTATTTAATAGATTATACAAAAACAGAGTATAGTCAAAAAATAAGAACTTGATTATATCTTGTATAATAATGCCGAACAAATAGATTAAGGATATAAATGGTAGGATACCTGAATATTAGGGCGAACACAAATGTGAGGACTGGAAGTGTATTTGCTATTGCACTCGAGATCACA
Source organism: Corymbia calophylla (assembly GCA_014182845.1). Classification (NCBI taxonomy): domain Eukaryota; kingdom Viridiplantae; phylum Streptophyta; class Magnoliopsida; order Myrtales; family Myrtaceae; genus Corymbia; species Corymbia calophylla. Next base: position 20,415,993 of record CM024695.1, read on the forward strand.
TTACTTGAAATGTTCAAGCCCAAATGAAAGAAAGCTTGACTGATGAAAGCCATGTAAAATCCAATTGAGCCCACATAAGATTATTTAGGTGCTAGGAATTGGGATGAAAAAAAATAACAATATAACCAATTACGAAAAATATAGAAAACAATCATAGAAGCAAAAGAAGAAAATATTTTCGATTACTATATGAAAATGTGCATCTCACGTGCGACTTTTGTGCATTTTACGTGCCACTTCATGAGATGCTCATAGTCCCCAAGTTTGTGGATGATTGCATCCATGTGTGTCAAAAGGGGTCATTCCACAATAAATTATCACGATTAAAGACAAGTTCAAGAGATGGAAGCATACTTACCCATTGATGGAACATAGAAAAAAATGAAATAGGATCGCTAATGTGATATTTGGTCTTATCCTCAATGGGCAATAAAAGAGAATATTATATAATCTTGAAGTCTACTCAGCTCTGAATGGTTGATATGATGAGCAACAAAAGGCTAAGATAGCGGTGTACAATGCGCCTTTTTTTTATTTACATACCACATTGTGATACTCAATGCTAGCACAGAACACACAACACCCTGAAATTTAATGATGATTAACATTATCTTTTTACAAAACATTTCCCACATTACTAATGCTCAAAGAGTCATAATAAAACAACTCCATTATTTGATAAAATTTAGTCAATGTATGGTATACATATTGCATAGAGAACAACGATTATTTAGATCTTGTGTTTTGGTGACTAAGCAGCAAGATTGTGCGTAGAAGTTGCACCGATGATCGCACATTTCGTGCTAGCCATGAGAGATATTAGGATCGTGGTAATGTAAGGAGCTTTAAATATACGACTCAATTTTGCATAAATTTGTTACAAAATGAGTATTAGGAAATTAAAGCAAAAAGAATGAAATGTTTCACTGACTTGTATAATTAACCAAAATGTTGAACTGGAAACACCGCAAAAAGGAAGGAAAGACACTAATAAGGAGTGATTGTGGTGGTGGGATGAAATGTTCTTTGTAAATCGCCAATGAAAGTGTGAGTTACTACCGGCAATGGTGCGCCCCATCAAAAAGGAGAGCATCATCGCTCCGCCCACGCATAATAATGTGCCAATCACTTTGGCTCCCCCGATTTTCGTCTTAATGTTGAATGATTCTTGCCTATCAAAAATTATTTAATAGATTATACAAAAACAGAGTATAGTCAAAAAATAAGAACTTAATTGTATTTTGCATAATAATGCCGAACAAATAGACTAAGAATATAAATGGTAGGATACCTGAATATTAGGGCGAACACAAATGTGAGGGCTGGAAGTGTATTTGCCATTGCACTCGAGATAACATTATTTGAAATGTTCAAGCCCAAATAAAAGAAGGCTTGACTGATGAAAGCCCTGCACAATCCAATTGAGCCCAAATAAGATTATTTAGGTGCTAGGAATTAGGATGAAAAAAATAACAACATAACCAATTACGAAAAATATAGAAAACAATCATAGAAGCAAAAGAATAAAATATTTTCGATTACCTATATGACTCGACCATGAGGGTTGGTTGTGGAGTGGTCATGCACTACTACGAATCAAAGGACGATCATGAGTCGACCTCACATGGTCATGCTCCAGTCACAAGTGATTCACTTGATCATGTACTAGTCATGAGCGACCATGAGTCAATCCTATACAATTGTGTGTTGGTTGCAAATCGACCGATTCTACGTAACTACATAATAACTAAGAGCCAACCATGGACACTTGCGATAGACCATGGACTAGTCACAGAACATTTGTGGATTCACTCGACAATCTTGTTGCCGGCTATGAGCTAGGCAATGAGCCCTACTACTCGATCGTGTGCCAAGCACAAAGCTTGGCTTTGTGCTAAGCCAAAATTAGCCATGGAGCCCTTTAGATAGGCACAATGCTCGACCATGTGACCGATCAAGACCGGCCATGTGCCTGGCCAACTCGACCATGGAGCCGGTCAATATTGACCATAGAGCCCATGTGACAAGCCACTAACTTAGTTGCCTAAGAAGACTAGGATGCAACTAGAATTACCCAAGCACAATTTAGCCCCGAAACTTGGCCCGAATCATGTAGTCGATGATGGAAGAACATGAGAACCTTCTATCAATGATGTTAGTACTTCTAATGGCCTTATTTCCATGTTTAGCTTGCTCTTTGGAAAAGAACAAAAGAGAGGATTCTACAATAGCGTAGTATAAAAAAAAAAAGAAACTTGGAGAGCAATTTGGGTAATGTGAACTCATCTAAGCCTAATGATTGCACAAAATCTAGGCAATTAATGAGAGAGGTGAGTCATCTAGCTTAGGTGTCCCTCGAAAGAATAGACCATAATGACACCTAAACTAAGACTTGGAGAGCAAGTTATCCATTCCATCATTACAAAACTTAGGTGGCCCAATAAAAGAAGGAATAAGTGTGGCCCTTGGCATTAGGATTGCCACCTCTTCCTCTTTAGCCTTGCCACCTTCTCAACTATTAGGTGAATTGCAAGTGTACAATATCTACAAGTAATAAAGTGATGAGTAAATATCATTCCCACTAAGATTGTCTCTAATTATCTAATTACTTACCGAAGGTGATCAATCCAAAGAATTAGCTAATCGAGTTGAAAAGCAAGTAAAAAGTGAACTAAACCAATTAAAGGACTAAAATATAAATGAGCCAAAACTTAAAGGATTCAAAAGCTAATTAAAATTACAAAGTAAACCTAATCTAAAGCAAACCAAAAATTAACAAGGCAAATTATCAAGATTTTAACCAAGATCACAAAGTGTTAAAGCATCCAATTTCACTTAACCAGTCATAATCAATTCTCTTAACTTGTCATGCAACAAATTAATTCCCAATTGTATTGGTGACATTTTCCTAAGTTAGATTATGAGTTGTTCTCGGTCTAATAGTCCCTAATTAGGTATGTTAACCTACACTAACTTTAGGTGAATTTAAATTACCTAAAAACATTAAGTTCATGTGAAACTTCCCGGATTCAATCTAAGTAATCCCAACTTAGATATGCTATTGCAACCACACAAACAACCTAATGTATATTGACCTAAATTTAATTTATGGTTCAATATCACTAGTGCACATGCATACAATCTCCACCCAATATTATGCATACATCGAAAATAATTTAAAAGTTGGCCAAACTTCTAAAAGCATTAAGATCATGACAAAAAATGCTACAATCAAAGTAATTATATTGCATGAGCTAGTCTTGAAAATCAATTAATCATGGTTAAGATCAATTGTAGCTCTAACAAAAGAAATTTAGAACATAGTTAAAGCTAAACAAACAAACAAAATTAAAGAGAACATAATGCTGAATTAAAACATATTCACCAAGTTGAGTTACAAGGAGGTTTGAGTCTATCTCTTCTTTCTCTCCTTAACATGTGCCAACTCCACTAATAAAATAGAAAAATAAATGCTAACTCAAAAAACCTTAAAGGTGGCGGCTCCATGGCTCCACTGGATTTGAAATATGCAGCATAAGAGGGGTTTATATAACCTCCAAAAATCTGCCCTAGGTCAGCCCCTCATTAAGTCTTGAATAAGACTCTTCACCAAATTAGGGATTTTTCTTCTTAAGATTCCTAGTCTTGATTTTCTTGGGACCTAGCCTCAATTATGGTCAAAACCTCCAAATTTCTGGTCTTGGCTAATTTTTTTTCTTCAAGACAAAATATTCTCAAAAGATACTGAAATATTATGAAAGTTGTCGAGACGTAAGGACTGATTTGCAAATTTAGTACAGATACATGGGAAAATCATGCATATGGTCCTGGCGTGTTTTGCATATGGTGTGCATGGTCACTTATAAATTCGAAAGTCATATTTCCTACAAAATTCAATAAAATTACATGAGTAGAAAATAAATTCACCCAAAATTCATCAAAACTTAGAAATTATCAAGTTTAATCTAGCAAAAATACTCTATCTAAAATATAGTTATCAATTACCCCTAATTTAAATATTTGCTAGTCCTTGAGCAATTCCACATCATCATCATGATGTGACAATTAATGGTGCAAGTCAAAACTTACCGCCAATATCATCTTTTCAAACACAAAATATTTATTATCCTTCAAATAGGAAAAGGGCCAAAACAAGTGATAAATGGGCTATTAGGATAGTTGAGAATACAGAGAGTTTTGGTACTTTCTTGGAAAAAGCTCACGAGAGGATGGAGATGATTGCTAGCCACATTTGACATATTAAGGATTTGGATAATGATAAGATAAAATTAATTAGAATCTTCTTCATATGTCCCTATATACAATGGATAAAATAAAATTATGTTGAAAAATTGTGAAGGATTTTGAGAACATTCATATTTTTTTTTTTTGGAAGGAGATGACAAGAAGGCATTTATGGACATGTTTCTCCAAGATATGATAGAAGAGAAAGATTGACGATTTGGGATCATTTGTTTTCTAAGGGTGCTATATTTCATGAAGTCTAGAGCTTGGTTTATAGTTTTTATGGTATTCAATGAATTAGACAGAGTTGAAGCAATGAACTCTAGTTGATTTGCATGAGTTGAAAGGGGAAAGTTGTACCTAATTTTGGGAGAATTGCAAAAAAGTCCTAAAGCTTTATTGGGGTTGTGCAATTCAGATCCTAAACCTTTTTTTTTTACCGATTCAGTCCTAAACCTTTTGCGGTGTGCCAATTGAGTCCATCAGGCCAAATTTGGCCGGCGGAGTGGCGTGGGGCGTGGCCGTGCGGCACCGGCGAGAATATTTTAATAATTTTTTTATTATTTTCCGAATTTTTTTATTTTTTCCGAATTTTTTATTGTTTTTTTAATTTTTCTGTTTTTTTTCTTTTTTTTTTTTCTCCCCCTCCCCCGCCGGCGCGTGGCCGGCCGGCTCCGACGAGGCGCGGCCCCGCACGAGGGCCGCGAAGCCTCGCGGCGGCCGCCGAGGGTCGCGGCCTCCGTCGGGCCAGCCACCCTCGCCGGCGGCCTCACCTGCACCGGGGCGAGGCAGGGGGCCGCGGCGAGGCGGCCTCGCCAGGGCCCGGCCGCGGGTGAAGCGGCCTCGCCGCGGCCGACAAGGCCATGGCGACCTTCGCCCGGAGCCCGCCATGGCCTCGCCCGCCGCGGCGAGGCCGCCTTCACCCGCGGCCGAGCCGTGGCGAGGCCGGCCTCGCCCGATCCGGGCGAAGCCGCCTCACCGCGGCGGCGCCCGGATCGGGCGAAGCCGCCTCGCGGCGGCGGCCCGCCAGATCCGGGCGGCGGGCTGCGACCCTCGCCGGCGGCGCCCGGCGGGTGAGCCGCCTCGCCGCGGCTGGCTCGCCCAGATCCGGGCGGCCGGCCGCGACCTCGCCGGCGGCCGTAGGTGCAGGCGAGGTCGCCGGCGAGGGCTTCGCGGCCCTCGCGCGGGGCCGGCAGCCTCGTCGGCGGTGGCCGGCCCGCCGGCGGCGGCGGGGAGGGGGAGGGGAGGGGAGAAAAAAAGAAACAGAAAAATTAAAAAATCAATAAAAAATTCGGAAAATAATAAAAAAATCAAAAAATTATTTAAAAATAAAAATAAATTATTAAAATATTTCGCCGGCGCCGGCCGGCGTCCACGTCAGCTCCGGCCGGCCAAATTTGGCCGGATGGACTCAATTGGCACAATCGCAAAAGGTTTAGGACTGAATCGGTCAAAAAAAAAGGTTTATGACCGAATTAAGACAACCCCAATAGGTTTAGACTTTTTGGCAATTCTCCCGAATTTTATAAGTAGTAGATTTCTTATGTAGTCTCTTTGTTGTTTTCAGACAATGAACAACATTGAACAATATTGTTTTTGCTATTTATTGGAATCAAATGTTTTTATTAAATGTTTTATTTCTTGTGAAATTTGGAGCTTTATTCATAGTTACTCTGATATGTGTCTACTCTAGAGCATTCTCATAAAATCTTGATATAGTCGGAGTTACAGTAAATAACAATGATAGTGGATATTCTAACTTCTGAGGCATCATGTTCTGTAATGGCACATCCAACAATAGCTTTTTTTCAAAGGGGGTATGGCCAAGATTACTAGACCCGGATGCTTTAGCGCACCAATGGCAACTGCAATAGTGCATATCCTCCTCATGTGCATCACTTATGGCCATTTGTTGCCTTGGGTTTGATTGCTGTGTTGTTTGCCTTTGGCTTATGATCAAGTCTCAAGGTTGCTCACCATTTGATTTTTTTGGATCTCTGTATTTTTCTTGTTAATCCCTTCACCATTGTAATTTGTTTTATGTATGTTGGTCATTTTGCCACCCATAATAATCAACTACAAAGTAATCTCTTTATTTTGTACCTAATACATGTTGAAGAGTTAGTCATTAGCACGATCCACTTATATGAAATATACACATCAAAGTGTTTTTTCAATTATTGGATGATAAAGAGTAAAATTGTTCTCAATGATTTTTTTCTAACAACATGGTATGGAGAAGACTTAAGCTAAGCAAGCAGAAAATTGCTAAGCGTGATATGGACGAGAAAGAGCAAGTTTATGAGTCTAATTTTATTTTATCTTTTTTGCAATGAGGTTCAAAAGTCTAATTATAACTGCACATGTTTTCAAATATATTTGTGCTTGGGAATGATATTTTTATGATAATAAAATTGATATTTTTTCATGAGAAAATTTCAATATAAAGGACTTTAGTGCCTTCATTTTCTCAAATAAAGGTTTGATATAACGGTCATGACCGAGGGTTATCGTTGCGATGTCCTAGGCACGTTGCCATCACGTTTCCTTTTATCTTTGATTATGAGCATGCAGAAGAGTACTTATAACACAATCCAGACAACAACATTCAAGTAGCTAGGAAAAATACTTTACAAATACATGCCACTTTGTACTTTTTATATTACATCGGTACATTTACAAGCCTTTTCTACATGCCTTTTTCCTTTTTACATCACACTACAAGTATCCTCGTAGATTGAGGAATTCCTTGCTCCTCTAGCGAGGCTACGACATCAAAATTAGTATCCATCCCTACAATTCTAAAAAACAACGAAGTGAGTCATGGATTCAGTAAGTAAACTTACTAATCCTCGTATCAAAGGATACCTCACCGTCAAACATTACATCACACTACAAGTATCCTCGTAGATTGAGGAATTCCTTGCTCGTCCAGCGAGGCTACAACACCAAAATTAATATCCATCCCTACAATTCTGAAAAACAACGAAGCGAGTCATGGACTCAGTAAACAACTTACTAATCCTCGGATCAAAGGATACCTCGCTATCAAACAAGCACATGAACATAATAGCGTCAAATGTCAGTGGCAAATTAATAGCAAATAATGAATATGATAGGATAGAAGAATTTCTGATTTTAAATCTACAATTTACCAAACAATAGTTGAGAAGAAAAAATGTCACAAAAAACCTCAAATTATGCCACTTGCAACAAATTTATCTTGAACTTGATTGTGACACTAAAATCCTAAATTATGCTACTTGTAACAAATTTATCTTGAAGTTTTTGTGACATTAAAGACATTAAACTATACCCATTATGACATATTTACTCAAAATTTTCTTTTTTGACAAAAAAAGTCATAAACTTGTACTCGTATGACACATTTACCTCCAAACTCTTTAGCCAAAGGATATTTTCGTCTTTTTCATTTCTTCTCTTTTCTCTCAAGGGAAGCTAACAATGGCCATCCTCATCGGTGGCATCGGAGTCAGGCGAAAGTCACCCTTTCTTGGGTTGCTCGCCTAATGTCGATGAGGGCAACCCTCGCCTAAGTTAGGTAAGGGTTACCCTCACCAGATCTAGCGAAGGTGAAGGCAGCCCTCGCCCGACTCAGACGAGGGCCGCCCTCGCTAGCCTAGGCGAAGGCAACCCTTGCCCAACTTCAACACCGATGAGGGTGACCCTCTCGGCTTCCCTCCGCCGGCCATGGTGAAGGGAAGAGAGAAGAAAGGGAAAAAAGATAAAGAAAACGATAAAAGATAAAAGATAAAAATGCCCTTTCAACTAAAGAGTTTATGGGTAAATGTGTTATACGAGTACAAGTTGAGAGTTTATAATACATATATTACAAATGGCATAATTTGAGATTTTTAATATTTCAAAAAAAAAATTTAGGGAAAATTTGTCACAAATTGTATAATTTAAGATTTTTTATGACATTTTTACATATAAGAACGAGAAAGATTTTCTCTCCCATATCATTTAGTGCTAATCAGATTATAAAGGGAAAATGTCACCAAAAATCCTAAACTATGCTTTCTGTGACAATTTTACCTTGAACTTTTTTTTGTGCACTAAAAATCCCAAACTATGCGCATGTGATAATTTTACTCCGAACTTTTTTTTGTGCCACCAAAAACCTTAAATTATGCTATTTGTGACAATTTTACCCTGAACTATATTACTCATAACAAATTTATCCCAAACTTTTTTGGGCTGAAGGGCATTTTCGTCATTTTCTATTTTTTTTCTATTGATTGGAGGAAGTCGGCGAGGCAACCCTCGCCAGCGTCGGGCGAGGGCCGCTAGAGCCTCACCTGACTCCGACATCGGCGAGGGCGACCTCGTCGGCTTCCCTCGGTCGAGAGAAAAAAAAAAAGAAAAAAAAAAAAAGAAAAGGACGAAAATGCCCCTCAATCAAAAAGTTTGAGGTAAATCTGTCACAAGTGGTATAGTTTGGGATTTTTGATTATACAAAAAAATTCACAGTAAAAATCACAAATGGCATAATTTGGGATTTTTGGTGATAAAAAAAAATTCATGGTAAAATTGTCACAGATAACATAATTTAGAGTTTTTGGTGACATTTTCCCGATTATAAATATAGATGACCAAACTCAGCCTAACAAGTGCCGGGGAATTTGGTTTGAAAAAAAGTTGGGAATTTTGTATTTTTTATGTTTTTTTTTATGAAAAATTGATAGCAAAATTAATGGAGTGACAAAGCAAACAGAATATCGGGACATCAAAACCTGATTTTTTAGAGCAGTTCTTGCACGATCCTCCCCCAAATCGAAATGCAAGCCCTAATCTCATTCCCATTTTTCAATCGGAAATCGTCTTGAAAAGACTGAGTAGCGGGCAAATCAGCCCCCTTAAACCACACAAATCCAGCGATATTCCTTCTCCGATCTTAATACAGGCTGAAGAGACTGGAGGATTCAGAGACTTTTGCCTCCGCTTTGCGATTTTTAGGTGAGCCTTTCTTTGAATTGGACTAGGATGTGCAGTTTGAGAGATGCGTTTGCGCATTACTGAGTTATAAAGTCTGATGTCCGGGTTGGATGGGGCTTCATGGCAGGAATCCGGATGAGAATTGGTTCGAAATTGCGCCTGAATTGATCATTTTTGGTGAAAAATTTGTCATTTGTGTCAGTAATGGCGAACGGGTATGACGGCGCAATAGTTGATGATGGCGCTATGTGCTTTATGAGCGTGTAGCATCCATGGTGCGTAACAGGTTCCACCGCCATTAGTCTTGCATGACGGTTACTACGTGCCTTGATTTTATTTCCTTGGCTGCTATCAATTTTTAGACGTTCATAATAGGTATGATGGTGATATGTGCTTTATAAGCGTGTAGCGCCTGTGGTGCATAATAGGTGCTGCCGCCATTACTCTCGAGTGACGGCTGCTATGCGCCTTGATTTTATTTCCATAGCTGCTGTCAACTTTTAAACGTTCATTGCAATGTGACAACTGGTTCTCCCATTTTAAGGTGTTGAAATAAACTTTGGAGTTCTGTATGGAAACCTCTTATCTGTTTGTCTCTTTATCCTGGTTCATTGTCGTTGCATTAGAGTTTCATCTGCTAATGGGTTTGTGTAATATGCATCTATAGTTACCACAGTGACAACTTATAAGTACGGCAACCTAAGTGTAATAAATAGGATTGCGATTCTCAAGTTGGGTTATTTATGCTGACTAGGTATCCTTCCTCCTGCAAGCATGCAAGAAGCTTCATGCTGCAAGTTTTGATTTGGAGAGTTTCTCATTCTTATGTCTTGCTTGTCGTGAACTGCACAGTGGAACTATAAAGGCGTTCTTTGGTTTGAGGATTGAAGAACAGCGTACACCAATTTTCTCACAGGTTATTCAGGTGCAAAATATTAAGCTGGATTGCCCTTCTTCAGTGATTGGGTTGTATGCTTTATTCTGAGCCTGTCATATGTGTGGCTCAAACCTGGTGGCAGAAACTCGAGAGATGTGCCCCAAATGTGAAGAAGATTCTGCTAATGGCTGTTGCAAAACCGTTCCAGTTGTGGAAAATAGAAGGCATGCTGATGGTTCATGCTCTTCAAGTATTTTGAGAGATGCTCCTATGTCAAATCTAAGTACAATTTCTAGAAATTCCTTTCTGGATCATGTATACAAGAGAAGAAAGCTACGACAGGGTTCTGACAGCATTGTCAATGAACAGATGGACATGAAAAGAAGAGGGAATTCTATTTCTGCCAATTGTTCTTTTGGTCCTTCAATCACAGAAAAGGAGCCTTCACTAGGTTGCTTGTCCAAACATGAAATTGTTGCTGCTGGAGAACCAGTCCCATCTCTGGTGGTTGATAGCCATCCCCATGTATCAGATTCTGAACCTTTCTCTAAAGACAAAGTCCTGGAAGAATGTGGTCCCAGTGAAGCATCAATAGGTAGAATGCAAAAAGTAATTGATGTTGATAGTGTAAATGACAGTTGTTCATCAAAATCAAACACGGAACTTACCTCAACTTCCCTGAGAGCAGAAGTTGATGAGACTTGTGAATGTTCCTCTTCTAGTGTAACCCTTATGGAGGGAAGAAGTGATGTCCCCTTAAGGGAAAATGATATCTGTATCTCCATCCTTAGAAGCCAGGGATTGCTTGAAAGAACTTGCTCAACACCAACTCATGCCTTTGAAGATACCGTGTGTCACGGGAGTGACTGTAGCAGTGCTTGCTCCTGCAAATCTTGTGGTCACAATGATACAGCACTGAAAATGCTAATATGTGATCATTGTGATGAAGCATTTCACTTATCTTGTTGCCGTCCTCGTATAAAAAAGATTCCAGTGAATGACTGGTTTTGTCCCTCTTGCTTGAGAAAGAAGCACATCGCTATCAAGCAGACAGCCACCAAGAAATCAACTAAAACTATTATTGAAACTGCTAGAGGCAAAAGTGCATCTGCTGTGGACGATTCAAATCCAATAGCATCAATGTTAGAAGATGATGAGCCATATACAACTAGCGTTCGTGTTGGCAAAGGTTTCCAAGCTGATGTTCCTGAATGGAGAGGTCCTCGAAAAGAGTAAGTTTCTTTATTGTCATTTGAACCCGGTATTAGATTGAAAGTAGTTACAAGTGCAACAATGTAAGTTTAAGATTGCAGATATATGATAGAGATTGTACTTTTTAGAACTTCGTCCTCCCTTGGAGAAATCTTAAGTTATGAGCTACAGCCTGCCTCGTTCCCACTTGATCTGTACCTAGGAGTACCCTAAACGCAGGAAACCTTGTTCACATTGCCTATGATTAAATCATTTTATTCTTTTCTAGTTTGAGAGCTCTGCTCATACTTGTGAGACATGCATGTTCCATCCATGGAGGCAGTCATCTCTATGATCTGTGTAGCTAGGTCCAATCTTATGATATACTCAGTAGGTTTAAAATTACTCAGCAGTAGTGAACATTTTGTCTGATTTTCCTGTTTTGTTGTCATATAACCAATATGGAAAACCAAATAGTTGTCCTTTTTATTATGGGTTGAAGTATCTTTGCTCATTCTGAAGATCCAAATTGAAGCGTGTGAAACAGATATGTTTGATGTTTACTTGATTAGACACTATAGTCGCCTATACGGACGTGTTATCTTTACAATAAGTTTTAAGTTTTGGAGTAACTCAAGTGTCAAGAGCCATATAGTGAAAATTCACATTGCATAAGAGCTGACATTTATCAATTGCATCCTTTTCCTGCATCTTAATTACCTTCTAAACTTCCATAGAAGAGGGTTGTTCATGGTCACGTTGAAAAAACTGTTTTTTACCTCCTTGCCTCTCATTGGAAATTAGAGGCCATGGTGGCAAATGTGCACTAACAAGAAAATGAATTGAGAAAGTATTTCAAATGAAGTGATTGGATCGGCAAGTGATTTTTTTATTTAGGCTACTAACCAAATGGCTAATTTATGTCTGGGATCTTTCATTAGTGTATATCTCTTCTTGGGATCTGCAAAAAGGCAATCCTTGCAGGGACATGGCAGCTTTGATGACAAGTGATCAGTTCCTAGCTAGACATCTTTTCTTGTTTGTGTCTTAGATCTCCACAGTAACATTCCCGCGTGGGCTGTGACATACTTCTTTTTAGCGACTGCCGTCCTCTTTTAGTGAACTGGAATGTCAGCCATTGATTTTCATTGCTGAGTTGGAGCCTTTGGATGCTGATTTTCCGGTGAAATGTCCTTCAGATTTAGGTTCCTCTTGTGAATGAGTTAAAGGAACCCGCAATTGATTCCGCTTACCATTCTTGCATCCTCATTGGAAAAGTGAATGTCCTCTGTGTCCTTCCACCATAAAGTTTCTAGTGATGCTGAAAGTTCTTAGAACAAAGCTTTGGAAGGGATGTTTTTAGTGTTGCTTATCATTAGATAGTGCTAAATTGCCTTCTGGATGATTTTAGAAATCCCTTCCACCTTTTTCTTGTATATTTCCAAATCCCTTGTCTAAGGTCTCTTTCTTGACCATGAGAATCTAACTAGGCTCTTTTACAATACTTTGGAATAGACCATCTCCTATGGTCAAACTTGGTTGAGAAATGCTACAGTAAATTTGCAAGAGGTGCCTCATTAAATAAAGTATTAGCTTTTGAGCACTTACAACTAGAACAGGAAGCTTATCCTATTAAGTGGGGTCAGTGATATGAATATAATTGTGCAATTACTTTGACTTGTATAAAGTATTTTGTAAGTAGTAAATACTCTAGATCTTTCTTTATTGTCTCCTTCCCTATCCCTCTAGGTCTTCTCTTTTACTTTTAACCTAAATCTCCATCCTCAGATAATGAGTAAATCATCTTAAAACTTATTCTTTCTGCTGATAGATTCATTTCTGGTCTTATTGTTTGTGTCCACATATGTGATGAAGCATTTTCGTTCCCTCTATACTCATTTTGTGCACATGTTGATGCTTAATTGCCCAACACTCCGTCCATAAAGCATCGCTACCCTCAATTGTTGCCTTATAGAATTTTTCATTAAGCTTAAGTGGCATTGGAGAGTTACATAAAACACCAGATAGACTTTCTACATCATCCATCCTGCCTGTACTCTATGGGTGAGATCTTCATTGATTTTCCCATCTTTTTGAGTGCTTTAAAATATTTTGTTTGACACTCAGATACCTGTGATCTTTCTCAAGTTCGAGTCTTTTGACCTATAGAAGTGTGCATTCGATCTTCCATGTCTTTTTGCAACCAACTATTGAACAGGGTAAATCACAAACTACATAGTTGGACAAAGCACTCTTTAATTACACATTTGACAAGTACGGACTTTTCCTATATTGATAAAGTTCTCTCAAAATTTGCGAGGATAAGTTTCTCTATCCTGTCGGATGTACTCTCTTTTAATAGATTAACTTTTAACCTTAGTTGCTTTAGAGCACAAAAGAATGAGCTCATTTGATGGATGTACTATCAAAGAACGGTTGTGTCTTCTGCAGACAAAAGTGGGGAGATTGAAATTCTCATGCTACTGTGATCTGCTTTAAACCTCTCTATCAGAAGAGACCGACATCATTTATGCAATAAGAATTGGAGTGTGTAATCAAAATGAAGAGTGAGGGAGATAATGGAAAGCCACTAGCACGCCAATTAATTATAATTGAAAGGGGTGCTGTTCAAATATACTGTGATGTCCACTGACATCACTTTTTCCAAATTCCATTGTTTTTAGTACCTGGCCAAGTAGGTCCCTAGCCCCATTGTCATAAGCCCTTTCCATGTCAATTTAACATATCTTTTTGCTTCTAATTCAAATAAATTACGAGATTTTTTGGCTGATTGAATTGCTGGTCTGTTCCAAAAAAGGTGATAAATAATGCTTGCGCTAGTAGGTTGAAGATGGCAATTGCTAATGACAAAGACTATTTCTCTGTATGAGAATGCATTTGTCCTTTGAAGACAAGCCTTGTTGAGTGCCTCTGAAGCAGGATCAAGGCCAGTTCCTAGAATTGTTGATAGATTAGACATTAATAACTATATTATATTCGTTTTTTTCCTACTGCATCTCTTGCTGTATGATACGCCTGCTATCTTCTTTCCCCGTATTGGTAGTGTACGTCAAGGCGACCCTCTAACCTCCTCTTTTTAGTTTTTTATGGCAGCATGAATAGGTTGATTCCCAGATGAGTGTAGGGGAGAAATCTATGTGGTTTTAAGGCTGATGAAGTGAGGATGATGGAGTTCGCATCTGATGCCTCTAACATGTGCATATTATAGTAGTTGTCTACTGCCTCTTACAAATGCAACATGTAGAGTACAATTTTTTTGAATGATGAGGTTTATGAGGCTGTAATGAAGGATGCCAATATGTTGCAAAGATAAGGCAATGATGAGTACTTGCAGCAGCAGTGAAGGCTGTGGCAAATAAAAATAAACTTTAATAAAATGGCATTCCTTTATCGCACTTTTGGAAAGCCCTTGAAAAACTTTCAGTTTGGTTTGGGATCCATTTTGGAAAAGGATGGAGAGATTGATAGAAATTGTCATTTTTAGGATGGGTGAAACGCAAGTGTGTAAAGTTTCTTGTCAGATGCCCCCTGTTTTTAAGGAAAAAATTATGTATAGAGCAATCACATGAGCTTAGCCACAAGGAGTATGCTATGCCTAGTATAGGATATTCAAAATGGACAAAGTTAGAGATGTGTTTAGCGGGGCAGAAGTTGAAGTGGTCATAGCAAAGCGTAAAGTTGTTCCACTTTTTTGCCATTAGATCTCATTTAGTGAGAAAATGCAATCTTATGGTGAGGGAGTAGTTTGACAGGGAGGAGGTCCAAGAAGATTGGGAAGACTGTATAGATGGATGGATGGACCTCAATTTTTTTTTTTTAATATGTAGTGTGAATTGGGATTTTACTGGGAATAGTGGTGGACCAAGTTGCAATTCCACCATGTACATTGTTTCTTTGGACATTCATGATTCACTGATATTTCCATAGTTATGCTTCCACCATCAATAGGCACGACATGATATTTTCCTTGCCTAGCTAAATGTGTGAGGACCACATCGAATTAAACAATTTCCCATCTAACTGGGTCTCCTTAATTAGAATCAAGGCAATATTTGGTTTCCATGAAAGGTGAGTAGAGGATAAAATTGAATATAGCCTATGAATTGACAAGCTGATTGACAGGAAAAAAAGACTTTATAGGGGAGGTAGTAGTTGAGCCTACATAAAGGACGGCACATGGCATACATGATTCTTTTGGGGCTTATTTTTCTCTGACGTGTATGTGAGAATTATCCTATGTTTTGATGTTGTAATGTATGGTGAGGTTTTATTGATGCATATTATCTATCTTAATGGAAATTATGGAATGACCTTGCGGAGGAATGACTGGTGTCCAACTTGGTAATGATGTCTAAGCACCTGTCTGGACATAACACCACATGCACATGGGTGCAGAGCACTCACTTGATGTGTAATTTGAATATCAGACTCATCTGCTCAAAAGATGGGGACATTAGTCCAGTCTTTAGTATCTATTATTTCATTAAGCCCACCAGATAATGAACTTATTTTATCATAATCTCAATGTCCATGATACTATGAAAATAACGGACATAATTTACAATCGAAGAAATTCTTAAACACCACCGAACAACATAGAAACTTGTAAATTTCGCTGGAGTGATAAAAAAAAAAAACTTTTTATGGTCATAAAAATGTGACCTATGAGATTTAACTGCTCCTGGCAGATAGGTTTATGTTTGATCTCAACATCCTTGCTTCAAGATTCCATTTTGGTTTTGCCAGATCCCTATTGAGGAACAGAATAACCAGCTTCAAGTGGGCCAGAGTGAATAGAGCACCGACATTCATCTGTACCCCACACCTTCAGCCTAGTCTATGACTAGGTAACATGATTGTAATATGGCAAGCTTAGTTTGAAAAGGCAGATTGTGTTGAAAGATAATACACAGAAGCTACTAACAGTGCTTGACTGACTATCAGTCTAACTTGCAGTAGATGTGTATTTGTCACCACTTGTTGATGTCCTTGGTTTAGGTAATTTGCCATTTGATGCTGATGGCAATATTGGTGAAGATAATGTTACTGTTTTTGTCACTCTATCAGTATTTTAAGTTTAGTAGCATGTGTTCTAGACTTTTGTATGCTTTGCTAGAGAGGATTCTCTCTATTTTTCTTCAGTTTGCTTTTTCAAGTTTATATAGCTGCTAAAAGCACGGATATCTGGATATTATACAGTGACATCAACATGGTTGAGGAACCGCCAGTACTAGATCCTTCAGCGTATGCCCATCAGCAAGTAAGGCCCCACTTCTCTTTATTCTTGTTGCATGTTGTTCTGTTGGCAATATCAGTTGATAAGTTCTTTATTTCTTCACGAAGGATTTGAACTCAAGCAAGCCTTCTAGGCTCAGCTCCATTGGCAATTGGCTTCAATGTCGGAAGGCAGTTGATGATGCACAAGGTGTTAATGGAAATATATGTGGAAAGTGGCGCAGGTGAGCCTCGTCTTTTTTTAAGGTTATGATGTGATACTCTTCTACAATTCATTCCATACACGTTCTTATATTTCACCTCAAACACCCCAATGTTCATCTTAAAAGAAAAGGGAGAAATAAAATTGGGCGGTGGAGAGTTTAAAAAGTGTCGAGATCAACCTTGATGAGGTTCATTGGGCTCAGACTCTGGCTTGGGCATTGGTAGGCCAAGCTAGTGTGTCAATAACAATAATCAGTTGTAGGGAATCTAGATTGTTAGAATTAATCATCTACATAATGGTATTTAGCTTTATTACTTGTTTTAGCTGTTGAGTCTAATTGTGAGGGCTATATATATTTTTATATATATATGTTCAGTGTCTACATGTTATTTTCATACTGAGAACTGAATACAATCAAATTCCTCTCTCTCTCTCTCTCTCTCTCTCTCTCTCGAATTTCCTCTTCTCCTTCTATTCTTTATCGCTACCCTTCTCTTCTGCTTAATCTGCATCGCAAATTCATCTCTATCTCTTGTCGCATTCTGATCATTACAAATTGGTTTGGAGCTGTTCCAAACCTGTGATGACTGTGGAAGCCGCTGACCAGTTCAGAGACTTGGAGAATTGATTTGAAAATGTGGGTTTGTTGTGTCTTTCATGGACGAAACAGGGCAGAGGCTTGAGAAGTTCCATAACAACACCATGGCGAAGCTTGACCTAATATTGGAGTTGTGAAGGGCTCGATATGGTATTGACCAAGAGGAGAATCATCTAACTGAACCCAAGCCTTCAATGGAAGAAGGGAAAGGATTGGTACTTGAATTGAAGCCGGTTCTCAACTGCGAAAACTCAATGGCTATCAATTTAACTATATCCGAAGGAGCAGCTGCAGTGAAATGTGATTTCCCAATTTTCAAGGCAAATAATTCTGTGGATGGGGTAAAAGTGAGTGAAGAGCATCCAAATGCACGTTAGATGTATGACAAAATGAAAAGGGAAATTCCATTGAGACATTTGATAGGGAAGGCCCTGAAATGTAAGTGTAATTGGGCACTCGGAGGGATTCATCAATCTGGAGTTGCTGGATGCCTCAGGCCTTCCATGCTTCAATAGATATGTGGATTAAAGGCATGCAAGGCAGCTTCATGATTGTAATGCCTTATGATTACTCGAGTTTCACAACCCTGTTTCTATGCCTCATTTTGTGGGAATAAACCAATCAGTATATTTTCTTAACTACCAAGGAACTCTTCTTGGTTGTGCATGGGTTCTGATGGAAAAATGCTTTTCTGGCGAAAGGCTGAGAATTGGATGTGAGCTTGAGGTGCACGTGTGAATGTCTTTGACTGGTATGTGCATAAAATGCGGTGGGTTTGGAAATTGACCCAAGTAGTTTGAATTCCTGAAAGTGGCCCTTGATCTGGAAATGCTATGTTAATTGGGTTTAAATAAGTGGGAAACTATGAGGAGAGTCATCTTAGGAAATGGGAATGTTGATATTTGATCCAGGTGGTAATAATGTTGACATTATGATCAGTGAGCCTCTCTCATGCATAAGCTAGAAAACACCTATGGGCCATTTGATTTGAGGCCTGAGATCAGGGCATAAGAGTGCACTTGAGTGACCTGGTGGAGAAAGAGATTGATAGGCTTATGGATGAGTTCTTTGCTTATTTTTGGTCAACTAAAGCTCACTCAATGACCATGAATTATGTTTGGAAATCGCTATTAACTGCACCCTAGTCTAACTATTCATGGATGCACAAAGCCAACTAGTGAATGTCTCACACACACAATGATGTTGGATACATAGAATGTGGCTGTCAGATTTTTGTACTAGCTAGTGTACACAAAGTAGAAGGTGTGCCCATGTCTTTCGAGGATTCTTCTGGCATATATAAAGACATGGACTTTGCCAATATGGTTGACTCGCATACATGTAAGAAATAATTTGTTGACTTTTGGGCCGTATCCATCGATAATTGGAAAAGCCAACATGTCCGACATCTTGTGGTTCTTGATGGAAGAGTCGAGCCCCGCTGTTAGTCACGGTTGCTGATGTATTTTGTATCTAGCGATTACTTGATGGAAAATTTTACTAGAGTTTAAAAAAGGATAAATACACTAAAAGTCCTAATATTTATCACAAAAAAGTAATTTAGTCATAAAACTTGCAAAAAGCACAATCAAGTTCTGAGTCTGAGCAATATGATGGAACAATGTGTTTGTGCATTGTGAGTCTGAGCTATGGAAAGAAGATTTGAATGGTCTTGGATGGTATAAGAAATACTTGAAAGGAGTTACGCGAAGTATTTTCAAGACAAGGAAAAGCTCGGGTGGTGCTATATCACCTTTTGCTCTTCCTTGGAGACAAGGAAGATTTTGTCGTGGGGTATTGGCATGATCCTAAGAGTGGGCCGAGGAACCTTGACGTGGCTCGTCGGGCTTAGAGTTGAGCTTAGGCATTCATGGGCCCAGCTATTGTGTCAATAACAAGTATCAGTAGTAGGAAAATTAGTTTGTTAGAATTAATCATCTGTTATCATGCTATTTAGCTTTATTACTTGTTTAGTTGTTGAATCCAGTTCTAAGGGACATATTTATATTTTAATAAATAGATTACATAACTAATTAATAAATATATGAACATATATGTTCAGTTTCTACATCTTATTTCATAGTGAGAAATGAGTTAGAATCGAATTCAAATCTCTCTCTCTCTCTCTCTCTCTATATATATATATATTCTTTATCTCTACCATTCTTTTCCGATTAATCTGATATCGCAAATTCGTCTCTCATGTTGTCACATTCAGATCATTATAGAAAACTCTATCTAATGAAGGGTTCAGATCTAGTTATCTCTTATAACCCTAGTATCACCACAGCATATTTTTTTCAAATAATGAGTTTTATTTCTGTACTTTTAGAATATCAATTTTCTATTGAAGCTACAAGTTTACTCAGTTTTAGCCTTTGTTTTGTCTTGGTTTCATTGGACATTAAGTTCTTTCACATTAACCATTGACTTCATTTGGAGTGGCATGCCTTGTGTTACCTCTTATTGAAACTAATATTATTACACAGACTACCTAAATAGATTACAAAATTCGTAACTCTGTTAAGGAATAATGAACCTCCTGGATCAACTTGTCTTCCACTAGCTGTGGTTTTGGAACTGAGCCCATTGGTGGCTGTAGTGATTCGCTTGATGTCTGGTCAATGCATTCATTCGTAGTGATATCTATCTTGTACTTAAAATCTTACAAAATGACGTGTCTCGCAATAATTACTTAACCATTGTTTCTACTTACTGCATGATTCACCTGAGAATGTTTTTATTTTGACAAAGTTAAATATAATTTGACAGATGAGTTAACTATATTGCAGGGCACCTCTTTTTGAAGTCCAAACTGATAAGTGGGAGTGTTTCTGTTCTGTTTTCTGGGATCCGAGCCATTCTGATTGTGCTGTCCGTCAGGTAACATTAGTCATTTTTAATTCTTTTTTCATACTAGTATTATTTCTGTCCTTAAATCTGCTATTTAGCATGAGATATCTTTGTCAATGGTTTAGTTAGTACGCATTATGCTGTGATGCCTGGCCTATCTACAAGAGATGTGTGTTATTCCATGGCTACCTGCAACAGGCATTCGGTCCAGACTGGGTTCTGGGGGCATTTGCTTGGTTCAAAACTCAGCATAAGGAAATGATACATTAAAAAGTAAATGAGTGTCTACTTTCTGTCCGATCTTTTACTTTAGGAGAAATCAGCTTTAAGAATATTCTGCAAGAAAACTAGGGGGGTGAACACGCCAAAACAATTAGGAGAATACTCCAAGACGAAGCAAGACCTTTCAAGATTAAAGTGTGAAATACAGTATATATCTGAAAATAACTAGAAGGAGAAACCTAAGGTTTTGAATCATGCACAAGTTTTAACTGTTGTAATTATTGGTTCCAAAAATCTTAGAACTTGCATCGAAAGATTTTGAATCATTTTGACATTGCAGGCTTCAGTTTGGTTGAAATCTAAACTCTAGAGTCTATGTTGTCTCTTTTTCCCTAATAATAGAAGAATATGCTCATTTTTTCTTGATATTGGGGATACATGTTTAATCTCAAGGTCAGTTAAGCAGTAGTACTGTTGAGTCTTCAACCAATTTATTGGCTTTTGTATGCAGTCATGTAATGTAGGACAAGTATTATATGCAACATTCTCACTCCACATTTACGAAGCTCTTAAGCATTCATTGAGTGACTATTCAGGAGGAAACTTAGAATGCACCAAGAAGAGGCATAAGTTCCAAATTTTATGTTAGGACATAATTTTGGTTCTAACAGATGGAAGGATGGATGAACAACCACAACCTCAAGCATAACCCAGAATACTTTTCCAGGGTTTTTGTGGTTACTGAATCCTGTTCTGTAAGCCTTCATACTTGTCGGGAATAATCGTAGAATGTTTTAACAAAGTTCTAGGGTTGGATATGCTGTTTACACACCAATAAGATCTATATCCTAATCATTATCCAGTAAATGCTACAGTAAAGCCCTGGGGATCCCCATATCAAAAGAAATCATTGAATCCATTGGCCAGGGGAAAGCTTTTTCTCTGTCTTACCATCGTATTCTCCTCTTTAGGTTGTCACCATTGGGAATTTTTAAATATTATTTGAAGAACTAATTATGAGCTTTGTAGATCAGTCCCTGATACACGGTTCCTTCTCTCATCTTTTACTTCAGGAGCTGGAGACAGATCAAGTTCTGAAGCAACTAAAGTATATTGAGATGGTATTATCAGTTTCTGTCTCTTGGTTATTGGTTTGGTAGTTTTTTCACATATACATCTGTTATGTGATGTGAAATAATACTAATGCATCCATTTTGGCTGTGCAAACAATAAAAGCTATTAAACCCTTTCGATTGGGATTAGATATGGTCTAATAATTTGGTTTTTTTCTTTCTTTGTGTCTTGGTGTGTGCGTGTTGTGGGGGTTGGAGGGAGTGGGGTGCTGTAAAATGAGAGACTTATGAATTTTTTTTTTTTTTTTTTTTTTTGCTAAACATTCACAAGCAGACTACAAGAAAAGGTGATAAGAGGACAATGTACTGTTGCTTGTTCAATAATTCAGAAAGAAGCGACAGCTCAGTTGATAAATAAGAAAAGTTGTGACTGATTTTATGCTTTAGCTGGTCCAGTGAAGAGAGAGATGTTGAAAAGTGTTCTATGGTAAATTGTAAACAAAAAATGCATTCATTTTCTATTTTTGTCTTTAATTTGTAGCTGAGGCCGCGACTTGCAGCTAGCAGACGAAAGCTTGTCCTATCCAAGAGTGAAGTCTCTCCAGAACCCTTGGAGACCAACATATAAACCCTAGAAGAATGTCAATGTACATGCTTGATGATTCCGTGAGGTGTCTGTAATGCCAGCCTTGGCTAATAAATCTCTTTACACAGAAAAGCCGATTCCAATTTTGAGTTACATGTTATTGGTCCCTTCTTCCTATCCTCATTCAGCTATTGATTTTTCTCATTTTTGTTAGCTGTAGAAAGAGCATACAATTGGTCTACTTTTAGTGAGATAGGTCTTAGCGGATCATGCTTATCTAGAAATTTCTGTGTAAGCCACAGTGAGCTGTAGCCTTTACCCATTGGGGTATGTAGGAATGTATTGTGTAGATTGAAGTGTGCAATTTAGTAAAGCTTAGCGCAATGGTTCTAGTTCTTGCCTCTATTCGTTTCGTAGAAAATAACTTCTAAAAAAACGTTTTTCAAATTTTTTGGTATTTGGCTCATGGAAAATGAACTGGTCAGGGATAATATTTTTCATCAACAGAAAAAGTCTTAAAAAATAGGGGAAATTTTTCCCCCTTTTTAAGTTGGAGAAAACTTCTCCTTTTCACTTTCTTTCACTAAACATTTTTTTTATTTTTTTATTTTTTATTTTTTGAAAAAATCCAGTTTTAAAATTTTTTTTTGGGAAAACTCCAAAATAGGGTCCCAAGTGCTCTCAATTTCTCAAATGAGGGCTTGAAGTTGATTTTGTTTCAAATAAGAGCATGAAGTGTCATCATTTTTTCAAATAATGGCCTGAAGTGAAGCTTGTTTCAAATAAGGGTCTAAAGTGGTTATATCCGTTTCAAATAAGGGCCTGAGTTTCCGATGATCAATGGCATTTTTGTCATTTACTATTTTTTCTTTTTTTTTTCTTTCATTTTTTCTACTCATCTTCTTCTCCATCACTGGTGAAGCACACACAAGGTTGGGCGAGGGACACCAGTGAGGGACGGCCTCGCATGGGCAAGGCGACCCTTGCCCTAGGGGAGGTCGCCCCTCGCAGCTTGCCGCAAGGTCGGCCTCACCCGCGGCCGACGAGGGTCGCCTCGCCCTCGTCCACGACTAACGAGGACCGACCTTGCCAGATCTAGCAAGGTCGGCCTTGCTCGCAATCGACGAGGTTTGTGAGGGTGGCCAACCCTCGCCTGCAGTCGGCAAGGGCCGACCTCATGGATGGCCGCGAGGGTAGCCGACCCTTGCCAGATCTGGTGAGGTTGGCCTCACCCACAGCCGACGAGGGCCGACCTCGCGAATGGCCATGAGGTAGCCTCTTCAAGGCGAGAGACGACCTCGCCTGTCCCTCGCCCTGCCTTTTGTGGGCATTGCCGGTGGCCAGCCAGCTACCAGCGATGATGAAAAGATGAAATAGAAGAAAAAAGAAAAAAGAAAAGTGGCAAATGACAAAAATTCCCTTGATCGATTGAAAAATTTAGCCGGTCGGTGACGGGCAAAGTCAGGCCCTCATTTGAAACAAAGTCAACTTCAGGCTCCTTATTGAGAAATTGAAGGCACTTGAGGCCCTGTTTTTGGAGTTTTCCCCTTTTTTCTTGTTCTTTTTCTTTTTTTTCCTTTTTCTTCTTATTTGGTCAATTGTCAGCCACGTTGGCAGGCAACGACTAGCCACATGTAAGCTCAAGCCTCATCAGCTCACTTGAGGCCGTAGGGCAAGCTTGAGCCTCGCCAAAGCAAGGTGACGAGCTCACTTGAAGGCAAGGCTCACACTAGCCCTACAGCAAGCTAAGTGAGGCTCGAGTCTCTCCTGAAGTCGCTTGAGCCTCGCTGACCTCTGGCGAGGTGGGCGAGTCTCGAGCCTTGCCTGTGGTCACTAGAGGTCAGTGAGGCTCTACCGACTTCGGAAAAGCTTGGCTTCGTTGGATTAGGTAAGGTCGAGCCTCATTGGCTTGTAATGAGGCTTGAGCTTGCCTATGGCTAGTCGTCGATCATCACTATGGCTGGCAACCAACCAAGGAAGAAGAAGAAAAAAATAAAGATAAAATAATAAAAAAAATATTGAAAGGGATGTTTGGAGGAAAAGATTTTCGTTATCGGACAATAGAAAATATTTTTTAATTCATTTTGAAGTTTCAATTGAATATCGAAAAATTATTATTATTTTTTTGGAAATTGACTTTTTGGATCAGAAATGTGATATTTTTCGCGAAATGAACATAGCTTAGGTCATCAATTGTTTTCCTTAGTCCTGCTATAGTCTTCCACTTAATTTAAGACGGATGACACCATCAAGACTGAATATTCTGAAGAACTTAGAAGATGCTGATTGCGAATAGAGTTCAAAGTGTAGTAGGGACGGACAAATTGTATAAGAGTGATTTTCTCTTGGAAAAGAAGGACAAATAAAAGGACAGTTCCATTGAAGAGGTAGTGTACGATATCAAATGCTGGTGTCATTTTATGTTAAGAAAAGGGCTATGAGCAGGGATGCAGCGGGTGGAGTCAACTAGCATTTTCGACGTATCTAAACCCTATAACCAGTCTAATTAGAGTTTAGATTTGCACAATGGGCTCAGATCCCATTTAAATTACTTGACAGGGGTTGATGACTTTTTAGTACATACCCAAAGCTCGAATCCGACTAATCTTATTACAAAATGAGTCCCAAGTGTTTTTATTTTTTTAAATTTACATTATTTATTAGGATTTTTATTAATGAGTGCTTCGAGCACTTGTTATATAGAAAAATTATTAGAAACATGTCATTAATCTATTATAGTTGTGTCAATTCAATTTTAAACATTTTGACGATTTGTTAACATAGCCATTTCAGCCAATTTAAATCGAAAAATGCTGACATGGTGATCCAATCAACATTGATTATATTATCCAGCATACCAGCACAGACATGAACAATTTTTTAAAAGTTTTATGAATTTTTTCTTCTTTTTTTCCTTTCTTTTTGGCCAATGGCTGGTGTCAAGCAATGGCCAAAGAGGGCTAGGCGAGAGTTGCCCTCGCTGACAATAGGTGAGAGAAGGCCATGCCTAGGCGAGGTTCACACTTGCTCTATCTAGGCAAAGTTACACTCGACAGCCACAGGCAAGGCCAACCCTCACCTATGACTTGCAAGGGCCTGGGTGAGCTTCATGACCCTCATCAGTATCCAACAAGGGCTTGTAGGTCCTCCCTCACCTAGTGGCCAACCGCAATAGAGAAACAAATTAATTAATTAATTAAAATATTTTAAAAAATTGTAAAAATTATCCACATATGCGTCGATGGTGTCGTGTACTATGGTCAGCATTCATATTAGTGATTATCAGTCAAAATTGGCTAGGTGGACTACATTAGCAATTTGTCAAAAGGTTTACGATTAAATTGAACAAATGAAAAGAGTTAGGGTTACGTCATCACATTTACAACAAGTTTAGGACTTTTTTGATAATTTACCATTATTATGTAGTAACAGGCTAAGAGGACATTTGAATTGTCAATGTATCAACTTTCTGATAATTTGTGCAATGTTTTGAAAACTTTCTTAAAAAGTATGAATTGAAGATTTATTTATTCGAAGTATTTAAAGCATATACATTTGGGCAAATTCCTATCATGTCCAGTGTCCGCACAAGGAGAAAAGGGGTGACACGGCCATCCATCAAGAAAAGGACGAAACCTAAGAAAAACCATTCACAACAAAAAGCCAGCGAAATTGGTTATATTTTCTAGAGAACAAAATCTACATAAAAGTATATCTTCAATCTAGCTATCTCCAAAATACCAACTATAGCAAAAATTTACACAACTTGGCCGAAAGCTAATACCAAAGTAATATAGCCTAAAACATCCCCATGTCGAAGATTGAAATGTAAAATAAAAAATAAAAAATGAGTGAACAAGCTATAGTTTAGTGAGTGATACTCATCTAAGTACATGATAGAACACTAAGGGCATATTTATTAACAAGCTAAATAGTAACCAATTCTATTATTTTATTCTCAAGAATATATTTAGAACAAAAATTTGTTTGGCAAATTTTTTGTTCCCAAGAATAGATTTGGAATAGAATTAAGAAGTAAAAAAAAATTGTTGGTTTGTTCCTGAGAACAATTCCATAATCAAGCCCAATTTTTCTTCCCTTCTTTTCTCTTCTCTTTCCTATTCTTTTTCTTCTTCTTCCTTTTGGCCAATCGCCGACTTCGGCTATGGCCAGTGATCGACCAAACGAGGGCCAACGACGCTCTAGCAAGGTCACCAGCCCTCATCTAGCTGGTTGCCAGGAAGGAGAAGATGAATAGGGGAAAAGAAAATAAAAAAGAGAAAAATATAATAAAATTATTAAAAAATTAAAGAAAATGGTTTGGACTATAAATTTTAAGGGTCTTAGTAAATGCATTTCTATTCCGAGAATATAAATTTTAGATAGTTACCAAATACCTTCAAATACTCAGAAATTATTCCAAGAAACGGAATAAAAAAAAAACATTTCTAAACAAAAATTGTTCCTTGGAATAGAATGGTTATCAAACGCATCATAACTATCTACATTTTATAAAAAAATTAAAAAAAAAAAAACACTTTCGTTATAACATTTAGGGATAAATGCATTGAAAATCCTAAAACTTGTTATGAAAGTGCAATTAAATTTTAAAACTTTCAAAAACTGCAATTAATTTCTAAAACTTGTTTTGAAAGTGTAATTGAATCCTAAATTTTTCAAAAGGCGAAATCAAAAGAGAGATTTCATTGGACCAATTTGACAAATTTTATAAGTTGATTGCATCTTTTGAAGTTTTAGGTCCCAATTGTACTTTTGTGACAAATTTTAGTTCTTGATTATTCTTTTTAAAAGTTTTAAGACTCCATTATACTTTCATGACAAGTTTTATGACTTTTAGTGTACTTATCCCAAACATTTAATAAAATTTGTAGAGTAAAGCAACACATTTGCGGCGGTAAATTTTAGTATATACTGTCAGCATAACATTTTAACTTAAAAAACAAAAGTCATCAATGGCCGAGTCTATTGACTAATCTTTCGTCTAATGTCAAGCGCTGCAGTTGCATTTATCCTCACGGCAAAGCTCACAACCAAGTTTTCTCCCAGGTTATGAGCCTTCACCATTTATTAACCGGTGCATAAAAGTCCAAACGACACCACTTTCAAATCAAGCATTTGAACCATCACAACTTACTTGGTAATCAGGTTCGTAAATCAAATGATGTAATACTTGGACAATGCATTTCACAGTTACAAGCCATTCACAAAAAGTTAATTCTCAAACTAAGTACACACAACCTTAAAAAGATTAAGGCAACGTAAGTCACAATGCAACTCATAGTAATGAAAAGGCAGTCCATATCTTACTCGAGTTTCATAAACAAATTCTCCAAAACACCTTCATGCAGGATGGCCTAATGTTCGTTTAAAACCATACAATAGAAGATACATGGTTTTGTTGCCTGTTGGAAGAGTCGTAAACCTCATATTCTTAGGCCTTCGCAATGCAGAAATAAAATCTCTAATCTCAAAAGTACGTCATTCTGCAGCCGACGTACTTTCAGAAATTATACATGCTTCTGGGTGTAATGACTGTCTTAAATCTGAATTAGGTTGCTAAGATGCTGGTTGTGATGAAATTGCTGGAAACTACATGAAAATTGTCATTCGCAATATTCAATTTCGAAACGTGACTCCACACAAAAAAATGGCATTCACAAATTCAAACTTCACTTCTAAGTCATTCAATCTAGGGGTGTGCATGGTCCGGGTGGGCGGTTCTCACCCTAGAACCGAAAACTGCCCACTAAGGACCGGTTCCGAAAAATTGAATCCAGGAACCGCCCGTTAGTTCCAAGGATCCACCCGGGAACCGGCCCGCCGGTCCGGTCCGGTTCCCAGGTGGATCCATGGAACTTGTCTTACGAGCGATCGCGCCTAATGGCTAGAAATTGTGCCAAGTTGCCCTTCTTAACCGTACGGTGATAGAGACTTAGAATATGCAAATTCAGGTATAAAAGAATGACTCAACCATAATTATATTTCCGAAATTTAAGAGTCGACAAAAAGACTGCATTGATCGGAATGTCTTTCTGATGGTGATGGTCTTCTTCTGTCTCCCTTACTAAGACTTCATTGCCTCTCAAATTTTCTCTGCCTCTTGGTCTCTCGTGGTGTGACAGCAATTAGCTCCGCTCATATTACTATGATAAGATTTTGATGGATGCAATATGCTATATGCTTGGATAAATGAGTTTAAATGAAGTAGGAATCATGTAGTTTGAATTTTCAAATCAATTTTGCTCACAAATTACAAGCATGTCGATCATCCCTACTTGAGTAGAATCTGCACATCAAGAAAATTCACATTCTCTCTATTCTTTATGATCTCATCCTTTGAACCCACCTCTCCAACTTGTTCAATTTTCCTTTTTGGACAAGCCCCTCAAATCAACAGAGCGCCAAAGGTAAAAATGAACTCAAAAGTAAAGAGAAAGAAAAGTTCCATGCACACAAGAACAGACAAAGAAATGCGGAACTAATTCAAAATATGGGGCTTTAGAATTTTAATTTTCTTACAATAAAAATTAATATATTATTATAATACCGGTCCGGTCCGGGTGGGCGGGCAGGTGGATCCACCCATGGAACCGGGAACCGGACCAGTCCCCTTAGAAACCACCAATTCATGTCCGGTCCGGTCCGGTTCCAGGCAATCCGAGTGGGTCCCGAGTCTTTTGCACACCCCTAATTCAATCATGTGTTATTCAATGTTTGTTTCTATGTCACGTCATGCAAAGCATATTTTCAAAGTACACGCAAAATGGACTCGACGAAAGTGAACTTTCCACCCACTTCCATGTTGGCCAAAACTCGGTGCTCAAACTCTTTTAAAGAAAATGCACAATAGATGCAAATTGGAGACCGATCGAGAAGTTTTGGTTAAAAAAGGGCGTTGTAAGATGCTAATCCGTACCTTATGTAACCAAACCCTTGACCTCAGCCTCTGTTTAGCGCACTTAGACTAGTCACCATGTACATGTCACCTAGGTAGTTTAGACTATGTTTGTTAACCGGCCAAATAGTGTTTAATTCTATTTTTTATTTTTGGGAATAAATTTGGAACAGAAATCTGTTTGATAAATTTTGTCATTGAGAACAAATTTGTTCTGGGGAATAGATTTATAACAAAATCAAAAATTAATAAAAAGTTATTTCTTTATTCACGGGAATAATTCCAAAATCAAAGCCCATTTTTTTTCTCTTTCCTTTTCTTCTTCTTCTTCTTCCTTTTGGACGATCGCCAGCCTTGGCCATGGCCGATGACCGGCCAAACGAGGGCCAACGATGGCAAGCCACAGCGAGGCTCATTGGCCCGAGCCTCGTCGTGGTTGGGCGAGGCCAAACCTTGCCCTTGGCTAGGTGAGCTCAACCTCACTAGATCTAAGCAAGGCCGACCTCACTCAGCCAAGGCAAGGCCAAGCCTTGCCCAACCATGATGAGGCTCAACCTCACCGGGCCACCACCAGGTCGGCCATGCCTTGGCTAGGCAACACCGACCTGGCCTGATAAGGCTGGAGCTGACGAGCCTTGCCTTGGGTTGGCGTCATAAGGAGTCGACAACACTCCAACAAGGTTGTCGACCCGAGTCTGGTCGGTGACCAGAAGAGGAAGGAGAAGCTGAAAAGAAAAAAGGAAAGCAAAAAAGGAAAGCAAAAAAAAAAGAAGAGAAAAATGTAATAAAATCATAAAAAAAAATTAAAAGAAAATGGTTTGGACTAAAAATTTTTAGAGTCCTACCAAATGCATTTCTATCTCAGGAATAAAATTATTGAATAGTTACTAAACACATTCAAATACTTAGAAATCATTCCTAAGAATAGAATAAAAAATCATTTTTGAATAAAAATTATTCTCGAAAACAGAATGGTTATCAAACGCATCATTTCTTTCCCTAAAACTTTTTAGGCATCTAGGTGTCCAATCGACCTAGATTAAGTAAAACAGCTAGTAGTGACTCTCTCGTCTTTTCAATTTATGAACCTAGTGTGGTAGTCAACTCAAACCTAGGATTTGGGAAGATCCTAAGAACTGGGGCGCTACAAACTAGTGATCCCCGGTTTGCAAGATTCAAGTTGTCAACCTCTCCATGGTAAAGGGTTGAGGCAATGCGGCTGAACTCCCTTTGCACTACATGGAATTTGCAATCTTAGTTCTGGCTGAACTCCCTTTGCACTACATGGGGCGCTACAAACTAGTATTTCCAGGAGTAACTGATCACGGCGAGGCTAGCCACCTTGACATCAGACATTTGTGCTACTGCTAGCAGGGAGCTTATTGGCACCGGGTGCATGCCTTCCTTGCCGAAGATTTGTTGGGTTGGGTTGTTATTGCTTGGAGCAATCACTTGGGGAGATACTGCAAAGCTGTTCAGGGCTTGAGAACTTACTGAAGTCAGAAGGAGCCATTGCATCCTAGTTAAGCCCTCGCTTGAACTAACTGCCTCAGAACAGACGCATTCAACAAGTCGGACGGCGGCTGCCATCGGGTTCACGGTTCATCGATATGAACTTGTGGGCTTTCCTGCACGTTGTCGGTCTTCTTCTCCTATGGTG
Source organism: Corymbia calophylla (assembly GCA_014182845.1). NCBI lineage: Eukaryota > Viridiplantae > Streptophyta > Magnoliopsida > Myrtales > Myrtaceae > Corymbia > Corymbia calophylla. Next base: position 20,446,634 of record CM024695.1, read on the forward strand.
ACATCAGCTTCGTGCGATCCTCTCTCCCCAGTAGACTCGCCAATATGTTGAGGACGTTTTCTCAAGTGGCTTTCCTTGTTTTAGATTGAGGAACCCATTAGGACCCACATCTAGTTGGGCTTTGAGATTGTGAATCCACTTTAACCGGTTTTAAAGTTTTTCAAACAACCAATATCTAACCCGATCCATTGAACTTGAGTTAAAAAATGAGCCATGAACTCATTTTGCCAGCTCTACAGGATACAGACATGAATATCATCAATATTTATATTTAGTGAAGTTTGCATGTGAGTTATGTCTATGACTTGTAACCTTAAATCAATGACATTTCTCCAACCATAAATTATGAAAGATATGGCAACCGGCAAACACGTCATTATCACTTAGCTAGTCTCTGTCGGTGGTACAAGTGACATGCATCAATCGAGTTGTAACTCTGCCACAATCTTTTGAGAGGAAAGAACTTCCAACTCTGCCTCAAACTTGTTGGTTTACCAAACAACAAAACCATGTCTTGGTTCAATGGAGAGAAGCCACAGCCACTTATGCATTTAAGCTTCAGAGTACCTGCTTGGCCAGGAGAGGACAAGCGAAAATGGTTGGTCTCTTCAGTACCCACGTCGAGAAACATAACCCCACCACACATCGCTCTCTGTTTTCCTTTGTGTACGATCCATGCACAGAAACCTGCCTCTTAACCGGGAGACCACCAAGCCTCACCCTAGGAGGTTCACGCACTGAACATTGAATCTCGACTAGATCTTCAGATTTAGCAGCTGGCTGCACTCATTCAGCGGTGGAGATTCTTCCTGCTTGGAACTCCAGACGTCCCACATGAAAGATTAGACAATAGGATGCCCAATACTCATCCTGTTTCCAATGAAATGCTTACTGATCGCCTAACACTCAACCTGTCAAGATGGATCAATAACCCATTTTTTAAGTCACATTTGATGAGCCGAGTTGTTATATGGATTAATTATATTCAGTAAATGAGTTATAAATGGAATTAGAATGGTAAAGCCTAAAGTAATATGGGTGTTAAATGGGTTCACAACTTATTTAGATTTAACTCATATTCATGACTCTCTTCACTCTCTTGCCCTCACTCAGTCTGCGTTTTCGCCTCAGCTTGGGTATGAGTTTTCCTATATTTGGTTAAATATTGAAGTGTTTTAATAATATATGTGGGGTTCGGTATGGATTGGGTATAAATTGGATTATATATGGGTCACTATATTTGCATTGCATAATGATGAGTCAAAGTAGGTTAAATTAGTTAATTTGAGTGGGATAATTTTCGACCCAACCCAAATCAAATCCAAGCCGGTTCACCTATTTGACACGTCTATCTTAAATGAAATAAGACTAAGAAGAATCACGAGACCCTTCTTGTTGGATTTTAAACTTGGCACGTCCATGATGGGCTTGACTCAAGCCCAACTCATCATGTTCGGATGCTTTCATGGGGAGTCTTTCTTCTCTCTTCTTAAATGCATGGCCACATGCACAAAACAAGGGATACCATCGGAAGATAAGATAACAAGAGAAAGTGCTCGAAATAGAGAGAATATGGAAAAATTATCCAAAAATTTATAAATCTATTACATTTTTATCAACTCAGTTCTAAATTTTTTAATTTTATCAATTTGGTCCTAAACATTTCACTATTTGCCAATTGAGTACATTTAATCAATTTTGGTCCAAAATTACTGACGTGAACAGGCGACACTAACGTGGCACTTTTTTTTTTTTGAATTTTTTTATACTTTTTTTTAGGTTTTTGCTTTGGTTGGCAACCCTTGCTGACCAAAGCTTGAACACCCTAAAAAAAAACCTAAAAAATTTTAAAAAATTCTATAAAATTCAAAATATTATTAAAATATTAGTAAAAAATTGTCGTGTCAGTAATTTTTAATCAAAATTAACTAGATAAACTTAATTGTCAAAAAGTGAAAATGTATAAATTGAATTAGCAAAAAGGTTTAGAATTGAATTGATAAAAATGTAATAAATTTAAAACTTTTTGAATAATTTTCCCAAGAGAGATTTTTGCCCATTTGCTGCGAGTTGTTACTTGTCATAAAGTGGCAAGCTATAGGATAAAAGGTTTAGCTACTGCCTGGTCGATTTTAATTGCATATTAATTAGAAATATTGTCCACGGGTGAATCTGAGGCAACTTCGCTTTCTTTAACTATTCCTCGCAACTTTAGTTGGTGGTTGATTGGGGCACTAAGGAGACAATTTTTCCTCAGTCCACCGGCCACCTGCCTTTTCTTAATTTACTCATATATGGCTATATGACTTCACCATAGCCAATCCGGTGAAAAATAGGGTTGCAATCGATAGTACGGATTATTTGGCAAGATAAGATGGATTTACAATGCCTAATAATAGCCTATGAAATTTCAAGAATCTGCTAAGAAAGTATAACTTTTCATATAATTCACGCATTATGATTGACGTTGTTAATTGCATCATTTATAAACTAGTCTATTCGAGAATCTTTCTTGTTGTCATTTCGAACTACTGCAGAGCAACAGGTCCGGTACGTATCTGCATAGTCTTTCTTGGAATCGAGGGACCAAGCGGACCGAGATGATCGCGAACAACCATGCAACGCGTAATTCAAAAGTGCGATCATGGGAATGATTTACCGAATCCCAAAAAGGAGGTGGAAAGGGAAGACAGGAGATCATCACTGGGGTTGATTTGGGCCTCTGTTCAAGCCACAAAAGTCTCCCTCGCTTTTTGTCACATTCGATCACTACTTTTGTCCCCTTTCAGCAAAAATGGAGTGAGTGCGCTCAGTCCTTTTCCTGCCTGTACCCACCCACGGATGGTGTCCCCCTTGGTGCCAGGATTAATGTCTTGACCGATCCAAAAGGTATAAATTAATATACCTAAATCACCTTTTACTTGAGGGCTAGCAATTCAACTCTTGGTTTGGCGCAATTGATTGAGCGTTAGGAAGTTCTAATTTCAAAACCGGAGGTCACATATCCAAATCCTACAAAGGTAATCGGGCTTTAATGATCGTGCAGAGGGGTTGGCACAAGGCGTAATAGGATCGAGGATCACATTTCTTATCCCTACCCCGTGAGATGGAGTTTTGCCCTACCACAGCACCTGTGGCAAATAAAAGTGAGTTTTTTTCTTAATTATAATTAGAAGTATATGATAAGTTAAACTTACACGATAATTATATACTATGCTACTTTAATTTATTCATATCCTATAACTAATTGCTAAAAGTATCACAATGTAATGAGCATGACTTTAATGTAAAAGTCAGAGGACCCAAGTTTGACAATGTGGCCTCTTCCTATAATAGCAACTTTTATTTATTAACCGAAAAAAAAAAAACTCTAATGTTTGACGGGATTGAATAATTCACGGAAGAAAAAAAGAAATAGTACACTTGACCATAATGTTTGGCAGGATTCCGACAGTTGACTGAATACTGGCCCAATTTCTCTTATTTTATGTGATAATGCATCATGGGCCAGTAATGACACGATGTAGTCGCCCAACCGTCAATTGTTTGGGTGCTATAAATCCCATCCTACAGGGCATCATACAATTATTTACATTACTTTTGATCGATTGGTCATATCACGTATCACTGTCGTATGATGTATTCATCACATAAATTAGCTTTTCATTGCGAAGGTGACATTAGACTGGTTTTCTTTCCATGCCAAAAACAAAGCCATTTTTACTTTTTCAGCTAAAACAAAGAGTTCATTTTAATTTTCCCGCATGATGAAGCTTGACATTGGAGAATCAAAGAACAAGTGCAACCAAGGGAAAACATGAGTATAATGGAGATTGTTAGGGTCATTCCACATTGATTGTGAAAACGGATTGTGGTCAATTTATAAGTATAAGAGAAAACCCCATCTTTTAAGCTAGTTTTTGGAGAAAGAGAAGCCCAAAATCACCCAATACTAGTACCAAAGCCTAAATTACTGACAAGTTTAGATCCAATAATCACATGTGAGAGATATAGTTGTTCCCACTCTGACCCAGAGTTTAATATGTAAATGGGAGATTATTGGAACTATCTCGCATGGATTGTGAAAGGGTTTAATGGTCAAATTATAAATATGAAGAAAGCCTCATCCTTTAAGTTAGTTTTGGGGTGACAGAGGCCCAAAACTATCCAATACTAGTATTAGAACCCGGGTTACCATCAATTATGGACTCAACAATCACATGGAAAGATATAGGCTATTCTTACTCCGACCAGGGCCCAATGTGTGAGAGGAGATTGTTGGGGTCTTTTGAGCTCATTTTTGGGGTAAGAGAGGCTCATGACAATGTAAAGGGATTCACCATCCCCACTATCAATTGGCAATAGTCAAACTTCTCCCTTGGTAAAGTTTTCATCATCATAGCAGAATCATTATGGTTCGTATGAATTTTCTCCAGTCAATAACTTCAATATCCAATGATATTTAATATCAATGTGTTTTCGATCTAGAATGAAACAATGAGTTCTTACCAAGATGATTCACACTTTGATTGTCATAAAACAACATACTTTTTTGCTTGGACCCAAGTTTCTTCCAAACACTTCTTCAACATAACTCTTTACTAGCTCCGATTGTAGAAAGTACAATACACTTTTACAACCTTGACTTTCATGACACAATCCCATTGGCAAAAAAATCAAACAATGAGAGTTAGATTTACAAGTATCAATATCTCCAGCCAAGTTGGAATCTATGCATCCAACTAACTCAAGTTTCTCAGTTCCCAAACTGAATTTTAAATTGGAAGTTCCTTAAAAATACCTTATGATCCACTTTACCACATTCAAATGCTCTCTACCTGGATTTGACAAATAGCGACTAACAATACTAACCACATACATCAAGTCTGGTTGTATACTTATCATCACATACATCAAGCTTCCCACATCCAAGAGATATGGATTACTTTCCATGTCTTTATTTTCTTTATTAGTTTTATGACTTTACTTTGTACTCAATTTAAAGTAGGAAGCAAGAGGAATGCTAGCATCTTAACCTTGTCCATGTGAAATTTTTGAAGAACCTTCTCAATGTACTTCTCTTGCGAAATGAACAACTTTTTAGCATTTCTGTCCCGAATAATTCTAATGCCGAGAATCTACTTAGCTAGGCTCCAATCTTTTATGGTAAAAGACTTGCTCAACTATTTCTTCAACTAATCGATTCATGAAACATTCTTGCCAACAATCATAATATTATCAACATAAAACAATAGAATAATAAAGTCATCATTAGAGAGTTTTTGGACAAACACATGGTTATCCAAGGAAGTTTGCTTATAATCTTGCTCTGCATAACCAAAATAAATTTTTGTTCCTTGTCTCAGTGGTTGCTTTAGTCCATAGAAACTCTTCTCGAGCTTGCACACATAGTTCTCTTTTCCTTTCAGTTTAAAACCCTCTAACCGTTCCATGCATATCGCTTCCTCTAAGTTTCCATGTAGAAAGGCTATTTTGACATCCATGTACTCAATTTCCAATCTAAGCTAGCTGCCAAGCCTAACACCAGACTCATAGAAAACATTTTTGCTACCGGAGAAAATATATTATCAAAGTCAATACCCGTTTTCTGATCGAATCCTTAATAACTAATTTAGCTTTGTATCGTGGTTGTAAAGTATATTAATCTTGCTTCACCCTATATACTCACTTGCTCTTTAAAGCTCTTTTGCCTTTAGGCATTTTCATTAGCTTAAAAGTATGATTATCATAAAGTCAATGCATTTCCCCCACATGGCATCAAACCATTTACTTTTGTACTCATCTTCCATTGCTTCTGCATATCACTTTGGTTCACTTACATTAGTCAATAAGACATACTCATCTACAAAATATATAGTGAAAGATTGTTGATCTCTCACACATCTCAGGACTAGAACATTTAGTGGAACATCTAATGGAGTTTCACAAGAGACCAATGATAAGTCTTATAAAAAAATGCAGGTAATTTAACCAACAAAAAACCTAATGTAGAGAGTTTCAAATGAAAAATCAAACTGATTAAATTCAACAAAAGTGTCACGCGCATGCTGATAAAATTTCAGCTCAATCGAACTACAAATTGATCTCCGACATCAGCTTGATGAATTGCCCTCTTCCCATATTTTTTGTTTCTCTCTCTCTCTTGCTACAACGTCTCAATGAACTTTTTTTGAAGCTATCAAATAAAATAATGAGAAAACTTATTTCTTCATATGAATATCATTTGGGCCCAAATTTTGGGATTGCAATTCATTTATCTTCTCTCACATGAGAGTGAACCTAGCCTAACAAGTGAGGAAAATCAAATTCCCAAAAAAAAAAAAAAAAAATTGTGGAGAACCAAATTGTTATGCCAAGCCCAATTAGCTAAAAGATCAAAAACAAAATAATCTCGTCAAACATCCCAAGATAGTGAATAAAAATCATAGTATGGAATCATAATTCAAGAGATAAAGAACTAAATCTCAATTGCAATCCTATGACAACATCAATCCGTCACCATTTATCGGACCAGAGCTATTAAATTGGAACCTATGATTTGACCACCGTTCATTGAAAGACTCAACTAGAAATTCAAATGTGCCTACAAATGTGCCTATGTGAATTGAATGTGCCCCCAATGCCTCTAATCATTGGCTTTACCCAATAGAACTCATTCTTGAACTCCAGCTATCCTGAGGGAACTTTCGGAGGGAACCAGCTACTAGATGGTTTGATTAGTCTTTCGCTCCTATACCCAAGTCAGACAAACAACATGAGAAGAAAGATCGTCTTCTTTTGCCTGCCGCCATAGAATTATCAACATGCCAATTCGTGTTGATTTGTTGAGCTAATTGAGCTGAGCCTATTGGACTAGCTTTTCTTTTTATTTTATTGGTCAGAGTTGGACTAGCAATTGAAATGCTTAATTTTATGCTTATAATATCTCAACAAAAGCCATATTATATGGGATAAATTCATTCATTGATATCATTAATCAATCAATCTTAAACTTATAATACGTATGTCGACTCAATCTTAAACATTTTAATTTTATCAATGTAGTTATGAACCTTCACGCAAAATTCCAATGTGATCCTTCTTGCCAATTCTACGCGAAACCACTGATGTGACAATCCACAAATCGTCTACATCAGTATGTCATAAAAGATCGGCAATTGCCAACGCAGCGGTTTCTAGTATAATTAACAGGAAAGATTATATTGAAATTTTGCCAAAAAAGGATTTAGGGATAAATAGGCAAAATCGAAAAGCACAAAATTGAATTGCCATTGATACAATAAATATAAGGCCGAATTGGTAATTCTCTGCTCGTTCGTGGTTCCAATTTGAGCAGTGGAGCGCCCAATAATTTCGGGGAGCTCTATCGGTGTCTTTTCGGTGGAACACTAGAATTCTTGTGGGGCCCAAGGGTCTTCCAATCAGAACGATATCCTCCGACGCGTCACGGGCTGTTTAATCTATTTATTTATTCAGAGACACGTTTTTCTTTTCATTTTCCTTTTTATTTTATTTTATTTTATTTTTAATTTTTGGTTTTTATGAAAAGTACAAGTGTGAGAGAGAGGGGAATCTATTCTGGACTTCATTTTCGGACAGTGAAATAGCGTTTCTCCCTCGAGTCACATGCGGTGTTCGAGCGCGGCGACAAAGCACGGTGGGGGCCCAGCACTCACATGTGGTCTCAGAAAGCAACCGTTGCCAAACACGACAAGGCAGGTTGGGGGAACTGAACATGGGTTCAAACCAAAACAAGGGTTTGGGTTCAAACCAAAACAAGGGTTTTCCTTTTCTCTTTTTAATTTCCTAATTATGAAATAAGGTTTCTTTTTTTCTTTTTGGATGTATGGGAAGGAGAGTGAAGGGATCTTAGATTTTTTTTTTTTAATAATTGGATTGTAGAAAGAGTAAAAGCCACCAAACTTTTGTTTTTTTTATTTTATTTCTATGATATCAAAAATCTCAAACTTTTACTTATGTGACACATTTATCCTAAGTTTTTTTTTATTATACCAAGAATCCCAAACTTTTTTCCGTGATATCAAATTTTTTCGATAAATGTATTATACGGGTACCATTTTTGGATTTTTTTTTTGTTACAAGAAGTTTAGAATAAATATATCACACTGTACAAGTTTAAGGTAAATGTGTCACATAAGTACATGTTTAGAGTTTTTAGTGTCACAAAAAAGTTTAAGATAAATATATTATAGTAAGCAAAGTTTGGGATTTTTTGTGGTTTGTTCCTCATAGAAATGATGTGAGGGGATTTTGGTTTTTTTTTTTATCCACCTCATATTTCATTTTTATTCTTTTCAAAAAGATAAATTTGAATTATTATTTGATGTGTCTAATTTTAGCCTTTTCGTTGATTTTTCGTCTCTATTTTTCTAATTTCCATTTTTATTAAATTAATTTGAATTTTTAACGCAAGTCTTGACATATACAAATGTGATTTCACATAGATCTAATCTATTTTCTATAGTGTGGTTCGCAATTTTTATTATCACTCCCAATTTTAATTTCTATATTTTTATATGTGGACGTAAAGTAAATAAAAGAGTGATCATAAAGTTTATTGTAGTAAACTAAAATACCACGAGGAGCAATGGTGCTTAGTGTGGGAGGCAATTTGTCTAAGACAATCCCAATCATGCCACATTTAATTAGAATGAAAGGATGAGTTTTGCTATAAATTTGTTCACCCAATAAATGTTATATTCATTTTTGCTTTGTTATTTTAATTTATCACTTTCTATGTGCAATCCTCTTTATAATTTACAAGCATAGTTGAGCCAATAAAAAATTGTCATTGAATGTCTCTACCATTTAAGATAAGATACATATATGTTCTAATGTGGGACCCCTCAGAAATGACTTGGTTCATTATCTTAACATATTAATTCACTTTGAAAAAAGTATTTAAATAAATTGATTTTGTTTATATGGAGTGCTACAAAGTACAATGAAAATTTATGGTACTTTGACTGTTAAATCGTTTGGGTCGCAAATTTCCCTGCTTATTTCATACGTTGGAAGAGGGACGAGTCAAAATTTTTACTTCAAGTGATTCAAGCATGACATTGTCCACACTCAACAATGTCATAAACCGTCCCACTGTTGTCTACCTAATTCACATGCACAAGTTTGTTCTTGACCTTTTTTTCCCTCTCTTGAAAATATCATAACCTTCCAAAAAAATTGATGTAGATGGCTAATGAGGAATTTTTTTCATGAATGATATTTTCTATAATTTGGTGAGGAAATTAATAAGTCAATGAATTATTAAGAGATAAGTGCAAAGAAAGTCCTAAAACTTATCATAAAAGTACAGTTAAGTCTTATAACTTTTAAATAATATAATCAAGTCTTAAAACTTATCTCGAAAGTACAATTGAGTCATGACACTTTCAAAATGTGCATTTAGATTTCAAAATTTATTACAAAAGTGCAATCAAGTTCCAAAAACCTTCAAAACAAATGTTATCAACCAAGAATTGATCGGACCGATTTGATAAGTGTTAGGACTTAATTATACTTTCGGAAGTTTTGGAACTTAATTGCACTTTCGTGATAAGTTTTAAGACTTCTAAGATGCGTTTGGTAACATTTCTACTCTTGGGAACAGTTTCTTTTGAAAAATAGTTCTTTTCTATTTCTACTCCCTAGAACAATTTCTAAGTAAAATAGAGCATTTAGTAACTACAAAAATTTCTTATTCTCGGAACAGAAAAGGAATAGAAATGCATTTGGAATCGATAAAAAAATTTTATTTCTTTTTTCCTTGATGGCGGCGGCGGCGGGTGGCCGCCAATCGCCACCGCCGCCGGTCACTACCGTCGATCGTCGCCACCGATCGCCGCCGCTGGTTGCTGCCGCCGCCAGTCGCTAGTCACACTAGGTCGCCAGTTGTCGGTGATCGGCTGGTCACGCAGGGGTGGCTAGCAGCCAGCAACCGACGACTGGTGGCAGCGGCAGGCGGCGGTGGGCAAGTGGCGGCGTGCTATACACAATGAGTAGTCTCCAAGAAATAGTTTTTAGAAATTGTTCCCAAGAATAAGAAATTACTTTTTTTTACTTCTCATTTCTACTCTAAATCTATTTCCAAGAACAACTTTCTATTCCCGGAAATAGAAAAATCAGTTTGCATTACCAAACACATTTTTGTTCTTTTTCTATTTCAGGGAACAAAATAACGAAAAAATAGAGAAATATAAACGTTAACAAACGAAGCCCTAACGTACTTATTCTTGACTTTTTTTTTCTCTTTTGAAAATTTTATAACCTTCCAAAAAAATCGATATACATGACTAATACAGAATTTTGTTATGAATGATATTTTCTATAATTTGGTGAGGAAATCAATGAGCCAATGAGTTATCAATTATCTAGAATAATGTTGGAAACCGAAAACATGGCGATGTCCCTTTTCCATGCTCAGCTTCATGGTGTGGAAGGGGAGGGATATGGTCTTCGGGTCATTTTCAGCGGCGTGCCATCCGGTCTTTCATTATTGGATTCGGCCTCGTTTCCTGCGTAAGTGACATAAATGCATGTACGACCTTGACATTCTTTGCTTCGACTGCTCCTGCGAGCGACACTTTATTATTATTATTATTATTATTATTATTTTTTATGGGTTGATCAGAATTCAAAGGTGGATCCCCCATCAGGAATGGAAAGATCGACATGATTTTCATCTTGACAAGGTGTTCCATTCAATTATCAAAACTTTTGATAATGATTTACCTGCCATCACAATCAACTTTTTTTTTAATGACAAAGTATTTAATGTGATGCTTATATTATGCAATGGAGACGACATAAAGTAACCCATGAGCCATCGTTGAATGTATGTATGAAAGAATAAGTTGGGATTCATAGCACATGATCAATTACTATCACATATGATATATTTTTTTGGGATAAGTACATTGGAGTTATAAAACTTATCAATAAAGTGCAATTTAGTCCTAATTTTCAAAAAGTGCAATTAAATTCTACAATTTGTCATGAAAATATAATCGAGTCTTAGAACTTTTAAAAAGTGTAATCATATTCTAAAACTTGTTAAATTGATCAAATCAAAAAAATTTCATTGATAGCACTTTTTAAAAGTTTTAGGATTCAATTGTATATTTATAATAAATTTAGGACTTGATGCACTTTTTGAAAGTTTTAAGACTCAATTGCATTTTTTGATAAATTTTAAGATTTGATTACACTTTTTGAAAGTTTTATAACTCAGTTGTACTTTTGTTACAAGTTTTAAAAAAATTAATATACTTATCCTTGTTTTTTTTATATGGACATTACAGATTTTTTTTTTTGGGTCGAAGGCCATTATGATGTATAAAATGGTAATGATTTGTGCATTACATAGAATTTTTCATTCGTGTATAATTGGAGTACGTAATATCTTACTTATAAAAATGCCAACAAAATGTTAACATAGATTGCTATATTAGTGCCATGTTTGGCCGCTGCCAATAGCGGACACAAGCGGCGAGGCCTGCGAGTCCAGTTCTTTTTCTCTTCTTTTTTAATTTTTTTCCTTTCTTTGTATTTTAACAAATTTATTTATTTATTGCTGTTTTCTTTATTTTAAATATACCAATGTAGTTTTTTTATTATTATTGTTTTGACTTTTAAAAGACGCGAGATTTTTTTCCCACTAAAAGAAACGTAGACCGTGAAAATAACCACCTTTAGCGGAAATGACCAATTTGAACCCCAAAAAAATAAAAATTCAACGATTACATTGGCCAAAAAATAACATAGAATGAGAAATCATAAAGACTCGTTGTGTCATTACCCCTAAAAGACTTATAAAATTATTTGCTCTTGTGAATAAACATGTGGACTTTCTAGACATTTCTAATCTTACTTAATGAAATATTTAGAACTATCTTTGATAATTTGAATGACGGGAGTTCATGAAATTCCACCGTTCATTTGATAAGGAAGAGTTTCATCAATTGTAAACCTAGTTCTATAAGTTAAAATGATATAAGTTAAAAAGATAGGTTTACGTGGTCCAAGCAACTCTATCTTCAATCACTTTATTTTGGTTGACTTGTGTAAATTATTTGAGAGTGACATAACATTGAATAAAATTACTAACCTAGAGCCTAACGGGGAAAATCTACACGCTTCTTAATTGTTAATCTATTAAATATTTCCTGTGCATTTTAGAGATATTTTACAATATATTGTGCACTGCTCCGGTTCAACTCTGGTATATTCGAGAAGGCGAGAAATCGAACTCTCACATCTCTCATTTTCCATGTTGAAAGTGGCAAAGCAAAGTTTGTATAGTACAATTTTGTGAAATCAATTGTATTTTTCTTTTATAGTACGTGGGTCAGTGTCATATTTTTCTCCAATTTTGGTCTTAGGAAACTCCGTCCAACTGCACTTATGATTCATTGTGTTGCAAACATAAACATCACCTAAATTTAATCTTGGTTGAATTTAACATTTGGGGATATTCATAACTTATAGCAACTAATTAGAGGTATGATTGAAGAGAGAAAAGGTTGCCTTATTTTCTAGTGTCATTTACATTTGAGTTTTTATCGTTCAAGCTAAAACTCGATTCTATTTGTTTTTATTAATTATCAAAATTTATAAATATTAAAATTAAGGAGAAAAACCATCCCATGTGGTGGCATCACTGGCTTGGGCTTTCTCCCCCTCACAAAGGGGAGGAGTTCGAATCCCGGGAGAACGTCCATCAGTGGATTTACCCGGGGTCACGTGGTGGTGGTTTCTACGTGGCCCCCCAAGGTTTGCTTGCCGGCTGTTGGCTTACGAGGTTCCCTAGGTCACAAAAAAAAAAAATTAAGGAGAAAAGTTGTTGAATAATAAACTTTCAAGGGTGCATTTGTTTCAATAAAAAGTTTTTGGCGAATTATTTTTTCAGACTTTCACGTGTTTGGTTCGTTGAAAATAATTAGTTAATGAAAAACATTTATGGTAAAAAATATCACACTTAAAACAAAAATGAATTCCCACTTCTAACTAAAGGAAATCATTTTCCCAAGCATAACAAATCTCTTAAACATGCACTTCTTCATCTTCTTCAACACCCATTATTCCAAATGACATCCAAACACCCGGAAAACGTTTCCAACACACCACCAAACAAATTAAAAGTAACCATTTTCCTTTAAAATGATTTTCATAGAAAATATTTTCTCTATCATGAAGTTTTACGGTGAGTGAAAATCATTTTTCAGGAAAGTATTTAGGTTTTTTTTATTTTGTGGTTTAGGAAAAACAATTTCTTTTTTGCCATAAAGGGAAGTTATTTCCCCAATCTAAACTTATTGTTTTTAGTCCATGGAAAACATTTTCTGTAGATAGATTATTTTTCTGTTATTCAAATACTAAAAAGTTGGAAAATAATTTTCCGAAAATAGCTATCCTTCAAACAAACAGACTCTAACTTATAACCTCGTGTCTATAAATCTCAACATTAAAGACTGGAATAGTTTCCTATCTTAGGGTATTTTGAGCTCAAAATGTAAATATCTAATCTTAAGAGTTATTTGCTATGATACTAGCAAGTGGTTTCTTAAACAACTCTGAGGATACTTCATCAAGTTTCATGCGAACCATTGCATAGTCCCCTTCACTAAACTCTCTCTGCCTATGATGGGCATGAGCAGCAAATTGGTAAAGACTAATTGTCAGTTGCGCACTTCTGAGTAATCTCAAGATAAAGTTTCCTATTTAGGATTTTGAACTCAAAATGTAAATATCTAAAAAGTTACTATGATACTAGCACGGTTTGTTAAACAACACTGAGGGCGAGCTAAATGCCAAATGAGGCAGCAAATGGTAAAGACGTGATTGTCAGTTGGCACTTTTGAGTAATCTCAAGATAAAGTTCAATATCTCAATAAATCTCAACTTTTGATTTATTTGAAGGAGATGAAATTTGTTGAGATAACAGAGTAGAGGAGCACGGTAAAAGGGTACACAAGATCCCCACCCCCTTGACATAGACATGTCCATCGGGATTGCATGCTAGAATAATTCTTAAAATTGACATGTCTTTAAGATAAGGTGAAAATGTTCTATATAGCAAGAATTCAAATATATAAAAAAATGAAAATTGTTCATCATTTTTTGTTATTTTGAATTTTCATTTTTATATTAGAATCCAAATATTATATTTATATTTAATTATCAATTTAATATTTTTAAGTTAAGAAATTTGTTATTCAAGAAAAATAACTTTTATACCATGGAGATAAGAAATTTTATCTTAATCTCACCTCTCCTATGAGGTATTTTTATCAGGGTTAAGTTTTCTTTATATTTGACTTTATCCAATCTCAAATAAAAATCAAACGCAAGTTAGGATAAATTATATCCAATCTCAATATTTTATTTTGACTAACAAACCTAGGGTTGGGTTTTGTCGTTGTTGATAAATGGGCTTTTTGTAGGCTACTCTATTTACTCTAATTGATCTAGTGTATCTAGGGTTAAGTGAAGTAGTTAGAGGCATTCTATATGTCTAAAGTGTACAAGTAATTGTAAGATATGCAACTTACCATTCTCACTCTATAGCTGCTCCCCAACCTAGAAAGAAAAACCCTAGATCCCAAATTACAATTCTCCCTGGGATTTCTCAACTTAAAAAGACATTTATGCCATGGGAAATAGGATACCTTTTTGCTACACTAGCACATCCACGATCGAGAGTGAATTTTACGGATGAGATCGTGTGTCGGATCAGCGCAAGGTCAATGGTGATTTAATTGGAATCCAAGAATTGCAAACATGTGCATTTCGTTCATTTCACTTAACTACGGCTATAAATCAAGATATAATCTAAGTGAAACGACCATAAATATCTCAACGAAAGGATGGAAAACCCAAGTCGCAACCATCATTCAAAGGGCTAATAGAGTTTCCTCTTGAATAATGCTATTGTCTTGTTTTCACTTGATTCTTGATGATTTTGTGGACCAATTCCCTTGCATGAGCATGATGAGCATGCACCAACTGTAACTCGAATTGACAATAGCCTTTCATGATTAAAGTTCAATCTCTTTTATAATGTGGTTCCAAGAACTGTATCCCCTTAAAAGAATGGAAGAAATATTAGTTACAACTTTTAGATGACCTTTATAGAATGTGGACCACAATCGCTTCTTTATAAAAAGGACCATTTCAATTTACCACTAGGAACAAAAAAAAAATTTACCACAGTGAGGAGGAGTCAATTTGGAAAAAAAAAGGTGAGTGCTGAAATATCACAACCTAATCATTGCACAATGAAAAGAGCATAAACTACTAGAACAATGTGACCTCCCCACGTAGTTTGCCTTGAAATTGAATGGGATACACACACACACAAAAATGATTTTTTCAGTACACTACCGACTTTATTTGAAAAGTTCGCTAGAAGCCGTAAAAAAAAAGTTCAACAAGAGCTACGATCGATTCCTAAATTTGCATGGCAAGTCCTAAAGTTTTTTTCTCTGGCCGAAACTATTCAATTGATGTAGTAAATACATTGCAATCAAGTGTTTAATATATTTTCAAATTACAAATTAAAGTTAGCACATATGCATGTCTAGATTGCCATGTAGAAATCTCGCGAATGAATGCCTTATGTTTACAAAATTTAGGGTGCATTTGGTTTAGTATTTGAAATGGGTTTTGGGGCTCTAAAGTCCCTTAGCCAAATGCAAATGTGTTTGGTTAAAATTTTGAACTCTTTTTGGGAAGATGCAATTGCATCTTCGAGGCTCCTCAAAGGATTTTGGTTGAATGCAAGGTGGGAGGTGCCTTGGGAAGTTGTATTTTCGAAATGCAAGTTGGTACTATTCATTTTCTCCATGAGCTAATGAAGTCGACGACTGCTGCCCAAGGGGGGCAACCGTTGCCCTTGGTCGCACGACCTCAAGCATCGCCTGGGTCGCGTGACCTAGGAGGTGGTTGCCTGGCTCACATGCTTGGGTTGCCAACCCAAGTGATGGTTCCGTTGCCTGGTATTGTTGCTTGAGTTGTGAACCTAGGCGACCGTTCGTCGGGGTTGCACGAACCTAGGTGACGGAGGCGTCCGCTTGGGTCTTGTGACCTAGGTGACGGAGGCGTCCGCCTGGGTCGTGCAACTCAGGTGACGGCTGTCGCTTGGGGGCGCCGGGTTGGTGACCCAACGGACGATCACCTAGGTCGCGCGACCCAGGCGATCGCTACCTGAGGTCGCTTGACCTTAGGCCGCCCTGCCTAAGGTCGCACGACTTCAAGTGAGGTTGTCCGGCAGCCAGATTTGGCCACCAGAGATTGACTAGCGGCCAGATTTGGCCATTGGATGTTGGATTTTAAAAAAAAATCTTTACAATTTTTTTAATAAAAAATTTAGCAAAAGTTCTTTACAAAATGTAATATTTACTAAACGGTATTTAGGCCAAAGTTGTTTCACAATGCAATATAAAATTACAATTTACTAAACGCTATTTGCATTTCGGGAAACCCCTTTAACCTAGAAATATTTACATTTTACTAAGTATGCGTTTGGTTCAGCATTTGCAAGGAGCTTTAAGTCCAATGCAAATGCTAAAAGCCCAAACTACTTGGGGAAATGCAATTATATTTGGTAAAATTTTTTTGTAAATAGACTTTGAGTTGAATGTGCGTTTGGTAAAAAAAACTTTCGCAATGGGCTTTGATGAGTATAATGGGTATAATATATGTATATATAAATATATATATATCTTTTTTTTAAAAATTGACCTAAACCCTTCCCCGGATTGGCGAAGGGCTATGGCCACTAGCGACTAAGGTCGCCCAAGGTCGCCTGACCTCGGGCGAGGATCGGGCGACCTAGCCGAGGGCCGTCGGAGGTCGCCTGACCCTCGCTAAAGGTCGTCCGACCTTGGGTGACCTCAGCCGCTAACCGCCGGCACCAAATCTGGCTCGCCGGCGGCCGTAGCTCTTCACCGATCCAGTGAAGGGCTACCTCCTTTTTCAATTAAAAATAATAATATTCAGGGGTAAAATCGGAAATATGAAAAATCAGTGAGGGTAGTTTTGGAAAGAAAAATATAATTTCAGCATTCCCCCAAATGGTGAAAGCCCAAACTGAAAGCTGGCTTCAAAGCAGTCCCTACTAGCTTCATGCTTTCAATATTTTGAAGGCCAGCTTTTAACTGAAAGTTGGCTTCAAGTTTGGTTCAGCATTTTCCCAATGGATTTTCAGGCCTAAAAGCCCATTGGGAATGCTGAATCAAATGCACCCTAAGTGTATTTACCTAAAGTCGAACCAAACGCACCCTTAGGAAACAATTGCAACTCAAATTCTCAACCTTATATTGTAGGAATGCAAATGTGCCATACACCATTTAATTAGTTCAACTAAGTTATACACATTTATCGAAAAGACAATTAAATCCTAAATCTTTTAATTAATTTAAATTCCATACATTTACTAAAAAGTGTGATTGGATCCTAAGTTCAATTTAAGGACAATACATATTCAACTTTTAAGTGATATAAAAACTTTTAAGGCCATCCATCGAAAAAACTTGAATGTACTTTTCCAAAAAGATTTAGAGCTCAATCAAACCAATTGAAATGTTTTAAAATTTGATTGCATTCTATGCATGAGGATCAAGATTTCTAGTGCACTTTTTTTCTTTGAATTTGATAAAAACAATTGGAAAAGTGATATAAATGGTTCATAAATTTTGGCTTAATATATAATATTGTCTCTAAACTTTCAATTTGTTCAATATGGTCCATGAACTTTAACCCAATGTACAATATGGTCTATGTACTTTTAATATATGTTCAAGTCAGTCCTTAGAATATAAGAAAATGTTCAACATTGTCCTTATATTAATTTAAGTTAAGGGACAACATTGAACATTTTCATATAATTCAGATATTAGTTTGAATATGTATTAAAAATTTGGGAATCATATTGAATAAATTAAAAGTTAAAGGATTACATTATACATTGAGCTAAAGTTCATGAGTCATTTGTGTCATTATCCCTTTATTTTATGTGCAAATTATCTTATTTTATTTTATTTTACACAAGCTTTTATCAAATAAAACTCATAAAAGTACCTTAAAATCAAGGGTTGATATAACAGAAAATCCCAAACTAATACACTTGTGCCATATTTACTTAAAACAAATT
The DNA here is from genome assembly GCA_014182845.1 of Corymbia calophylla. Classification (NCBI taxonomy): domain Eukaryota; kingdom Viridiplantae; phylum Streptophyta; class Magnoliopsida; order Myrtales; family Myrtaceae; genus Corymbia; species Corymbia calophylla. The sequence goes on from CM024695.1 coordinate 20,464,824, forward strand.
TTGTATTACAAAAAATTTCAAATTGGTACACTCGTTTCACATTTATTGCAAACTATTTTTGTGTGCTAAAAATATCTTAAATTGAAACACTTGTGTAACATTTACTCTAAACTAATTTTCATATCACTAAAAATCCCAAATTAGTTAACCCGTGCCGCATATATCCCAAACTAAATTTTGTGCAATAAAAAAAAATCTTAAATTAGAATACTCGCATCACATTTATTCCAAACAATTACAAAAAAGTTCCGAATCACCAAAAATATGGATTTGCCAATCTAAGACTTTGGTGAATTATTCCAAGTTAGTTTTTGTGCTACAACAAAAATCTTAAACTGGAAAACTCAATCACATTTAACCCCAAATTATTACAAAAAAAATTCCAAACTCCAAAATTAGGGATTTCCCAATCTAAGACTTTGGTAACTTACCCAAAACTAATTTTTGTGCTACAAAAAAATCTTAAACTAGAAGACTTAAAATCATGTTTACCCCAAACTATTATAAAAACTTTCAAATCGCCAAAATTAGGGATTCCCCCAATCTAAAGACTTTGGCGATTTGGCATTACGACTAATGTGGAATTTTTCGCGACACGAAAAATTTATTCGAGGTAAATAATGTACGTGTATATCGACTTGAGATTTTTTGTGACATAAAAAAATTAATTTTGAATAGATCTACCACCAATACACTAGTCTAATTTTTTTTTTTTTCCTTGGTGGTATGGTATCAGCCTCTAAAATTAAGATTTTATGTGAGTTCCATCGTGCTAGAAGTTTGTCATTACGACAAACTTCTACTAGGCACCTGCGGAATGCGCTCCTTCAGGTATGATACGATACCTGGCTCGTTTCGATTCCTCTCCAATCCGAGGGGCTTTCTCGTAATTCCGGCCCGCCCCCTTTCCCGACAGCGTACCGCGGGAACTTTACCGTTGCGCATATTTTTTCAATTTCTCGCTTTAATCGGGAGAACCCTCAATTTACAGTTTCGGCAAGCAAAGCGAAAGACGCGTCGCTTATTTTATTTCATTATTTTATTTTTTCCGCCATCCTTCTTTTTTATTTTCGATGGAGAGATTTGAAAAAGATCGCTCACATGGTGGACTCCCTCTTCGGGAAAGGAGGCAGAGAGAGAAAAAGGAGGGCGGGAGGAGAGAGAAAGCAATGGCGTTCTTGTCCGATCTCCAGTACGACAGTGAAAACCCTAACAACCCTCCTCCACTACTACCTTTTCCTCCACCGCGTTCACTCCCACTCTCACTCAAGCATCTCCCAGATGCTCTCTCGCTTTCCTCTCTCCTCCTCCTCCCTCCTCCTTAACCACCTCCACCACCACCACCTCGGCGGTGCAAGATAATGCGCCGGTCGCCGTAGCTCGATCCGCTCGCCTCGCAACGGAGCTGAATCCCGGCCGATCGCGTCGCCGCGAGTGGATGAGCAGTGATCGGTACGGAGCATCGGTCTCGGCCGGTTGGCGGTGGATCAACGTGAGTAGAGTGCTCGTTTATGCGAATGCGAATGGCGGCTGTTCCGTCGTGTCGTTCTTTGCTCGAATCGTTCCTGCGAGTGCTGCTGTTGCTGCTTTTGTTGTTTTGGCTGCGTTCGGCTTCTCCATTTTCGTTCTTATTAACAGCGCGATTCGGTGATGACGGAAGCTCTTTTGTGAGTTCCATCGTGCTAGAAGTTTGTCGTCTTCTTCGGATTCGGAGTTCGTCCGTGACTGCTTCGCGATCAGTGCGAAGCGGTAATCTCTCTGTGTTTCGTTCAGTTTTTGACGTTTGATCTCTTTTCCGATCGAGTTTTTCTTCATCGTCCAGGGAGTTGTCGTTTTTCGATTTGCTCCGCCGTATCATATTCCTCGCGTGTTCGGTAACAGAAGCTCTACGTGCTTTTTTTTTGATGTTCCTTTTCTAACTTTCTGTTAGCATCTACACTGTCGAGTAATGTCGGCTCCCGGCGTGAGTTTTGATTCGATTCGAGTGGTATCCTGGTGCGCGCTCTCGGTGCTGGGAATATTCGATGGGATTGGTTTAACTTTCGCAGTTTTATTCGAGTTACTTTTGGTGCCATTTGCGCTAGATTACCTTGTTCTTCACATGTGTCGAAGCTCCTTCTGTTCGAGATTTTTTCACCCTGGGTGTGATACCTGTTTCTGGTTGGTGCTTGCTTCTCCAAGAATTAGCAGAACCTCTTAAACTCAAAGGAAACAATGGTGGCTTCTGAGAACGAACTGTTTTGTTGTTGGCTGTAGTTTTCTCATGCTGTCATTTGATTACTTGATGTCTTTACTGTATTTATTGGTTTGCTACTCTTTAAAGCAGATTTTGAGGTGCGGAGGTTGGCAATAAGCAATAACTACAAGAATGGGAGCTTTGGAGTTTGCATTTAGGACTATCTTGTTATCTTCTCTACTTATTATTGGGAAGGCAGAAGTTTATATTGTGACTATTGAAGGAGAGCCTGTCATAAGTTACAAAGGTGGCGTCAATGGTTTTAAAGCAACTGCGGTTGATTCTGATGAGAAGATTGATACTACAAGGTACTCTTTATTATACCAGTACTTGCCATTCGACTTATTCTTGGCACTTATGGAGTTTCTTGGAATGTGCATGCCACATTTGACAACAATATCCTCTCTAATTCGTGACTCAAGAAGGATCATCATTGTCATAGCATGGATTAGAAGTTCATGATATGTATAGTTAACTAATATTTCCCCTGCATTTGGTTGATATAGATGTTGACTATTAAGCGAATAACTTTTCAATTTTGTCCCCATTTTATAAATGCTTCACTTTAGATAGCAATCGGCATTTAACAATTGCAAACTCACTAGAAGGCAGAGAAACCAAAAATGTATCTTGAAAGTCTTAACTTGAATATATTTCTAGAGCCTCTTTTCATCTAACATCCATATATTAGATTGTGAACCAGTATGGAGAGAGGATGGAAGGAAATAAAACCTTACGAGTAGTTTGTTGTTTTGGGGAAGTTGGTATCTGTAAACCCAAGCTGTTGCCTGTTATTTCATTTATGGTCTTTTGAAGAGGCGTGTAACCTTGCTTTTTTGTGCACTCTGGGCATTACCTGTGAATGTTACTATTTCCTAGCCATATTTTCTCGAGCTTCTCATTAGCAAATAGATATGACTACTCTACATCCGTTTGTGCCATAGCCAAATTGCAGTCAAAATTGCTCTTTATTAAAATTGGTATGAAGGTTTCATGTACAGTCTCAGTCGTTGTCTTGGCATTGCATTTCTCCATCAAGCATAGTTGAAACAGAGCTTTGTGTAATTAGCAGTGACTTTAGAAACAATCTTTTCAGGTGTGATGAGCCAATTATTAAGTCCATAATCATTAAGTTGTTATGGTATGGTTGGCAAATATTTTGCAACAGTCATTAGGTCATGCACTGACACTGATGTTGTCAATCAAACGAAAGAGGAGAAAGATAAACTGAATTACTCATTGGTTGTCCTTGCAAGAAGTACCTCAATTCATTCGTTTATTAGCAAAATGTCATTCACCCTCCTATTACATGCCTAGTCCCCTGCTCAGATGAACATGTTGGTTGCTATTGTTGAATTATCTTTTTCTGCTGCTTGGCTCATTGATGAATTGGGTTATCATCCAGTGAATTGGTTACTTCTTATGCTGAACACCTTGAGAAGAAACATGATATGCTTCTTGGGATGCTGTTTGATCGAGGAACTTACCAGAAACTCTACAGCTATCGCCATCTGATAAATGGTTTTGCTGTTCACATTTCTCCTGAACAGGTGAAACCAAGTATCCAAGTTCCCTCATTTATCTCTGTATCTGACTTTAATGATGGTAGTCCCTTTGTTTTTGCGTATCATGGACTTATGCCCTTCCAATATATTAGTAGGCGGAAACCCTACGACGTGCCCCTGGTGTGAAATCTGTGGAGAGAGATTGGAAGGTGAAGAGACTTACAACTCACACTCCACAGTTTCTGGGACTTCCTACTGGAGTATGGCCCACAGGAGGAGGGCATGACAAGGCAGGAGAGGACATTGTGATTGGCTTTGTGGACTCGGGCATTTATCCTCATCACCCCAGCTTCTCTTCACACACAGAACCTTATGGTCCACTACCAAAGTACAGAGGCAAGTGTGAAGTTGATCCTGACACTAAGAGGTCTTTTTGCAATGGGAAGATTATAGGGGCTCAACATTTTGCCAAAGCAGCCATAGCAGCTGGGGCATTTAATCCTTCTGTTGATTTTGCTTCTCCCTTGGATGGTGATGGACATGGAAGGTGAGGTCTTTTAACATTTGCACATTGATTATTAGCAAGCTCTAAATCTGTATAATCTAGATCTTTTACCTTCTCATCTTAGCAACTCGTGACAAGCAGATTTTATTTTTTAAGATGTGGGAGATAAAACCAGGCTTTGGTATGTCATATATTTTGTGCATCTCTGCATTCTTAATTTTCCTTTGATGCATTCAAGTTAATATATTTAATGTGCTTGATGAGCTGTTCATTTCTCTACTATTTATATATTCCAAGATGAGGTCGAAAGATTCTGCCCTGCTGCCGCATACAAACACATGTTACAAAGGTCTCCTCAATTGCAGTGCCAGCCTTAAAAAATAATGAGTTTTTGAGTTACCTGATAGACTTTCACAGTGAGAACAACATGCTGAGTAGATTGATTTTATGATAGTTGCATCGTGCACACTGATCTAAAGAGGCACTGTATGGTGGAACCTAGGCACAGTAATTAAAGAGCTAATTAATAGAACCGCTTCTCCTTCTCAATGGTATGCTTGGGTTAGTAATTTGATTTAGTAGTCACTGAAAAATGGAAAATCTGCTGTGACTCAAAATAGGGAATGAAAATATTGTCCTTAAGAGAACAAGCTTGACCTTGTTCATCAGTACCTAAATCCTCGATAAAAACAGCTCCAAATGCCCCTCCAACATTAGTTGATATTAAGAAGAAAACAGTTGCAAAAAACTCATGCTATTCCAATGTCCTTGATGAGTTTCGCAACGTAGTCTGCTGACAATTTCCTTTAAAAATCATGAATAAGTCAAACACTCTGTAAACCTTGCATGATAAAGCTGGCTAATTGAGAGACTGTACAACCAATCTACAATCTCATTGACCATGTTGTTTGGACACTTGGAAATAAGAGTTGTTCATATTGGTTCCTGCTGCTTAATTTAATCATGGAGAGTTTGGCTTTGGCAGTGTTAGTGATGTCTAGATGACTAGTTATTTATTTCATCATTTCTTTTGGATGCATCTGAATCAGTTGGAGCTTCATCTATAAGATATCAAGATGAAGGGAGTTGCCCTTTCTGTTTTGTGACTTGTGTCTCCTTACAGTGTGCTAATACTGACTGGCAATGAGTTATCTTGTAGTTCAACATAAGAGCAGTTCTATTTCCTTTATCTAAAATTGAGTATATTTGCTGCTTCATACACTAGTTGCTTTGTAGACATATATATTATATAACATGATAAATGCCACCATAAGTGGAGCTAAAGGATTTATTTGTCTTATGATGGAATATATTCCTATTTCCGCTCTCTTTTTGGTTAGGTAAAATAGTAATAGTTATTCTGCCTCCATTCACTTCCTTTATGTTTTTTATTTCTTTCTCTCTCATGAATTCCTTTTTTCTCTGGCTTTTTCAATCATGTAAATACCAGTCACACAGCTGCCATTGCTGCTGGTAACAATGGAATACCTGTGAGAATGCATGGACATGAATTTGGGAAAGCAAGTGGGATGGCTCCTCGAGCTAGGTAGTCTTCATCAACTTCAGCAATCTTAGTCAGCTCTGCTGACAGTAATTAGTCTCTGAAATCTGTTTTGTACAGGGTTGCTGTTTACAAGGCACTTTATCGACTTTTTGGAGGTTTTGTGGCTGATGTGGTTGCAGCAATTGATCAGGTATCAATATATATGATGCACTCTGAAGTGTTACGAATTCTTATTGTTTGGCTTGCATTTCTCGACTCTCCTAACCATGTGGACAAAGGACTCTTGTAATTCAGATTTTTAATTCAGATTTCTACCATTTAATGCCGACTAGAGTCAGAAATCTTTTTTTCTTTCTGTTCTTTTCTGGTTTAAACACACACTCTCTCAGGCACACAGACTTTGGTTCAGAGTTAAAGATTCTGGAATTTACCTTGCAAAAATAATGTACTTAAAAGTTTTGATCTCTAAACTAGCTTTTCTACCACAGAACATGAGATATCCTTTCGTGTTGACCACAAGGATGCTGTCTTTTGCTTTCTGAAAACATCCAGAAAATCTTGGTGCATACTGAGATATATGATTCTCCACATAGTAACAAAATGTTGCATATATCTGAAAAGTTCATCTATTCCTTCAATTCAGTAATGCTTGTCAACTCATTTTGCTAGTATTCTGAAGGAAGACTACACTCATCTGACCACTTCTTCTACAGGCTGTTTATGATGGTGTGGATATACTCAGTTTGTCAGTTGGACCAAATAGCCCACCGACAAGCACTAGAACTACATTCTTAAACCCTTTTGATGCCACACTTCTGTCGGCTGTCAAAGCAGGTGTCTTTGTTGCTCAGGCAGCAGGAAATGGAGGGCCTTTTCCTAAAACTCTGGTATCCTATAGCCCATGGATAACATCTGTTGCGGCTGCAATTGATGACCGGAGATACAAAAATCATCTTGTGTTGGGAAATGGGAAAATGTTGCCAGGCATTGGATTATCACGTGAGTTTATTGAGCTCGACTACTGAACTTTATTACATCTGTCATTGGTGGATCATGGTAGATTGACAGTGTGCTTTGCTCATTTAATTGGTGCTAAGCAAAAGTAATGAGCCATTTTCATCTTTTCTGATTCTGAAGGTATTTCAATGGGAATAAATTTTCTTTTTTTCTTCTTTTCTTGTTTTGGATATTTGTATGTTATCTTTAATGAATTTGTATTACAAAGATGTGACAACCATCAAATCAGGCTATTTGGATGCAATATGATACTTGTTAAATTGTTTCTGGACAAAACTATGTTCCTGGAAGAATGTGAGCAAGTATATGTGAAGAACTATTTTTTATTCAACAAGCCTGTTGGAACCTGTTTAGGATGCCCTGTTCATCTGTGGTTGTGCTTCCTGTAGGGTTGTACCATGTTCATTCTGCTTGAACTTCAGTGGTTATGTCACTTTATGTCCTTCATTTGACATTTTTCTGAGGTTCCCTAGGGATTCATGTGCTGTTTCTGACCGAGCATGGCTCTGCTGCTGGTTTTTGTGGGAACCATATGTTAGTTGCACTAGTTGATGTAGGTGATGTATTTAACACTTATCGAATGACAGAGGATGTTGAGCATGCAGAACCCTTTTTTTTGGTTAAGGAGTTTTTCCCCATTTTATTGACATTCGATTTTGTTTCATGAGAGCAGCCTCTACACAGCCAAATCGGACATTCACCATGGTTGCAGCAAATGATGTACTGCTGGATTCTTCCGTCATGAAGTACAGCCCCTCTGATTGCCAGAGACCAGAAGTTTTGAACAAAAACCTAGTCCAGGGAAACATTCTTCTCTGTGGCTATTCCTTCAACTTTGTGACAGGGACAGCATCAATCAAGAAAGTTTCAGAAACGGCCAAGAGCCTCGGTGCGATTGGCTTTGTTCTTGCTGTTGAGAATGTTTCTCCAGGAACCAAGTTTGATCCGGTCCCTGTTGGTGTTCCAGGGATTCTCATCACAGATGTCAGCAGATCAATGGTAATAACTGTTTCTCGTCCATCCTGTTTATGACTTGTATTGCCATAGAAGTTGTTTCTATGATACCCTTGTCATCTTTGTTTGGGCTTGTTATCCTCATCTTCGCTTTTGTCAGATTTTTTCTGACATCACTTTGCTAATGCATATTGCTGTTACTTAGGACCTTATAGATTATTACAATGTCTCTACCATTAGAGACTGGACTGGACGAGTGAAGAGCTATAAAGCTGTAGGCAGCATAGGGGATGGCTTGATGCCTATACTCCACAAATCTGCACCACAGGTGGCACTATTTTCTGCCAGAGGACCCAACATAAAAGATTTCGGCTTCCAAGATGCGGATCTTCTTAAACCAGATATTTTGGCCCCTGGTTCTCTCATTTGGGCTGCATGGTCACCTAATGGGACAGACGAGCCTAATTATGTTGGTAATGACAAACAAGTCTCTTTAGCTTTCTTATTAGCTTTCAAAACCATGGAATTGTGCTGTACTCTTTTTGTCAGTTTAATGTCCAAAACAAGAATTGTAGTAGTTATCTGCTTTTTTTTTTTTGCCCGGTCTTCAGAGCCACCTTCTAATATAGCTCTGAGAATTAACCAGATTACAATTATAGAATACTCTGATGATTTTGTGAAAGATAGTTCACTAATTGCTAGTTGTTATAAATCAAATCACGTGCTGTCATTTATATATATTGTTGTGCAATAGCTCTGTTTATCAGGGAAAAAAATTGAAGACTCATAGTTAACGCATGCTTTGAGCAGGTGAAGGATTTGCCATGATCTCTGGAACTAGTATGGCTGCTCCACACATAGCGGGAATTGCTGCTCTTGTAAAGCAGCAGCATCCTCACTGGAGCCCAGCTTCCATAAAATCTGCTCTGATGACAACATCAACAAAGCTGGACAGAGCAGGAAGACCTCTTCAGGCGCAACAATACTCTGAGACTGAAGCCATGAAGCTGGTGACTGCAACACCTTTTGATTATGGGAGTGGTCATGTTAATCCTAGAGCTGCTTTAGACCCAGGCCTTGTCTTCGATGCAGGTTATTTATCCTCCCCTTTTTCTACTCTTGTTCAATACTGTTTACAGATGGTTTTCATATAAACTGGTTCAAATGCTTCCAGGTTGCTTTCGCTTTGATTAGAACACATTTGCTTCCAATGTGAAATGTCTGTAGTCTAAAAATCAATTTTTATTTTTTAGATACATAGTATAAGTCATCCTTGTCTGTTTTCTCTTTTTTTTAAGATACATACCATAGGAGCTTATCTGAGTTTCATAATAGTGAAATTTTTAGACATTCCTGTAACTTTGAATCATTCGCCAAGCGAGTCCCTATACTTCTTATCTGTCAACAGAAGTTCTCGTACTTCTCGTGTCGGTAAAAGCAGCCTTTTGTTCAATTCTTTTGGAGTTTCTGAGTTATGTGGCATCCTTTGCTATATGAAACTTTAAATTTTCACGTGTACTTTGACAGCAATCTTAAATTTACCCTCTACATTTAGAAAACTTTAGGAAGGTGGCGATTGAGCGAAAGTAAAATGAACCTAAATATGGGGAAGGGTGTACAGTCCATTTTGACAGAGTACTGTAACGAGTTCTACTGAAAAGTTCAGGTGGTCAAGATGCAAATGACTCAAAGTACACGGTGTGTATGTATGGATAGTTCACTGTTGTAAATGTTCACACTTATGAGCGGTTGATTCCTATGCTTCTTGTTACAAGATTTCTGATTTCTAGTACTTGATCCTTGGCAGGCTACAATGATTATTTGGGATTCTTGTGCACAACTCCTGGTATCGATGCTCATGAGATCAAGAACTACACGAATTCACCATGCAACTATTCCATGGGCCGCCCATCAAATCTCAACTCCCCTTCCATCACTGTTGCCCACTTAGTGCGGACTCAAACTGTCACTCGCACAGTCACAAACGTCGCTCAGCAAGAGACATATGTCATTACGACCAGAATGGATCCGTCTGTCGCTCTTGAAGCCAGCCCTCCAGCAATAACAATAAATCCAGGTGCGTCTCGGAAATTTACTGTTACTCTCACTGTCAGGTCTGTGACCGGAACATACAGTTTTGGAGAGATTTTGATGAAAGGAAGTCGAGGGCACAAGGTGAGGATCCCAGTGGTGGCGATGGGATACAAGCGATAGATAGTTCGAGAGTATAGGTGCCTTAGATAAGAAGTGTTGTGGTTGTGATATTCTTTTTTTTATTTGGCAGGAATAAGTAGTATTAAGCTAGGTCTAATATGCTTTCTTTATGTATGTGTAAATGCGCGAATGGTGTAAAATAACTTGTACGAGGAAGAGACTCCTAGTTTCTTCCGACTTCTGCTCATTTGTTCAGTAATCCAATATTATAGTTTCCACTCTTTCAACTCATATGAAGTGAATCCCGTGTGTTGTGATAACTGTTATCTATCTCTTCTGCTAATCGATTCTGGATGTTACTGTTTCTGATAATGCATCTGCAGAATTCACTCGCTTCAGAAGTTAAAATGATAGAATTAGCCTAGAATCTCTCAATGAGAGAACGGAGTGGAAGTTCTACTTCATCGCCAGTATAGTCTTCCTCGAACTGTCGAGTGTTTGTTGGACGGCTTAATGAGGATATAGTTCAAGTCGACAGGACAAGCCAAATAAATCACTTTGTTTATGACGCAATTGGTTCGCATGGCCTCGGGTTTTGAAAGGACAAGGTGATGATCGTCTTCCAGCAAATCTGTGAACTATAGGGACGATTCTTGGAGCAATCAGCAACTAAGACAAGATTTTGTGCGGTCCGGGCGGTCGGTGCTTTAGGTCGGGCAACCTCATTTGCCAATCCTAGAGCACAAAATTTTCGTTAGGAAACAGCATGCCCAAATTGTGTTTCTCTTTTATTCTCAATAGCACGCGACATCCAAACATTTGACTTTCTTTTGGTAAATATAAGCTACAAAATTAAGACAAATTAACGTCTAAAGTCTAGAATCCCAAACATTTTGATTTGTCAACCTGCCCGATAGCCCGAGTGTTGAAAATTAAAAATTCAGCTCTTGATGAAATTACACTCATTAGATAATTAAATTCAGCATAGACTTGAAGGATTTAAATAAGCTAGAAGTTTACTCATATGATAAGTTAGAAATGTGGTACTTAGTTCATTCTATAGAATATATGGTTATGGCCCCATAGAATATTTAGATATTCATCTAATGACTTAAATTTTTACAACAGTTAGCAGCTATTCCAAAATGTCATATAGTCTATCAATTATTATTGCTATTCTATGTTTGGAAAGGAATTATAGATATTCAATAATTGTCAAACAAGTTTTTATTTTTATTTCTATTTTAACATGTAAGATTGTCGACACTTAAAAATCAGGTGTTCAATTCTCAGCATTGAATTCTCAATTTTATCAAGTAGGTTTGAAAGCACATAAATCGATACATCCACGCAAATCAAATTAGGCCCTCCTATAGAAGGGCGAGCATGGCCTCCAATTCAAGATTACTTTAAGTTGGGGACATAAGCCTTTTAGGAGCATGTCGCGTACAATCAAGTACTTATCCATGCAACTTTCTCAAAATATATCTATTTTTTTCATTTAGCTATAAACATAATGTTGATCGGCTAAAAGACGAGGAATCAAAACACATGGATTGCTTTCTTTGTTTTGTTACTTTCCTCGGAAACACAAAACTTTCAAATATTAAGGACACGTATGATGACAATTATTTACATATTTATTTATTTTTTTCATGAGAACATATTTGAAAATAAATCCATTTGATAACGTAATTATATTTTTCTATTTCTAGAATAAATTTTTATTCCAAAAATAGATTCTAAACAAAAATAAGATGTAAAATTTACTTTTCTATTTCTGAAAAGAAATGAGAAATAAAACTTTTATCATCACTCATCTTCGCCTTGCCAGTGACGAGGGCTAGTCAGTCCCCGGACTAAGGTAGTCGGGCGCCCTCGCCTTGCCAGCGACGGCAAAAAAGAAAAGAAAATTCAAAAAACAAAATATTAATAAAAAAATAGTCGCCCAACGCCACCTTGCGGCCACGTCAATGCCAACCAGCCAAATTTGACTAGATGGATTGAACTGGCATAATTACAGAAAGTTTAGGATTCAATTGGCAAAAAAGTAAGTTTAAAATTGAATCGACACAATTAAAATATATTTAAGATTTTTTTGGTAATTTTTTCCTCTTGTACATTTCTAAATAACCAATGTATGCCGAAAGAAGGACAATAAGCATGAAGAGAAAAAAAAAGCACACACATGATGCCAAATTTGCTAGTTCGAGGAGTTTTAATGAACAGTCAATTTTTTTTTAGGACGGCGATCAACAGCCTTTAAGAGGCTCATGAAAGCCATTGACCTTAACCCGCAATGTAAAGCATTCTCAAACAAGTGACTGCCCATGTATTGCCATTTTCGGTCAGTTTTTTATTCAAGTATCTGTCCATCCTTTCCCCTGGATAGTGATGGGGCAGCATGTCGAGGATGTGCAAGTGAATGGACAGCACCGATCCGATTACGGTTTTTACTTCAAATTTGAGAAAATAATATAAATGATTCATGAATTTTAGCCTAATATGTAATGTGGTATCTAAACTTTTAATTTGTTCAATGAGATTAATATACTTTAGCCTAATATGCAATGTCGTCCCTAAACTTTGAGATTGTTCAATATAGTTCCCTGAACTTTTGATACATGGTTAATTTAGTCATTAGATTATATGAAGATGTACAATATTGTTCATGAACTTAAATTGAATATTTTTATATAATCTAGTGGTTAATTTGAACATGTATCAAAAGTCTAGATTGAAAAAATTCTAAATTCAAAGATGACATTACACATTAGATTAAAATTCATGAGCCATATTGAATAAATTAAAAATTTAAGAATCACATTATACATTGGATCAGAACTTAAGGACTATTTGTGTCAATATCCCTTCTATGTTTTCCTTTTCTTCCTTGGTTCCACGGTACTCCACCATTGGTAGGACCCAAGATTATTCCATGAAAAAATAACTTGTCATATGATTTTCAATACAAACCAAATCCATTAGAGAAAAACACAATATTGATGCAAGATTTAACTAGTGATCGTAATAGTACTTGAGATATGGCAGTGATAGATTAGGCTCAAGATTGTAATTTTTTTTTTTAATAAATGATACTGCTGTACTACTAGTTTCAAGAAGAATTCTCTGAATCAAATTCACTAGCTAATTCAGGAGTAGTAGGAGGCCTCGGAGGAGTAGGATCACAAAGTACTGGCTCATAATGGTTTAATCTCCATTTAAGCTGTTTTTCCCTGCCTGGACATAAATTGATAGCTTTACTAGACATTATTTGTGTGAATGTTTCTTTAATTGACTTAATATGAAGATCTTGATCTATCTAAATGCCCGAGAGTCGCAATTCTCTCGATTTCCCGAGTGTGCTGCATGATGAACCTACGAGGAATGTGCGGTCCACATACATGTTTGAACGACCCGTGCCCACACACGTCTAAAACATGTGAGAGATAAGATAGAATTATTAAATTATGCATTTTGTCCTTGGATAAAATCTATGTGAAATAATTACCTAGGGGTTATTCGGAGAAGAAAGAAAAATTGAGATCCCTCAAGGTACGTGAAAGGTTTTCTTGGCTTTTACATATAGTGTAGCTAAGGTTTGATTCTTGAAAGTTGAATAAATTCGTAGCAATCTTCTTATAAAAGAATCTTACCACGATTAACAACATTATTGAGGATATGATATAACTTCATAACTTTTTCTTTTTGGGTCTGAACTCCATAACTTTTATGCACTGGTTAACTGCATACTGTTTGGATAATTTTTATAAGGTATAATATAATCTTAAAAAGGCATGAATTCGGTACTTTGAATGGAAAAGAGTCCAAACTCAGTACATACTAAAAAAGTGGTGTCTGAAGGTATTTTTTATATGAAGTGTTCCATGCACATGTCCGATAGAGGCTGCTCACAAGATTATAGCCACATCCTTCGTTGGGAAAATTGTTTAAGAAGTCCTAAATCTTTTACACTTTTTCCAATTTAATTCTAAACCTTTTAATTTTGTTAATTGAGTCATAAACCTTTTCACTTTTTTTGCTAATTGAGTCTATTTGGCCATTAGATTTGTTACTTTTTGAACAAATTTTCCTCCTCTTATCTCTCGTTGAAGAACACTTCCTCTAACCAGTTTTTGTTATTTAATTTGAACATTAACATAACATGTTACCACCCGCTGTGGTGGCTCCGCTGGTTAGGCTCCTGTGACCCTTGCGCTTCAAGGGGAGGAGTTCGAAACTTGGGGGAGGCACTTGGTGACTTAGGGCCCGTTTGGTTCAACTTTTGGGGAATGCATTTGCATTTCCCTAAGTATCTTTATTTGAATGGGCATTTGGTGAAAGCAAAAGTGTTTGGTAAATTGAATTTTCCGTAATGACTTTGAGCATTTGGTGAAAGCAAATACCGTTTGGTATATTTGTATTTACAAATAGCTTTTCTTATTTTTTCTTATTTTTTTCTTATTTTTTAACTGAACGGTGGCCGGCCGATCTCGGCCACGGGCGCGTTGGTCCGGCGGCCAGATCGGCGGCGGTGACGCCCGGGTCGCCCGAACCCGGGCGTGCGACCTCCGGCGGCGTCGCGCCGGGTCGCGCGAACCCGGGTCGCCGCCGCCGGAGGTCGGAGGTCGCGGCGCGACGCCCGGGTCGCGCGAACCCAGGGCCGCGACCTCCGGCGGCGGCGACCTCTGGGTTCCAGAGGTCGGAGGTCGCGGCGCTATGCCTGGGTCGCGCGAACCCAGGCGTCGCGACCTCCGGCGCGTCGACCTGGGTCGCGCGAACCCGCCGGTCGCCGCCGCCGGAGGTCGCGACGCCGGGTTCGCGCGACCCAAGCGCCGCGCCGCGACCTCCGACCTTCGGCGGCGACGCTGGGTTCGCGCGACCCAGGCGCGTCGCCGCCGAAGGTCGCGACGCCTGGGTCGCGGGAACCCAGGCGTCGCGCGACCCCGGCGACTCCGGGCGACGATCGCCGGGGGTGGCGCGACCTCCGACGGCAGCCGCCGGGTGTCGCGCGACCTCCGATGGCGGTCGCCGGGGTCGCCGCCGTCGGAGGTCACGCCCAGCAGCGGCTCCACCTTCAAAGTTTAAAAAAAAAATAATAAAATAAGTCAAATGTGGAAGTTGACTTGCATTCTTGAAATGCTGAAGGCTGAATGCTGGTCCTCCCCTGCATTGAGCTTTGAGCATTCCCCAGCATTCCAAATGCTGGCATTTGGCAAATGGAGTTCCCAAATGCTGGCATTTGGCAAATGGAGTTCCCAAATGCCGAACCAAACACTAGAATTTTTCCCAAGGGACTTTGGGGAAAAAAAGCCCCTTGAATGCTTGAACCAAACAGGGCCTTAACCCGCTGGTGGGAGTGTGGTGGCTAGCCCCATTGGCCCGGGGTTTACCACCCGGCTGCCGGCCGTGCGGGTTCCCCGGGTCACCAAAAAAAAAAAAAAAAAAACATAACATGTTTATTTTCAAGTGAATTGATAAGTGCAGTGATTTCCATATTTACAACTTACCAATCAAAGGCATGATTGGAGAGCTTACTCCGATTAGAAATGAAGGAAATCGCAACCCCAACAGGATGGGCGTGGCAATATTTGGAGTCACCTTTACTCTTCAAACTATTGATGCGGTGAGCATTATCATTTTGGATATGCGCCATAAAGCCATACAGTCCTCTTCCACAGCCCCAAAAAAATCATCTTTAAGCTTCTCTAGTCCTAATGGCCAAGTTGAAGTTGAACCACGCATGTGGAATGGAATAAAACGCCATAAGTGTTTTATAACTTTTTACAATATTTATTTGAATGTCATAATATTTTTTTGACTTAATTAAGTGTCACATTTTTTAAAAATCAATCATTTGAGTGCTATTGACAATTTGTCTTATTTGAAAAACCCTAGCTCAATTGAAAGAAATTGGAGCATAATTTTGCCAAAAGTTGACAAGGTCGGTAAAGAACCCTAATCAAAAATAGATTCTCTCACACTCCCTTACCAAGTTATTATTGCCATTTCTTCATTTCCTCTACCAACAAGTCTTACTAACAACTCTTGCTCTTTGAGGAAGCGCAAGGGCAGAAGAGAGAACGATGATGTACAACTGAGGAGGAGTGGCGTTGATCTGGCTAGACTATGCTTCCAAGCCGAAGCAAGAGAAGACAAAACGAGAGTGGGCGAGAGTTAGATAGCGGAAGGGAGAGCGGGGAGGAAGGGAGAAAGCTATATATATTTTACGGAAACTACAGATTTTGGAGAGGAAGAAGCGAGAGGAGGAGAGTTAGTCTTTCCTTTTACAAAGCCAGGTCGGACTAATTATCGAAAGACACTCAAGGAAACGATTTTATAACAATGTGACACTCAGTAATCGCCATCCAAAAATTGTAACACTTTTGACATTCTTATCATTATGTGGAACTTGAGAAGCACCAAACCATACTCCCCAGACAAGGTATGTCATAAGTAACTAGGTAGGAATCACAACATGAAAAAAGATGTTCCGCTTCTCATTGATACATCAAAAGGCAAAAGGAGGCATAATTAGGAAATCTGAATTCATGGATGCACTTCTAGCGTACATCTCAGTCTTCATACATCAGTTGCGGAGTTCCTGAAAATGGAGACTTTGAACACGGAAAAACTATGATCAATGAGCTCAAACACGCAGATGTCTCTTACTTGAATGCACGTTTCTCTCGAAAACACGAACCAGCCAGCAGCGAAGCGCCCCACTGGCACGGTCCGATAGAACCTGTATTCCACAGGCCACGATCTGTCTAAATACCTGAGAGTCACAGTTCGATTGTCTTCCATAACGTGTTGCTTGATGAAATTATGAGGAACAGTCTGCCCATGTACAATAAAAGGAAGACTGTAATCATCTGATGCATGTAATAAATACCTATATACACATACATGGTAACATTTGCATACCTCTGATCTCGTTTTAACAAACTAAAGTGTCCAAAATACAATCTGATGAAGGGACTATCGTTCATCATTAGACCAATGTAATATATATAGTTAGCATTCATAATTAAAGTTGAAATATTTCAGTGGTGAATCAACAGCCAGGATCTTACCATGTTTCGCTTAATATGAGTTGGCTGCATTACCACCTTGAAAAAGGGGTTCTCTGATTCAAATTTTCTGGCTAACTCAAGGCTTGTGAGAGGGCTTGGACATGTAGGACGGCATCTAGACTGCTTGATCTCGCCTATATACTCCAAAAAAGAAGAAGAGGACTTTAATAGACACCCGCATGAATGTTTAATTGATCGACTTACTATGTAAAGTAGTCGGAAAATTAAAATTTAGATAATTTGATGAAATAAATTGCATATCAGCCTTACATGCAGCCTAAAGCGACACTTCCAGTATTCATCCCAATTGATGCGGAGATAAGGTACTTACCAGCACTGCTGAAGATGGAGACATTGAACACAACATCATTATCATCAATGAGCTCAAACACACAGACATCTCCCACACACAGACGTGTTTCTCTCGCAAATGCAGCCCAACCAGCACATAGGGATGCCGCATCGTTTTCCCGATAGCTCCTAATTATCTTCACCTGCCATGATCTGTTTGAATACCTAAGAGTTGCAATTTCCTTGTTCTTGTTCTTGTTCTTGTTCTTGTGTCTTGTGACAAATCCATGAGGAATTCTCTGCATATAATCCATGAACAGTTTCAAGAACAGAATATAAGCATACAGTTACAAGAGAAGCACACAAGATGTAGACTCAAGGCAATATTTGCTAGTTTCAGGAATTTGAATCAATATTCATTACTATCTAATGAAAGCAATCAATCTTAACCAGCAACGTGAAGGCAAAAATATCGACATTCATGCTCCTAGACTCTAATCTAGGATAGGGTACATTATCTGAAGTGATTAATCTTGTGATATACATAAACAGTAGCCACAGGTTGAATGGAAGAAGAAAGAAAAGAACATCAATGACTTGCACGTGGTTTCATCATCTTGTTGCTTCAATGTCGGTTTAATGGCTTTTGATACCGATCACCTAAACAGAAGCTAATTGTATAAAGCAAGAAAACTTCTCTTGATAAATCTGAATGCTTGTCACCAAACCCAACAGGAATCTCCCATTTGATAAAATGACAATTATAATTAGCCTTTGACAAAGCCAATGAAGCATCAAAACAAGATTTTACCAGTCTTGCCCTTAAATAAGATGGCTGCATCACGGCTTTGAAAAAGGGATGCTCCAATTCAAATTTGTTGGCTAATTCGAGTCTAGTTAAATGTGATTTGGCTCTCAACCATTTATATGGCATGAACTCGTCCGCATCTTCAACTTCTATGACATCTCCCCTTTTTTGTGAGAGAAATTCAGCCTCAAAGTTTGATATTCCGCCACTGCTTGAGGAATAATCTATCTCTGAAGCACTTTTATCAAATATTATCACATGAAAAATGGAGTCCGCTTCATATTTGAAAACTATGAGGTGACCATGACCAATTGAGTAATGATCCATAAATTCCCACCAGCCCTTGAACAGCCAAACCATGCCATTGTTGCACTTCTCCAGTTCTATAGGCCAGGTTAAACCACCTGGGACCTTGAGAAGCACCAAGCCTGGGAGATCCTTTCCATATTTCCTTAAGAACCTTCTCGGAATTTCCTAATATAGAGAACTTTAAGTAAGTCATCTCGAGCCTCTTGAACATCATGCAAAAAAATCCTGGTAGAGACTTTATGTTTTGCGAATTGAATGACATACCAAATTTCCATGGACATTATTGATTGGGGTCAATCGTTTACATCAGAATAACACTGGAAATACAAAACAATTTATACAACAACAATTCATGACATAATCGCAATGGACTGAACAATTCGCATTTGTTTATATATCTATTTAGAATCTGACCTTGTGACTCCATTTTACGAAAGTACTCATTCTGATCTGACTTTCAAATAATGTGGGTAGAATCTGGGGACATATTCGGTCAAAGTTCAAATGGACCACAAGCTTCCACCATACCCATGATATGGTAAGAAGGCATCTTATGCTTATAGCACAATCGGAGCAGGATAACTAGCTATTTCTCGTCCCAAAACTAAGACGAACGACAAGAAATTTTTAAAAACGAATGAGGTCCGCCAGCATGATCATGATGGTATTGAAAAATCACTCGAGCATTCGGTGAAGAATCTATCACTTACAAGCTTTCCAGATTCAAGTGTGTCAGAGAGTACAATCTTGAAGAAGCGAGGACCACTTGGACTCTCCTGCAGCTTGGCATGTTCGTCTTCCGTCCGGCGGCGATGGCGACGGCGACAGCGAGCCATGTAATAGCCACACTCAATGCTCAAAGAAGAAGAAGAAGATGGTGGTGGTGAGGATGGCGTTGGGTTTGGGTTTCTACAAGAGCCTTTGGGTCCTTTGATCTCGATTGAAGAATCAAATGTTTTAGTGGGTTTGTCAGCATGGGATCGTTCGTGAAAATATTTGTGTAAATAATGGAAGGAAACGTCACATATGAAGGATTGAAAGAAAGGAAGGAGTTGAGCGGCTCGATGAAGGGTGAAATCATGACTGAGCATGCACGTGACGTCGCTTCGTACTCGTGCACCAAGTGACAGCGCTGGTGATCGATCAATTCACTGTTCTTCAGTTACAGTAACGGATGTCTCATTATCTTGTGTATCGTCCGGCATACCTTAAGTTAGGGATCAAATTACTTTCGTCCGAAGTGGACGTTTTTGTTAGGGAAATCCCTTATGATATTTTGAAGATGACAAAATAAATTAAAGGCTATTAACGTGTTTATTGAGTAACTTGGTGAAAGACGCACAAGCCGCTATGCAGATGATGGAAAGCTTCTGAGTCTGGATGAAGCAAACGGAAAAGCACAGAAAGCCTCTGAGTCTGGATGAAGTAGACGCAGAACTTCAGTCTGGCAGATTCTGAGTCTGTCCGTACCAGACACAAATTCTGAGTCTGTCCGCACCAGACGGAAAACCCAAGTAGACGCAGATTCTGAGTCTGACCATACCAGACGGAGAACTTGAGTCCGGACTCGGGACTTAATGGAACTACAGGATCGATCACCAACGGTCATATGATTTCCACTTACCATATTTATATTGATCAACAAGATCAATCATCAAGACAACTTCCAAAGAAGGATGAAACATTTATGGAAGCCTGGATTCTGATTGTATGGGCGAGAAGAATCCAAGGGAATCCAATCTACCTCCAACGGTCAAAAAGACTTACCTTGTGAAGTCTGTCCAAGAAAGGAAAGGGAAGACTAATCTCTCACGGAAAGAGTCAACGGTCGAGTGTGGCTTGGAGAGTATATAAGGAGAGGATGCGACCAGAAGAGATAGAGAGGATAAATATATTCCAAGGCTGATTCAATTCTTCATTAGTTGTCTGAAAAAGTGCGTAATTGAGTGATCCTAGTGAATTACCAAGAAGAGTGACTTTGTGAGACATATCATCACAAAGTGCTAACACTCAAGAGTGTGTAATCACCTTTGATCACATAGTGAAATCCAGTTTATTGGTTGATCGCTTGGAGAGTGGACGTAGGCTTGATCTAAGCCGAACCACTATAATATTCGTGTGCAATTTCTCTTATCCCTTAATCTCTTATTGATTATTATTATAATATATTGCACACGTGCTTGGTGCTGTGTTAATACTAGTTATATCAATTGGTATCAGAGCCTCGTGCTCAGTATCTTGAAGTGTTTATTACTTCAGAGCTAAAGATCTTTCATGGCTAGTATTTTTGCACCAGGTCTGATTGAGGGACGAAGCATCACCAGACCACCTTACTTTGATGGGAAAAAGTACAATGTTTGGAAAAATAATATGAAGGCATTCCTAAGATCTAAGGATCTGTTGGAATGGGATGTTGTTGAGAAAGGAATCAATCCTAATATTGCGTCAGCATCTACTAGAAAAGAGAATGGCGAAACGCTTCAATCATTTGTTACTCTATCTCAAAAGGAGATAACAAAAAGAGAAGCTTTAGATGCAAAGGCTATCTACTCTCTTTACTGTACTTTATCTCCTAATGAGTATAATCGAATTTCCTCTTGTGAAACAGCGAAGGAAGTATGGGATAGGCTGCACGTTCTAATGAGTATAATCGAATTTCCTCTTGTGAAACAGCGAAGGAAGTATGGGATAGGCTGCACGTTACCTACGAAGGGACTGATCATGTAAAAGAGACCAAAGTAAATATTTTACTTGGTCAATATGAATCCTTCAAGATGAAATAGGAGGAGTCCATAGAAGATATGTTCAGCATATTTACTGAAATAGTAAATGGGCTTGCATATCAAGGACAACCTGTCCTAGGACCAATGAAGGTCAACAAGTTCTTGAGAGGATTATCGAAAGATTGGTGTCGCGACCTAAAATTTCTGAAAATAGTAGGTTTAGGGGTATTGTTAATTTCGGGCCGACGGGCCTTCATTAACTCGGGCTCTCCCAAGCCCATACCCCGCGCGACGTGGGATATCATGAAAGTCTTCTAATAAGGAGTCGCCACTAGCCTATTGGGGTCGGCTAGAAACCAAGCGAGGCATGGGAGCGTGCCTCACTTTCTACGCAACCAGAGAATCTAGGGTCGGGGACTTGATTACGTTAGTCACACGACTAACGCCCTTTCGGTACCTAACTCGATTGTGTATTAACTAAAGTCATGGAAGCACATTCGAGAAAACTAAGGTTTTTCCTAACCGCTCTACAGTAAGGAAAAAGCATCCAAAAATCATGACAAAACAAGGCACAGGAGAAGAGCCCTATTGTAGAGCCCTAAAGGCTTATTCAATATTGGTATTTTTCTTTTTTTAAGGGTTTTCTGATTTTTTTTCAATTTTTTTTATTTTTTTTAATATTTTCGAATTTTCCAAAATTAAACAAAACAAGCTTTTAAGATTTTTGAAATTTTTTGAATTTTCTGGAATTAAACGAAAAAAATTAATTAATTTTTTTGGAATTTTCTAAACTTTTAATTTTTTGGAATTTTGAAAATATTCGATTTTTTTATTTATTAAAAGAGTAATTCGGACCGGGTCGGGAAACCCGGCCCTACTAAACCGACCCGGACCCTATCTGTCCGGGCTGGGCTAAAGAAACCGGGCTGGCCGCACGGCCCGGTAACTTTTAAATGGCCCATTAATTAACAAAAACAGAAATTAAAAAAGCCCATTTCTATTTCTAATTTCTAGTCCAGCTAAAAAACCCGGCCCGTGACAAATTCAGCCCAGCTGAAGCAGGCCCACGGCGAAGCCCATCTCCTTGGCCCCTATTTCATTTTTGGCCTTGTTTTTGTTTTTTTTTTTTTTTTTAATCTTTTTATTTTTTCTCTTTTTTTTCTTTTATGTTTCTTTTTCTCTTGGTCTTCTTTATTCTGGTCTTCTTCTTCACGTCTTCTTCTGCATGCTTCCCTTCATGCAGCCCGACGGAAGCTCCTCTGCACATCCGTTCGCCGAAGCCGGCCTCCACGCGCAACGAGTCGTTGCCGGCTTTTGGGGTTGTCACGAGACCATCCTCTGGCGTCGGTCGTTCAGTCCGACCTACACCGAGCGCCGCCAGCCGCCGGTGACCATGAACGCCTTCCATCGCCGGAACCGAGGACATCCCCACTCGACTCGACGCGGGCCACTCAAGAATAATCGCCATAACATGAAGAAAAGCACGAAGGCAAGGGCAGGTTCGCAATATGCTAACAAACATTCGCGAAACTAAGCTACCGAGCACGGATCCGACGATAAAAAAAATTCTGAACTTCATTTAGGCATTTTAACAAACAGGGGGTATGCATTGTCGAAACAAATGATTTTCGACTCGAACAAGAATCGACTCGGGCTTAAGCTTCTAAACGAACATGTTGGTACGCACAAGGACGTAAATGGAGACACGGCAGGGGCCGGGGTTCGCCCGAACTGGTCGGCGCGAACTCCGGCCCGACGCCTTGCAAAAACAGCGCCGAAGATGACCCTAAAAAAAAACTTACCTGGTTCGGGCGAGGCGTCACGGCGGGCGTCGGCTGACGAGCGGGCTCCGGCGGTGTCCAGACACACTTCTGGGTTTGCTCTCTCACCTCTGACTTCGCCCCGTCTCCTCGCTCCAGTCGCGACTAAACGCCGGCCGGCTTCAAGCACAAAGAGTGGAGGTACGGCGGCAGGTCGTGGATCGCAGGTTCGGCGTGGCCGCCGGCAGTCTTTCACTCTCTTCCTCTGCTCTCTCTTTTGTTCTTTCGTTCTCCGTCCCTCCTCAGTTTTTTTTCTTTCCTTCTCTCGGTCTCCCCTTCTCTCGGTCTCCTCCGCTCTCAGGTCTGGTTCCTTCTCCCCTTTCTCCTTTTTTTCTTTTCTTCTCTCAGACCTCATTTTTCTTTTTAGAACCGCCCCCTGCCCTCTTGCTCTCTCTCTCCTCTTCTCCTTTTTCCTCTCGGGCCCCCGTGAACCTCCTACCTTGCCGACCTAACCCCGCCTGACCCGCTGATCGCGCCGGAGCTACCCTCCCCTGATTTTCTGCTGCTGCCTTGACTTGCCTTCGTTTTTCTATTCTTCTTTTTGCAGGTGTCCGTTGCCGTGCGTGGGAGAAGAGGGGAGGAAGAAGAAGTCCAAGTGGGCCGAGCTGAGAAAGAAGAGAAAAAGGAAAATGGGCCGAGCCCATGCGGGGGAAAAGAAAGAAAAGAAAGGGGCCAGGCCCAGCCCTGGCCCGAACCCAAATTTTTTTTAATTCTCTTTTTTTTCGATTTTTTTTTTTTTAAAATTCTTTGAATTTTTTTCTTTTTTAGAAATTAATATGTATTTATATAAGCAAAGAAAATGGGCATTTAAGAAAAAAAATAAACAAAATTTCGGGTGTCAACAGCTGCCCCTCTTTGAAAAGGAGCTCGAAGAGGTTCGTTTCAAAGATTAGGTGACACCCGACTCTTACCAATGAGCCATGGAAGTACGAATTTATTCCATTCATTTTTTCTTTTCTTCTTCTTTTTTTTTTTTTTTTTTTTTTTTTTTTTTTTTTTTTTTTTTTTTTTTTTTTTTTTTTTTTTTTTTTTTTTTTTTTTTTTTTTGAGATCTCGGCTCGTACGAACGAGTTTCGACCTAGGTAGTAGAGTCTCACCGTGTAATAACGGGTTTCGACTAGGTTATTGGATGAAGGTCTTACCGTGTAACAACGGGCTTCGACCGAGTTAGTAAAGTCTTACCGTGTAACAATAAGCCGACTTGGAGGGGGGTCTTACCGTGTAACAACGGGCTTCGGACCAGGGTTAGTAAAGTCTTACCGTGTAACAACGGGCTTCGACTTGAAGGGAGGTCTTACCGTGTAACAACGGGCTTCGACCGAGTTAGTAAAGTCTTACCGTGTAACAACGGGCCGACTTGAAGGAAGGTCTTACCGTGTAACAACGGGCTTCGACCAGGAGTTAGTAAAGTCTTACCGTGTAACAACGGGCTTCGACTTGAAGGGAGGTCTTACCGTGTAACAACGGGCTTCGACCGAGTTAGTAAAGTCTTACTGTGTAACAACGGGTTTTGACTTGAAGGGAGATCTTACCGTGTAACAACGGGTTTTGACTGGGTTAGTAAAATTTTACCGTGTAACAACGGGTTTTGACTTGAAGGGAGGTCTTATCGTGTAACAACGGGCTTCGACCAGGAGTTAGTAAAGTCTTACGCAGTGTAACAACGGGCCGACTTGAAGGGAGGTCTTACAGGTGTAACAACGGCTTCGACCGAGAATGCATGGTTTAAGGAGGACCCATGAACCTTTTTGGAAATTGCATGGTTTCAGGTTGACCACGAACCGTGTGGTTTAAGGATAGACCCACGAACCTTTTGGAAAATGCATGGTTTCAGGTTGACCATGAACCATGTGGTTTAAGGAGGACCCACGAACCCTGTTGGAAATTGCATGGTTTTAGGTTGACCATGAACCATTTGGAAATTGCATGGTTTTAGGTTGACCATGAACCATTTGGAAATTGCATGGTTTCACTGAGTGAACCTGTCAAATTCAACTTGAGCAAATGTCATTAGAGACAATATCAGAAACATGCATTGGCAATATTGTAGCATTAATTGCACAAGCAAATCAAGCCAAGTCCAATCACATTGGAAACATTTGATGTCTTCTGGTATCATGTACCACAAAATTGTCATCAAGCTTGGAAAGTATCATTAATCATCA
The DNA here is from genome assembly GCA_014182845.1 of Corymbia calophylla. Classification (NCBI taxonomy): domain Eukaryota; kingdom Viridiplantae; phylum Streptophyta; class Magnoliopsida; order Myrtales; family Myrtaceae; genus Corymbia; species Corymbia calophylla. The sequence continues at coordinate 20,489,891 of CM024695.1, forward strand.
AATCCCTTTAAGAGAAAAATTATGTCAGAATGATTCTCTTCATGAAAGAGGTTTGTTAAGCATGCCAAGCAAGAGCTCTTAGTTAGAAAGAGCCTATCACATGCTCTCAAGAAAGGCTATTTGATCCCATCCATTCATGTGGGAAATAATTTGATCACTCAATTTACCTCGCATTCCCAATGTCGAAGGATTTGAGAATCATTCGCAATAAGTACATCTTGACCAATCCAAAAGGTCTTTCGAAGGTACCGTAATGCGGGTTTGGTCATGGCTTTAGCAATGGATATGCATCATTGGTCATAAAATTATATGTCAACATCTTCTCTAGGTTTACAAGTCAAGTAACCTTAAGATGAGATAAGACAACCTTGCCTCCACTTCTTCGAGCAGTAGCTTCTTTGGAGAGTTCTTATTTCCACTTGAATCATCCCAATCTGAAGAGACTTCACGAAGGGTTGTAGTGTTGGTTTGGTTAAGGCTCAAAAGGCTCAGAACTTTTCACAAAAAGGGATTTGAAAGTTGGTGATTATCAGGGCACCATTGTCATATTACTCGATCTTCTCGAAAGCACTTGACTTTTGAAATCGAATTGTCTTGAAAGTCCCTTGACTAATCAAATAAGAGCTTTGTCCTTCTCAATTTTTCTTTGCATTTGCAATGACGATTTTTGCAAGCATTTTGAATTTGATATTTTTTTCACATAGGAGTTTTTCGCCCCCTAATGCAAATCTTCTTTTTTTTTTTTTTTTTTTTTTCTTCACGTGGGCATCGGCCTTGCTTTTACCAGCACACCTTTTTTTATGCCCCTTAATTTTCATTGGACTTTTTGCTCTTTTGAATTTTTTGAGCTTTTAGGACTTTCGAGATGCTTTCCGCCTTTTCACGTAGATGCCAATGGCCTTGGTCAATCATGTGCATTGCCCCAATATGGGGAGATAATCACCACTTGGGTTTCAGAAATGAACACTTAGGCTCAACTTGGTTTAAGCAACGGGAATCAGTGTTTGGGTAGAGAAAGGAATGCTCTTCTTCACCTTGGGATGCTCCAAGCTTTCATAAGAATTCATCTGAAATTACCACAAAAAGATTAATGCAAGTGAGAGCAAAGAAGTCCTTCCCATCTTTTCACTACATGATGTCAACCGAAACCTCTAAATTTGCCCCATCGTGGGGTGGTCTTGACAGGGGTATTTTTGATTTCTTCGCATTTAAAAGCTCAAAGGGGCTGACTATGGTCACCTGCGATGTGTAAGATAGAGAGAAGAAATGCCTCTTTTCATTTTGGTCCATGTACCAATTGCGAATGACTCTTTTGTCCTTAAATGACATGGGTCTTCTTTTTCGCTCAACTCTCACAGTGTTTGAAGGACGTGTTTGGGAATGGATTGCCTTTCATCATCCTAAGCATTTCTTACTTGGCATGATCAAACATCTCAATTTCATTTAGTCGAGATCATTTGAGTAGATTAATCTCCATGGGGGATTTTAATTCAAAATGAGTGATCTGCCAAGCGGATATACAATTTTGAGATAAAAAACAATGCTCAGAAACTTTTGTGAAATTTTTTTTTCAATTTTTATCTTTTTTTTTTTCTTCTTTTTACATGCTCCAAGTAAAATGCTGAAATTTTTTGTTTTGAAAATTCTCAATTCTGTCTTCCTTTTGATTTTGAGAAGAAGGGTACTTACCCGCAACATGGCGACTTAGTAACCCTGTAAAGAATAAGAAGGAAAGTATTAGTGCAAGAATCTTCAAGGATTGAAAATTGGAGACGATACATTATTACCCTTCACTCGCGTTTATCACTTAAAGTGCCGACATTATCCTCTTGGATATTTGGTAACCCCAAATTGCCCTTCACTTGCAATTTTTTTGTGTGTATTTGATGTCTCCCTATCAAAGGAAAAAGGGATTATATCAGAGACCAATATCAATATGAGCAATTGGAATCGATACAATTTACCCTTCACGTGTTTCTATTCTTCGGGTATGAGCATTTATGTCTCGACATTGGAGGGCATTGTTTCTTGGATGCTTTGCCCCATTTATTGCCTCGTGAAGAAAAGGATTGGGCAGAGTGTTATTTCCACACTCAATTGGAAATCTTTTAGGAACGAAATACATCCTTTCCGCCAAAATGGATGATTGGGCTTTAACATGCGTCTTTGTGGAAAGCATTGCCCCCGCAGTCATTGTGCATTTTTTTCTACAAAAGACGGGACATGTTATTTGCATTCTAATCATTGAATTGGGTTAATTTAAGAACAATACACCCTTTTGGTGTTAGATCGATGACTCCATTTCATCATGCCTCATGGGAGTGAATTATCATGCTTTGGCTGACTTGTGTTAGTGATCACCCTGTGATAAAAGAAGATGAAATGTGTTATCTCCATACTTAATTAGGCTCAATTTGGGAACGATACATCCTTTTGTGATGAATTTTTGCCCCAAAGCACTTGTCATCGGTGGGGAAGGAGAGATGTTGCCCCAGAGTCAAATGTCGAAATTGGACTCTCATTTCTTTGAATCCCAAGATCAAGACTTGTGAGAGTATTTACTTGCGATCTAAGTCAAATACCAATGTCAAAATTGTTTAGTTCTCTCCCCTGCGGGAAAATGTATGAACAAATCAGTTTCAGAATAAATTGATTCCATTGGAACGATCACGACTTTACCATCCAGCATTATCTTTCCCAAGATTTCCTGCAATGGACGAATACGTGAGAGAGACAATGTATTGACTTTCCAAAACTCATGGAAATTCAATAGAATACACCCACTTCCGAATTGCCCTCGAAGTCAAAGGGGGTTTATAAATTTAAATTTCTTTACCCCAAAAAAATGAGTCACTTGTGCTTATGATCAACTTGGAATTGAATACATCATCCGTAAAAATCACAAGCTGTAGTGGTGGCAGGTTCGGTCAAAACCAGAACCGAGCGAGGGGGAGAGAGAGAAGCGGCTGATGGAGAAGGGGAAAGGGCACAAAAATAAAAGTTGCAAAAAGTTGGTTTTCGCCTTTTTTTCTTTTTTTTTTTTTTTTTTTTTTTTTTTTTTTTTTATTTATGCGGCCACTGCCGCTTTCGGGATTCGAACTCCCGATCGGACCAGGCGGATTCCTCCCGGATACCACTCGGCTAAAGGTGCCGACGGTGTCCAAAGTTGCTTTCTTTTTCCATTTAAGGCCAAAATCCTTATCTAATTCCAAAACCCAAAAGAAGTGAACATTCCTGGACTTTGCAACTTTCAGAACAACAAAAACAAGCATGTCCTCCTTATGTAACTTCTCTATCTATGCAATTGCAACAAATGGTCCTGACGGTCTCTCATCTTGTGCTTTGGCGGATCAGTGGGTGGGATTTCTCGCCTCTTGTGTCTTCCTTGATACATTTCCATTAATGATCACGCATGTCGTGTTCATCTCGAATTCCAAGGGTTTATGCTTTTGTCCTTTAGAGAAGGTAATTAACTACCTCAAATGACCTCTTCATTTTACCCGATTAATCAGGAAAAAATGGATGAACAAGTCGGTTGTTGCACAAGAGATTCCCCCACCGAACGATTACAACCTTACCATCTCAAAGTATCATCTTCGGGTCAACCTATTAAAGTGGTTAAGAGAAGAGATAAAATCATACACGAGTTCTTCCAGAAACTCATTTTTCGACATTTTTTGAAGCTAAAAGCATAAAAGCTTGACCTTGAAAGTTCGTCTGAAACGCTTCAATTTTTCTTTTTTCTTTTTTATTTATTTTTTTGAAATTGGATTTCATTACTAAAAATGTGTGTTTCATGATTTTGAAAAGTGTCGGTTGGGCCTACAATCAAAACCTAAAATGGAAAACATGATTGTTAATAAGAATGAAAACAATAATAAAACACAAGAAAACCATGTATCGATGAGTGTAAAAATCAATTCTCGTTCGAGTTCAAAGTCCACTTATTTGCATGGTCAAGCAGATGTCGAGAGTAAATGTTACTCGCACCCGCAAGAAGGAAATAATGTCGATGAGAGGCGAATGAGAAAATGATCTTTCAATGATGTCATCTCTTACAATGAAATCAAGACAACGGCACATGCCCCATGGTCCTTATTACGGGATTTTGGTATTTTGCCGAGATTTTATCATAAGATGAGACATCATTAAAAGATCGATTCGCGCTTGTCAATCGAATGTTCACTCTATTCCTAAAAGCTTCATATACAAAATGTGGCATTGATTTTGAAGGACCGATTTGTGCTTCCACTGTTGCCAATATGAGGTGATTTTTATTTTGAGAAATCTATATACAAAATGTGATTTGAATTTTCAATCTCAAAATGTGAGGGAAAAATTTGGTTAAAAGTGCGATTTCAAATTTTTTTTTTTTTTTTTTTTTTTTGTACCCCAAAACATAATCATGAATTGGAAGAACTTTTTAACAAGATGTGATTTTAAGTCCATGATTGGAAACTTTGACAAAATCATCCGTTGTGCAGGGCCAAATTAATGATTTTGGGTTCGGTCCCAAAGTGGAATGCCCACTCTATTCTCAAAAGTTTCATATGCAAAATGTGGCATTAATTTTGGAAGACTGATTTGTGCTTTCATTGTCGCCAAAATGAGGTGATTTTTATTTTGAGAAATCTATACACAAAATGTGATTTGAAAAATCAATCTCAAAATGTGAGAAGGAAAGAATTTGATTAAAAGTATGATTTCAATTTTTTTGTGCCCCAAAACATAATCATGAATTGGAAGAAATTTTTGACAAGATGTGGTTTTAAGCCCATGATTGGAAACTTTGACAAAATCATCTGTTGTGCAAAGCTAAATTGGAGATTTTTGAAATCGACACCGAATGTTTGCTTATGAAAAGTAATTGCCAATTTTTCCAATTAGAAGCCTACATCGAGGGCATTCAATTGATCTCCGCGAATTAAAAAAAAAAAAATGAAAGTTTCAATAAAAATGGACTAGTGAAAGGAGAAATCATACTTACCAATGGTGATGATTTTTTTTTTTTTTCTATTTTTTCAATCACAAAGACATGCGCATGAGACTGTGGGTCAATTACTACTCTAGACGGGTCAAATGAAGCCATGGGATTACCGGACTGAACCAGCATGGTCGCGGTTGGGTCGGGGTTCCCATGACTCCGGCTTTGTCAAAGAGTCGACCCGTGCTGCGCGGTTGCAAGCCGGGGTGGAAGCTCTCGACGTCAGAAGAATTTCGGAATTGAGATGGGCGACTCGTACTACATGGTGGTAGTCGGAGTGGTATCCATCTCAATACCATCCTAAGTGATCCTATGCGGCCTGAGTCCGGCGGCGGCGGGTTGTGTGTGCTAAAGTGTAGTGCCATGTAAGGAAGACACGCACAACAGTTTATATAGCAAACAACACTTCAAAAATTTAACCATATAATTATTCATCCCCATTCACCAACCTACAAAACAAAATGTTAGCAAAAACTCCACCCCTTATTACTCCAATCCTGCAACAACATTTAACACGAGGTTAGTGGACTTACCTCACCTTCTCGAATGCGCTGCCAAAGAAACACATTAGATAACACACAATCAGGCAAATTAGGCCTAAGTCCTCTAAGGTTCAAAACCAGTCCCCAGCGGAGTCGCCAAGCTGTCGCGACCTAAAATTTCTGAAAATAGTAGGTTTAGGGGTATTGTTAATTTCGGGCCGACGGGCCTTCATTAACTCGGGCTCTCCCAAGCCCATACCCCGCGCGACGTGGGATATCATGAAAGTCTTCTAATAAGGAGTCGCCACTAGCCTTATCATTTGGGGTCGGCTAGAAACCAAGCGAGCGCATGGGAGCGCCTCACTTTCTACGCAACCTGAGAGAATCTAGGGTCGGGGACTTGATTACGTTAGTCACACGACTAACGCCCTTTCGGTATCTAACTCGATTGTGTATTAACTAAAGTCATGGAAGCACATTCGAGAAAACTAAGGTTTTTCCTAACCGCTCTACAGTAAGGAAAAAGCATCCAAAAATCATGACAAAACAAGGCACGGGAGAAGAGCCCTATTGTAGAGCCCTAAAGGCTTATTCAATATTGGTATTTTTCTTTTTTAAGGGTTTTCTGATTTTTTTTTTCAATTTTTTTTATTTTTTTAATATTTTCGAATTTTCCAAAATTAAACAAAACAAGCTTTTAAGATTTTTGAAATTTTTTGAATTTTCTGGAATTAAACGAAAAAAATTAATTAATTTTTTTGGAATTTTCTAAACTTTTAATTTTTTTGGAATTTTGAAAATATTCGATTTTTTTATTTATTAAAGAGTAATTCGGACCGGGTCGGGAAACCCGGCCCTACTAAACCGACCCGGACCCTATCTGTCCGGGCTGGGCTAAAGAAACCGGGCTGGCCGCACGGCCCGGTAACTTTTTAAATGGCCCATTAATTAACAAAAACAGAAATTAAAAAAGCCCATTTCTATTTCTAATTTCTAGTCCAGCTAAAAACCCGGCCCGTGACAAATTCAGCCCAGCTGAAGCAGGCCCACGGCGAAGCCCATCTCCTTGGCCCCTATTTCATTTTTGGCCTTGTTTTTTTTTTTTTTTTTTTTTAATCTTTTTATTTTTTCTCTTTTTTTCTTTTTATGTTTCTTTTTCTCTTGGTCTTCTTTATTCTGGTCTTCTTCTTCACGTCTTCTTCTGCATGCTTCCCTTCATGCAGCCCGACGGAAGCTCCTCTGCACATCCGTTCGCCGAAGCCGGCCTCCACGCGCAACGAGTCGTTGCCGGCTTTTGGGGTTGTCACGAGACCATCCTCTGGCGTCGGTCGTTCAGTCCGACCTACACCGAGCGCCGCCAGCCGCCGGTGACCATGAACGCCTTCCATCGCCGGAACCGAGGACATCCCCACTCGACTCGACGCGGGCCACTCAAGAATAATCGCCATAACATGAAGAAAAGCACGAAGGCAAGGGCAGGTTCGCAATATGCTAACAAACATTCGCGAAACTAAGCTACCGAGCACGGATCCGACGATAAAAAAATTCTGAACTTCATTTAGGCATTTTAACAAACAGGGGGTATGCATTGTCGAAACAAATGATTTTCGACTCGAACAAGAATCGACTCGGGCTTAAGCTTCTAAACGAACATGTTGGTACGCACAAGGACGTAAATGGAGACACGGCAGGGGCCGGGGTTCGCCCGAACTGGTCGGCGCGAACTCCGGCCCGACGCCTTGCAAAAACAGCGCCGAAGATGACCCTAAAAAAAAACTTACCTGGTTCGGGCGAGGCGTCACGGCGGGCGTCGGCTGACGAGCGGGCTCCGGCGGTGTCCAGACACACTTCTGGGTTTGCTCTCTCACCTCTGACTTCGCCCCGTCTCCTCGCTCCAGTCGCGACTAAACGCCGGCCGGCTTCAAGCACAAAGAGTGGAGGTACGGCGGCAGGTCGTGGATCGCAGGTTCGGCGTGGCCGCCGGCAGTCTTTCACTCTCTTCCTCTGCTCTCTCTTTTGTTCTTTCGTTCTCCGTCCCTCCTCAGTTTTTTTTCTTTCCTTCTCTCGGTCTCCTCCGCTCTCAGGTCTGGTTCCTTCTCCCCTTTTTCCTTTTTCCCCTTTTTCTCTCAGATCTCATTTTTCTTTTTAGAACCGCCCCCTGCCCTCTTGCTCTCTCTCTCCTCTTCTCCTTTTTTCCTCTCGGGCCCCCCGTGAACCTCCTACCTTGCCGACCTAACCCCCGCCTGACCCGCTGATCGCGCCGGAGCTACCCTCCCCTGATTTTCTGCTGCTGCCTTGACTTGCCTTCGTTTTTCTATTCTTCTTTTTGCAGGTGTCCGTTGCCGTGCGTGGGAGAAGAGGGGAGGAAGAAGAAGTCCAAGTGGGCCGAGCTGAGAAAGAAGAGAAAAAGGAAAATGGGCCGAGCCCATGCGGGGAAAAGAAAGAAAAGAAAGGGGCCAGGCCCAGCCCTGGCCCGAACCCAAATTTTTTTAATTCTCTTTTTTTCGATTTTTTTTTTTTTAAATTCTTTTAAATTTTTTTTTTTCTTTTTTAGAAATTAATATGTATTTATATAAGCAAAGAAAATGGGCATTTAAGAAAAAAATAAACAAAATTTCGGGTGTCAACAATTGGAACAACATCAAGACTTCTATTAGCGAAACATTGATGATTTCGCCTTTATCTGTTGATGAACTTATTGGAACTTTGCAATCATATGAAGCGGAACATGTAAATGACGAAGATCCAGAAGGTAAGAAGTTAATTGCTTTAAAATCTAATGTTGATTTTGATGAGACAGATTCCAAGGAAGATGATAAAGATGACGATGAGGAGATGAAGTCGTTGATCAAAAAATTTGAACACCTTGTGAGAAAAAGAAGCAATTCGAAAGGGAAGAAGTCCACAAAGAAACCCGATTGTCCTTTATTCAAGAAAAGGAACGGGAAATTCGAGAAGAAGAATAAAGCTTTGAAAGCCGAGACGTGGAGCGACATTGAGTATGAATCCAGTGATGATGAGAATTTATGCTTAATGGCGGACATTGAATTTGAAGAAGATGAGATAACATGTTCAAATCCTATTCTTGATGATGATGATCTTTTTGAAGAATTATGCACAGAACATAAGAAAGCGTTGAAGAAGATCTCTAAATTGAAGAAAGAAATCTTTAAATTGAGAGAGCAAAATTCTACAAATGAGACAAGGATCGTTGAGCTGGAAAAGGAGAATTCTTTTGTTAAGGAAAAAGAAAGATTTTTTGCAAAAGAAAAATGATTCCTATAAGGAAGAAATTCCGAAAATTTGCAAGAAATTTTCTATTGGCTCAAAGACATTAGAGCATGTCCTCTCCATACAAATGCTGTACTACAACAAATCTGGTCTCGGTTATGAGAAGGACAGTGAGATCAATAATGATTTTCCAAAAGTAAAGGAGAGATTGTGGCGCAAACCTTCGATCCACCATTATCGAAGTCATTTTGGCAAGCAATTTGTGAAGCCTATTGGATCTCAATATTTTAATTGCTCGAATTGTGGTGATCATAATCATTTTAAGCAACAATGTCTACTTGATTGGAAGAAATCAAAGTCAATCAATTGGAAATTTGATGCTTCCTCTAATCGAAATGGACCCAAATTCATTTGGGTACCAAAGAAAAGATAAATTGTTTTCTTGCAGGTAATAAAGGTAAGGAAGTGAGAATTTTTTTTGCATAATGTTCTTTTTATGTTACGGTGAGTTAGAATCTGATTCAATACAATTTAATATTTTACTTAGAGATAATCATGATTATTTGATCGGATTTTATGCTCTCTTATTTTGTTATATTTTGTTCTATTTTACGAGATATTATCATGCGAGATATTTTCCCTTGAATTCTCTTTTGTGTCGAGTTTGGAATGAATATTTGAGTATCTTTGAAGATTTCCTATTTGTGTTCTAACGTAAAGGAAGGATCCAAATTCATGGATACTGACAAGGAAATGAGTTCATTGCAGGGAATTATACAAGGGAAGTATGTTTGCAGTCTCTGCATATCACGGTATAATCAAAGGACATATTTAGGCGAATATCGACAAGGATCATCTTTAATTCAATGGTATATTTTAAATATATATACCTTGGGTAAGGAAATAAAATATTTCATATTTATCATCCTGCCTTCCAAATTTATACATCAATTTTATGGTCTTGGATGATTTTGATGACTCACGTGTGATTTATATTGGAAAAAAAAATCTCGTCAGTTATTGTACATTTTTATTACTTGATTTGGCACGTGATAAAAATATATACTTTCTTTTTGCATATTGCATCAATAATGTCTTTTGAAATTTATGCTTAGGGAAATCCCTTTAATTTTGAAAGATATTATTGTATACACTTGCTATAATTTTAGAAGATATTTTATATTAGGCAAGTTTGATCCGCAAATTGAAGGAAGGTATGTGCGTAATATTTTTTATTGTGCAGAGATTATTATCTATTTTATAAGGATTTGCAGGTGCAAAAAATCTTTCCATAAGAGAAGGGAAAGCTTGATCCAAAATTATGGAGATTTTATACTATTTTCGAAAGATTAGAAATTCTACTCATTGCACAAAATTCTCACATATTATTGAGTAGGCCCCTAATGTGTCATATGAAAGGTTGAATAGCTTTGAATTGAATTTTTTATATTGTCAAATAAGCTATTCAATTTATTTTGCAAGAAAGGGCATTATATATTACGTGAAATATTATAACAGTGCATTTGTGCAAAAAGTTTAATAAGTTTATGCAGATTAAATTTGAGACGAGTTTGATTGAAGAAAACAAACTTCTACCTCAAACTTCAAAAGCAAATGAATGCTGCAAATGTTGCTACTACAAAGGAAATAAAAGGGATAACATTCTATTCAACGTGCTCAAGCTGCGATAAGTATTATCGTAAATACTGTCATGAGGACAGGGGGAGAAAGTGAATATAAAAAGAAAGGGAGAATCGTGATCATTTCGAAAAGGCAACAAATTGAGGGGGAGTATTGATCAAGTATGGCAGATTTTTTTGAATTGATCTTGACATTGATTATTATGGTAAGAAAAGGTAAATTATGTCCTACATAATTTGGTAAGTATATCATCAATTTCCATCACTTTTTGTCATTAGTAGATCACTTAATTATATTATCATTTTATTAAGACAAAAAGTTTGTGATCATTGGCAGATTTTTGTTTATATATATGAGCTATATTGAATATTACTTATGTTCGTATCAACATGATATCTTTAAAGTTTATGTTTCATGCCTCATATATTATTAAAGATATTATGTGAATTTATTCTCCACGTGACACCCTTTTGTATTGTTATTGCTTTTTGATTATATCAAAAAGGGGGAGAGAATATGTATATGCATATGTGCTAATTGGTTTATATTATTTAGTGCATAATATTGGGCTGCAATTATTTCTATATATTATTTTGCTCAATTTATCAACTATCTTCTATTTTATAATCTCTTTGAATGATATTCTTTGAATATATAAAATTTTGGAGATTACATTATGTGCTTATGATGCTTTGATTTATCAATATATTTAAAAGCATAATTGCACATCTGCATATTCAGATATTGTTTTGTCATCATCAAAAAGGGGGAGATTGTTAGGGAAATCCCTTATAATGTTTTGAAGATGACAAAATAAATCAAAGGCTACTAACGTGTTTATTGAGTAACTTGGTGAAAGACGCGCAAGCCGCTATGCAAATGATGTAAAACTTCTGAGTTTGGATGAAGCAAACGGAGAAGCACAGAAAGCCTCTGAGTCTGGATGAAGTAGACGCAGAACTTCAGTCTGGCAGATTCTGAGTCTGACCGTACCAGACGGAGAACTTGAGTCTGTCAGACTCAGAATGGAACTATAGGATCAGATCACCAACGGTCATATGATTTTCACTTACCATATTTATATTGATCAACAAGATCAATCATCAAGACAACTTCCAAAGAAGGATGAAACACTTATAGAAGCCCGGATTCTGATTGTATGGGCGAGCAGAATCCAAGGGGATCCAATCTACCTCCAACGGTCAAAAAGACTTACCTTATAAAGTCGGTCCAAGAAAGGAAAGGAAAGACTAATCTCTCATGGAAAGAGCCAACGGTCGAGTGGCTTGGAGAGTATATAAGGAGAGGATGCGACCAGAAGAGATAGAGATGATAAATATATTCCAAGGCTGATTCAATTCTTCATTAGTTGTCTGAAAAAGTGCGTAATTGAGTGATCCTAGTGAATTACCAAGAAGAGTGACTTTGTGAGACATATCATCACAAAGTATTCTTGAGTGTAATCACCTTTGACCACATAGTGAAATCCAGCTTATTGGCTAATCGCCTGGAGAGTAGACGTAGGCTTGATCTAAGCCGAATCACTATAATATTCGTGTGTAATTTCTCTTATCCTTTAATCTCTTATTGATTATTGTTATAATTTATTGCACACGTGCTTGGTGCTGTGTTAATACTAGTTATATCAGTTTTGATTACGTATCAACAATAACAGTATTGACAATAACAAACCATTCTTATTTTATTGGAGGGGTTGGCGATTTCAATCCAACCCTCAAAAAATTGCTCCCCATCTTTTCTTATATCCTTGGTAAGCTCCCAGGCTGTATGGTATAAACCCATTGGAACGAATGAGTTGGGTCGGATTGAAAATGATCTGATCTAAAATTTATATATTTTTATGTAATACAAATTTAGTTATTTATATTCAATTTCATGCCCGATTCGATATATATTGTTAAACCACTTATATAGTTAACCTAATTTAGAAAACCTCATATCTAAGTTGAAATGAGAGCATATAGTAAGCAAGTATGAAACTGAGTGAATGGGAGAAAGAGTGAAGAGAGAGCCATATATATGGTTTTGATTTAAGTAAGCTACGAATCCATTTAAAACTCATATTATATTGAATTTCACTATTTTAAATTCATTTATGATTCATTTGTTAAATATAACTAATCCATATGACAACCAAACTCATCAAATATTGGTTAAGAAATGGTTTATGACTTATTTTGACAAGTCTCTGACAGTATAAAGTAATCATCAATCTCCTTTTGATCCTTATTCTTGTGTTTGGCCAGTACATTGACGTTGGACTCCAAATTTCAAGAACCGAAGCTTCATCTCTAGTGCCGCAATAAGGATCTTAGATTTAAATTCTAGGAAACACCATTCTATGGCAGATTCAACACAACCTGAAGATTCATTTCTTCCTACGAAGTGTATACAATAACACTCTCCCACAAAAGACAACTTCTACAAGAAAAGGCTCCTACCTAATCCATTGTGCCCGATGTGCTACAGCACACCTGAGATGCCGGAAGATCTCGTCCTTTTGTATGACTGGACAAGAGAAATATGGTTAGATTCTCAAATTAAACTGAAGACATCAACAAATGCAATCACTGGAATGGACAAATGGCTCATAGAGAACCTATCTTCCCAAGTGAGGTCAAAATTGAGTGAAATTCTACCTATTGTATTATGATTTATCTGAAAAGGAGGAAATGTGTGTGTATTTCGAAGCAACAAATCATGACCTTGGGGAATAATGGTTGAAGCAATCAGTGACCTTAACCTGTGATATCCCTAGATTAACTCATAGAGGCATTGTTCGTTTTGACCCGTCTTATACCAAGCCTCACAGTTTTATCTTTTAGTGTACATGCAAGCACTTTCCCAAGAGGTCACTTATATTGGTAGTGCTCTAGCCTAGGCTCGCTTAACTCTAAATTTCTAAAGCAAAGCTTGCTGTTCGTCAAAAGGCGCCTCCGTGAATTAATTCTAATTTTCGCATATATATTCTAGAATCATTTTTCCCATGTTCAGTACATAGTTCGGTTTATTCCTACTCCTATTGTCATCCTAGAAGCTTGCTAAGAGCTGCTCTTTGTCTAGGCCTTTTGGCCTTGACAACTACTCCTTGCTCTTGTCGGACTAGGTTGCTATAGGCCCATTAGCTTCCGCTAGGTTTGTCTCCAAATCATACATCTACTAGAGGGGGTCCCGTTCTGATACTATATTGTAATATCCTTGGATTAATTTATAGAGGTATTACCTGCTTTGGCTCGTCCCGTACCAAGCCTCATGGTTTTATTTTTTGGCGTACAAGTAGGCTCTTTCCCAAGAAGTATCCATCCTGCTAGTGTTCTAGTCTGAGCTCATTTAACTTTAGAGTTCTAAAGAAAAACTTGCCATTATGTTAAAAGGCACTTCCGTAAGTTAATTTTAGTTTTTACATATATATCCCAGAACAGTTATCCCCCTTTATGTGTATAGTTCTATTCATTCTTACCCCATTCGCCATCTTAAAAGCCTGCTAGGAGCTACTCTTTGTCCAAGCCCTTTGATCCCAGCAATCACTCTTCGCCCTCGAGTTGCTATACAACCTCTATGGCTATGTTTGGTTATTCGGATTTTTAACCAGGATATGACTGGATATAATATGATATGAAATTTAGGAAATTTTGCTATATTATATTCACTAATTGATGATTACAGTAATCAAGTGAGATATATGAACGGAATATCAATATAAATGAACCATAAATTTTACAAATAAATATGAAAAAATCTCTTATGACACTCTTGTCTACATTTATTTTTGTTTTATTTTACTCTCTTTTTAAATTAATTTCTTTTTGATTTCTTTCTTCCACTTCCCTCATTCTCTAATAAAATTTTATTAAATAGAAAACTATACTAATATACTTGAAATACTAAAACACCTAAGATATGTAAGATATATATATATTGAATTTATATAATAAGATAGAATTAAATTCGAATATATATAAATAAAATAAGATTAAATTAAAGACCCAAATTGTTATTTTTTGTTATTTTGAATTTCTTATATTAGAATTCAAATATTATTTATATTGAAATATAATTTTAGATTTATTAATTTAAAATTTTTGTTATTCAAGAAAAATAACTTTCCTATTATAGAATTAAAAATCCTATCTATCTTTATTCCATCTCCCCAACTGGATAATTTTATCCGGCCTATATTCCCTTCTATCCGACTTTATTCTGTCTTAAAAATGCACCAAATATAGGATATGATAAATTTTATCGTTTTTTAAATTTTATCTTGATCACCAAACACAGCTTATGAATACTAGAATAAACAGAAGGGGAAATAAAGGGGAAGTGGAAATAGAGACTTACCGATCAAGGGATGGTCACGGCTACTGTTGGGTTCATGGAAATTGAACATTGATGGGTAGTGGTGTGATGATTTGCAGCAAGGAGCGGTGCCCGAAATCTGCAGAGATCGTCTCAGGGCAACTAGTGGGTGACTTCGCAAAGAAAATTATTGCTCCATCATGGGCGGGGTCGAAGCTCCATGGTCAGACCAAATGTTAGTCACGGATTGTACACATCTCCTGGATTGCTTAGAGGGCATATTAGTTACTTTAAATTTGAAGGAAGCAAATCACGCTGCAAATTGGGTCGGCAAGGCCAACCAGAGAGAGTCTTCGTCTATGAACTAATTGTCTACTATTCCCCGCTGTCTTTTTTTACTTTGTTATGTAAAGACGTGGGATAGTGCTATATTTCCTGACAAGCAATGAAATGAGTTTTTATCAAAAAATAAATATATTAGAAAATGTTTGCTTGTTGATGGGTATACAACGTGACCTCTTTTGCTCTTTTTTTTTTTCATCCAAAGTAAACACTAGCAATTTATTAAAATTTTTCCTGTTTAAAAAAATTTCTCAAAATTTTTTCTCCAGTAGAATGATACGATGTTCTTATATTTCTAGCTGGTTATTTTTGTCAAGTATGTTACTTTTCTTATATAAAGAGACTGCAACGATAGTTTCGAAAATTAGTTTTTTTTTCAATTCCACTCAAATAAGAGAAAAAACTGATAATCTTGGTTCAATTCATCTTTTCTTCAATTAGAGTAGCACCTACCTCTTCTTGTATATCTTTTCTCATATGCCCTCTCGTATGATGAAACATTTACATCTCCGCCGCACTAAATTTGTGCATATGCTGTTGTTTAACCGACCAACGCTGTGTGTCGTAAAGCACTGCTGGCCTTATTATCATCCCAGATTTTTCCCTCAAGTTCAAGTGATACTCATTTATCAAACGCACTTTTTCAGTTCATCCATCCAATATATGTACTCTTACGAAATAATTCAAAGAGTACGACTATTATATGTCAAGTTGAGCGTGTGTAATCTTACAAATACCATCACACATCAACACCCAACGACAACTTCAGCAGTCGCCTCAACCTTAAATTCCATTTCTTTCTTCTTCCCCTGTTTCTCTTCTAACCCATTACTAAATATGTTTCAGGAACGTTCTGATTCAAGTAGATTTACCTTTTCCGATTGCAATTACCAGGAAACAAGATAATTTATTCGAGCAAGCAAAAGTGAGCGCTTCGTCGATCAATCACGGGATTGATAAAGGTGGCATCACCTAGTGTTAGCTGATTAGTTTCTCGAATTCCTCTCATCACCGTTCGCTGGTCTTGAAATCCCGGGGGATGTTCTGCTCAAATGGTAGTCTGATGACTAACCAATGTACGATAAGAAACGAGCATAGTATAAGCATGCAAATTCGGGAGGGAAGCATAGAAGATGTAGTGAGTTAAGCTCTGGCTTACCACATTTTCTGTCAATATGATTCAGCAGTACAACTTTGAAAAAGCGATGCTCCTATTCAAATTCGCTAGCTTTTTCACGAGCAGTAACAGGACTCAGCATGGAGACCCATAAAAAGCTGGCTCTGAAGAGCTCTCTCGGCATAGAGACTGTTCGATTGCGATCCAACCTGCATTACAGAGAGGAGAATTTTCATAAGCATCGGTACGAACTGTTCATGCTCTTCCCAGAAGATCTTACCGAGTCAATTTTCCACCTCCCAAATCATTAGTCATCCGTCAACAAACAAAATGCTTCTTAAAAGGTTTTTTAGGATTTGGAAACTGATTAAGAATAGAAAGTATAGCAGCAGAAACAAGTGACTGACACCTCCAAATTTTGATTTTGATGTGGCCCCATCAGCTAGTGTGCATTTGAATTACTATGAAACTCGCAGACCATACAGAATAAAGCATCGTCTTGGAAGGCTCGTAACTAAGGAAGCAAAAGACAGTAAGAAAGTGCACCTTTTTTGGATCAATCGCTGCTGAACCAACCAAGGGAATCGTAACTAGGAATACTGAATTCCCAGGTGATTTAGGTGGCATAAAGGGACACTTCTAGTGTTCATCTCAATCAACATAAATTAGGTCCCTCCCATCACTGCTCAAAATGGAGACTCTGAACACTATGCCATCCCTATTAATGAGCTCAAACGTGCAGACATCTTTTTCATGAAGACCCCTTTCCCTCGCGAATGAGGACCAACCGATGGAGAGAAATGCCTTATCTCTGGGTTCATGGCTCTTCAGCTTCACCTGCCACGATCTGTTTGAGCACCCAAGAAACGCAATTTGCTTGATCTTTTAGACATGTTTCCTGAAGAATTCATGAGGAGCGCTCTGCCCAGTTGATGTTTGAACAATCAATATATGATTAAGAAAGGTGATGCAATAAGGATACATTCAGGGGAGAAACACGTGCGATATGTAGATTTATGATTAAATTTGCGAGTAGCAGGAGTTTTAATCGACTGTTTCACTGGCTTGCGGAAGTTATAAATCATAACCCACTTAACCTGCAATTTTGCATCTAAATGTCGAAATATATGCTCCTGGACAAAAACTGAAGCCATCAATTTCGAGACAATATACAAATAGGATTCATATTTG
This sequence comes from Corymbia calophylla, assembly GCA_014182845.1. Lineage (NCBI taxonomy): Eukaryota > Viridiplantae > Streptophyta > Magnoliopsida > Myrtales > Myrtaceae > Corymbia > Corymbia calophylla. Next base: position 20,507,196 of record CM024695.1, read on the forward strand.
AATTTGACTCGTACCATGAACACTTGAAGGAAAATGATAAGTCATGGTTTTTCCTATACAAACTGAATCAACTTGGTAGACACTAGAACATAAGACAATACAACCAGCGATCATGTTTGAATTCGACGTATGCCACTGACTAACAGAGTTCGGGATCTTTCCAAATTTTTCTGAATATAAGAAGGCCGCATCACCCCGTTGAGAAAGGCAGGGCCCGATTCGTATTCTCTGGCTGATTCAAGAGCAGAGAGAAGCCTTGGACCTGTAGAACCACCAAACACCAGCTTAAGCTGATTTAATGAGCATCCAAACTGTTTTGACTTCGTTTGCTCTTAAGAAATGAGAACTGCACTAGATTTTATCAATTAATTGCTGCACAGATTGGAATTTCAAAATTACTATAGCTCGATGTAGTAAATTCGTCATCAGTTTCGACCTTGAAGTAACTATAACTACATTTTCCACACACTTTATCGATCACAACATATATAAAGAAAGCTTTGAAGAATCTGAACTCGAAAAAAAATGAGGAAAGAGAGTTAGGCCGAGAAAGAACACGATGCAGAACCACAAGTCGCACCTCCAAGAGCTGTTTGAACTCGATCAAGAACAAGGCGCAAACCCCTCTAAATCTCAATTTCCATGACATTTTCCTCCTGTGAAGAATTCTCCCTCAGGGCTTGATAGGTCGCTTTAGGTGATCAGGGATCAATCTCCAAAGCACTCTTGCCGAATATTGTCACAAGGAAAATGGAGTCCCCTTTGTATTTGAGTGAGGAGACCGTGACCAAATTGAAAATCGCTCCATGAAATTTGGCCACCCTTTCCACAACCAAACCAAGTCTGTTCTAGTTTCACAGGCCAAGGTTGCACCGCCTGAAACCTTGTGAAACACCAACGTGTTCGATATAGATTCCTGGACCATTCTGCAAACGAATTCAGGGCCCGAAACCAATACAGCAAGTCCTAAACTGGGCTTTCAACTAGATCTCAGCCACCACATCTTAAGACTTGGAATGGTAGGGGCCGCGCGAACGCAGGCCCCCGCTGCCACAAATTATGACGTAGGCTCAACCACTATGGGCTGACCTTAGGCGATCGCCCCTCCAGAGTGCAATGGAGGCCGCTAACCTAGGCCATGGGCCTTCTTGATCGCCCATCGACCCCGTCCAGGTAAGTATGTTGGAATTGCATCCGAGGCTGCATCTTATACTCTGTCCACCTCCTCTCTCCTGCTTCGTTCCCCCATGTGGGACTCCCGAACAGCCAGCCTCCTCAGCCGAGCCAACGCCCTGGTGGGGTTGCATCGTAGCCTGCCGTATCGTTTGAGGAGGAGGACTCCTCCGCAGCTTTTTCCCACGGGATTCGAGGCCGCACCGCGAGCATGATTCGACCAATGTTTTGGTTTCTTCCTTGAGACGTGTATCGATTCGTGGGTCTCCAACCGCAGTACATGACGCACCAGCAGCTCTGCTATTTTTTCCAGTGCGTAGCTTCCACTTGTCATGATATCGGGCTACCGGCAGCCTCGTCCTGAGCTCAGATTGAATCTGTGCCAACATTCGCCCAGCGGCCGGACTTCATCGAACATGCCAGCACCACACTTGACCTTTTATTTTCACCTTCTTTTCAATGGGCTTAACCATCAATACCTTTTCCTTTTATGATGAAATGCTTTGTAGTGACTCAAATTTCTGTTACTAATTTCTGTTGCTTTGGCTTTATACGCTCGTTAAATGTTTTACCAAAGATCATTTTTATAAAATGTGCGTAGTTGATGCCCGATTCCATAGTGGGATTAGGATCACTCATAGAGCAGTGGTTTGCTCATTCCTTATGCAACGCATAAAAGGAGTGCTTCAATGTGATGATCTGGGCTATATGATTTTGGAATTAATTTTTTAGCCTAGATGTATGTATTTTTGGTATAGTTGATCTTTGGCGAGAGACATGGTTTGCAGTATACTTTTGTGTGGAAGTTGTGATCTAAGATATGGTAACTAGCTTTTGTTGAGGTTTTGTGCTGTATGGTTATTTTGAGATTTCGTCATTCTTTCGGTGGATCGCTGTGTTATCCCTCTTTCTTGTATGGATTTAGAATGCATTTGGAAACTACTTTCCCAAGGGTTCAAATCACCTTGAGCAAATGCAATTTTCTCTCAATTTTGTGTTTGCTAAACTTTCATAATTTTGGAAATGGTCTTACCTCTTGCAAGCCATATTTGGCACTGGTAGCCTCGCCTAAGGTGTCCTAACTCCAACAACACGGCTTGGGGTTGCGGACCCTGAGTCACCATCTCTTGGGTCATGCGAGTGACTCACCAGCCATTTTTTTGTGTGTGGTAAAGGTAAGTAATATAAAATCAGCCAATCAACTTTACAAAAGGGTGAGACCTGACACCAACACACACTCAACGGGACAACATGTCACTGGAGTGGGGGGTGCCAAGTTCACTATGAAAACCCAACGGCTACAAACAACATATTTTACAAAAGAGCCGGAACGGACAGGTCCACTCTTGTCACGTCTCCTCAAAAAAAAATTGAGGGTCAAATCCCCAGCAGAGCTGTAGTCTTCTGTCACGGGGAGAGGCTACAACAGATTTAAAAGATAGTGCTTTGTCCTTGACCATTTTAATTAGGTGAAGCTTCATGGACGGCACATATAAATTGGTAGATCACATAGCAGAGGGCGGCAAAGGAAAACCTGATCATATCAAAAGAGAAACCATTACCATCAAAGGTGTGTATAGCTCATCAAAGGTTTTCAAACCAAGCTCGATTCCTCCAAGGAAGATTACATTTCGCAGCCCAAAAAGCAACAGGGGAATGTGTAACGTGACAATCAAAAAATAAATGATCAATAGAGTCAAGACATAAATTGCAAAAGGCACACTGCATAGAAGGGATTCTGCCATGAGACATGAGAAAAACCTAAGTGGGAAGCCGATTCCGTAGGATCAGCCAAAGAAAAGCGACTCACCAGCTGTTGAGCCCTTCATCGATGAGTTTTTATTTTTATTTTTATAAAATAACAAAAAGTTCTTTATAAAGTTGCTTCTCAATGCATGTTAAAATACTTTATCAAATACTACTTACATTTTAAAAAACTCATTTAACCTAAAGTCCTTTACATTTATCCAAAAGCTTTCTCCAAAAGCCGATATCAACACATCTTTAAAGTGCGACAGTGTTAAACATAGGACTATCGACCAATCAAATGTTACCAATATCATCTGACTATGCAATGAAAGTACTCATGAGCCCTTAATAAATTAAACGTCACGGCAAGACATCACAAGCTTTTCCAATTCTTTTTGTATCCACGAGCCCATAGACTAGTTTGGGCCAATGCCATGCCTAAATATGAAGATGGAAGAATTGCTTTGCTCTCATACATCTTACACGGTCTACACACGAAATAGACACAGGCACGACGGGTAGACGTAGATGGTAGGCCTGAGGCAGATTTTTTGAGAAGATTCCTTGATCCCCATGAATCTTTTTTCTTTATAACCAAAGTTATAATTGGACATCACTATTTTTGATGATTTTGACATTTACCCACCACAAACTTTGCCTTATTAGCATTTGGAGAAAGAGAAGTTTTCGTGTGTCATTGGTCAATCTTCAAATTCAACGACCCACTACTACACGCCCGTGTCCAGTACGGTGTTAAAATAATGCTCGACAGAAACTACGATGCTTCGCATGTGTTATTGATTAAAGGCCTAATTCTCCTTTCCTTTTCTCCTTTTCTATAAAATATAGTTTCTTTGACAACGGCGTTTGTTTGAGCCGGCAAGAAATTGGTTCACATAATAGTCGTTAACTTTAAGACCTTAATCAAAGGAACAGATTGAAGTCGGTAAAAGATTTTAAAAAAAAAGTTGGTAATTTGTAAACTATAACAAAATGTTGGCAATTCCAAAAAAGTATCAATAAGTTAGTGATAAATTACCGGAAAATGAGGCGTTCCTTAATTTGTCTGTATGGAAAAAGTTTATATATATAGTAAAATCGTCCATTGGAAGAAACGAAGCTCAACACGGTACGCTTCCACATGGCGCATGGCAAAGCTTTTTTGCCTTCGGTTTTGGGAATCAAAAAGAAAAGGAACAGACAACCTTGCAATCCTCGTGAAGGCAAGATACAATTCCTAGTTGTACACGCCTCGTGGACAATGCAAAGCACATTTGCCGGGGGTCGCTTTTGAGGTTGCAAGACGAAAGTTCCATCAACAAAGTAGGAGGACTAAAAGTATAAATACCTGAAAGTACGGGGGTGAAAGCGCAATTCTCGTTGAGAGACTTGGACGCGTAAGGGCCGTGTGTCCATGGTTGGAACCAAGTCAGCAATTTCAGTCGTGTTTAAGATCGAAATTGGACGGGAGGAGATAACTGTCGCCGGAGGATAAATGTAAAATATATTGATAAAACATATGTGAACTTTTTCGAAACTAGAAAGACCCAAAAGAGTAAAATTTTTCCAAAAGTACGGAAACGTAAGAAAGCTAAATAGTTCACGGCCAAGCTTGGAAACACGTGTTGGCCCCTTAAGTACGTTAGTCCAATGAATGCCAACTCATTCTTGATAGTTTTCAATGAATATCGGTGAAAGTTGCTTTCGTGATGGAATATCTTTTATTGTAAATCGTTGTTCAATTTTTGTTTGAGGAGAAGGTTCATGGTGATTCCAATTAGTAAATATCACAAATAAACAAGAGAATCGATGACTTCACTTCAAATGGAATCAAACGTACATAAATTGTACTGAAATTTAATTATGACAAAACTAGAGAATGGAAAGATGTAATGTAGAATTTAATTGACAACAAGGCATGAACTACTACAAAGACATGCCGAAATTTAATCAACGACATGAATTTGTAAGCTATAACTCTCATCTTCTAACTTTCTCATCGCATCTACTATTATAAGAAGTTACAATAACACTTATCCACAAGAAGTTAAAATATTCGAAAGTATCGTTGCTAGGTAGTTATACATCAATGTTGATGTTGATGACTTCATACCAGATAACTGACGTTTATTATTGATAACTTCCTTGGTTATTGATACTCTTTAAGTTGTCAACATTTATTGAAAAGAGCTTAAATATACAAAAATATCGCTATGTTGTCCAAGTTGTCAACATTTATCTAGAAGAAATTAAATATCCAAAAATATTGCTATTTTTAAGTTGTTGACTATTGTCTTTTATCAATGACTTTTTTTTGCCAAACTTTGCTCTGATCAACTAAGTCTGTTACTTTTCCATAATAATCAAAACTGGTCATTTTTTGGTGCAAACAAATGCCCCCCTTTAAAAGAATTGAATGATTCATCGATCATTTGATTCTTTAAAATTAGATTATCAAGAGTCATCATGTGCCTCCTTGTTATCGGAAAATTTGATTTTTTCTTGCAAGTGTTATCTTGGTCAAATTCATTATATGGCTCGTATTTTTCCATGAAAGGCATATTTTGTGTAAAGTCTTCCATGTGGCCATCTATCTCCATCCTTAAGTAATTGCTCAAACTTAGACACTCTCATTGCCAATTGGAATAAATTAGCAAAATTTTGGCTTTCGTATTTTTCTCTAAAATTGCATTTTAATCTACTAAAAGCCAAGTTTGCAAATTCCTTCTCTGAGAGCGAAATAAGGCATCTACTCATAGCCCTCTTGAATCAAACAACAAACGGATCAATTAATTCATTATAATATTGATAAATTCAAGCCAAATCAACAATTGATACTTCAAGTAGCGTTCTATAAAATTGAGAAAAGAATTGTCTTTTCATCTTAGTCCAAGTATGAAATGAAGTAGGAGATAAATTTGTATACCAAGTATATTGATAATGACAAAGGGAAAAACTTAAATCTCCAGAATTTATTTGTTCTTGCCTCTCCACTTTGGGCAATAAATTGACCAATAAGTTTGACGGTCAATTGGCCATCTTCACTAGTGCAAATAGTGACGTTAGGAGTTTTGAATTTTCTTATGCAGGATATAGTGTCAACCTAGCAAGAAGTTGCTTAATATATACTAGTTTGACAATTCCTCTGTTGGCACCTAATTGTTGTAATACAAGTTTAGCCACTCGATCAAGATTCACAAGTTGACAACATTTTTGCCCCTTAGGTTCAGGATAGATAGGTCAATAAACTCAAACTTCTTGCCCCCTAGGTTCTAGGTAGATGGGATTTTTATGTTTTTGTAAAATCCTCACCGGTGGTGGGATAATTTGACCTAAATCATTTCTGCCATTCAATTGATTAAGAGTTGGAGGAATATACTTAGAAGTCACCGTATTTCGTTGGATCAATATTGACTGATTGAATGTCTCGAGCTTGGAGATGACATCATTGATCGCGTTGGAAACCATTGACCTGATCACATCAAAAATGTGTCTTGCCATGTGATGCATCATCTTATTCTGTTGTTCCTTGAATAGTCTCTTCATGGTAGCCACCAAAGTAAAGTTTGATGCCAATTGCTGGAACGGTTGAGCTCTTGGATTAGGTAGCTGCATCACTAGGGTTGTTGCCCGCGACATGATCAAGCTTTGGATAATTCCTTATTCTTGGCATTTTACTTCCTCAAATTGACCATACTAGTCCCACCGGGTATGTCATAAAGATCTTTTGCCAGAATTTGCTTATGTGATGAAATACCTTTTAGTATAAATCATTCTTCGGTTTTTATTAGAGGAGACAGGTTCCATGACAATTCCAGACAAGAAATATCATGGGTGGTTCAAAAGGGAATCAATAATTTCACTTGAAACAAAACTGGATGTACACAACCTATACCAAAATTTAATCGATTGACAAAGCATGAGGGCGTAAAGATACAACACTAAAAGTTAATTGACAACAAGGCACCCAACAACTACACTAAAGATACATATCGGAATTTAATTGACGATTCAAGTCTGGAAATTACAACTAAGAAACAAATCGAAATTTAATTGATAACATGAATCCATAAACTATAACTAGAATGCATAAATCGAAAGATAATATGTTTGTTTGTTTGTGGCCATCGGGGGTGGGGGGGGGTTTCCAAAGTACATGAACACTAATATTTATACTGTTTACTACATAACTACCTATAAGCAGCTCTTTTGTAGTTTTAGCAATGCCTTCACATCTTTAGAGCTTTTGATTCACATCACCATGATTTCTCATCTTTAGATGAATAAGTTCCTTATCATATTTGTGATCACAATAAATTACAGTAACACTTATCCATTAGAAGCTCAAATATCTGAAAATTTCGCTACAAGGTAGGTACATGCCAATGTCGATGTCGATGGCTTCATTCTAACTAACTGATGTTTGCTGTTAATAACTTTCTTAGTTGTCTATGTTCTTCGAGTTGTCGATTTTTATTTGAAAAAGCTTAAATATCCGAAAATATCACTATGCTCTTCAAATTGTCAACAATATGTAAAAGAGCTTAAGTATTCAAAAATATTACTACTTATCAAGTTGTTGATTGTTGTTTTTTATCGATAACTTATGTTTTTTACTGAACTCTGCTTTCATTGACTAAGTTTATTATTCGTTAATAATAACCCAAGTTGATCATTTTTTTTTGTGCAAACACTATCCAGGTTGCACATCTTCACGAATCGGTTCCACCAGAATGGAGAGTCTTAGATTATTTTATTACAATCATCCTCTTCTTCACGGCCCTTAGTTTCTAGAATCTCTTACATGCACCTAGATCCATGGATTCATAGCAATTATCGCCCGTCGATCATGTGAAAATATGTGGTACTCACGCGAGCAATAGTCATAATGAACAGTAGATTCGCCATTGTCAAGAGAGGATACAATCTTAGGGAATAGATTGACACTAATAATTCGTGGGATATTTTCATGGTATCAGATTTAAGTTGCTCAACTAAACTGAGCTTCTTCACCATGGAAAACTCTGTGGGTTATCACTCGTAGGATGTTTCGCAGCACCGACTATTTTACCTAGACTGCTAAGTGAGACAGTTGTCTTAGACCTCATTGCAGTTTGGTAGCGTTGAATATGCTCGTGGATTATGTACAGTTGTAGCAATTCAAGACGTGATGGAAGCGTCAGGTGGACAGAGCTGTTGAAGAAGCACCCTCTGTCATAGTTCTTTCTTGCCCATTCTGCATCAGAAGTAAAATAAGTGGCTGAAAAAATGGATGGAGAGGTCATTAGACCTCGGGGTGCGTAGCTTGATTTGTCGTGGCACCACTTGTGGCTGTAGATTGTCCAATCCTTTGACAGAGACAATTTGCGGAGAGTGGCATGTGTGAAGACTGATGAGTGAGTGGGCGAGTCTAAAGTATGCGTGCATTTGTAGTAAATATATTATAATAGTGAAGGTATTTTGCTATTTTGAGAAATAGCAATACAAATCTCACTCAATAGGATACGCTGCGCGACTCAACATGAGGTGAGTTAATAATTTAAAGGAAATATGCTGCGCAATTCAACATGAGATGAGTTTATAATTTGAAACATCGAGTCATTTGGGGAGAAAAAGACAGATTATCGTCTTACAAGCATTTAGCTATGTGAATGGACTCATCATCTTTTAAATACGAGAATTTTGATACCTAACCCTTTGATTTCACGACCATCTACAGCCATCGGATGGTAAAGTCGAACATATATAGATGGACATACTAAATCGGTTCCATGAAGTTTCTCAAATTGATCACTGGGGAGAGATGGTCGTCACCTATCTTTGGGAAAATTGTTCAAAAAATCATAAACTTATATTGAGGCTGCCAATTTAGTCTTACCTTCATATGGTGCCAAATTTTTTATTATTGAAAAATTGTGCCCATTATTCCTAAGCCTCCAATTTAGTCATAAACTTTTTGACAATTTGCTAATTCAATTCTAAACATTTTAATTGGGACAATTTGTTCCTAAACTCTTTGTGGATTTGCCAATTTATTTTTAAACCTTTTAAGGAATTATCAATATAGTCTTTTCGACTAATTTTTGTCAAAGATCGTTGACGTGATAGCTGTCCCACGTGACGCGGCCGGTGCTGACATAAATAATTTTATAATTTTATAATTTTTTCAAATTATTTTTTCTTTTCTATTTCAAAATGGGGCCAAAGCCTTGTGATCTCCACCGGCAACTGGCCAAGGGTTGACAACACCCGTTGACGCTTGGTGGTTCACTAAGCCCTTACTGATCACGGGTGAGGGTTGTGACTCCCTCACCGGCCATGGCAAGGGCTTGTGAGGCCCTTGTCAAATATGGGAGGTGAGGGCTTTGTAGCCCTTGCCGGTCACAACGAGGGCGTGCAAGGGCCATGACCCTCGCCCATAGCTAGCAAGGGCTTTGCAAAACCTGGCCAGGGGTTGTCGGGGGTCACCAACACTTGGTCCGTGACTAACAACCCCGCCAACCTTTTGAACCAAACAAGAAAAGAAAAGAAAAAACAAGAAATAAAAAATTATTAAAAAAAAATTGTCTACATTAGTGTTTGCCGCACCATGTAGGATGGCCAACATTGACTGGGCCGCCACTCTAGAGAATTTTGGCTAGTCGAAAGGACTACATCAGTAATTCGTTAAAAGGCTTAGAACTAAATCGACACGATTAAAAAGTTTAGGATTAAATTGACACAATTGAAAAATTTATGAATGAATTGGCTGCCATATAATAAGTCTAGGACTTTTTAAATAATTTTCTTGCTTATTTTGTGTAGCTAAACAAAGCAAGTGGAGCGAATACTTTCTCCCTATTGGTGTTTTGCCAAAGATCATACACAATGAAACAGTCCGGAACCCCTAGTAGTTCAAAAAATCTTATAGGAATTTAATTTTGGGGAACTAAAATCGTGTAAAATTTTAGGACAAAATTTACTTAAGTTTTAGGATTTGATAAGATTTTATCGTACTTTTTGAAAGTTTTAGAACTCGACTGTACTTTTATGATAAGTTTTAGTATTCGATTATACTTTCATAATAAGTTTTATGACTTAATTGCACTTCTTAAAAGTTTTACAACTCAATTTCACTTTTCTGATAAGTTTTAGGACTTCTAATGTACTTATACCGTTTTTTAAGAATGTAAAAATGACAATATGTACCATAGATAGAGAGGGCTTTCCACATACAATATTAAAATATTGTCCAGTTGGTAGGTACACTTTATCAATTTTCAATATATTGTTTAGCCATGTGTATATTCGATCTTCTGTCGTCCGTATTTTGGACTTCTGTGTTCGTAGATATGTATCAGTGAGACGTCGAATCAACACGGTGCGATTTACAGCCATCTAGACTTTTGAAAGTGGCGACAGCATTGGATAATGTCGTATTGACGATTGCCCTGGGTGACGGCTACCCACAATTATATGAGAGCTAAAGTGCAGATGTGTGTCATATGCGTTTTATGACCAACCCTGTCCCCACAACCCTGCTCGACTTCCTGCGCACAATCTTATCTTAATAGATTTTTAATTTCTTTATAGGAGTTTTATTTATTTTTTGACTATACATATAGTTCCACACTAGCAAATTTGCTTTTATATAAGAGATTGGTATTTGGAAGATCAACCAAAACCACCTTACTATGCAATATCCAAATAATAAATAAATTTCTGAAATAACTTAATACGAGGAAGTTGTAAATATATATTTGGAAAGGCCAGAAAATTAAGTGATATGAACTTTTCTTAGTAAAAGTTTATGATAGAGAGAGATAGATCCAGATTTTCATATGAAAACATTTCAAAGAAAAGAGAATTATTATCTAATATATCTGTTCATTAATACAGAATTTGAGAATATTTTGGAAAGAAATACACGGAATTTTTTAAAAGTGGGAAGTCTTTTGTTCTATATAAGTTCATAGGATTCTGTGATTTACATAATAGTACGTATGGATTTTTTTTAAATGAAGTTTTTATTCCTCTATCTCTTCTTTAATTAATATAAAAAGTTTCTATTTGCGAACTCCTACGAGATACCGAACAAAAAAAGAAAAACTCTTAAGAGATATTTTTTATTCATTTTTCTTTGGGAATATGACGTAAATGGGCCTTGCCCTTTAACCAAATGTGCAACGTAATCTTTAAACTTTTAATTTGTTTCATGTGGTCCATAAATTTTGGCCTAATATATAATGTAATCCTTAAACTTTTAGATCGTTCGATGTAATCCTTGGACTTTTAATACATGCTTAATTTAGTCCCTAGATTACATGAAAATGTTCAATGTTGTCCTTAAACTTGAATTAATGTAAGGACAATAATGAACATATTCATATAGTTCAAGAACTAAATTGAATAAATACTAAAAGTTCCAATATTACATCAAATAATTTAAAAGTTTAGGGATCCCATTACACATTACGTCAAAATTTAAGGATCATCTATATTATCATCATTTTTTTTAGGTCAATTCAATTTTTGTATAAGAAGTGTATCTATTGAGTTATGTTTCATGAATTCTCTACTTGTGCTATTCATGTGGAGCGGTCAAAATGCGGCGGCGAAATCTACATATACCGAGGGGAGATGGGTGTAGAGAAACTAGCTTGAATAGAGCATGGGTTGGGACTAGACAACTCTAGTAACCGTGGAGTGGGGGGGGGGGGGCAGGAGCTAAGTAGTGCCGACACTAACAAACGACAAGTGATATAACACGATACGACATGCCAATATGTTGTTATTAAAAAAATAGAAAATTCCGATATGTATATTAAATCCATATATATATAATTTTTATGATTATTTTAATCAAATAATTTGATTCAAATTTACAAACAAATAAGTAATAAAAAAAATTGAGGATGAATTTCTACTAAACACATTAATCCACCATTTGTTAATGTTATTCATTGTTTCAATTAGACAAATTCAACTCTATTCCAAGTAATTCATAAAAAATGGAGAAAAAAAATAAACAATCCATATTTTGAACTCTCGTGTCAGAAGAGAAGAGAAAAAAAATAAATTTGGGATTTGAATTATGTGTCATGGAAAGTGAGAATCAAAAAATAAGAGAAGATTAAGTTTTTCTTTTTTTCCCTTTTATTATTGTTATTATTAATTTTTTTTTTACATATTTACATTTTGATCCCTTATTTATTGAAATTTTTTAAAATTGACCATTTGTCTATTGGAATCACATATCGGAATTCCAAATTTGTGTGTTGGAATTCCAGATTCACGTGTCGGAGAGTTTCAGTAGAGTTGACTAGATGTCGTATTTTGCGATACATATGTTGACTGAGTGTCGAAAAGTGTTAGACATATGTCGGAATGTCCAACAAGATAATAAAGTTCCTAAAAAATGTCAATGCTTTCGAGGACAGGAGATGCAATCCCTCAACAATAAAGTTGAAGATTTTCATGGCTTAGAAAAAAAAGTTTATGTTAGAATTACAATTCGACCTAAGGGTTTTTAAAGGGTTTTAAGCCCCAAATCAAATCCCATCCTATCGGGACATGCTCATATTATAATCATATTATGTTTCTTTTTAAATGATTAAGTGATGTCTGAATCAACTTTTCAAACATCTCAATTGGAGTCCATCTCCCCGGATGATGTGCTCGGCCCGATACATTCAAGATTTACTCACGGAGCATTCCCAAAAGACTCAGAACTCGAGATTATAAGGAGAGGGGGCAAACCCCCTTGCTGTCTAAGCCAACACGGCTCGTTAGGTAGTCGAATAATGTTTGGTCCAAATACTCAATGAACAAAAGAGGTTGTGACGTTGACTCAAAAGAATAATAAAAGATCCGAGGGCACGGTGGAGGAATCATACTAGCACTCTAGGAGGGGCTTCCGATGTGTGAACGAAAGGGAGATTTTGGGCAGACTTTCCTTTGATATCTCATTAATAAGATGCCCATGAATCAACCTAGGCAAATTTGCTAGTTCTCATTGTGCTGAACAGGGTATCGTGTCCGGAATATTGAATTATTCCGGATTGAGATTTACATTACTCCAGATTAAGATTACATCCCGACCAGAAAACCCTAATGGAAAGAGTTTAAACAAGAAAAGCGGCCAGCATTTAAACCCTAATTAAAAGAGACCCTCCCCAACACCCTCCCGCCCCGAACTCGACAGCTTTCCTTGTTCTCTCTCTCTCTCTCTTTTCTCTCTGTGGAAGCCTATAAAACAGGAGTATCTTCCTCCCATCAATTCATTGTCGTCGTTATTTCTCCTAAAGAGACCAGACCGACCCTTCTTCTTCTGCTCCTTCGTCTTCTTCGCGGCCGTCGACGCCCCATCCTCACTCACTTCCCATGGTACTCTCTCTCTCTCTCTCTCTCTCTCTTTGTGTGCGAGTTCTTCAGTAAGCGTTTCAGATCTCGTTTTTCGTCGGAACGCTACGGATCACGCGTGGATCTCTCCGTCGCCGGCCGGAGCGAGGGGGGGGGGGCGTTGGATTATGTCCTTCTTCTCCGGCGACGGCGACGGTTCATGCTTTCGTTTATAATCTCTCTCTTTCCTTCTCTTTTCTTTAGCGGTATTCGCTTGTTGGGAGCCAAATCATCTTTTTCCGCCGGACCGGTCGCGTCATCTTTTTCGCGTTCTTCTTTGCTTTAAGATAAGAGACGAATATCATTCCGGACGGCTCTCACGCGAAAAGCCCCCCTGTCGGGATTGATTCCTCGATCTCTTTCCTCTTAGGTTCTATAATCGGGTCGGATTGGACGGGTCGGGTCGGACATGAGGCCGGCTTTCCTTGTAGTTTCTTGATTGGGATGGGTTGATTGGGACGGGTCGAACAGGAGGGCTTAGCTAGCTATTCAATGACAGCACATCCCGTCCATTTTTCAATTTCCTTTCTTTATTATTGATCCAGAATTATTGTTCGCGACCGAAATTATATTTTTATCATCAATTCAATCGCCGTACACAAATTTTCCTTTTCCTTATCGGGTCTCGACGAAAAATTGAGGCTCATCACGATATGCTCTCTCCACTCCTCTTTTTCCTTACTTTTTCTTTGATATTTTCGTGGGTTATTTTCTTTTTTGTCGAAATATTTTCGTGGTTTTGTAATTGGTGGTCACGTGTCTCGAATTGGGAAACGAGGCTAAACGGTCGGCTCGGCGGAGAATCCCGCGATTCTTGAAATTTCTGAGGATCTTGATTCATTTTCTTTTATGAATCTTGGAAATTAGTCTTGATCCCACGATGTCCGAAGGGTTTTTCTCGTGATGCGTATACAATTTCATAAAATCACGTAACAAGCAAACCGCTTTTTACCCACCTTTCCACTTTTTCCTCGGCCTTTTCGCCGGATATTTCGATTTTAACCATTCAAAATTTTCCGGCATGGGGCTTTTGTCTCGAGCGTTTATCTTGTCCGGTCCGATAGCCACATAGTGCCAAATAGACGCCCAATTCCGGGCCTCCTACTTTGGGATAAATCAATGCAATTTATGTTTCGATCAAAATAAAAATAATGGCCGCGTGGGACGGTCTAAATGTCCTCGTTTTTGGAACCCACAATATCAAATATGGTGTCGGCAACTTCTTTATTTCGTTTGATGGGAGGATAATTTTATTGAGTCGATTTCGTCCTACTTAAGTTAATCATTGACAATAATCTAATGTCACGTTGCCGTGCCAAATGGACTTCGTATTCTGCGAAGTTGCCAACCACAACTTTTCTTTTTCATTGGGAAAAGCTTTCTGGTTTTGTTTTCTTCTCTTTGGACGGGCTTTGACCCGGGGTCCCTCAACTATTCGGAATTTGCGGCCGCGTCCTTTATCTTTTGATTAAATTCGATTTCATACGGATTAAGTGGAGACAAGAGCGCATTTAGGAGGATTCTCTTGTAGTTTGTGCGGATCCTGTCGAAAGTTGCTTTCCCACCTGCTCCTTGTCTTGAGCGTCGAAGTTTCAATGTGGGATTTGGCCGTACTGACAACTAATTAGATTTTGTAAATTCAACAATTAGCAATTTTTTTTTTAAATTCTAAAAGTCTTGAATTTTTAATTTGTTTTGACAAGATCGGTATTATTCAAGTGCAAATGAAAGTCAACCATAAGCTCATCGTCGAAATCACTTTTTTATTTTTTTATTTTCAATTTAGTAATTGATTGGACGGAATCGACGAAATTTCTTTATTTTCGCAGTTAGAGTAGAATTGGAAAGAAAATTTGGGTATCTTTTTCTATATGCAAATGGTGATTATTCATGGCAAGTTGCGATTGCGCGCAGGTCAACCAGGGTGACGGCGGGAGGACGGCCGTCCTAACGGCGCCGTTATCGCTCGACGGCGAGTCGCGGGTGGATTACAGGGCTCCGAATCTGCTGCACCGCATCCTTGGCCTGTTGAGGAACGTACGGCCCGGATCGGATCTCACTAGCTTCCAGGCAAGTACACCCTCGGATGAACGGCTCGGATGCCCGGACCCTGTGCATGCAATAACATCTGACCTCACCCTACGCATCCTCTATGAAAAGAGGTCTGCATCCGCATATAATGGAGATTAAAAGATATAATGATTCCATCTCTCTTAATAAAATATACGTGCGTTAATTTCAATAAGACTTTTGTTGTTTGTACATTTTAAAGTTGTTTAGTAAATTATTTTGCTTCATGAAAAATAAAATAATTTGAAAAATAATTTTCTAAAAATAATTACTTGAAATAATTAGTTAGTAAAAAAAAAAAAATTTTCATTATCGATAATAATTTATATCTAAATATTATTTTAATTGATGAAAATATTTACCGATCGTCATTTTTTATTAGTGATACAAGTAATCATCTTAAAAATATATTTTTCAAATCATTAATTTTTCACAAAATAAACGTATCCAAAATATCCATTACTTAAGTAAAAGTAGCTCAATTTACTTACTTTACCACTCATTTTTTAGTTTTATAATTAAGGGTGTCAAATATATTTTTTTTTTTGGTCGGAACAGCAAATTTTATTAAATTAAGTAGTGGGTGTCAAATACGATTTTATATGCACAATTTGATATAACTTATTTAGTCTTGATTTCTTAATAGATAATAACGCGTAGAGTAATAAAATTCAATTTGAAATACTCTTTTTTTTTATTTTTTTTTTATTGTTCAAGGGTTGGATTTCAATATGCAAGTTTTTATCGATTAAAATATATCGGTGGCAACTGGTAAGCTCATGAGAACATCTTCAAGTATCTGCCAAGTTCTTTCACTCTCTAGTACCAACATCATCATCCTATCCCATTGATGACGAACTTTGTGATTCTTTTTGAACATGTAAAACCATGGTTAGAAGGTTGTAGAATAGCAGCAGCTCGACACCAAGACGTTAGAAATCTCTGTTGTGTTTCTGTAATTGCCGCAAATTGTTCCTCGGCTCGTGTAGCATCGACATCAGAAGCATCTCTAGAATGAATCTTGCCTGAATCTTCATGGCTATGGAGTGCCGAACCCTGTTCGAATCACGTGTACATATGACTGGTTGAGCTTGTGTCGAGTCACTAGATGATTTCGTTCAATAGTCTCCTTCCGTTTCGAAGGCGTCCATGGAATTCAATTGTCACGGGACGTATAGGAATTTAGCTAGAACTACAGTTTTTAGTCAGTTGGGACAAGACATTGTTAATGTCGTGCGTTACTTTCATCGATTGCAGCTGCCTCCTCTCTTCAACATTCCTAAGTCACAGCTCCAATGTTTCGGCGAGCCGCTGTACTGCACCAGAGAGGATATGTTGAGCGGGTGCTGCAGGGCCGAGACCCCGCTGGAGAGACTGACTGCAGTCATGGCGTGGAGCATCTCGATCACACGGCCTTTGATCTTCGGCGTCGCCCCTTACAACCCGGTTCTGGGCGAGACCCACCATGTCTCCAGGGGAAACCTCAATGTTCTTCTTGAACAGGTGACTCGGCTTCTTCTTCTCCGACGTTCATCTAAAGCTGTTTTCGCATAGTTTTACTAGTTGTACAAGGGAAAAAACATAGCGCGAAGTCCATCATTTCGATCAAATTTGTCTTCAATAAACCAGTACTTCTATAATGTTGCAGCCGACTGATGAGTTGAGCCTCTTTGCTTGCAGGTTTCGCATCACCCCCCAGTCTCTGCTCTTCATGCTACAGATGATAAGGAAGAGCTCGAGATGATCTGGTGTCAACATCCCGTCCCAAGATTTTACGGTGTGGTGTTCTTGATCTTCTTCACCTTCTGCTTCTTGATACTATTAATTGATTTCAGACCTGCTTTTGCGATGCCTGCTCGAATAGCTTTGTTGATCTCGGGGTTAAAATATGATTCAGGTACGTCGGTGGAAACGGAGGTGCATGGAAAGAGGCAACTTAAGCTCCTCCGTTCAGGAGAGACTTATGTGATGAACTCGCCGAAGCTCTTGATCAGGTTCTTGCCTGTGCCCGGAGTCGATTGGGTTGGCAATGTCAGGATCACTTGCCAAGAGACAGGCCTTGGAGCTGAGCTGTGTTACCGAGGCCCTTCCTTTCTTGGCAGGAACCGCAGATCTATCAAAGGGAAGATTATCGATCTATCATCGTCGAAGACTTTATACGAAGTCGATGGTCACTGGGATAGTACCGTGACGGTAAAGGATGTCGGCAATGGGAAACAGAAGGTGATATACAATGCCGCAGAGATAATGTCTGGGTTAAAGACTCCTCAAGTTAAAGACTCAAAGGTAATTGAAACCTTACCACCATATCTCTATGCTCAAATGAGCAGAATGTTTTCAATCTGTCATATGGGTCGAACTGCATTTTTGATTGTGTGGAGCAACCTTTCTCAGGATGTTTCGTGGAGCGAATCCGCCATGGTTTGGAGCGAAGTTAGCCAGTGGATTCTGAGCAAAGACTGGGACAAGGCGAGAGAAGCGAAGAGAGCTGTCGAAGAAGAGCAGAGGAAGCTCAGAAAGGAAAGAGATTCGAGGGGCGAAACGTGGGCTCCGAAGCATTTCGCCATCTCTTACGACAAGGCGAACGGTTGGGATTGCTTGCCTATTGAGAAATCAGTGCCTTCGGCACCTATTCATGTTCAGTTCGATTGCTAGGCTTACGAACGAGACTGATTTCATCTTCGGTGTATCGCATCAAAGTTCACTCGTGCATAAGTCGATGTTCTTACAAGTTAAGGGCTCGAAAATGACTTCAGTGATCATGAATTTGTTCTTTCTGGGAAACATGGTATACATACGCAGCGAAGCCACTCCAGAATTCTGTGTTTGATATAGTCCATCATTCATAACCATTCAAAGATGTTCAGAAACGAATTCTCTCCCTGCAGACCGGGAAAGAAATGCTAGAACACCAAAGCGAGAGAGCAAATCTTAATTGCAACAGGCGATCGCCCGAGGTCATGGTTCAACCTTTTTTTTTTTACAGTGAACTTGGGCGACAAGAGATCGATTCGCTATGAATCGAGTCGATGGCGATTAGCCAACTCGGGCCGAGCAAAATCGAACATGTAGAAGCACGAACCAGTATATACCGCCCCAGCCTATGGAGCATGGTTATTGTAAACTTATCTTTTCTTACTTGATCTGTTTAATACTGGAAACTACAGTTACTTCACCATCTCCGAATGTTGCTCCTGCAAATCCGATTCGCTCCTCCTATTGAACGATTTCTCCTTTATCGGGTCCAAATTCGGCCTCCACGACCTGGCCCCAGTAGACTTCTGCGCGCCGCACGCCGCGAGGTCCGTCTCTGTCTCGAAAAGCCGAACAGGACTCCTGCTTGGGGAGTAAGGAGTGGCCCTGCCCGGGCTCGAGGCATAGCTCCTAGCCGGCGAGCTGCACATCGGGCTCGAGACGTGAAGCCTCTCCGAGACACTAGTCCTAGGAGGATTCCCCGTCGTCATTGTCTTGCGCTGCGCAAGCTTGGCCTGCTTATTGAGCTTCCCGACCAGGACGGCCAGGTTGACGGGGGAGACGTCGGCTTGGAGGGCCGAGAAGGGCAAGAGGAAATAGAGGTTGGCCGGGTCGAGGACCTCGTCGGGCCTCAAGAGCTTGGACTTGGAGCTTGCTGTGGTGGAGAGGAGCTGCGAAGCCGTGCAGAGGAAGTGCCTGCTCGAGAGCTTGCCGCCATTGCCGGTGACTTGGCCCACCGTGACCGGCGGCTCGAAGTACTCCAAGCAGCCGTTCAGATGGACCACACGCACGTAATTCATCAACCCATTTGCTGATGATCTGCTAGAGAAACAGCCACCCTCTCTCTCTCTCTCTCTCTCTGTTTGAGCTGATTGAAGATGGAGATCAGATGGAGATCAGATGGAGACTGAGGTCACTTAGCATTGTGTTTAGTGCATATATATACAGATGTTTGGTTGGTGTCGGGGGCAAAAGACAAATAGGGAAGACTTGAGTTCTGCCAGTTTCGTTGCCGTGTTCTGCACTTTCTTCTTCGTGGGTCATTTCTCGATTCCGGACTGCTTCAAGCTTGACTGAGTAAGAGATTCCAAGGAAGCCAGTGCGATGCCAGTCCAGAAAAAATTGGCAGATCTTGATGTCCGTCCTTGACTTGGACTCAGAGCAAGAGTGGGCGACTCAGATTGCCGTGTTCTTTGGGTTTTGAATTAGGATCGATATCACAAAAAACTCTAAATTGGTAGACACCCATGACAAATTCATTTTTCGTTAATTCCCATTAAATTTTACCATCAGATGTTGAGTTAGATGACGCGTGGCAATCGACATATGTACTAGTTTGGGGTTTTACCCTCCGTTTATCACAAGTATATAAGTTTGTGATTTTTCGTAGTATTAATTCAATTTATTGGAAATTAACATATGGTAAATTTATTACGAATGTATCGATTTGAAGGTTTTTTATTATCAAAAAATTAATTTGAGATAAATTTATCACAATTGTATAATTTAACATTTTTTGTAATCACAAAAGTATTTAGAGATAAATTAATCACAATCATATCAATTTGGAATCATTCCTAGTATTAACCCTTCAGATCAAGAGTCCCCTATTGCATGACGTGATGGAAGAAGGAATTTGGCATAGAAAAAAAGGGCTAGGCGTGAGAAGAAGCTTGAGAAGACCAGACTCGGTCGTGGAGGAGGAAGATTCAAAGCATTGCATTGGTAAAAGTCTAATTTGGTCACTTTCGTGGTAGTCCATCTGACTTCCAGCCAATGAACGAACGACTCCAAAGATTAGGAGGTCCACCGGCAGTGACTGAGATTAGGGGTGTCAAAAAGGCCTGCGCCGACCCGACCCGATCTTAAACTTAGGATATTTTCGGATCGGGTGAAAATATTATATGAGTATGGAGCTGGTATCATTTAGAGCCGAGTCGAAATGGGTCGGGTCGGGTCGAAACAAGCATAATAAAGAGCATAATGTTCTAGAGTTTTTGAGTTAAATAGGAAATTAAAACCAAACTTGTAAATGGTCATGCTCTGGTCCGACCTGATCCGACCTGACCCGACCCATTGATACCCCTAACTGAGATAATGAATCATATATAGACGAGTAGAATCATGGATAGTATATCTCATAGTTTCAGTAAAACTCAATCTTTCAAAAATTTTAAATTTTGAAAGAAAAGTTAAATATAAGAAAAATTTATCTTATATAATACCCTTTGATATGTAAGCTCTGTATGTACGTCAATTAAAAGTGTTTGCTGCACGAGGACCGTTTCTTTCCTATACTTAAACTCAATTTCCGTTTATTATTACATCAGGATGATATATAGCAAGTGAATACTTTTAAATTTTTTTTTTTTGAAACCGGTGAAGAAAGTGGTCTGGTTTCCATGAAATTTGAGTGGTCAAGAATGCTCCGTTATTGGGGAAAAAAAATGAGGTTGCCGTTAGCATATCATATCCAAATTGAAAAATGTTGTACTGAAATGATGTCCTAGGTGTGCTAAGGGTGCGCTGATTAACGCTTCAATTTTTTTCTTCTTTTATTACATGAAATAGAAAAATAAAATAAAAATCCATTTAGTAATATTAGTAAGTGTTTCTATTCATTAAAATAGAAAGTTTCTAAGAAATAAATTTAGAATAGAAACAACAAGTAGCAAAAATTAATTTCTTATTCCCGGAAATAATTTTTGGAATAAATTTTTTTCTTTTTTTTTCCTTCTTCTACCTCTTTTAATTGGTCGTCGCCACTTGCGTCTAGCGGTTGTAGCCACAATTGGTCGCCAACCGCTACTTGACGGTTGCAACCATCGGCGGTCGCTAACTGTCACCAACACTAGTCATCGGCCGTCGCTATTGTCGAATGAAGAAGGAAGGGGAAAAAAAGACAAAAATCTCAAAAAACTATTAGAAAATTAAAAGAAGTTTTAGGTCACAAAAAAAAGTTTATGGATCGTACCAAACACATTTCTATTCTTTTTCTAATTCAGGAGTAAAAATTTTGTGAGTTACAAAATACCTTATTTTATTAAGAAATTATTTTAGGGAATAAAAATAGAAAAAAACTATTTCTAAAAGGAAATTATTCCCGAGAACATAAATATTACCAATCGTATCTTATCCCTTCGCAGGCATGGTCAAACTCCCTGCACCCTGATTCTTTAGTCCAAATTGAACTCGCTAGGTTTACTCGGTTCAATCCGGAGGACAAGCGCTATAGACTCTTTGAAGCATGTCGCCACCGGGAGTTGAACTTTCCTTGTGTACCTAAGTTTCCCAAAGGTTATTTTCGTGTATTTTTAACAAAAATGAAAAACTCCCAAAAATATTTATCAGTCACATTCTAGCATTTTTGAACCAATAATTTCCAAAAAAAAAGAAAAAGGAATCAGTTTTCTCGAAATATATTTTGGAACCTAAAAGGGAGGGAAAAAATAATTCATTATCGTTCATGCAGCGTATTATTAGTGCATCCTTTCGGATGTGAAAGCCCCTGAACATGGCGGCTGTCTTCTTCTTTGTGCTTGTGCAAGTTGTGCACATTGCCCCTTTCCAAGGGTAGGTTGAAAGATACGAGGCCTGCGAAGGTGGATGCGCAAGTTGCTTTCTTCTTTCTTCGATGTGCTACCAAGTTCCATCAAGGCCGAGGATATTGCGATGATAGTGCCGGGTCCTTGGTTATGTCCATGTCAATTAGATGTGTTAGAATTGAATTGAAAAATCGAATCGAAATTGAAATCGATTCAAATTGAATGAATTTTCATTCTTTTTCGGTTTAGTTGGGGTTTGGGTTCGGATAATGAGGAATAATTGGTTTTTTTATTCTAGTTTGGATAGTTTCGGTTTGACCGAATGAAACTGAAAATTGGTCATCTTTATAATATTACAATTTACACAATCTCTCATTTTCCATCAAATCTCTTTTTAATATTTCAAAAAAGAAAACTGAAAAATGGAATTGAATCGAATCGAGTCTTCAGTTTAGGGCATTGTTTGGTTCAAAGTAAGCGAATTGTTAGCACCCCTATCGATACTCTTGCTAATTTTTTTTATAAATTATTAAATTATTATTATTGTTATTATTATTTGGTTCTTTTATGCTTGCATGATTTTAACGGGAAAGAATCAGAAGTTACATGGTGGACTTGGGGTGCAATTTTTCTTTCGAAAGGAAATAATAGATGCCTTAATTGCTCAATACCCATGTAGGAGAAGGCTGGTTGAGTCCTTGCTAATTCTTTTTCATTATTATTATTATTATTATTATTTGGTTCTTTTATGCTTGTGTGATTTTAACGAGAAAGAATCAGAAGTTACATAGTGGACTTAGGGTGCAATTTTTCTTTCGAAAAGAAATAATAGATGACTTAATTGCTCAATACACATGTAGGAGAAGGCTGGTTGAGTACCTCCAAATATGTGTTATATGTTTAGTAACGAAAATTTCATAGTTTATTCGAAGGTTGTAATATGACAATGACTGGTGGTGGGCTGTATATTCGAGGCTTAAGATAAAATGGTAATAGGTTTCATTTTTCTCATTTATTTTGACTGATTGGACCCAAACCGCTAATTTGCTAATAGGTGCAATGAGGGAGAATTATAAAAACAATCCCAAACTTATTGTAACTGTATCAATTTATTCATAATTTTTTTTTCAATTCAATTCTAAACCTTTTGCAATTATGCCAATTCAATCCATTCGGTTAAATTTGCCCAGTCAGTGCCGAAGTAGATGTCGACTAGCGATGGCCAATCGACAAATGTTGACATGGCAATTTTTTAATATATATATTTTTAAATTTTTTCCGAATTTATAAAGGTGGACGAGTTCACGTTCTGGGGTGGATGAAGAGAATCGAGGAAGAAGGGAGGTCTCCATGTTTTGGCCCCGTCGAGGGGGCATAGGAAGGAAAAATAGAAAGTGGGCTTGAGCTTTGTGTTGGTAAATCTGGGTTGGGCTTAGGATAATTGAATTTGGGCTCGGTTCGGGTCATGGACAGTTTGGGCATGACATTCAGCCCGCTTCTTTTATTAGTCCGGTTGACATCACTACTCCAAACCCGTGAGCCCACATCTGACTGGGCCCAAGTCTCAGTTTCCAGAATATCAGAGTAATATTATTTTATTTTATTTTATCTTAAAAAAACTTTAAAATTCGAAAATATTAAAAAATAAAAAAATGCTTGGAAATAGGTCTTCATTAAATTTTTAAATTTTAGCATTAGATTTATCTAGTTTCATTTAATTAGTATACATGTGGCTTAGTCCTAGTTGAATATATTGAAAGAAATTAAAGTTGATTTGAATCTAGCTAAGGGGATCATGTCCTGGGGCTTACAACATAGCCATGTGTATTCCTTCACCGACTTGAATTGGGTTTTCCTTTTCGCATATACTTTAAAGGTCATTTCATTACTTGGGTGTTTACTTACCACATTGTTTTGAAATAAATTGTTTGTTTAACGTTTTCCTAGAATAAGTTAAGATTAGTTTAGACTTTGATGGAAATGAACCCTACAAAAACATTTGCAAGATCATTGAGCATCTTTGATGCCTTTAGGACTATAGTTGGCAATCAAGACTGTGACCACTTGAGTAACAACCTTCCAAGTTAGAGGTATCAAAGGAGTATTAATAGACATTAATGTAATCAAGTCATCGATCATCAAATCTTTTATAGCGTCGATTGATTTCTAGCCGACCCTATTAGGCTAGTGGTAACTCCCAAAAATATTTAGGCTGTTCAGAACTAAAAAAAAATAAAATAAAAATGAAATTTAACGTGTCACATGATGTATGGGAGTCCACGCTTAATGAAGAGCCGTTGGCTCAAATTAGGCAATACATCTAAACTTATCTCTTTTCCCCTCCGAACCGGAAAGGTAGGTTGCAACAAATGCATAACTCATCAACATGTATTTATCAAGCAATATCCTATCACCTATTGATTTCTACACATGACTTGCTGAACATATTCATTCTAAGCCTATAATCAACATATAAACTTCCTATATGTAATTGGCCTCATATTTATCCTAATCTAAGTCCATGGGAGACTAATCTTGTTTAGTAAAATTCCGACGATTGATCGAACAATTTGGCCACTAAGAAAATCACGACACCTCTAGGAATCAGCCAAAGGATGCTTGGCAAATGACTGAATCAATGAAGTAAGGTGCTGTGAGGAAACTTAGATTTATGAACTAAAATGAACAGTAATACAAAATTAACTAATTGAACTTTGTCTAGCAAGTGTTCCGGGAACTTTGGCCATGAGGACACTAAGGATAGGCTGAGAGAGTCAGTTCCAAGGCTGGAACCACCAGGGGATGTCACCGGACTATTGGAATGGCAGTTAGAACTCGTCGGAAGGATCACTGGCATGGAGACTGGTGAAAGTGTCGAGAAGGAAATCGCTGGATTTCAAGAGATTCCAACGATGCTTCGAGGTGGTTCAACTTGCGACTGGACAGAGGGGGATCAAGGCATGTCGGAGCGCTGGTGGTTCACCATGGATAAGCCGAAAATCGGCTAACAAGGGTGGCGGATGGATCGGTTGAGAGATCTAGAGAGAGAATGTGTGTGAATAAGGGAGGGAAAAGTTAAGAGATTATGAGCTGGTGTCCATGGAATTTTGGAGGGAAAATTCAATATGAACCCCTCAAGTTTGAATTGTGACCCTTAAATTAATCTAAGGGCTTAAAAAGAATGCTTAATGATTAAGAATGCTCCTTATTGGTCTATTCCAATTGACATGAATTGGTGACTTGGCAATATGGATGGCTAAGATCCCAAGATGATGAATGGTCGAGATTATTTCCTTAGCCATAAAGGAGTGCTTGTATTGATCTAATTTAAATGACAACGATTTAGGGCATTTTGGTAATTTCACTAAATAGGGGCAATTTTGTAATTTTGGCCCAAGGAAGGGGTGGCTGGCCGGCTAGAGTCTGAGTTGGCCGGAATGGGTTGTCGGCCATTGGAATTTTGGCAGGAATGGCTTTTTGGCCTTGGCCAGTCAATGTCGACTGGACTGGGTTGACCCGAGCCTTGGGTGGTTTAGTTCTTAGGTTGATTTCCTCCAATTTTGTCCCAATCTCTTGATCCAGTTAGGTAGAATTAAAAATTTATCAAATAAATTGGATAACATTGAGTGCAATTGGATTGAATTGAGTTAATTCAATTTTATTAATTTGGCATGAAATGTCTTAACTCCACCAATTTCTATTAAAACAACGCCATGAAGTAGACTAGTGTATATAATTGACGTTGAGTTGGCCAAATTGAAATTCAATTAATCAAATTGGATGCTACTCTAGAATGGGTCGAGATTTTTTTTTTTTTCAAGAGATATTCCATTTTGGTCAAATTGAAATTCAACACTTACACATGTTTAGAATCCTGCTTACTTGTTGCATTAAGCAAGATTTGAAATTCAATACTTATACACGTCCCATAATTCTTGATCCAACACTTAAATTCGTACACATGTGCAGTTGGCCAAATTGAAATTCAACACTTACGCACGTTTAGAATTGTGATGAGAGAAAGCGATTCTCTAGCTTACTTTTGGGCAAAAGCAGTTGCTATTGCTTTCTATATCGTAAATTGAGCATCCCGAGGGAATTGTTATTCAAGGGCAGAATGAAAAGCATATCATACTTTTTCGTCTTTGATTGCAAATTCTACATTCTCAAAACTGCAAATGAAAATGTTGGTTGGAACATAGCTCAAATGAAGGTATATTTCTTAGTTACTCAACTTCTAGTAGAGTGTATAATGTCTTTAATAAAGTTTTGCAAGAAGTAGAAGAATCAATAAATATCAGGTTTGAAGATAACTTAATGGGTGCACTAGCTGATAATGAAGAAGAAGTTGTACAATCGCTCGAGCTGTGGATATGAATCAATATCAGCAACCTAAGTCACAAAGTTCAAATATTGCTCCACTACCAAAGGATTTGAAATACAAGACAGGCCATCCTTAGTAACAAATCATCGGAGATGCCAATGAAGGTGTCACGACCCTATCGTCATATAAAGAACTCATGAATATTTTATTTTAGCACTAATTTCTGAATTTGAACCCAAAGAGGTTGAGGATGCCATTGCTGATGAAGTTTGGATTGAAGCCATGCAAGAAGAATTTTCTCAATTATAGATCAATGAAGTCTAGAAATTAGTACCTTGTCCTGTCATTGGAATGAAGTGGGTATTTAGAAACAAGCTAATCGACAAAGGTGATGTAGTACAAAACAAGGCAAGATTAGTTGCAAATGGTTATTCCCAAAAGAAAAGGTATAGATTATGATGTGACCTATATTGTGAGGTTAGAAACAATCGGATTATTAATATAGCCTATGCATGTTATCAAGTTTTAAAATGACGTCAAATGGATATTAAAAGTGCATATCAAAGAAAAAAGGTGTTTGTAGAGAAACCATCAGGATTTGAAGATCCAAGGAGAGACAATCACATCTAGTGATAGCTCTTTACAAACTTAGGTAAGCACCAAGAGCTTGGTATGGGAGGTTAAGTACTTTTCTGCTAGAGAAAGAATTCGAAAGGCAAGATTGACACTAGATTTCATAAAGGGGAAAGGTAAGGATATCTAATTAATACAAATATATGTCGATGCATTTTTTTTTCCCTACAAATGAAGCTATGTTCAAGGAATTTGCGAATATTAGGAGAAGTGAATTCAAAATGAGCATGATTGGTGAGCTCAAATTCTTTCTTAGACTACCGACGAGCAGGTACTGATTTGTTCTGATTCTGCTTTATAACACAAGGATAATGCCAAACTCTGCTAACATTCAAACATCCTTCATTTTCTATAGCGCATAAATTAATGTAGTTCAGGGCAAGTACCTTATATTTTAGTATATTCATGCTTGATTTATCGAAGAAATCCAAATTTTACAATCTTTTGCATGCGTTTTATTTTGGACAATAATAATTTGTTCATCATATGATTGGTCGAGAATCCATTTCTTTATGAAGGCATATCAATGAACACATAAGCATGAAAAGAAACGAAATCTCCTCATGTGGATCTAATGTAATCAATGTCTAAAGCATGCATTGACGTGATAACCTCAAAATTATCATCAAAGAACAATCTAAACCATGCATTGACGTGATAACCTAAAATTATAATCAAGGAACAATCTTTAATGCGTATGTCACCATTATGTGTATCAGCCATAGCTATGATATGCGGACAATATGTTATGATGGTCTTTGCTACCGAAATACAAGAAAACTAGAGCCAAATTTGTGGAAGCCAAAGAAAAAATCTCATCATATTAGATCACCTCCATCAAATATAACCATATATATTGCTTTAGCTGTAAATATGCCTACAATGTGTTCTAATGGAATAAGAAAAAAGTGTCAGCTGGGTTCACTTTCATGTGGAAGAAGCTCAATGAATTTCAAGCCGAA
This sequence comes from Corymbia calophylla, assembly GCA_014182845.1. Lineage (NCBI taxonomy): Eukaryota > Viridiplantae > Streptophyta > Magnoliopsida > Myrtales > Myrtaceae > Corymbia > Corymbia calophylla. Next base: position 20,535,005 of record CM024695.1, read on the forward strand.
GAGCTTGAGCTTACATGATAATTCATATGGAGAAATATGCTTGTCAACTCTACAACTTGTTAGGTTCACTGATATTAGTGTGGTGCCTCATTATGCCTCTCTTTATATGAAATTTGTTTGAAAACTTTGAGCAAAACTCCATGCTACCGTTAGTACATGCTTGATCGTGTTACTAGTCTCCTTCAATATCAAAGCTCTCAACTACCTAATTTTGATGACAATATCAAATTTGTGCCTAAGCAATATCAAATTCATAATTCCTTAATGGAAAGTCTCACTTGCCAGGATTTCCTTAAATCTTTCTAAATGACATTCCTTAAATGCAAAGAATTAAAAACAACATGAGAAAATAGATAATTTTAAAGCAAATTAAAGATTGAAGCCTTTAAGACAATGAAATCATAGGGCATTCAAATTGTTTCTCATTCTTTTAACTCAAATTAATTAGAAGGGACTCTCCGATGACAAAAAATCAAGACCAATGATATCGGTTCTGCATAATAACAGATGAAATGAAGAAAGGGTGGCTCTAGCATAACGTCACGATTTGATAGAATTTCTAAAAGTACCCTTTTCATTTTGTAAAGATGGGCAACCAAAAGCCTTATCTTTCTAGTTTTTGTAAAGAAACAAATTCAGAGTGATGATAGTCAAACAATAAGAAATTCATAAGAAATTTAAGTGCAACTTTTAAATCCATGATCGATAATGCTCAATCAATTAATGACAACAGAAAGTGATGATATCTTTCTTTGAATAAAAGAGGGGAAAAAAATCTCATCATATCATTCATAATATATCACCATTTACGTGGTTATTGCTATAGCTATAAATATGCGTACAACGTGTTCCTAACACCCTCCACCTCACCCCCAATTCCGGAGAAGATTTTTCTTTACTCTACGGTGGGAAGAATGAAAAACAACATGAGAAAATAGATAATTTTAAAGAAAATTAAATATGGAAGCTTTTAAGACAATGAAATTACTGGGCATTCAAATAGCTTCTTTCTTTTTGCTCAAATCAATTAGAAGGACTCTCCGGTGACATAAAATCAAGATCAATGATATTGTCTCTGCATAGTAACAGATGAAATGAAGAAAGAGTGGCTCTAGCATAACATCACCATTTGATAAAATTTCTAAAAGTGTTGTTGAGACAACCCATTTCATTTTGTAAAGATGGGCAACCAGCCGCCTTATCTTTCTAGTTTTTGTAAAGGAACAAATTCAGAGTGATAATAGTCAAACAATGAAAAATTCATAAGAAATCTAAGTGCAACTTTTACATCCATGATCGACAATGCTCAATCAATTAATGTCAACAAATAGTGTTGATTTCTTTTTTTGAATAAAAGAGGGAAAAAAATCTCATCATATCATTCATAAATATCACCATTTATAGGTATATCGCAATAGCTATAAATATGCGAACACTGTGTTCTGATTGAATAAGAAAAAAGTAGAGCCAAGTCCGTTGAAACCAACGATGGCCGAAGTCTTCCCAAAGTGTTGCCTTCTCATTGTCCTCCTCGTATTCGCAGGTTTCTTTTTCATCCTTCGCCTGATTTCCTTTGTGAGACAAAAAAACATCAGTTAGCCGAAAAATCGACCATGTGGTGCTCCTGATCTTCACTTATATTCTAAGGTTCTAACACTAATACCATGTCTTCCTTTTTCCAAGGTTGGATGAGAGGGATACCGAAGGCGGAGGCATATTGCTCCGTTGGACTAGGGCTATGTGGGAAGGGCGACGACTGCCAGCAAAGGTGCACTAATCTCTATGGCTCGGGCTCGCAGGGATCGTGTGACTACATGATCAGCCCTCCACTTTGCACTTGCTATTACGATTGTCCTGAACCACCGCCTTCCGCCGAAAGTGTGCAATGGAGGCGCGGGTTTGTGCAGCATCGCGTGTACGGACCAGTGTTGCAGCGATCGGTGTGCTACCAAGTTCAGTCAAGGTCGAGGTTATTGCGACAATAGTGCTGGTCCCTGGCTGTGTCAATGTCAGTACCCTTGCTAATTCTTTTCCACTATTATTATTATTATTGGTTCTTTGATGCTTGTATGATTTCAACGAGAAAGGATCAGAAGTTACATAGTGGATTTGTTATGCAAATACTTTTTTTTTTGTTAAGGGAAATAATAAATGCCTTGGTTGCTCAATACATGTACCCATAGTATTGTAGATTGGATGCAATACCCTTGTAAGAAAAGACCGGTTAAGCACCCTTCAAGAAAGTGCTGTATGTTAGCGAAGGATATTGAATTCTGTACTATAAGATTAATATAGGACAACTCATGATTAGTGGCGGGTTGTAACATTCAAGGCATAAGATAAATTCTTACACAATGCACATACAATGAAAATTTCTTGAATGGGTTTCGTTGTCCCTAATTTTATATCGACTGATTGGAACCAAACTGTTGATTTGCTAATGAGGTGCAATGATACTTGACCTTGCTAAGGGGTTTAACTAAGGAGTTGCTTATGATAAGTCACATTTTTTTTTTCAAGTTATCTTAGCTAATAACTCAAAATACAACACTAACTATGATACGAAGTCATATAACGTTTTAGGGTTAGCAGTGTTTAACCAAATTCTTGGCCACGACCCCCAATCTGTGTGGGTGCGTGTTTGTTTGTTTATTTATTATTATACTGGTTGTCACAATCATGGCATGCATTATATAATGCATTATATAATACACGATCATAGGCATAGGTTGATGATAAATTATGAAAAAGGAAACACGTGAGGCGTGTCTATAAAATTTCAACATTTGAAAGACGAGGGAAAAAATTCGACCAGAAAAAAAAAAGACGAGGCAAAATCATTCTATTGGAACAAAAAAAGTGATAAAGATATACATTGTAATTAAATGGTTTACATATATATAGAAAGTCAAAGATATTTTCTTGATTCGAGTTTATTTAAGATACGAAGATTTCAATTTTACAATTGAAATCTGTGAAAATTAATACAAAATTATAAATTCACACATTTATCCATGCACATAATAATTGTAAAATAAGTATTAAAGGATATTTGAGAAAGAAAGAAAATAGTTGTGACCCATGAAACTAGGCGGCTCTCTCTGCTTTATGTAATTATAACAAAGATACCCCAAGTAATGGTCTCTTCTGTTTACATATAAATAAAGATACACATTGTAATTAAATGGTTTACATATAAATAGAAAGTCAAAGATATTTCGTGATTCGAGTTTATTTAAGATACGAAGATTTCGATTTTACAATCGAAATCTGTGAGAATTAATACAATATTATAAATTCACACATTTATCCATGCACATAATAATTGTAAAATAAGTATTAAAGTATATTTGAGAAAGAAAAAGAATAGTTAAGACCCATGAAGGTAGGCGGCTCTCTCTGCTTTATGTAATTATAATAAAGATACCCTAAGTAATGGTCTCTTCTGTTTGTATTTTTTTTTGTTCTTTATAAGATTGTCACATAATTATGTAAGAAAGAAAGCACTGCCGTGCTATGTAGGTCAGCCAACCAATGTTTACCTTAGTAATATCTGTCCAAAATTAGTTGGAAGGACTAAATTGACAATAGGTTAACATGTTTAAATTAAATGGATACAATTAAAAAGTTTAAGATTAAATTGGCACGAGTGCAATAAATTTAAAAATTTTCTGACACTTTTTCTGATCATGAAATATTTTTCTACAACAAACACCAAGACTCTTCCAACAAGAATCAAATACCTAAAATATCTCGCTGAAACACATATTACTCAAAATATTCCATGAGGCGGCCATTTTAGTCCACATTAGCTTTCTCTTCAAGTTGACATAAGTCAATTTATGCATTCCTTATCTAGTTGAAGGGAATATTCCAAACTTCTTGTTGATTTATATCTACCAATTACAATAGAGCTTACATATCGAGGTTGGGACATTATGAGTTCCAAACTTTTGTACGACATTCACTTTGGTATCAAAACCTTTTTTCACTCACTTAAGTGTCACGAATTTGAAAAATCAATAATTTGAATGCCACTTTTGACGTGGCCACTAAAAAGCTAACATGGACCACCAAGCATATTGGACGACCGGTGGCCACGTCAGCTTTTCCCGTCCGCCACGTTAACTTTTCTGGAAGCCACGTTAGAAGTGGCATTCAAGTGATAGATTTTTCGAATTTAGCATTCAAGTGAGCGAAAAAAAGTTTTTGTATCAAAGTGAGTATTGCATGAAAGTTTTGGCACCAATAATGTACTTAGCCCCTGCATTTTCGAAACCACTCTATGGATTCTACTTCTCAGAACCTGCTTCTCTCACAACATCATCTTCAACGGGGGTTAGAACTTAGAATAGAAGATGACATGGATAGACTCTGTAGGCGTTTCGGTTCTTTCATTGATTACCCTATATGATTTGTTAGAAGGGGACAATCCAAGAAAAGTACCTTTGCTCGACTGAGAGTCAAACTTTCCACATGATCACTAGGATATATCAAGCACAACCAAATAGTGAAGTAAGAAATACCTTTGTAGAGCTCCTAGGTAGTCTCGTGCAATATACGTCTCAACTAAACACAGTTCAAAATGTAGAATAAAGTGTTTATGGCCACGGTTTAAAGTGCTTGGGGATTTTACTTTCTAACAACAAAGTACGGGCATTTCTTGTAATGTCTTATTTTAGTATAATTATCAAATCAATCATAAATTTATAATATGAATGTTAATTCAATTTTAAACTTTTGAATTTTATCAATGTTTTTCGGGGTTAGAATATTAGAGTGCACAACTTTCGTACGGCGCTCACTTTAGTACAAAAACTTTTTTTTTGGCTCACTTAAGTGTCACAAATTTGAAAAAATATTCACATGAGTGCCTCTTCCGATTTGTCCATGGAAAAGTTGATGTGGCGCAAGGAAAAGTTGACGTGGCACCGAAAAAAAAAAATATTTTAATAATTTAATTAATTTTTGATTTTTTTTAGGGCTGGCAAGGGCCACCGTTGACCTCGCCGGCCGCCGAACCCTCACTATTGGCCACGAAGGCCCTAGGTGAGGCTGGTGAGGCCGTCGATGGCCTCACCCGTGGTAGCTATGGTGAAGGCCAGGCGATCTTTGCCCAAATCTGGCTTGCAAAGGCTTGGGCAAGGTCGCAACGGCCCTCGGCAGCCGTGGGGAGGCCGCGATGGCCTCACCCAAGGCCTTCGTGGCCGATGGTGAGGGGGCCCTCGCCCAATTTGGCGCGGGTTCCACGGCCGGCGAGGGTCAATGGATGCCCTCGCCGGCCCTAAAAAAAAAAAAAAAAAAGCAAATAAAACAAATAAAACAAATCAAAAATCAAAAAAATCAAAAAAATCAAAAAAATTAATTATAATATTAAAATATTATTTTTTTAGGCTTTGCGTCAGCTTTTTCGGCGCCACGTTAGCTTTTTCGGTGGAGTGACATTCAAGTGAACATTTTTTTAAACTTGTGGCATTTAAGTGAGCGAAAAAAAAGATTTGGCACCAAAGTGAGCGCCATACGAAAGTTGTGGCACTCCTAGTGTTTTAACCTCATGTATTTCTAAAATTTTGCGTGAAATTTCAATGTAGTCCTCTAGCCATTTACCATCGACACTTTTTATTTTGGTACGACCATGATGGGGTATGTCCAAAAGACACCTATTGCTTATGATGGAGTGTATTTTAGAGAGGTACCATTTGAAGGGGTATTAGTGGTTATTTTTTCAAGAGAAGTATAAAAGGATAACGAACGCAATTGACAAAAACAGAATCCTCTCAATCAAAAGAAAACACTCAAGTGTTCCATTATCTACTTTGAGAGACAATTAGCATTAACTCTATGGAATGAGAATACTTTCCTCGTGATTGTATTCAGACCAACGTGAAGTCATATCATCCATCGTTCATTCAGGATTTAACGTACGTTCTTGGGGTAATTTCTTTATTGCGCATCAAAAAGGTAAGTCGTTTCTTCCGCCGACTATTACTTCCAACATTGGTATTAGAGCCAAGTTATGATCTCTATCTTGTTTTTCTGAGTTTTTTCACTTGTTGATCAATATGGGGATCAAACGAATGAACTCCTCATTAAGACCATTAATTGATGCCCCAACTCCCCATGCAACATGACATCATTTTCTCTCTCCTCTTTTGTCATTTCTTCAAAATATCTAAAGGTAAAATGGTCATTTCCACCTTGCACATTTTCCAATCTGCCATTGGGTTGAAAATGAAGGGCGGGCCTAAGAAATGGGCTAAAAAATGAATAAGAATGGGCTTGGGAATTTGTTGGGCTTGAAACGGTTCAAGGTTAGACAATAGGTTCGAAAGGGTAAATGGGCGGTTTGGTCCACGGGCTCACTTGCTCATCTTGGGCCTACCATGGTGGCTATCCCACCTTGGGTGTGAGGCCTACATTAGTCTTGCCCGGCCCATGTCCTCGTAGGCTCGTTTCCTCGGTCCGTAAATCCCTTTCCCAAAACTCGGCTCAACTGGCACTATCGACCATCGAAGAAGAATTGTCCAAAAGTCCGTCTCGAATGTTCCCAAAAATTTGAAGTCCAATATTGGATTCTCATGCCTTGTTAATTTCCCCCGAATGCCATTTTGGTACAACTCAGACTGATAGGTGGCTTCGAGGATTCACGTGTAACCGACTCGCGCCAAATCATGTTCAAGACTTCTCGACACATGGACATTCTTGGCTACATGAAATTGCGAATGATAGATTCTTATTTCAAAGTACATGATTATCAAGGATCAACATAGGGTCGTTCGTGGGCTCGATAACAGTAAACGGAATCACCCATCGTTCCATTATGTTTTGTCTGCAAATTGACTTCTAATCATCCCTGAAATCAGCTTTCATAACTACAAGATCATCCTTATGCAAGTCTCATGGTCGAGTTGTTTTCCCAGGTCAAGTTCTTTAGTCGCATGAGTTTTGTCCTCATTAGCCTTTCCCTTCAAAGTTAGTATCTCAGGAATAATTAGTTCGAGTGAGGTCAATCAACAATGCATTGATGAAATTTATGTTCATTTATCCCTCAAAGGGCTCAAATTTTAGGACATCATAATTCTTCCCCCCTTATAAAAATTTTGTCCTCAAAATTTGCAACTACTGACAAATCCTCAAAAAGATGGGGGTGCTGATGCTTTATCACTTCCTCACTTTTCCATGTAGCTCCCTCTGTTCCATGATGCTGTCAGATCATCTTAACTAATGCGATAGTCTTGTTTCGAAGCACTTGCTCTTTATGGTCCTCTATTCGTATCGGTCTCCCCACGTACGACATCCTGTCGTCTATGTCCAATTCCTCAAAATTCAACACATGAGTTGGGTACGGTTCATACTTTCTCAACATGGACACATGGAAAACATCATATACTTGTGCAAGCTTTGGTGGCAACGCAAGACGATACGCTAAAACCCTGATCCTTTCCAAAATTTCAAAGGGTCCCACGTATTTCGGACTTAATTTTCCTTTCTTGCCGAATCTGGAAGTATCCTTACTTCCCTCGTTGGCGATATTTTGAGAAATACATAGTGTGTGATGAAAAAGCTCCGACAGGTGGTGATAACCAGTTCCACATGGTGGAACCATCCCTGCCGCCATTGGGGGTTGATGAACAGAACAACCAGAATTACCACTAAAATCGTCGTGTATGACACTCCGAAGCTGATATAGAATGTCTCTCTGTCTATGAAACCATCTTCTTTAGCTTTCGTGCATGATATCGTTGCCGAGCAATCAACATTAATGGTTGTCGAGCAGTTGTTACTCAATGGCAGTCCCCACAGAAGATGGTTTCCTTAGTAACTGCTTTCATCGAATGCCCCAAACTAATATTTGTTTGGTATGGCTCCTGTTAAGTTGTTGTAAGGCACATTGAAGATTTCCAGGGAATTTAACTGAGTAAGCTCTTCAGGGATAGAACCAATGAAGTCGTAGGAAAGGTCAATGCTCTCTATGAGGCTTGACAATGACACTGGTATACTTCCTGAAAGCTTGTTATGTGACAGGTTCAGCACAAGCATGTCCTGTAAGATTGTTATCTTCGGTGGGATCTCACCATTGAACTGGATGCAAGAAAAATCTAATCCTACCATTGCAAGGAGTGCATGGCCTTTGTAAGAATCAAATCTTCTTTTTGTTGTGAATCCAACAAAGTATGAACTTGCAATGCATCTTCTTCCAGTACTTTATAGTGCTCGGTATGGCATTTAATTGTCCTCACATAAGACCAAGGTGACCATTCTAGAGCTTGTAATCCAACATTAGGTGTTGAAGTTACTTTGTTGGCGTATCCTCTGGAGGATAAGTTGATGGGTCCCAAGCAACTCGGTAATGGACCGAGCAGATTGTTTTCAGAAAGATCAATCATACTTAAGCTTTTCAAGCTGCACAATTGCTCGGGAAATGTCCCATCGAAGCTATTACCTCTCAGTGAAAGAATACTCAATTGAGAGAGGTTACCTGGCCTATAGAGTATGCTTCCAGAGAACTCATTTTCACTCATATCCAAGGTCACCAAATCGGAGCTGTTAGAGAGCACATGCATGATTGAACTATTCAATCTGTTCTTATTCAATTGAATGTGACTTGTCTACTGTGCGATAAAAAATGCTAGTAAAGGATCAGAGAGATTGTTGTCAGACAAATCCAAATAGTCAAGCAAACCAACATTACAGAATTCTTGAGGGATGACGCCGTCCAACTGATTTTTGGACAAGTCAAGGGCCGCAAGCGATGACAAGTTTGCAATCCATATGGGAAGCTTGCCGATGAAAAGTTGCTGATGTCCAATACGAAATTAACTAGGGATGAAAAAAGAGGGAGATTTCCAGTGAACATGTTGTGGTCTAACTGCAGATGTGACAGATTTAGGTTAATGGTGTCGTCGGAAAATATAATGTCTCCTTGCAAGTTCTTATATGCTACGTTGAGTGTTCCCAATGATAAGGCATTGTCTAGTAACTGGACAGGCAGTCCCCCTGAGAAATTGTTGCTAGACAGGTCTAAGATATATAAGGACTTTATCCTACCTAGTTTAGATGGAATTCTCCCTTCCAATCTGTTGGTCGACAGATTAAGGTGGTAAAGATTTGAGACATTCAAACAAAATTTGGTAGTGAGCTTTCCTCTCATGCCGTTGTTGGATATGTCCATTGTCAAAAGATTAAAAAGGTTCATCGATGGAAGCTCAAGTGTTGTGAATAAGTTATTTCCCATAAAAAGCTTTTCCAACTTAGTGACGTTTTCCAACAGCCAAGCTGGAAAGGGACCTGGAATGTCATTCAAGGAGAGATGAATGATTCTCAGGTCATATTGATGATTGAAAAAGTTCAGAGAAATCACTTTAAATCCTCTTGATGGACTATTTGACATACTAAAAACCTTCAGTTGGAACCTTGGGATGAAAGACTCAATTTTGGTATCAATTGTTAGTTTGATGTCATCAAGCAACAGGAGCTTAAGTCTTGAATGTTTTGCAAGTGGGCCAAGTGATGAGGGGATATCAAAATGGTTACCTGAAATGGAAAGAAATTCGAGTGAGGTAAGACTAGTGAGGGGAGATGAGGCGACCCTAACATTGAATTCATTGTCTTCGAGATTCAGAATCTGAATAGAAGTCATGTTTTGCCAGCATGTTCGAAGCCCCACAATAATTCTGTTAGTGCTAAGATCCAGCTTTTCTAGTTTTACCAGATTGCACAAGCCTGTTATTGGTATCACAAGTTAATTCAACTACAATAAGATATATCAGTACATACAATGAGGACATACAAGTAAATCAAGGATCCATTTCATGTCTAGCTTTAACACCGAGAGATAAGGACTTACTCTGATCTGATAGGTTGCCAATTAGACTGGTGCTGGATAAGGACAACAATCTAAGTGATGTCAAAGGACCGAGGCTGGAAAGCATTCCCATGCTTGTGTTCCAAGAAGATTCATTCAAGATGAGCTGTTTCAACTTACTGAAGTTATGGAAATCTACCCAGAAAACAAAACATAACATTAGATTTCCCCCACTGCCATAATGAAGTAATAGTACAGAATTATCGTGAATGAATGGAACTATAAGAAAAAGAAGAAGCTAATATAGACTATGCATTCACTGGTTTAACTAACCTTGATCAGTAATTGTTCCTTCTATTGTATTATCCTAGAGAGAAAGGATCCTGAGGGATGACAGTGCCCCTAATGCTCGTAGTACATCCCCACATCTTTCAAGTGGACACCATCTAGGTGCAGATTCTCTAAGTGGCTCATATTTTTTATGCCTAGCAGGAAAATGCCAAGTAATTAACTTGCTTGGTAGTAAAACTGGTGATAGCACCCGCGCTGATGCTGCGAGGTAGGAATTAATTGAATCAACAACATTTGTATAAAAAATGGCCACTATTGTAAAGAGAAGGAGATTAAAATATATAACTTCTATTTTCTAAATATGATGCACATGTGAAGGTGTTAAAGAGCCTGCATAACACGCGGGCTAGTTAGTTTAATAAATGAGAAAAATGAGGCTTCTGCGTGAAAACTGAAACAATACCTTCAGCGGTAGCCATTGCATATGACTTATGTCCAACTCCATCAAGGTACTAAAGCCACCTAATTTTTCCACGAACATTGCTTACTTAAGTCAAGGATGGCAATTTTGTACTGAATCATGAACGGAAAATAAGCTAAAGGAATTACCATTGATATGTAAAGTCCCACTCAAATTGTTTCTTTGGAGGAATGGACATCTGAGAGATGGAATTCTACCCAGAATGGGCAGAATAGAATTACCCAGAGAGTTATAATTCAAGTCAAGCACATCTAGTTTTCTCAGCCTTGAAGATAGTAGGTTTGGTTCTGCAAAGAAACAATGAAAAGCAGTAAAATCCGCAGAAAAATCTATTCAAGTACACATGCTAACAGGTCTTGTCATATCGGGGGAAATATGTCGTAGACTTGTGGATAAATGATGACATGGACATAATCATCTATAATGCAGGAAATGAGTAAGAACACAGATGTGATTAACTTGTGAGCTTATTAAATAGTGAGATCTCTTGTTTTTTAGGAATTTGACGAATGGTGAATTGATACCTTCTGGTGCAATCCACCCTCCTAAATAGTTGCTGGACAAGTCAAGGCTCGAGTTCTTCAAAGGGAAGAAGTAGAGAAGCGTTGAGGTGCCAAGTTTTGAAGCCAAATTGGTAAGACCTTGAACCACTTAGCATCAGCTGAGTGACTCGTCCTGTGGTGGGGTAGCAATTAACATGTTCCCAGCTGCAACAGATGGAATTGGATCCTCCAGCGTCCAACCAGGATGGCACGTTGAATGCGGTATTGAGTGCTAAGAGCGCAATCCTTTCTTGTTCCCAACACCCATGAGAGCCACATAAATATGCTTTCTTTTTCATGACTGTAGATTCTGGGGACCACACTTCTTATAAATAACACTCTTGAGCTAACTATCTTTTGCAAGTTAGAGCGATTTTATAGGAATTCAGCGATTCCTGTACCTGGGCGTAGAGTTGTTGTCATGGAAGAAGTCTTATTTTTAATGATGAATATAGTTCAGCCCCTTTGACAAGGTAAATAGCGTGGAAACTGATTCGGAAGTGATCAGACAATGCCCTTCAATCCAATCAGCTTTCAGGCTGGCAATATACCTACGCAATGGCCAGATTTAGTTGGTGGGGAATTTTCCGAAATCTCTATTGGCATTGCTTTTCCAACACATTAAGTCTGGTCTGGTCTAGTCAACTATAATCTTTTATATGACTAAGTCAATCTCTGCCCAATGAACAGCACAAGATTTTAACTTCTAGTTGTTTGGGAGCCAAAAAGTTTTCTTTTTCTTCTCTCCCCTTTTCCATCATCTTCTTCAAAGAGGGTTTGGCCTAGTCTCAACCTCTCCTCTTCCTTTTGTCGATTTTCCTAATCTAGTTCTCGATTTGAGAGTTTGAACTCTCCCGATCTAGTACTTGATTTGGATGATATCCTCTCCCGATCTAGATCCGGGAGTTTGATAAATATGCATTTAGGGATTTGATGCCCATCTACTCTGTTCATGTACAAGTTCTCTATCTCCAGCCTTTAATGATGATTGTAAGAGTTTTGGCATCTCAAGACTCAAGACTTGCTCCTCCACATGTTAGATATGTATTTATTTAACATATTTTGATTGTTTTTGTACAATGATGGTATAGAGGAAGCCCCACTTAGGCATGCACCACCAATTGGCAACATCGTGATTATTGGAGAAGGAATTTCCGACATATACTCATCATTGACAAAGACGCAAAATTCAATGATTGGCTACCGATTTTGTTTGACAGATTCATTTTTGTGGAATGGGTTTGTGCTTAACTTTGTTGGTGCTCCGTTGATCCTCCTTGTTTTTTAATTTGGCTTTGTTTTTCAGTATTCATGCTCTGTTTTTATTTAATTTGTCATGAAAACTATGCACTTTTGTATCTTTTTTAGAAATGAACACAATTTTCTTTTGATTGAAAAGAGAATAGCACCGGCCTTATTTACTTGGTTTCCCATGTGGAAACTAAGATCATATAAACATTTAGAATACAAATAAATGATGGTGACACGAAAATTAATGTATGTTAAAGGATTGTCCACAATCAAAGACATTTCCATAAAATCTGTAAAGCACATCATAACACATGAACTGGTTGCTCATTTAAGAAACTAATATAAGATGTACATTTGATGATAGGTTCACTGAAGTGTGCTCTTCTTATTTTTTTCCAATTCCTCCTAATGCAATAGTGACAGTGGATTATCCCTAAAAGCCCAAATGTATAAGTAAAACTTCACCAGAATACATCCGAAAATTAGATGGTTTTAAACATAGAAGATCTGAAAAATTACTTATCCATGGAGCATGAAACAGAAAACAACCTGACTAGAGGCTTTTCAGAAGTAGACATGTCCAGGAAAAAACTTCGTGGAGATAGATTTAGGATCAAATAACTCGATTTCATAGAACCCACCTAAATCTTTCACTTGGTAGTCTTGAGATATTGGTTCGGAAGAATAACAGCTCACGATGCAATCTGATTCTAAAGAAAAATTGTTGTTACCTGCCCCAAAATTGTTGTTACAAGATAACCATGCTTTTGAAAGTTAAATATGCGATAACCTCATTCGATAGCATGCAGTGAAGATAGGATTTTCCTTCTAGTTCATTTAACTCAGGCGTGTAGGTGGTCCATTTAAACTCACTCATAAATGAAAGTTGCAATGGCCCGGAAGGTAAAGCTTTTACGGTCTTGCATGTTTCACAGCAATTACTATCAGTTGGAGATAAATTGTCTCTCATATTGTAGTGGTTTTTACGAAGTTAAAAGAACAATAAAGTCGAATGCTAATGCACTAAATGCACGAGGTGAAAAACTAACAGAACTTTTCCTTTTTATAAAAACAAAATTCAATGGAACCTAAGATCAGAAGATCCATTTATGAAGTCAGTCGTTAATGCCATATTGTTAGGCTGGAGGACATGTCAAGTATGACATGGTTTGCAAATGTAGTCGTTGTATATGGAGATGGAAATGGTTATCGCAAATGTAAACGTGCTCGATAAAAAAAGAGTGGTAAGAGGAGGTGTGTTGATGTTCTCATTATTAGAAACCTCATCAATCCACTCGTCATTTCGTCAAAGTAATGAGCTTTGCTGTGTTACTTCTTGAGATGAGTACATCGAACTGGTGGGGAGTCCCCGATGTAAAAAGTCTTGATCTTTCAAATTTTCAAGTCAATTCTCTTCCTCTTCCTCTTCCTCTTCCTCCCTCGCTCTCTTCAATACCAACCCATCAATGGCCAAGCTGAAGGTGGCCGGCACGTGGTCCGGCGTGATAGAGGTCAAGCTCGACGGCTGGACGGTCCCGATGCTGCGGGAGGAGGTCGCGAGGTGTACTACTCGTGCCTGGACTTGATCAACCTGATCTGCGGGGCCAAATGCTGGACAGCGAGGGGACGGCGAAGTTGAGCGAGCTTGGCGTCAAGGGCAACGCCAAGATACTCTCGACCCCCGTCTGTGTTAACCGGGACAATTCGCTCGAGGAAGAGGCCATGGCCGAGGACGAGCGGTCCCGCAGGCTCGCTCCGGTCAAGTGAGTGTTTTTGTTTGTCCGTATGTTTTGCGCAGCTATTTCAAGCTCTGTGGGTAATTGTTCCAGTGTGCGTGGGAGTGAGCGATCGTTTATTTTTCCCTTAAATTTGACTGGGTCGCCGGTTCCGGCAGCGGATAGGCGTACTAATTGATAGGTCGAACAAAGTTGTTGACTTTCCTTGCTTCTTGGATTCGTTGCATCTTTTTTATGGTGAATTTATCGAGAACTTGTCTCTTTGTTTTCCGTTTCTTGGTTTCTGTTATGTACATTGTGAGGAATCTGTTTGTTTTGCTGAATTTTCTGAAATGTTGGGTATTTGTCATCGGATCATACACGTTGTTGGATTGGCCTTGTAAAATATAATGTGGTGAATGGCAGCTCACCTCACCTGAAAGCAGGCTTCTGCTGCTCTCTATCTCTAGTATTCTTTCCATTCTCCTTGTTGATTTGTTGATGGTTTTGATAAATCGTGCTTGGAGTGATTATAGTGGGTTCATGTTTGAGGAGGCTAAGAATTGTCTACATTCAGTGGATCAATTACATCTCCCTTTCTCTTTACTGATGGCAGCGAGCTTTGTATTCTCATTATAGGTGAAGGAATTTGAAATGCCTCAGCTTCTCTAGAACAGGTCCAAGTCTAATAGCAATGAAATTTGTGGACTTGGGATGAGTGTGTCCAAGCTCTGGAGATGTCTTCCTTGGTTAATAATGCTCGGTCTGAAGCTTTTGGTGTTCCTATGATGCAGAAGTTTTAGGTAGCTTTGATGCATTGGAAGATGCTTTCTCCTCATTCCAAGCTCACTCTAACTCTTGGCTGCCACTACCAAATCAATCATTTATCATGCATTTCACATGCATATTTGGTTTTGTTTTCACCCCCTTTTTAGCAACTTTTGTCACGCCCCGACTCTCGAGCTCGCGGCAACCCCATTTCACTTGAGGTCTAACTGTACGACGTCCCAGGTACTGTCGTCGACCAATTCATTTTATCTTGTAATTAAACACATGCGGAAACGAACAACTCCCAAACCATACAACAGGGATAGCAACAACAGTAGCAGAGGAAAGACAAACAGTATTTTATATATCTGAAGGTTAGCCAGCACACCAGCAAATACATACACGCTTTACTATAGGCGACAAGCTAAGGCCTACTCAAAAAGGGACCGGCCTAGCTAACCTAACCCTGTACAAGTGGGGGAAGGCTCGTCAAAAAGGAAATAGGCTACAGCTGCCTACTCACGGGCCTCGAGAGGATCGCTCTCTTCGATCCTCGGATATTGCATCATCTAGGGCCGAAAAGGTTAACCACGACGGGTTGAGATAAACTCGGCAAGTTAAAGTCCTAAGCCCCGGTTAGGAACTTCGCTTGCCTCGGGAGTTTAACATACAACCTAATTCAGCGAGTCGGCACAATGTAGAGAGAAACAAAAGCATAGGACAGTTCAATAGCGAGACACAACCACGGGCGATCCTACACGACCTTGGCACACGTGACTGCGAAAGCGTCATTTAACTCATCACGACATTAAGAGCATGCGAATAATCGAGCATCTCACACAGCTTTCTCATGTCTCACACTCACACATGCTCCGATTATTACGCCCCCCCTCTGGGCCACGGCACAACCTTATGGTTGGCGGTTCTCGGCTAAACCAGCTTCGTCCTCTTTACCTCGAGGCACGGCGACGTCAAGGGCTCACTCCCAAGACGGCATTCCCGAAGGAGCATAGGACCCGCCCACTACCGCAGCCGCCCCAGGCGCGAGAGGCCGGGACCCGCCCACTACCGCAGTCCCACAAAGAACCCCTCCCTATCGGGCATCCGCCGAAGTCGGGCGACAGCGGCCACGGCACAACCCCATAAGGATTGGCGGTCTTCCGGCAACGCCGGGTTCCCTCTCTTAATGTGATCATGCAACACATCATCAAGCAATCCATTTTTATCTTTGCTCTGTCGTGAATGCAATATCGCTCATGCTCATGCGACATGCCATTTCAGATAACCCACGCAATATGTCATGCGATCTCACTCGACAATTCCAAAATTCCAAATTCAACCAATCAACAATCACGTACATTCCCTAATTCTCGGGAATAACTCAATAAGTCAAACACTTTCACTTCCACTTGGTCTTCGATCATGCGTTTCATCATTATTCACGCATATAATTAACAATCGGCACTTCAAGAAAGCATAACAACCAAGAACACATCAATTTGAAACCAAAATTTATTTACGTATGAACAGTCCGTGAACGATGTCAGTGAATAGTAATCGGTGAACGATGTCGTGAACGAGTAAATTCGTCTGAAATTAAATAAATAAATAAAAATAATTAAACTTAACCATGGTTAACAAATTAACCTAACCATGGTCAAATTAACCTAACCATAGTTAAATTCTAACCTTGGTTACTTTAAAACTAACCTTAGTTACTTTAATTAATTAACCTAGGTTACTTTATTACTAACTATGGTCAATTAATCTAACCCTAGTCAGCTTAATTAACCAGCCTAATTAACCAATCAACCTTAATTAATCATAAATACACAAATACACTAATTAACCCCTAAGCAAGATTAACCCCTAAACAAGGATTAGGAAGTTAACTTACTTGGATCGGAAATCCGGCGACACCGGCGCATAGAGGGAACGAGGGCTACGAGGGGTAAGCTCGGGGACGACAACGAGTGACAAACGGTGGCGAAACGGGCTAAAAACAGTGCTGGTTACTATTCACGCGGAACCGGTGCAGCTGAGGCGAAAAAGGCGAAACGGGCGGCTAACGGCGACCAAAGGTGACCAGGGGATGCGCGGTTGGCTTCCTAACTCCCGGGACTACACTTTGGGCGGTTGCGGCGGCTTCGGTGATGGCAACTAGGCTGTTTTTGGGCTGGAAAACAGCAAGGACAGCAAGAAACAGCAAAAATGGAAGAGAAAAGGAAGAGAAAAAGGGAGAGAGAGGAGGGGCTGGGCTGGTGCACGAATTTTGGGGGGAGAGAGAGGAGAGAGAAGAGGCTGCTGGTCAAGGATAAGAGCCAAGGCAAGTGGGCTTGCCACTTGCTTCAAGAACCAATCAAAAACAACCAAAAACAAGCATAAACAAAGCCCACTTGGGCACAAGCAAAAGGCCAAAAGAGAGAAGCCCATGGGCTGGAAATGGAGGGGAACTTGGGCCCCTCTTGGGCCTCTCTTGGGCAGGGCTGAATGGGTGCAAGGCCCATTGGGCCGCCGGTCTTGGGCCGGCCCACCCGCGGGCCCGAAACCCGATCCAATTTTTCCTTTTTCCGACGCTTCCGTGTCCAACGGAAAATCCCAAAATAAATGAGGCGACGTCCAAGTATTTAGTCATGATATCACTGAGAAGTCGGTTCCCAAAATCGGATTAAAAATCGGGGCTAAATTGAGTCGATTTTCAGGATGTTACAACTTTCGTGTATAGTCGTGGGACTAACAACATTCTTAGTGTGGCATACGTTACTTAACTCATGAGGCAGCACATCTTGATGCTTTGATGCGGGGGCAACAAAACATAAATCTTCCAATGATCTTATGCCCAACCCATCAAGCCAATTTGTCAATCATGGAAGCACATGGCAAATTCGTCCTCAACATGGTCCAATGGATTCAGGGCACATAAGAAAGCTTTTGCCTATGATTTATGGCTTAAATGCAAGGCTGAAGTAGCAATGGATGTGTCATCTTTGTATGGTGTGCTATGTTTGTCTTCTTGTGTCCTCTTTGTATGGTGTGCTATATTTGTCTTCTTGTGTCTTAATTCCTTTAGTGTGTTATGTCTTCTTGAGTCTTTAATGTAAGACTAGAATGTCAAAGGGTTTTATTGCAAGTTTGAAAGAATGGGAGCTAGTCTACATTAATAGGCTGAAGAGTATGAGTAGAGTGTACTCAATTTGTCTTCTTACATTAGAGGGTCTTTAATGCAAGGTTAGAATTTCAGAGAGTCTTTATTGTAAGTTTGAAAGAATGGGAGCCTAGTCTTCATTCCTAGGCTAAGATGTAAGAAGTAGAGTATGCTGCATTTATTGTAAGAGTCTTAGTACTTTATCCTAGTATGGCTATAAATAGAGATGTAATTCGTATGGAGGACACACCGATATGCAATACATGAGATTTCCTCTTGAAGTGAGTCATTTCCTTCAAATTTCGGTTCTTTATCCATTTGTATGGTGGTGAGCCTTAAGTTCTTTATCCTTGGCTGGTGGATTGTTCCTTTAGGCCTTGGTGGTGAACTACATCTATCCTAGCTTCATTTTCATCCATAATACACCCCATTTTGCCTTCATTCCACATTCCAGCAAGTTCCCATATTCATAGAAATCACCAGCACGTTTCATCTTCCATTTATCCAAATACACGTTTATCCATTCACTCTTTCCATAAGGCGTTGCCCAAGAAACGAATTTCTCACCTTTTCGTTCCCGTCACGCATCATGCTTATAGAGGCAGGGCACTTTATTATCATTCAAAAGACTTCCCTGGACATGTCTTGATAGAGTGACATGTTTATAGTTGTGTCATAAAATTTCTATGCTTGGCCAGAAGCACTGATGAGCCTGGCAATCTGGATTTACATACCTATGGATGTTCATTTACAGAGACATGCTTATCTGCTTTTGTAGTATACTTTCGTGTATTATTTTTTGATGATATTGGCCAGCCTGTTTGTTGTTTGCAGAGACAGTGGCCTTTTTGGCTACTCTGTTTATCTACACATCCACTCATATAATTAAATGCATATGTCCTTCTAAATACAGAGCAGCTGCCACGGCACTGGCTAAGAGACATGCAGATGGGTCATTGCCATTGGAAGACTTCAACATAGGACTTGAAGATCAGATTGTCATGACCGATGTTCTTATAACAGAATGAATGTCCTTCTAAATACAGAGCAGCTGCCACTGCACTGGCTAAGAGACATGCAGATGGGTTATTACCACTGGAAGACTTCAACATAGAACTTGAAGATCAGATTGTCGTGACCAATGCTCTTATAACAGAATGAATGTCCTCAAAACAGCTTGTCAAAACTGCATCTTTTGTATGTCATGACCAATGTTCTTATAAAGCGTTGAAGTAATTTCTTACTACAAAGGAGTCCGGCTCTTTTTTCTCTTGCTTGTGAGTATAGGCTCATGATTATCTGATAGTTTTTCTATTACTTTGATTGACATATCACCTGTTATTTTTTCTACCAATTTGTAAAGATGGCAGCACTGCTGACCTTCTCGTATGAATGGAATGTTTATAATACAATTGAGTTCTTCAAACTAGATTTTTGTTTTTTTGCTCCGATCTTTCTGTTTATTGTGTCACTTGGAATCATCTGGAGCTTAGTGCTTTTGTTAAACAATTCCCAACTGATATGACGATGGTCTTGATTATAAATATCTTGGATAAAGATCCTCAGTGAAAGATGATGTTGCAGAATGATTTCTAGTGGTCATGAAAAGACTCAGAGCATAAGCTCGGGATAGAGCAGGCATGAGTTGTACAACTATATCTCCCCAAGGGTTGAGCCTAGGTTCCCATTTCGACTGTTTATCTGCGCAACTCGAGGTTTGAGCCCACAACTTGCCTCAATGAGGACAAAATGTGGAACAATTGAGCTGAAAGCACCGCAAAATTTGATTTTATAGAGTTTGAATAATAAGTTACAGGGAAAAAACTGACAGATAGTCCAATGCATATTGCAAAGTTTAGAGAAAGCACAAAATGCTCAGATAACTGGAAAGGGCGCCAGAGTTGATGGGTATTGTTTCTGGTCTTCAACCTTTACCTGTCTGACCTTGATCTCTTCTCGTTTTCTTGTTTCTGCTAATAACGAATCTACTAATCTCAATGTCATTTGGACTTTACCCCTAGTCCGAACCTCTAAAACGCCTGGCTTTCCCAACCCAGGTCAGACAATTTGTCCTGGTTGTGCACTTAATGCATCAATCAGGTGAGTCCCATGACCTCCACCCCTTGAAGCATGTGGTCTTTGGGATTGTCCTGGACAACTAGTCTAGCTGGGCGGAATTGGATTCATTTTGCAATTTGATGGGGATCCTCTGAAACATTTTGGCTTAGGCTACTGAAATCATGACGGTTTGTGATGTATTTATTTCTTAAGTCAATGGGACCCCAATTTTTATTTAACAGAGTCTCCAGATACTTAATTAAAGAAGATGAGACACAAGAATGACCACTGAACTTTTGCATGCTTATTATGATTTATTCGTCGATGCATGAAGGATCTCTAAGTAAAAACAGTTTCTTTATTAGAGGAATGAAGTTGGATTGCACACTCTTTGACCAAAGAAAAAAAGTTGGATTGCACACAAACTAGCTTCCCTAGATGCTCATTTCTTCTTAGTGGAGATACCACAAGGATATAATTGGAAGACAACTTCACTGGTTGCTTCATGTAAGTTTGTCGTGTTTGGGAGCCTGAAGATGTCCTTGGGGACGATGCTCGCTTCACATTTTGAAGATAGCGGCGCATTGTGATATGCAAATCAAAAGAAATGTTCGACTTTCCATGACAGCAGATTACACTTTTAATTTGGTTTGCTCTCCAGTTCGCATTAGCCTCACAGACCGGATATGCAGTGGAAGAGAGATTAGGTTGAGAAGGTGAACGAGGGACTGTATTTTTTGTTGGCAATTCGGTTTGCTCTCCAGTTTGCCAGATCGCATGACTTTTGAGCTCGAAGGCCATGAGCATTCGTGCTTCCTTTGAGCTTGTGGCCATGGCCTCAAGTGCGACGTTCGACCTCTAATGGCCATGGAAAGAGGGGGCGGGGGGAGGGGAGCGAGGAGGAGGTTGATATCGGTGTGGTGTGGTGGAAGACAGAGGGATGGGGAGAAAAATGGGGTTTGGGGTGGGTTGGAGGGGTTGTTTATCTCTTCTTCTATTTTGGTCTAAGAGTTGTTTATCTTTTCAACAAAGGTCTTTCTCTGAAAATGCAAATTGTGTATTTTAAAAAGTGGGTATCGTTTTTCCGAAGATTCTTCATTTTTTCCCCCTTTTTTAGTAAAAGATGGCATGATACCTTATTTATATGTTATCTGATATAATAGTTCTCTTTTGCACCTTACTTACATGTTACCTGTTATAATAGTTCTCTTTTGCACCTTAATCAATAAAGTCAATGTTATATGATCTGTAGCTTTCTTAAAATCCTTCCTCAAGAGAGCAAGAATTCGTAAAGAGAATTCACAAAAATAAATTTCAAGTATTCTTGCAAAGCGAGAAGTCATGTAAGGCATAAAAAAGGCTCTAAAAGTAATTAAAATTTGACATGGGAGGTTACTCCCTTTGACCCAAGCGCCTGACCACACAGCCTAGCCTGGCTTGGTTGGGGAGCTCTACTAGTGGCTAGTATCCATTTTCATACATTTGCACCAATCCGGGTTGGTTTTTGGTCGAATTTGGCCTAGACATCGAGACAACAAATTTGGTCTCTT
Organism: Corymbia calophylla; assembly: GCA_014182845.1. Lineage (NCBI taxonomy): Eukaryota > Viridiplantae > Streptophyta > Magnoliopsida > Myrtales > Myrtaceae > Corymbia > Corymbia calophylla. The sequence continues at coordinate 20,556,611 of CM024695.1, forward strand.
TCAGACTGAACAACACATGCCTCACTGTAATATTTTGTTTTTTAGGCTAGAGCTAAGCTCTTAGTGTTACGCCCCGACTCTCGAGAACTCGACAATCCCCTTTTTCCACTTGCGGTCATTTGAATGTGACGTCCTAAAACGCATCACCGACCATTATTTAAATTTCCATTAAACACATGCGGAAGCAATAAATAATCCCCGTACCACATAATAATTGAGATAATCAGGAAAGTCAATCAGAAAACACCATCAATAGTGCAGCGCAGCTTTATTTATTTAATGATTAACTCTAGGAAATTTACAAGTACAAGCCCTTACCACGAGCATTTCCCTATCGAGCCAATGACACCAATAAGGTCAGGGTTAATCTATTTCTTTCAACCAAAGCCACGAATCGCAACACGTGCCGATTCTTCATTCAACGAATCTGAAAATGGTTATACAATAACCAGTGAGATAAAATCTCAGTAAGTTCAGGCACTAAGCCTCGGCTAGGGCACCAATCCACCTCAGGGGTACCTAACAAGCATGGCTCTCATAATGACATTCAATACTTAACCATTCAATCAAAATAGCTTTATCTCGCGGCTACATCTACCATGCACAATAATAACCACACGTGCCAAATATAGGGCAAATATATAATCGCATAATCATAACATAACAGATGCATTCCATGCATACAACAGTTAAGCACGTTCTAATTATTACGATCCCTTGGGCCATGGCACAACCTGAAGGTTTGCGGTCTACCGGATATAACCGAGCATCGTGTACCTAACAGGCACACTCCTCATGAGAACAACTGACAATCAACTCGATTCACATATCATGCACGGTACAAAACACACGTATACAGGTTACCACATAATCAGAACACAACACATGCATCTCATGCACCTAATAGTCAGGCGTGTTCCAATTATGCACCTCCCCGCGTAAACACACATTAGGGTACAACCTCCACCTCCACTTCCCCGCGTCACACGCATCAGGGCTCTACTTGTTCCTCGCGTAAACATGCATCAGGGCACAACCACCTTTGCCTCCCCGCGTCACACACATCAGGGCTCTACCTTTTCCCCGCGTAAACACGCATTAGGACACAACCACCACTACCTCTGTCACGCCCCGACTTTCGAGCTCGCGGCAACCCCATTTCCATGGTCAATTTAAAAGCGACGTCCTAGGACTCGTTGATGACCATTCATTTTATCTTTCGTTAAGCGTAAGCGGAAGACGAACCATCCCCAAACAAACAAACAATCAAACAGGGATAGAGGGATGAACAGCCAAAACAACAGCAACTACTCATTTATTCAAATTACTGGATTAACCAACGGAGGATCGTTTTCCGAATTACAAGCCCGACAAAAAGGGCCGATCCATCCTCTAAGCCAAACCAAAAAAAGGAACTAGGCTAGGCTAGGCTAATCCAACTATACAAGAAGAACCCTCGGGTTCAGCACCACGGCCACTCGGACCCATCGGACTCGAGCTCCGTCGGGTCGATCACTAGAGAAGCGGGGGCAGGATTCTCCACTGCGGGTGCGCCATTCTAAGGACCTGAAAATGGTTAATCACAACTGGTTGAGATAAAATCTCAGCGAGTTCTCCCCCTAAGCCACGGTTAGTACGCCAACTCAACTCGGGGTATCTCTCCAGAACCACCCCTCACTCAACCCACAACAAACAACCAGCAAACAGCAGACCAAACAACAAACAGGGCAACCCACAATCAATATTCGGTGCGCATGCAACCTTACCCGGTATGCTATACCCTGCACGTCAAATCTCATACAATGCAATCAAGGCACGTGGCCATTAGATGAAACAATTCATCAATTACATGCGAATCGCATCATAAGCGATCTCACCTGACCATTGCCACACCCTGCACGACCGTCAACTCATGCGTGCGTACCATAAATCATCATGACATTAAGAGCATGCGAATAATCAGAGCATCTCATACAATTTTCTCATGCCTCACATCCACACATATGCTCCGATTATTACGATCACTAGGGCCACGGCACAACCTTATGGTTGGCGGTCTACCGGTCATAAACCAGGCATCATCCTCCTTCATGAGGCACGGCGACATCACGGGCTCTCTCCCATCGACCGCATTCCCTATGGAGCATGGAGCCCGCTCACTGCCGCAGCCCCGCATCTGACCACTGTCAGGCGACCCAATGGTCACGGCACAACCCCAATGGGGATTGGCGGTCATCCGGCTCAATCGGGCTATCAACTTTAATCTGACCATGCAACACATCAGCAAACAGTTCATTCTTGTCTTTGCTTTTGCTTGGTCGTGAATGCAACATCACTCATGCGCTCATGCTCATGCGACATGCCATTTCAAAGAACCCACGCAATATGTCATGCGGTATCACTCACCAATTCCAAAATTCAATTTCCAATCAGCACTCAATCACGCATTTCATCAATATTCATGAGCATAATTAACAATCGGCACTTCAATTAATCACAACAATCAAGAGCACATCAAATTAAGACAAAATTTAGCTTCTGCATGAACAATGCCGTGAACAGTAATCGTGAACAGTGCTCGTGAACAGTAATTATGAACAATGATTTTTTCCGAAATTCAATTAATTAAAACATTTAATCCAGAAATTAAACAAAACATTAATTAAAACAATAAATCAATCAATTAAATCAAATCATGCTTAATTAATCACATAAACACAATTAATCCCAAATTAAGCACAATTAAGCTTAATAAGCAAAATTAAGCTAATATAATCTTAACCAACTATCTAACCACCTATCTTAGGGCTAATACAACTTAATTAAACTTCCTAAACCACTCTTACCACTAATTAACCCAACCCTAAGCAAGTTTAGGCTCTAAATAGGGATTAGGAGCTAAACTCACCCGTTAAGCGGGCCGATGACACGAACGCGGCGACGGCGACGAACCCGACACCCGGGGACCTCTACCACGACAATCCAAGGCGGTCCCGGGCTCAACACAGCAGCAACAGCTTCTGCTTCCCACTGCAACACTCAAAAACTGCACTGTTGGAGGAGGAAGAAGCTGACCGGAGGAAAACGGGATGCCCGGAGCTCCGGCGAGTGGCGGGCCGGCAACCGGCGGCACCTAGGGGTCGAGGGGGAACTACTGGTAGCTGGTATGGGCGGTGGTTTGGTCAGAAAGGAAGGAAAATAGGTGAAAAGGCGGAACAAAGCTACTGCAGGTGGAACAGTGGCGGTCCGGCGAGCAGCAACTTCCAGCGGCCATACGGATCGGCCGACGGCTCCTTTCGACGATTGGCGGATGCCATTTGAACGGATTTTCTGTTCTGAACGCGATGGCGGGTGGCACGGGCCGAGATTCACACGGAAAGGGCATGAAAAACTCGATTTTTCGGAGGAAGGTCAAACTAAAATTGCAGGAAGGCAAGGGAAGCAAGGGGAGAGAGGGGCTGCGATTTTGGAGAAGATGAAGGGGAGAGAGAGAGTGAAGTGAGGGCTAGAGATAGGCCTCATTAAGGCCATTTAATGCCTTCTCCAATTCCCAAGAAAGATGACATCATCTTCTCTCTCTTCTTTTTGACTTTTCTTCAAAATATCCAAGGGCATTTTGGTTATTTTCACCTTGCACATTTCCCAATCTTCCCTTAGGCTGAAAATGAATGGTGGGCCTAGGAACGGGCTTGAGAATTTGTTGGGCTCGAATCGGCTCAGTTTTAGACACCGGGCTTGGAAGGGTAAAGGGTCGGTTTAGTCCAACGGGCTCACTTGCTTGCCTCGGGCCTTCCATGGCGGTTGTCCCACCTTGGACGTGAGGCCCACACTGATCTTGCCCGGCCCACGTCCTCGTAGGCTCGTTTCCTAGGTCCGAAAATCCCTTTTCCAAATACTCGGCTCAACCGGCAGTGTCGACTGTCTAAGAAGCATCGTCCAAAAGTCCGTCCCGGACGTCCCCGAAAATTTGAAGTCCAATCTTGGATTCTCATGCCTTGTCAATTTCGCCCAAATGCCATTTTGGTACTACTCAGACTGACAGGCGGCTTTGAGGACTCACACATAACCGACTCGTGCCAATTTACGTTCAAGACTTCTCGACACATGGACGTCCTTGAATACATTAAATTACGAAGGATCAATTCTTATTTCAAAGTACACGATTACCAATGATCGACATAGGGTCGTTCGCGGGCTCGATAATAGTAAACGGAATCACCCGTCGTGCCATTATATTCTGTCCGCGAATCGACTTCTATTCGTCTCTGGAATCGGCCTGCATATCTACATGATCGTCCTTACGCAATTCTCACGGTCGAGTCATTTTCCCAGATCAAGTTCTTTAGTCGCACGAGTTCTGTTCTCATTAGCCTTTCCCCTCAAGGTCAGTATCTCGGGAGTAATCAGTTCCGAGTGAGATCAACCAACAATATATTGGTGAAATTAACGTTCATTTCTCCCTCAAAGGGCTCGAATTTCAGGATGTTACAACCTCCCCGCGTAAACACACCTCAAGGCTCTACCTTTTCCCCGCGTATATACGCATCAGGGCACAATCTTCCCTCCCCGTGTAAACATGCCTCATGACTCTACCTTTTCCCCGCGTAAACACGTATCAGGGCCGCCCTCCACCCTGCATCACACACGCCTTAGGGCACAAGTGGACTCATAAGCACATGTCATAATCCGCACAAAATATGCATGAGGTCTACATACGAAGCAGTAAGTATTCCATATATTATCCATGAATTGCCATGTTGCGATAATCCAATAATCAACCAGTTTCATAAGAAAATACCACATAATTCCGGAATAAACGTGCTTCAATCAATAAGGCATAAACAAGCAATCAGCAAATCAATCAATTATTGCCTCAAACAATATTCATCTCACAATAATGCGACGATCGATAATTCCCGTAAATCACTATTTACCACAATTACTTATCAGAAAGTAATTAATCCAAACACGGGAAATTATCCTAATCAACAATCATTAAGCACAACAATTACCAACAATGTAATTTATGTAATTTATTATTATCAAAATAATAATAAAGCAACATTATATTAATTTCGGAATAAATAAATCTAAATAATAAAATAAACACATAATTAACTATAATGATCATTAGTCACTAATTAACCTCCATTAACCCCGATTAACCAAAATAACCATAACTAATCACTTAATCCTGATTAACCTAACTAAACTAACCCTAAACGAGATTAACGCGCTAAACAAGGGTTTAGAGCCGAAACTTACCGTTTAACAACGGCGAAGGCACGGTTGTGACGGGGTCGACGAAGCGATTGCACGAGTGTCTCCGGGGTGTCGGGACGGACGATGCAGCGGCCGGATCTTGGCCGAAGACCCGCTATCCACGCGGCCAAGGGGAAACCGGGGGAGGAGGAGGCGTCCAACAGCTCTGGTCTGGCTGGGGGTGGCCCTCCGGTCGGCTGGGGACGGCGGACGGCGGTCAGGACAGTGGCCGGAGGCTGGGACAGCAGCAACGGTTGTTGGTTCGACTGCGCCAAAACCGAGAGAGAGAGAAAGAGAGGGAAGGACGGCGGCCAGCGATTGGACGGTGGACGACTGGCCCGCCACGGCAGCTCGGGTGGTCGGGAACAGCAGCAAGCCGATGAAATGGCGGCTGGGACGGTGGCGGTCGGCTCCGACCAAGACAGAAGGAAGAGGAGAAGAAGCAGACAGTCGCGGTTGTCGGGGCTCGACGGATGGCAGTCCCTAGGCGGCGTGGCGGCCAGTAGGTGGAGGCACGGCAGCGGTTGAATTGGGGTGACATAGTTGTCGCGGTGGCGAACGGAGGAGGAGGAGAAGAGAACGGGAGCTGGACGAGGCCGGGTTGGCTTGAGACCGACGGATGGTGGTTGACTGGCGGTCCGGTGGCAAGCAGGGGTGGTGGCAGAACTGCGGTGGTGGCCGGTGAGGCGGCGACTCAGCAGCAGCGGCAGCTTGATTTTTCGGCCAAAGGGAAGACCGAAGAAGAAGAAGTAGCAGAAGAGAAGAAGGAGGGAAGTAGTGGTCGACGCAGCAGAGAGAGAGAGAGAGAGAGAGAGAGAGAGAAGTTTGAAAAGTCAAATAAGAAAAGTGAGGGGGGGGGGGAAGGACAGTAGGGGCAGGCGGCAGAGAGAGCAAAGGGAAAGAAGATGGGATGTGAGAGGGAGAGAAAGGAGGGGTAGGTGCGTAGAACGGTGGAAAGAGAGGGAGAGAGGAGAGAGAAAAGGGAAGAGAGAGAGGCACGCATGTGGAAGAGAGAAGGAAAAACGGCGGGATCTCGAGTCCGATTTTTAGCTCGGCGGTCCTACGTTCGACATTTCTGAGTACCCGAAAATTTTGGAAGATAATGAGGCCAAAGTCCAATAATTAATCCCGACGTCCGAAAAGTCCGATAACCGAATTTGGATAGAAATCATGGCCAAGTCCATCAATCGCAGCTCCGGCGTGTCTCAGAGTAACGAGTGGCTTTTTCAAGAATTGCGCGTTCGCAAAGTCTTTAGTAGCCTTTCCCCTTCGGTTAGTAGCTCGTGAGTGATTAGTTCAGAACGAGACCGACTAGCAGTGCATTGATTACTACGCATTCATAAATCCGCCATGAGTCGGAAAATCCAGGACGTCACACTTAGCAAATTGTTGGAATGTCATTCCATGCGGACAGGAATAGTAAAAGTGATCATGAAAATGCAAGTTTGATCATGAATTTAACCATGTCATGAGACGTTTCAGCACAAGTAAACCTTCATAAAAAGTTGGATGGAAATCGATGTCATAACCAAATTGCGGATTGGCCATGAACCTAGGACTCTAAAGAACATTAAGTTGTTTGTTTTATATTGTCAAGCCAGATGAGTTTTATGTGTCAAACAGGTTGCGGATGGACCGAGTGATCTATGGAGACAGAAATGTTCATTCGGAAAGGAAGGCAAATGTGTTACCGCAGAAACAACATTGATGAGAAGAGACGGCTGTGTTTTTCTAGTGTTGTTTGTCCTCGTTAGTAGTATGATCACCTAACTAGATAGAGATGAGCCACCGACTATGTAAAAACCACCTTTTCGAAAGAGGGAAGGATCACACCATGTATTGTCTTCAAGGAAATTAGAACAAGACCTTATTCTGTAGTGAAGGTAAAGACTTACATTGACTTGGTAGATCCACATTGAGACCAATGTTGATCAACGACAATAACAAATGACGAGAAAAACCCAATCCTGCCATTACCCGGAAATGCAGAACGAGAGAACCTAAATTGTTCAGCAATTGGACAATTTTCGAAAACCGTCCTGCACATAATAGTAGCATGTGATTAACAAGTTCCGGCATGTGGTGATAACCAGTTCCACATAGTGAAACCATCCCTGCCGCCATTGGGGGTTGATGAATAGAACAACCGGAATTACTAGTAAAACCGTCGTGTAGGACACTCCGAAGCTGATATAGAACATCTTTGTGTCTATGAAACCATCTTCTTTAGCTTTCGCGTATGATTTTGTTTCTGAGCAATTAACGTGAATGATTGTCGAGCAGTCATTACTCAACGGCAGTCCACATAGAAGATGGTTTCCATAGTAACTGCTTTCATCAAATGCCCCAAATTGATTTTTGTTTGGTATGGCTCCTGACAAGTCGTTGTAAGACACATTGAAGACTGCCAGGGAATTTAACTGAGTAAGCTCTTCAGGGATGGAACCAATCAAGTTGTTGTAAGAAAGATCAATGCTCTCTATCTTCGCGAGGCTCGAGAATGACGTCGGTATATGTCCTGTAAGCTTGTTGTTGGACAGGTTTAGCGCAAGCATGTCCTGTAAGATTGCAATCTCTGGTGGGATCTCCCCATTGAACTGGTTGCAGGAAAAATCTAGTGCTACCATTTTAAGGAGTCTGAAGCCTGTATAAGAATCAAACCTTCCTTTCGTTGTGAACCCAACGGTATGTGGAACTCGAAATGCATCTTCTTCCGGTCTTTTATAGTACTTGGTATAGGTTTTAATTGTCCTCACATAAGGCCAAGGTGACCATGCTAGGCCTCCATCTGCAACATACGGCTTTGAAGTTACCTTATTGGCGTATCTACTGGAGGAGAAATTCATGGGTCCCAAGCAACTAGGTAATGGACCAAACAGATTGTTATCAGAAAGATCGATCATACTTAAGCCTTTCAAGCTGCACAATTGCTCGGGAAATGTTCCATCAAAGCTATTACCCCTCAGTGAAAGAATGCTCAATTGAGAGAGGTTACCAAGCCAATAGGGTATGGTGCCAGAGAATTTATTTTCACTCAGATCCAAGGTCACCAAATGGGAGCTGTTAGAGAGCACACGCATGATTGAACCATTCAATTTGTTCCCATACAGTTGGATGTGACTCAACTCGGGTGATATAAAAGACGATGCTAATGAACCGGAGAGATTGTTGTCAGACAAATCCAAATACTCAAGTGAACAAAGATCAAAGAGTTCTTGAGGGATGAGTCCATCCAACTGATTTTTGGACAAGTCAAGGGCCACAAGCAATGACATGTTTGCAATCAATCTAGGAAGCTTGCCGATGAAAGAGTTGTTGCTAGTGTCCAATACCCACAAACTTACGAGTGACGAAAGAAAAGAGAGATTTCCAGTGAACATGTTGTGGCCCAACCGCAGATCTAATAGATTTAGGTTCACGGTCTCTTCGGAAAATACAATTTCTCCTTGCAAGGTGTTATATGCTACGTTGAGGTATACCAATGATAAGTTACTATCTAGTAACTGGATAGGTAGTCCCCCCGAGAAATTGTTGCTAGACAGGTCTAAGAAACGTAAGGATTTTATACTACCCAGTTCAGATGGAATACTCCCTTCCAATTTGTTGGTTGATAGATTAAGGTAGCACAGATTTGGGGCATTTGCATAAAATTCGGCAGTAAGCTCTCCTCTCATGCTGTTGTTGGATATGTCCATCACTGAAAGATTAAAAGGGGTCATTGATGGAACCTCAAGGGTCATAAATAAGTTATTGGCCATAAAAAGCTTTTCCAACTTAGTGTTGTTTTCCAACAACCAAGCTGGAAAGGGACCAGGAATGTCATTCGAGGAGAGATCCATGATTCTCAGGTCAAATTGATGATTGAGAAAGCCAAGAGAAGTCACTTCAAATCCTTTTGGTAGACAATTTGACATACTGAAAAAATTCAACTGGAGCCTTGGGATCGAAGATGCAACTTTGGTATCAATTGTTAGTTTATTGTCATCAAGCAACAGCACCTTAAGTCTTGAATGGTTTGCAAGTGGGCCAAGTGACGAGGGGATATCAAAATGATTACCCGAAATGGAAAGAACTTCGAGTGAGGTAAGACTAGCAAGGGGAGAAGAGGCAACACTATCTGAGAATTCATTGTCTTCAAGATTTAGAACCTGAATAGATGTCATGTTTCGCCAACATGTAGGAAGCCCGCCAGTAATTCTGTTATTGCTAAGATCCAACTCTTCTAGTTTTGTTAGGTTGCACAAGCCTGTTATTGACATCACAAGTCAATTCAAGTACAATGGTAGATATCAGAACATATAACAAGGACATACACGCACATGAAGGATCCATTTCACGTCCAGCTTTTACACCGAGAGAAAAGGACTTACTCTGACACGAAAGGTTGCCAATTAGACCGGTGTTGGATGAGGACAATAATCTAAGAGATGTCAAAGGACCTAGACTGGAAAGGATTCCAATGCTCGCATTCAACGAAGAATTATCCAAGATGAGCTGTTCCAACTTATTGAAGTTATGAGAATCTTCCCACAAAACAAAAGATAACTGAACATCAGATTTCTTTTTTTTTGGTAAAGACTGAACATCAGATTTCCTTATAAGCATAATCAAGAAATGGTATAGAAATATCACGAGTGAATGGGACTTTTTAAATAAAAAAACTTAGGCTCCGTTCATTGTATATAAAATTTGACGTTTTTGGAAATAGTTTTCTAAGAAGTTGTTTTTCAGAAAAAATGAGAATATTTTCTAGTATTCAATTAAACATGAAAATGAATTAGAAAATGTTTTCTGCCATTTGGTATGGAAAATTTGATTTGATTTTCCTCCGTGCATTCATTTTAATAATATCTTATTAATATTTTTTTCTTTTTAAAAAAATAATTTTTTTCTTCTTCTTTTCTTTCTTTTTTTCCTTCTTTTCTTTTTTCTTTCTTCCTTGGTCGGTTCCCAGCCATGGCTGGATTTTCTATAAAAAAATGAAAAAATAATTAAAAAGAGTGCACGGAGGAAAACGAATCTAGATGAAAGCAAGAGAGTGGAAAATGATTTCCTTTTGTCAAAAAGAGGAAACCAATTTCCCTACTTTTGAAGGCATTTTCTCATCGCAGAAAAATGTTTTCCTTGACTCATTTATTTTCTATGAACTGAATGTCAAAAAATATGAAAAATATTTTTCTAGAAGTTGTTTTTCATGAAACAAATGAGGCCTTATTTTGAATATGCATTCACTGATGGCTTTGAATTACCTTGAGCAATAATTGTTCCTTCCACTGTGTTATACTGGAGAGAAAGGATCCTGAGGGATGACAGTGCCCCTAAAGCTTGCAGGACGGTCCCCACATCCTTCAAGTGGACACCATCTAGGTGGAGGTTCTCTAAGTGGCTCAAGTTCTTCATGCCTAGCAGTAAAATTCCAAGAAATTAACTTGCTCAGCAGTAAATTGTGAAAGCACCCACGCGGATGCCTCGGCATAGGAATCTTTTGAATCAGCGACATTTCTATATGGAAAGAGAAGGGGGTTGCAATGTATAACTTCTATAGTCTTAATATGACGCACATGTAAAGGTGTCAAAGAGCCTGCGTTAGCGTGCGGGCTGGTTAGTTTAATAAATGAATAAAAATGGGGATCATGCATGAAAACTGAAAATGGTACCTTTAGCAGTAGCCGCTACATCGACCGCGTTGTAACTTATGTCCATCTCCATCAAAGTACTGAAACCACCTAATTTATCCACAAACATTACTAACTCAAGGATGGCAATTTTGTACCGAACTATGAAAAGAGAATAGGCTGAAGAAATTACCATTCACATGTAAAGTCCCACTCATATTGTTGTTCTGGAGGAATAGGACCCTGAGAGATGGAATTGTACCGAGAACGGGTAGAATAGAATTATCCAGAGAGTTATTTCTCAAGTCAAGCACCTTTAGTTTGCTCAGCCTTGAAGATAGCAGGTTTGGTTCTGCAAACAATCAACGTGAAGCAGTAAAATCCACTAAAGTCCACTGGTATTGTCATATCAGGGGGAAATATTTCGTAGCCTTGGGGATTAATGATGACGTGGACGTAACCAGCTAAATGCAAAAAGTGAATAAGAATTGGTACGTGGTTAACTTATGAATTTATTAGATAATGAGCATTGCTTGTTTTATTGGAAGTGAATGAACGGCGAATTTATACCTTTTGGTGCAATCCACCCTCCTAAATGGTTGCCGGACAAGTCAAGGCTCTTGAGTTCTTCAAAGGGAAGAAGTAGAGAAGCATTTAGGTGCCAAGTTTTGGTGCTGAAACGGTTAGAACTCATAAAACCAAGCATCAGCTGAGTGACTCGTCTGGTGGTGGGGTTGCACTTAACATTTTTCCAGCTGCAACAGTCGGAATTCGATCCCCCGGTGTCCACCCAGGATACTAGGTTGAATGTGGCTTTGAGCGCTAAGAGTGCAATCCTCTCTTGTTCCTGACACCCATGAGAGCCACATAAACATACGATACCCCAAACCACCACAAGTACCCACAGTGCTTTCTTTTTCATGACCGCAGATTCAAGTGATCAAACTTTGTATGTATCACACTCGTGAGTTAACTTCCTTTTTGCCAGTTAGAGCGCCTTTATAGTTCATCGATGCCTATGCTTGAGTGTAGAGGTGGTGGTCATGGCCAAAGTCTTGGTCATTTTTAGTAATAAATATAGCTCAGCTCCTTTTGGTGACAAGGGGGCAGGAAATGTACCTTATGCAATGGCCATATTTCATTGGCAAGGAATTTTCCAAAAAATTGTTGCAGGAAATGTACCTTATGCAAGGGCCATATTTCATTGGCGGGGAATTTTCCAAAAAACTGTTGCAGGAAATGTACCTTATGCAAGGGCCATATTTCATTGGCGGGGAATTTTCCAAAAAACTGTTGCAGGAAATGTACCTTATGCAAGGGCCATATTTCATAGGCGGGGAAATGTACCTTATGCAAGGGCCATATTTCATTGGCAGGGAATTTTCCAAAAAACTGTTGCAGGAAATGTACCTTATGCAAGTGCCATATTTCATAGGCGGGGAAATGTACCTTATGCAAGGGCCATATTTCATTGGCGGGGAATTTTCCAAAAAACTGTTGCAGGAAATGTACCTTATGCAATGGCCATATTTCATTGGGGGGAATTTTCCAAAAAACTGTTGTCTTAATTTCTCCACACGTTAATTCTAGACTAGCCCCCTCCCTCCCCCCTCTCTCTCTCTCTGAAACTGTTCCTCTCCCAACCACCCCTCCCCTCTCTCCCTCTTCCCTCTCTGAACCTTTCTCAGTCTCTTTAACTTCCAGAGGGCACTCCTAGTTTATTTTCCTTTTATTCCCTTTTGTTTCTTTCCTTATTGCTATGATCTAGTTTTAGATCTGGGAGTTTTGCTCTCCCAATCTAACATCCGGGAGCTTTTTTTTTCCGATCTAATTCTAGATTTTGGAGTTTTAATGAATAATTATTTTCCCTATAGTTTCAATGGTGTTCACAATAGCTTCGAGTTAAATCTATGCTCATTTAACATGTTTTCATTTAAAGTTTTGGCACTTCACATTGACTTCAGGGCTTGCTCTCATAGGTGTCAGTCTGACTTTTTTCAACATGTTCATGTTGTCTTCATAGGGGATGGTATTGGGGACGCCAAACCTAGGTGCACACCATCAAAAGGCAAAGCCGTAATTAGAGATGAAGATTCTAGTGTGTGCTTATCATTGATGGTGTTGTGTGACTCGATGATTGGCTATCGATCCTTTCACTTTGAGGCAGTCCCAAATTTGTTCTTGAAGGATGAGCATGTGATTATCTTTGACAATTGTGCTTTAATAAAACGCCTTCATTTCTAGTTTTTTGTTTATTTTGGAGTTCTATGGATTTGTTTTTTTACTATGACTTTTGTGGCTCCCTTTCGTATGTCATTGATAATGAATGGAATTTCTTTTTGATAAAAAAAAATAGTGTAGCCTGTCACTATCGTCATTTATATGACTACTTCAATCTCTATCCAATGTAAAGCAGAGGCATTGTGATTTACTTGACTCCCAGTTTGAACCCAACATCGTATTCAACAATAAGACTGCAACTAAATAAATGTGACATGAAATGTTAAAGGATTATTCACAATAAACTGGTCTTGCTCGGGAAACTAGCATGGGATGTAGATATGGTAATGGGTTCACTAAAGTGCTCTTTTCATTGTTCAGCTCGACTAACTTAGAATGCTTATATTTTCAAGATACTGAAAATTGCTAATCTACAGCCTTTACACATTTCACTCAAAGAGAAAAAGCATAACAGATTGCCTTTCAGTTTTTCAAAAAGTAGTTAATTTAACTTAATGAATGTCCAATTAACTTTATTTGAATCGCTTCTAATGCAAGGGTGACAGTGGATTATCCCTAAGAGTCCGTATGTGAAAGTGAAACTTCACTAGAAAACATCCGGAAATTGGATGGCTCTAAACATGGGTGATCTTTTAATTTACTTCGCATTGGAGCTTTCAGCAGGAAGTGATCTTGACTAGAGGCTTTTCAAAAGTAGACATGTTGTAAAATTAATGCGAAAATTGACAAGATCTTGCTATTAAATCAATGCAAAAACCTTGAAGAAATAAACAAGGAACAACAAGGATACCAAATATTTACGTGATTTGGTTCGAGCAGTACTTACCTATAGAGAGAGCCGACAATAAATAATTCATTATAATTGGAGAATTGGAGTTACAATTGCTCATATGCTTGAGTGTTTATTATATTTAAATTAAGACCAAACCTAAAAGTGTTTCTAATGAACATCTTAACTAGATGTAAGGCTCAAAGCACAAATCATCCTGTGTGTAAGTTCAAAGCAAAAGAGAAAACCCTTCGCACAAAGCACAAATCATCCTGACTTACACTTCAATTTGTTTTGCTCTCCAGTTCTCATTAGGCTCACATAAACTAGATGTTCAATGGAAGATTCGATTAGAAAAAGAGAGATTTGTGTGGAGAAAGTGAGTGTGGGGCTGTAGTATTCTGGCTGGCAATTTGTCACCGTGGTTGTAGTTTAGCTACTAATGTCTATTCCACCTTTTCCTCAGTTTTTATGCACACAAATCAATCACCCTCCCTAGTTTTGGAAGCCTACCAAATCCATCCTTATTTTTAGCAGATTTCATTTCAGGTTGCATTTGACATTAGTTATGATGTTAATCAATGCCAAATCTAGGTGGCCATGGCGAGCTTGCCAGATTGCGTGACTTTCGTGCTCGATGGCGACGGGTGTTAGTGCAGCCTTTGAGCTTGTGGCCATGACCTTGAGTGCGACTTTCGAGCTGTAATGGCCGTGGAGAGTGGGAGAGGTTGACATCGGTGTGGTGCAAGAAAGAAGGGGAGAAAAATGGAATCTTCTTCTAGGAATGCAAATTGTGTATTTTCAAAAATCTAGATTGTGTAAGATATTACAAAACCCTAAAAGTAATTAAAATTTGATATGGGAATTTATTCCCTTTGATCCCGACGCCCAATCGCACGGCCTGGCCTAGTTGGGAGCTCTACTAGTGGCTAGTAGATATTTTCATATGTTTGTTCCAATCCTGGCCTTGATCCAAGCCGGTTCTTGCTTGAATTTGGCCTAGATATTAAGCTGACAAATTTGATATCTTTCGGATAGAACAGGATATGACTCAGTGCTGTCCTCTGTTTTTCAAGCTAAAGCTACTCCTAGCAAGATGTCAGAATGCCATTCCATGAAAATGGAAACAACAAAAGTGGTCATGAAAATGCAAGTTTGTCCGTGACTTTAACCATCTCATGAGACACTTCAGCACAAGTAAACCTATATAAAAGTAAGTTCGGAAATTGATGTCTTCACCAAATTGCGGATCTGCAATGAACCTATGACTTTTAATAAACATTCAGTTGTTAGTGCTTTATTGTCAAGCAAGAGGAGTTATAGCCAAAATAAAGAAAGCAAGAGGAGTTTTATGTCTTGAATGGTTTGCGAATGGACCAAGTGATATACGGAGACGGAAATGTTCATTCAAAAAGGAAAGCAAATGTGTTACCGCGGAAATAACAGCAGCGAGAAGAGAAAGAGCTGTGTTTTTTTAGTGTTGTTTGTCATCGTTGCCAGTATGTTCACCTTACCGAACAGAGATGAACAAGCAACTATTTGTAAACCAACCTTTTCGAAAGAGGGAAAGATCACTCCATGTATTGAAGGTAATTAGAACAAAACCTAATTCAACTTTAAAGGTGAGAACTTACATTGACCTGGTAGCCCCACACCAATGTTGACCAACTACTATAACAAACGACAGGAAAAAACCCAATCCTGCTATTACCTGGGGATGCAGAATGAGATAACGTAAAATTGTTCAGCAATTGGACAATTTCCGGAAACCGTCCTGCACAAAATAGTAGCATGCGACGAGCAAGCTCCGACAGGTTGTGATAACCAGTCCCACATGGTGAAATCATCCCTGCTGCAATTGGGGGTTGATCAACAGAACAATCGGAATTACCACTAAAATCAGTTTCCATTCTCTTTCTTTCAACTAGACCGGTTTTCCTCGTGCTCTCTTGTTAATTATTTTTTCTTTGCTCTTTTCTTTTTAAGAAAAATGATTTTTTTTCTCTTCCTTACTTTCTTTCTTTTTGCTTTTTATTTTTTTTTTCTTCTTCCTTGATCGATCGCTACCCATGACGACTGCCGCATAAACATACGATACCCCAAACCACCACAAGCACCCACATTGCTTTCTTTTTCATGACCGTAGATTCGAGTGACCAAACTTTATATGTGTCACACTGTCACGCCCCGACTCTCGAGCTCGCGGCAACCCCATTTCACTTGAGGTCTAACTGTACGACGTCCCAGGTACTGTCGTCGACCAATTCATTTTATCTTGTAATTAAGCACATGCGGAAACGAACAACTCCCAAACCAAACAACAGGGATAGCAACAACAGCAGTAGAGGAAAGACAAACAGTATTTTATATATCTGAAGGTTAGCCAGCATACCAGCAAATACATACACGCCTTACTACAGGCAACAAGCTAAGGCCTACTCAAAAAGGGATCGGCCTAGCTAACCTAACCCTGTACAAGTGGGGGAAGGCTCGTCAAAAGGAAATAGGCTACAGCTGCCTACTCACGGGCCTCAAAGGGATCGCTCTCTTCGATCCTCGGAGTGCACGCATCATCTAGGGCCCGAAAAGGTTAACCACGACGGGTTGAGATAAACTCGGCAAGTTAAAGTCCTAAGCCCCTAGGTTAGGAACTTCGCTCGCCTCGGGAGTTTAACATACAACCTAATATAGCAATCAATGCAATACCACCTCGAGAGAATGACAACATAAGACAGTTTAATAAACGGGTGCAATCACAAGCGACCCTACCTCGGCCTTGGCACACGCTACCCGCAAACCGTCAATCGCCTCACAACAACAAGTAAGAGGCATGCAAATAATCGAGCATTACACAAAACTTTCTCATATCACACTTTGCCCACACATGCTCCGATTATTACGACCCTCTAGGCCACGGCACAACCTTATGGTTGGCGGTCAGCTGGTCGTAAACCAGGCATCGTCCTCCCCCGTGAGGCACGGCGACGTCATGGGCTCTCCCCCACCGACGGCATTCCATAAGGAGCATGGGCCCGGCCTCAACCGCGACTCCGCATCTGACCATTGTCAGGCGACCCAATGGTCACGGCACAACCCCGAAGGATTGGCGGTCATCCGGCTCAACCGGGCTATCAACTTTAATCGACCATGCAACACCTCAAGAAACAAGTTCATTCTTGTCTTTGCTTTTGCTTGGTCGTGAATGCAACATCGCTCATGCACTCATGCTCATGCGACATGCCATTTCAAATAACCCACGTAATATGTCATGCGGTATCACTCGACAATTCCAAAATTCCAAATTCAACCAATCAACAATCACGTACATTCCCTAATTCTCGGGAATAACTCAATAAAATCAAACACTTTCACTTCCACTCAATCTTCGATCATTCATTTCATCATCATTCACGCATATAATTAACAATCGGCACTTCAAAAAAGCATAACAACCAAGAACACAACAATTTGAAACCAAAATTTATTTCTGTATGAACAGTGCCGTGAACAGTAATCCGTGAACAGTAATCCGTGAACAGTAATCCGTGAACAGTAAATTCGTCCGAAATTAAATAAATAAATAAAAATAAATAAACTTAACCATGGTTAACAAATTAACCTAACCATGGTCAAATTAACCTAACCATAGTTAAATTCTAACCTTGGTTACTTTAAAACTAACCTTAGTTACTTTAATTAATTAACCTTAGTTACTTTATTACTAACTATGGTCAATTAACTAACCCTAGTCAGCCTTAATTAACCAGCCTAATTAACCAATCAACCTTAATTAATCAAAAACACACAAATACACTAATTAACCCCTAAGCAAGATTAACCCCTAAATAAGGATTAGGAAGTTAACTTACTTGGATCGGAAATCCGGCGACACCGGCGCGTAGAGGGGAATGAGGGCTACGAGGGGTAAGCTCGGGGACGACAACAAGTGACAAACGGTGGCCGAAATGGGCCAAAAACAGCGCTGGTTACTATTCACGCGGAACCGGTGCAGCTGAGCGGAAAAGGCCGAAACGGGCGGCTAACGGCGACCAAAGGTGACCAGGGATGCGCGGTTGGCTTCCTAACTCCCAGGACTACACTTTGGGCGGTGGCGGCGGCTCCGGTGACGGGGCAAGGCTGTTTTCCGGCTGGAAAACAGTAAAGACAGCAAGAAAACAGCAGAAATGGAAGAGAAAGGAAGAGAAAAAGGGAGAGAGTATGGCTGGGCTGGTGCACGAATTTGGGGAAGAAAGGAGGAGAGAGAAGAGCTGCTAGAGGCTTGGATAAGGCCAAGGCAAGTGGGCTAGCCACTTGCTTCAAGAACCAATCAAAAACAACCAAAAACAAAGCATAAACAAAGCCCACTTGGGCACAAAAGCAAAAGCGCCAAAGAGAGAAGCCCATGGGCTGGAAATGGAGGGGAACTTGGGCCAACTTGGGCCCCTCTTGGGCTGGGCTGAAAGGGTGCAAGGCCCATTGGGCCGCCGGTCTTGGGCCGGCCCACCCGCGGGCCCAAAACTCGGTCCAATTCTTCCCTTTTTCCGACGCTTCCGTGTCCAACGGAAAATCCCAAAATAAATGAGGCGACGTCCAAGTATTTAGTCATGATATTACTAAGAAGTCGGTTCCCAAAATCAAATTAAAATTCGGGCTAAAATGAGCCGATTTTCAGGATGTTACAACTCTTCCCCTCTTACGAAATTTCGTCCTCGAAATTTGAACCGACATGCTAATCCTCAAAAGATAGGGTGCGACGCCTCATGATTTCTTCGCTTTCCCATGTAGCTCCCTCCGTGCCATGATGCCCCGGATGACTTTGACCAAGGAGACCGTCTTGCTTCTCAGCACTTGTTCTTTTCGGTCCTCGATCCGAATCGGTCTCTCTATATACGACACCCTGTCGTCCACCTCTATGTCTTCAAAATTCAACACGTGCGTCGGGTCCGGCTCGTATTTCCTTAACATCGACACGTGAAATACGTCATGCACTTGAGCAAGTCGAGGCGGTAGTGCAAGACGATAGGCTAAATTCCCGATCCTTTCTACAATCTCGAACGGTCCGACGTACCTTGGGCTCAGTTTTCCTTTCTTTCCAAATCGCGATGTACCTCGCATCGGCGATACTTTAAGGAACACATGATTGCCCACTTGAAATTCCAATGGCCTACGTCGTCTCTGTCCCCATAACTCTTCGCATCGCTTCCGAGCCGTCTTTAACCTTTCTCGAATCATCTTGACGGCGTCTAAAGATTGCTGCACTAACTCGGCCCCGTAATTTTCCGCTCGCCGACTTCGTCCCAACAAATTGGAGTCCTACACGGTCCGCCATACAAAGCTTCGAACGGTGCCATTTCGATACTTTGCTGATAATCGTTATTGTACGCGAACTCCACGAGATGAAGTTGTTCCTCCCAACTTCCTTTAAAATCCAATACGCAGGCTCTCAAAGATATCCTCTAAGGTCTGAATTGTTCTCTCGATTGACCGTCGTCTCGAGGATGGTAGGCCGCATCGAACTGCAGCTTTGTCCCCATCGAAGTCTGTAGACTCTTCCAAAATGCAGCCGTAAATCTGGGGTCTCGATCTGAAGTAATCGTCACTGGCACCCCATGCAGACGAATAATCTGTCGCACATACAATTCTGCATACTTCTCCAAGGCAAAGTCCTTGCGTACGGCGATGAAGTGAGCCGACTTCGTCAATCGGTCCACTATGACCCAAATCCCATCATTACCTCGCTGACTTCTTGGTAATCCCGTCACGAAGTCCATTGTGATGTGCTCCCATTTCCATTCAGGGATCTCAAGAGGTTGTAATAACCCTCCTGGCTTGCAATGCGCTTTCACTTGTTGGCAAGTTAAACACTTCGCCACGTGCTTGGCGATGTCTAGCTTCATGCCATTCCACCAATAATACTTGTCGCAGATTCTCGATACATCTTAAATTTGCCGGGATGCACACCGTAGTCGCTACGATGCGCTTCGGATAACAACCTCTCCTTAATTTCGGCGTCGCTTGGTACACATAACCGTCCACGGAATTTCAAGATCCCATCCTCGGATACTTGAAAATCCGACTTTCTCTTGGTCGCGTCCATTTGCGAATCTTTTGGATCTCGGCGTCCAAAGGTTGCATTGTCTTAATCTTGGCTTGAATTTCAGGTTCGATCCTAAGGGTAGCCATTAAACTGGAAAGATGGCATACCTCGAGCCTAAATTCTGAATCGCGGATTCCCTCCAAATGTAATCCATTCCTGAATGATCATACTGGCAACCGATGACTTGCGACTCAAAGCGTCTGCCACTTTGTTTGCCTTACCCGGATGGTACAGAATATCGCAGTCATAATCCTTAAGAAGTTCCATCCATCCATCGCGCTGTCTCATATTCGGTTCCTTTTGGGAGAACGAGATACTTCAAGCTTTGATGGTCCGTGAAAATCTGAAATCTCTCTCCACAGAGATAATGTCTCCATATCTTCAACGCAAATATGATGGCTGCTAACTCTAAGTCGTGTGTCGGATAATTCAGCTCGTGAGGCCTCAACTGCCTGGAAGCATATGCTATCACTTTACCATATTGCATTAGAACACAACCGAGTCCCTTGTATGACGCATCGCTAAAAATCTCATATCCTCCTGAGCCTGACGGAATAGTCAAAACTGGCGCGGTAGTCAGCTTATGCTTAAGCTCTTGAAAACTACGCTCGCACTTATCCGTCCACTCGTATTTCTTGTCCTTTTTCAGAATCGTGTCAATGGCATAGCTATTGAAGAGAATCTTTCCACAAATCGTACGTAATAACTAGCCGAGTCCTAGAAAACTACGAACCTCGGTTACTGAAGTCGGTCTCGGCCAATCAATGACCGCTTCAATCTTGGTCGGGTCTACCGAAATCCCTTCGCCTGAGATCACGTGGCCTAGAAAAGCCACTCGAGCCAACCAAAATTCACACTTGCTAAATTTCGCATACAGCTCGTGATTCCTTAAAGTTTGCAACACGGTCCCTTAGGTGTTGTTCGTGTTCATCTGGACTCTTCGAATACACCAAAATATCGTCGATAAACACGATTACGAACCGATCCAAATATTCCTTAAACACCCGGTTCATCAAATCCATGAAAGCAGCAGGGGCATTTGTTAATCCAAAAGGCATTACCGTAAACTCGTAATGACCATAACGAGTACGAAAAGCTGTCTTCGGTATGTCCTCTTTTCGGATCCTCAATTGATGATAGCCCGTCCTTAGATCTATCTTAGAGAACATCGACGCTCCTTGGAGCCGATCAAACAAGTCGTCAATCCTCGGCAGCGGCGGGTACTTGTTCTTAATCGTTACTTGATTAAGCCGCCGATAGTCAATGCATAACCGCAACGAACCATCCTTTTTCTTGACAAACGGGGATCGGCGCTCCCAAGGCGATGCACTCGGGCGAATAAAGCCCTTGTCCAATAATTCCGCATCCGCACCTTCAATTCCTTCAACTCGACAACGCCATCCCGTACGGTGCTTTCGAGATTGGTTCCGTCCCCAGAGCCAACTCGATTACGAACTCTCTCTCTCGGGCCGGGGGTAGTCCGGCAATTCCTTTGGAAAGACATCGGGGTAATCTCGTACTACCGCGATGTCCTCCGGGTTCGGTCCTTCTTTCGACATATCGCTCACCGATGCCAAATAGCCTCGACATCCCGACCCCAACAACCCTGGTTGCTTCCAAAGAAGAAATCAAGGGAATCGAGGACCCTCCTCGGCTCCCTACAAACCGGAAACTACTAGCTCGGGTCGGATTAAATCGGATTCTCTTCTCCCGACAATCCATAGTAGCTCCTTGCTTGGTCACCAATCCATACCGATAATGACATCAAATTCATACATCGCTAAAACAATCAAATCAATTATTCCTTCCCGACCATCTATAATCGTTTACGCCTAGCACATCCTACCGCAGATAAAACCGAATCTTCTAACGGAGTAGAAATAACAAAGACCGTTTCCAACGCTCCGGTCTTAATCCCACTAATTCTACAAACCGTTTAGCAATAAAGGAGTGCGAAGCTCCCGGATCAAACAACGCATAAGCAGCATGGTCGTGTAGAGATATCGTACCTGTAATCACGGCAGGCGTGTCCTCCGCCTCTTTCCTCGTGACTGCATACACCCGTCCTTGAGCAGGGGGTCTGTACTGATTGCCCTGTTGAACATTCCCCACCGGTGGTCCGGCTGGCGGTCGTGGCGTGAATGGCATCATGGGCCTGCGTGGGCAGTCCTTCACTCGGTGGCCCACCTGACCACACCCGAAACAAGCTCCCATCGGAAAAGGACACGGGGCATTTCCATGCCTCTTGCCACACATTCTACATCCTCCAAACGAGCTTGGCAACGGTTTCCCCACACCGTCCCTTCTATTAGGCGGAAGAGGATACCTTCCTCCCGCCATCGGTTTCTTCCCAAACCGACGGTTATCCCTGCCAGGCACAAACCGCGATACAGATGCGGTTGCCTTCTCAGCAAGGTGCCTCTCGATCATCTGAGCTCTCTCATACAGCTCATTGTAATCTTTCAGGTTCACCGACACCAAGTGGTCTCGGATTTCTATCTTGGTCCGTCTCGAAACCTCCTAGCCTTGTCCAACGGGTGCTCGACCATCCGCGGCGCGTACTTTGACAGCTCGCAAACTTGGCCTCATCTTGGTCCACGGTCATCGATTCGACGCAGCCTCGAAATTCTCGCGCCGCTCTCTTGCACGGTCTGAGAAGTACTTACTCAGAAAAGCCTCTCTGAAAGTATCCCATACTCGGGCTGTACCCTCGGGAAATACCCATCCTTGGGTAGCTTCCCACCAAGTGCCGGCGTTACCCTGCAGTTGGTAAGCCGCCATGATCACCTTTTCCTCCTCGTAACACCGCAACAAGGTGAAAGTCTTCTCTATCTCCCGCACCCGGAGGGTCGCATTTGTCTCGTGGTCGCCGGCCCTTAAAACTTGGGTGGCTTCAGCTTCATGAATTGCTCCACCATCTGATGCATAGGCCGGTTACCGATCCGGGCCTAGCTGCGGGAGAGAGCTGCGATAAAGAAGCAATGGCTTGAGCTTGAGTCCGAGCTCGCGACCTATTAGAGCCTCAATGGCATGCATAATCCCGTCCATCCTCGGGTCTTCAGGTGCTACCTCCCTAGCACCGGTCGGTACTGCGCGCTGTCCTCTTCCTCGACCCCCTCGACTGGGGTCCTCAAACCGGGGTACTCGGATGCGGATTGCTCATCTTGCAGGACTCTCCTAACTCGCGTTCAATTCCCCCACACGGAATTAGAAAATGAGACAACCCTACAACAAAGGACCACGAAGGATCCCGCAAAGTCAATCACATGCAAGCAAAGAAATTGTCTTTCCTACTAACTATCCCCACGCACCAACACAAGACTCATCGCACCTTATCACTCCATCGCCCAACCAGGCTCGATACCAAAATCGACGGGGTTGTCACGCCCGACTCTCGAGCTCGCGGCAACCCCATTTCACTTGAGGTCTAAACGTACGACGTCCCAGTGCATCGTCGACCAATTCATTTTATCTTGTAATTAAGCACATGCGGAAACGAACAACTCCCAAACCAAACAACGGGGATAGCAACAACAACGGTAGAGGAAAGACAAACAGTATTTTTATATATCGAAGGTTAGCCAAAGATACCAAAGCAAATACATACACGCCTTACTACAGGCAACAAGCTAAGGCCTACTCAAAAGGGATCGGCCTAGCTAACCTAACCCCGTACAAGTGGGGGAAGGCTCGTCAAAAGGAAATAGGCTACTGACTGCCTACTCACGGGCCTCAAAGGGATCGCTCTCTTCGATCCTCTGCACGCATCATCTAGGGCCCGAAAAGGTTAACCACGACGGGTTGAGATAAACTCAGCAAGTTAAAGTCCTAAGCCCCGGTTAGGAACTTCGCTCGCCTCGGGAGTTTAACATACAACCTAATATAGCAATCAATGCAATACCACCTCAGAGAGAATGACAACATAAGACAGTTTAATAAACAGGTGCAATCACAAGCGACCCTACCTGGCCTTGGCACACGCTACCGCGCAAACCGTCAATCGCCTCACACAACAACAAGAAGAGGCATGCAAATAATCGAGCATTACACAAAACTTTCTCATATCACACGCCCACACATGCTCCGATTATTACGACCCTCTAGGCCACGGCACAACCTTATGGTTGGCGGTCGGCGGTCGTAAACCGGGCATCGTCCTCCCCCGTGAGGCACGGCGACGTCATGGGCTCTCCCCACCGACGGCATTCCATAAGGAGCATGGGCCCGGCCTCAACCGCGACTCCGCATCGACCACCGTCGGGCGACCCAATGGTCACGGCACAACCCCGAAGGATTGGCGGTCATCCGGCCAACCGGGCTATCAACTTTAATCGACCATGCAACACTCAAAGAAACAGTTCATTCTTGTCTTTGCTTTTGCTTGGTCGTGAATGCAACATCGCTCATGCACTCATGCTCATGCGACATGCCATTTCAAATAACCCACGTAATATGTCATGCGGTATCACTCGACAATTCCAAAATTCCAAATTCAACCAATCAACAATCACGTACATTCCCTAATTCTCGGGAATAACTCAATAAAATCAAACACTTTCACTTCCACTCAATCTTCGATCATTCATTTCATCATCATTCACGCATATAATTAACAATCGGCACTTCAAAAAGCATAACAACCAAGAACACAACAATTTGAAACCAAAATTTATTTCGTATGAACAGTGCCGTGAAATGAATGTGAAGTGAACGATAATCCGTGAACAAATGTAATCCGTGAAAAGTAAATTCGTCCGAAATTAAATAAATAAATAAAAATAAATAAACTTAACCATGGTTAACAAATTAACCTAACCATGGTCAAATTAACCTAACCATAGTTAAATTCTAACCTTGGTTACTTTAAAACTAACCTTAGTTACTTTAATTAATTAACCTTAGTTACTTTATTACTAACTATGGTCAATTAACTAACCCTAGTCAGCCTTAATTAACCAGCCTAATTAACCAATCAACCTTAATTAATCAAAAACACACAAATACACTAATTAACCCCTAAGCAAGATTAACCCCTAAATAAGGATTAGGAAGTTAACTTACTTGGATCGGAAATCCGGCGACACCGGCGCGTAGAGGGGAATGAGGGCTACGAGGGGTAAGCTCGGGGACGACAACAAGTGACAAACGGTGGCCGAAATGGGCCAAAAACAGCGCTGGTTACTATTCACGCGGAACCGGTGCAGCTGAGCGGAAAAGGCCGAAACGGGCGGCTAACGGCGACCAAAGGTGACCAGGGATGCGCGGTTGGCTTCCTAACTCCCAGGACTACACTTTGGGCGGTGGCGGCGGCTCCGGTGACGGCGGCAAGGCTGTTTTCCGGCTGGAAAACAGTAAAGACAGCAAGAAAACAGCAGAAATGGAAGAGAAAGGAAGAGAAAAAGGGAGAGAGAGTATGGCTGGGCTGGTGCACGAATTTGGGGAAGAAAGGAGGAGAGAGAAGAGCTGCTAGAGGCTTGGATAAGGCCAAGGCAAGTGGGCTAGCCACTTGCTTCAAGAACCAATCAAAAACAACCAAAAACAAAGATAAACAAAGCCCACTTGGGCACAAAAGCAAAAGGCCAAAGAGAGAAGTTCATGGGCTGGAAATGGAGGAACTTGGGCCAACTTGGGCCCCTCTTGGGCTGGGCTGAAAGGGTGCAAGGCCCATTGGGCCGCCGGTCTTGGGCCGGCCACCACCCGCGGCCCAAAACTCGGTCCAATTCTTCCCTTTTTCCGACGCTTCCGTGTCCAACGGAAAATCCCAAAATAAATGAGGCGACGTCCAAGTATTTAGTCATGATATTACTAAGAAGTCGGTTCCCAAAATCAAATTAAAATTCGGGCTAAAATGAGCCGATTTTCAGGATGTTACACACACTCTTGAGCTGAACTCTCTTCTACAAGTTAGAGTGATTTTATAGGAGTTCAGCAATGCCTGTACTTGAGTGTAGAAGTTGTGGTCATGGCCAAAGTCTTGGTCATTTTTAGCAATGAATGTAGCTTAGCTCCTTTTTGTGACAAGGTTAATAAGCGTGCGGGGCAAGCAATATACCTTAGGCAATGGCCAAATTTCATTGGTGGGGAATTTTCTGAAAGTCTCTATCAACATAATTTTTCCACACGTTAAGTCTAGTCTAGCTAAGTCAACTGTTGTCATTTATTTGACTAATTCAATCTCTGTCCAATGTAAAGCACAAGCCTTGATTCCCAGCCATAACCAAGATCTTATTTATATGATTCGATTTGAGTGTCAATACCCTATCGAGAAAGCTAATAATAAATAATTCATTATAATCAGAGAATCGGAATTACAATCGCTCATAAATGAAGTGATTCCCATACATAAATTAAGACCAAATTCAAAAGTGTTTCTAGATAAACAACTCAATTAGACGTAAGGCTAAAAGCACAAATCGTCGTGTGTTTAACCCCAAAGCGAAAAAGAAAACCCGTCGCACAGCTAATTCCGCACTTTGTTTCTCTTATTCTTCGTGCGGTGGCTCAATTTCAAAGGAACCCATTATTTGGCTTCTCCAGGAGGGGAAACCGAAAAAGCAAAACCTTATTTTTAAACAGAAAACCCCACACGCTTTCTTTCGTACGGCCAAAAAGAAAATCCCAAGCAATTAAAGTCCACAGAAAATTTGACCGTGAGAGTTCGTTGCTACTCGCTGCTGGGGCCCTTGGCGGTTGTCCACAGAAAATTTCTCGATCAATGTTAATGCGCCGGTGTCCTCACGCCAGGACCCTCCAAATTGAACTTATATCTTTTTCTTGCCCAAAGTGCAAGCAATCCCCAAGGTCTGGATGTAATAGTGGATATATACATATATATATATATATATATATATATGCATATATATATGTATGTCATTAAAAGAAAGATTTTTTGAATTTCTTTCTTATTGAATAAGTAAGATAAGAGAATAACCACTGAGTTTCTGGATATCCAGAAGAAGGAAGTTGGATTGCACATGAATTTGCTTTCCTATATGCTCATTCCTTCTTAGCGGAGAAACCGCACCAATATAATTGGATGATGACTTTACTAGTTACTTTGTGTTCGAGCATGTTACGGTTGGGAGCCCGGAGAGGTCATTGCCTTGCTTTACATTTTGAAGATAGCACATCATGATGCAAATCATAAGAATTATTGAGTTCGCCCAACAGTGGATCACACTTGAATTTGTTTTGCTCTCTAGTTCTCATTAGGCTCACATAAACCATATGTTTCAGTGGAAGATTCGGTGTGGAAAAGAGAGATTTGTGTGGAGAAGTGAGCGTGGGCCTGTAGTGTTCTGATTGGCAATTTGTCACCATAGTTGCAGTGTAGTTACCGATGTCTATTCCACCCTTTGCTCAGTATTTATGCACACAGATCAATCACCCTCCCTAGTTTTGAAAGTCAACCAAATCCATCCTTATTTTTAGCAAATTTCATTTTAAGTTCCATCTAACATTAGTTATGATGTTAATCATACTTACACATCTATCATTTTCCCCCCACTTTGCCGCTCCTGACTCACCATTCAAAGTTTACCCACCGCCAAAACCCACCTATCCAAGACACTGACCCAACCCAATGCCTACGATTTAGCCCCTCCCCTCCCGGCACCCCCCGCAGCTGTCATGCCCCGACTCTCGAGCTTGCGGCAACCCCATTTTACTTGAGGTCTAACTGTACAACGTCTCAGGCACTGTCATCGACTAATTTATTTTATCTGATAGATAAGCACATGCGGAAATGAATAACTTCCAAAACAGAAACAATAGGGATAGCAGCAACAACAACAGAGGAAATACAAACACTATTTTATTTATCTGAATGTTAGTCTGTACACCAGCAAATATATACACGCCTTACTACAAGCAATACGCTAAAACCTACTCAAAAAGGGACCGGCCTAGCTAACCTATTACTGCACAAGTGGAGGAGGGGTTCGCTAAAAAGGGGAATAGGCCACAGCTACCTACTCGCTGTCCTCCGAAGGGTCGGTCTCTTCGGTTGTCAGATTTGAAAGCTTGTCATCAGGGGGATCCATATCCATAGGATCCCAAACCTCATTTGTCGGCCCCATAGGAGGGACCGGTCCGTCGAAGTCTCGGAGAGGACTATACAGGATACCTCCCACCTTAATGAATCACGCCTAAAAGACGTGGGTGCATAGTGGTCTCTCGACCCCTCGTACACCCAGACCGTGGTGACGTGGTCCTCGTACACAAAATTGCGGCTCGGGGCTGGCCGCATGGTAACGATGGTATTCATGTCCATCGGGACACTGAAGCGTACCGGTACTGCGTCATCTAGGGTTTGAAAAAGTTAACCACGACGGGTTGAGATAAACTCATCAAGTTAAAGCCCTAAGCCCGATTAGGAACTTCGCTCACCTTGGGAGTCTAATATACAACCTAATCCATCAGTCATCACAATTCAGAGAGAAACGAAAGCAGAAGACAGTTCAATAAACAAACACAACCATAGGCGATCCTACCTAGCCTTAGCACATGTGACCTGCAGAAACTATCAACCATCTCACAATAACATTGGAAGACATGCAAATAATTAGAGCATTGCACAGACGTTCTCATATCTAAATGCCCACACGTGCTTCGATTATTTCGACCATCAAGGCCACGGTACAACCTTATGGTTGGCGGTCAATTGGTCGTAGACTAGGCATCGTCCTCTTTCCTGGGACACAGTGATATCATGGGCTATCCTCCACTGACGGCATTCCCGAAGGAGCATAGGGCCCGCCCACTATCACAGCCTCGCAACTGACTGCTATCAAGCAACCTAATGGTCACGGCACAACCCCGAAGGATCGGCGGTCATCCGGTTATACTGGGCTATCAACTTTAATCTGACCATGCAACACATCATCAAGTAGTTCATTCTAGTCTTTACTTTTGCTTGGTCGTGAATGCAACATAAATCATGCTCATGTGACATACTGTTACAATTGGCACACGTATAATGAAATGCGGCAACAATTAACAATCATGTGCAATAGTAATGTCCAATTACTCATGGAGAAATTCGATAAACCAAGCAAATTCGATTCCAATCAGTCATCCACCATGCATTTCCCCATAATATTTGGGAATAATTAACAATTGACACTTCAAGAAATCATAACAATCAAGAACGAATCGAATTCTAACAAATTTTCACTTTTGTGTGAATAGTGCCGCGTGAACAATACCGCGAACAGTAACTATGAATATTAACTCGTTTGAAAATTAATTAAATAATAAAAATTAATAAACTTAACCATGGTTACTAAATTAACCTAACCATGATTAAATACTAACCTTAGTTACTTTAATTAATCAACCAATGTTATTTTATTACTAACTATAGTCATTTAATCTAAGCCTAGTCAGCCTTAATTAACCAGTTACAATTAACAACTAATCCATAATTACCCAAGAACAAATTAAACTAATTAACCACCTAAGCAAGATTAACCCCTAAACAATAATTAGGAAATTAACTCACTTGGGTTGGGAATTCGGCGACATCAGCGTGAAGGGGAGAACGAGAGCTACGTGGGGTTAGCTCAGGGATGGCAACGGACGATGAACGACGGTTGAAACCGGCCAAAATAGTGTCGGTGCATTATTCAGGCAGAAAGGAGGCAGTTGGGCGGAAACGACCGGACGGGCGATGACTAGGGGCTGCCGGCGGTGAGCGGTTGACTTTTGGACATCAGTGGCTCCACGTTGGACAGTGGTGGCAGCTCTGGCGGTGGTTTCCGGTGGTAAACAGCAAGACCGAACAAGGAAGGGCAGAAAGGAAGAGAAGAGGAAGAGAGAGAGAGAGCAGGGGTGTTGGGTGGCTGAGCTGGGTGAAAGGAGGAGAGAGAAAGGGGCGGAAGAACTTGGACAAGAAGCCAAGGTAAGTGGGCTAGCCACTTGCTTCATGAACCAGTCAAAAACAAGCCAAAGCAAAGCACAAACAAGGCCCACTTGGGCAAAAAGGAAAAGGGCCAAAAGAGAAGCTCATTGGGTTGAGAAGGGAGAAGGAATTGGGCCAACTTGGGCCCCTCTTGGGCTGGGTTGGGTTGGTGCATGGCCCATTGGGTCGTCGGTCTTGGGCCGGCTCACCTTTGGGCCCGAAACCAGGTCCAATTTTCTTTTTTCCGACACTTCCAAGTCCAACGGAAGATTCAAAAATAAATGAGGTGACGTCCAAATATTTATTCCTAACATCACCGAGAAGTCGGTTCTAAAAAAATTGATTAAATTCGGGACTAAATTAAGTCGATTGCGACCTTAGTATGTAACATCCTGAAAATCGACCACATTTTAGGATTTTATAAAAAGGCAATGTTAGTTGAAGACCTGGTTAGTACAAATTTTCCGAACTGTGTGTGCGTGGGATAGTGGATTATAGGAAGGCGCCAATAGGAAACGATACGCGTACGACTCGCAATTTCAATCAGGAACGAACCCTTCGACCATGAGGACCTGGGTGGGAACGATATCCCATAAGTACTAGACTATTAAGGAAATGGAAATAAATCGATTCGGCAGAAGTACGAAGTCAAACTGCGGGTGATTTCCACACGACTTCGATACGAACTACGAATGACGTTAAACCGAATCCTTTTCATCTGGTACTCGGGATTATCAATTGAGCCCCTGAGATCACACAACAATCGAGGGATGTTCCTGACTCGAGAATTGGCGTAAACGTGGATCAAAGAATGGTTGACCACGGGTCAAATGTGAAGAAAGTCCTAAAAGGGCGCCCGATAATCCAAATTGTACTAGGCGCCCGATAATCCAAATTGTACTATGGTCGCAATCGACTCAATTTAGCCCTGATTTTTAATCCAATTTTGGGAACCGACTTCTCAGTGATATCAAGACTAAATATTTGGACGTTGCCTCATTTATTTTGGGATTTTCCGTTGGACGCGGAAGTGTCGGAAAAGGGAAAAATTGGACCGGGTTTTAGGCCCGCGGGTGGGCCGACCCAAGACCGGCGGCCCAATGGGCCTTGCGCCCATCCAGCCCAGCCCAAAGGGGGCCTATGCTGGCCTAAGTTCCTCTCCCTCATCAACCCATGGGCTTCTCTCTTTTGACATTTTCCTTTTGTGCCCAAGTGGGCTTTGTTTATGCTTATTTGTGCTTGTTTTTTATTGGTTCTTAAAGCAAGTGGCAAGCCCACTTGCCTTGGCTTCTCCTTCAAGTTTTCAACAGCTTTCTCTCTCCTCCTTTCTCCCAAAATTCGTGCAGCAGCCAGCCCCCTCTCTCTCTCTCCCTTTTTCTCTTCCATTTTTGCTGTTTCTTGCTGT
This sequence comes from Corymbia calophylla, assembly GCA_014182845.1. Classification (NCBI taxonomy): domain Eukaryota; kingdom Viridiplantae; phylum Streptophyta; class Magnoliopsida; order Myrtales; family Myrtaceae; genus Corymbia; species Corymbia calophylla. Next base: position 20,587,901 of record CM024695.1, read on the forward strand.
CCTTGTTGTTTTCCAGCCGGAAAATGGCTTTGCTGCCATCATCGGAGCCACCACCACCGCCCAAAGTGTAGTCCCGGAAGTTAGGAAGCTAGCCGCACACCCCCAGTCACCCCTGGTCACCCCGGACCGCCCGTTTCGGCATTTTCTGCCCAACTGGTCAGTTCCGCATGAACAGTAACCATCACTATTTTTGGCTCGTTTTGGTCATCGTTCGTCGTTCATTGTCATCCTCGAGCTTACCCCTTGTAGCCCTTGTTCCCCTCTACACGCTGGTGTCGCCGGATTTCCGATCCAAGTAAGTTAATTTCCTAATCCTTGTTTAGGAGTTAATCTTGCTTAAGGGTTAATTAGTGTATTTGTGTGTTTGTGTTTAATTAAGGTTGATTGGTTAATTAGGCCGGTTAATTAAAGCTGACTCGGGTTAGTTAATTGACCATAGTTAATAATAAAATAACTAAGGTTAGTTTTTAAAGTAACCAAGGTTAAAAGTTAATTGTTAGGTTAGATTAACTAGGGTTGAGTTAATTGATTAACCATGGTTAAGTTTATTTATTTAATTTCGGATGAATTTACTGTTTATAATTACTGTTCACAATTACAGGTCACAATAACTGTTCACGGCATTGTTCATACAGAAGCAAATTTTGGTTTCAAATTGATGTGTTCTTGGTTGTTATGCTTTCTTGAAGTGCCGATTGTTAATTATATGCGTGTATAATGATGAAATGCATGATTGAAGACCGAGCGGGAGTGAAAGTGTTTGATTTATTGAGTTACTCCCAAGAATTAGGGAATGTACGTGATTATTGGTTGGTTGAATTTGAAAATTTGAAATTGTCGAGTGATACGGCATGACATATTACGTGGGTTATTTGAAATGGCATGTCGCATGAGCATGAGCGCATGAGTGATGTTGCATTCATGACCAAGCAAAAGCAAAGACAATAATAGACTGTTTGCTGATGTGTTGCATGGTCATATTAAAGTTGATAGCCCAGTTGAGCCGGATGATCGCCAATCCTTATTGTGCCATGACCATTGGGTCGCCTGATAGTGGTCAGATGCGGAGTCGCGGTTGAGGCCGGGCTCATGCTCCTTAGGGAATGCCGTCGATAGGGGAAAGCCCGTGACGTTGCCGTGCCTTATGGGGGAGGGTGATGCCTGATCTACGACCAGTTGACCGCCAACCATAAGGTTGTGCCGTGGCCTAGAGTATTGTAATAATTGGAGCATATGTGTGGATGTGAGGCATGAGAAAGTTGTGTGAGATGCTCTGATTATTCGCATGCTCTTAATGTCGTGATGAATTAAATGACAGTTTCTGCAGGTTACGTGTGCCAAGGCCAGGTAGGGTCGCTTGTGATTGCACCTGTTTATTAAATTGTCTTTTGTGGTTATTTCTCTGAGGTGGTATTGGATGATTTGATGTATTAGGTTGTATGTTAAACTCTCGAGGCAAGCGAAGTTCCTAACCGGGGCTTAGGATTTTAACTTGTTGAGTTTATCTCAATCCATCGTGGTTAACCTTTTCAGGCCCTAGATGATGCAATACTCGAGAATCGAAGAGAGTGATCCCTCCAAGGCTAACGAGTAGGCACTTGTACAATGTTAGGTTAGCTAGGCTGGTCCCTTTTTTAGTAGGCCTTAGCTTGTCACCTGTAGTAAGGCGTGTATGTATTTGCTGGTGTGCTGGCTAACCTTCAGATATATAAAAATGGTGTTGTCTTTTCTCTGCTGTTGTTGTTGCTATCCCTGTTGTTGGTTTGGGAGTTGTTCGTTTCCGCATGTGCTTAATTACAAGATAAAATGAATTGGTCGACGACAGTACCTAGGATATCGTACAATTAGACCTCAAGTGAAATGAGGTTGCCGCGAGCTCGAGAGCCAAGGCGTGACATAGTACAATTTGGATTATTGGGCGCCCCTTTAGGACTTTTCCACACATTTGACCCATGGTCAACAATTCTTTGATCCGCATTTACACCAAATCTCGAGTCAGGGACATCCCTCGATTGTCGTGTGATCTCAAGGGCTTAATTGATAATCCTGAGTACCATATGAAAAGGATTCGATTTAGCATCGTTCGTAGTTCGTATGAAAGTCGTGCAGAAATCACCTACAATTCAACTTCATACTTCTGCCAAATTGATTTATCTTTGTTTCCCTAATAATCTAGTACTAGAGGATATCATTCCTACCCAGGTTCTCATGGTCGAGATCGAAATTGGGAGTTATACGCGTATCGCTTCCTATTGGTGTCTCCCTAGAATCTATTTTCCTAAGAACAAATAGCTTGGAATTTTTGTACTGACTAGGCATTCGACTAACATCACAATTTTATAAAATCCCAAAATGGAGTCGATTTTTCAGGATGTTACAACTCTTCCCCTCTTATAGAAATTTCATGCTCGAAATTTGAATCGATACGCTAATCCTCTAAAAGATAGGGGTGCTGACGCCTCATAATTTCTTCGCTTTCCTACATGGCTCCCTCCATGCCATGATGCTGCCAAATGACTTTGACCAATGAGACCGTTTTGTTTCTCAGCACTTGCTCTTTTCGATCCTCAATTCGAATCGGTCTCTCCACATAAGACACCTTGTCATCCACCTCTATTTCTTCAAAATTCAACATGTGCGTCGGGTTCGGCTCATATTTCCTTAACATCGACACGTGGAATACGTCGTGCACTTGAGTAAGTCGAGGCGGTAGGGCAAGATGATAGGCTAAATTCCCGATCCTTTCTAGAATCTCGAACGGTCTGACGTACCTCGGGCTATTTTTCCTTTCTTTCCAAATTGTAAAGTACCTCGCATCGGCGATACCTTAAGGAACACATGATTGCCCACTTGAAATTCCAATGGCCTACGTCGTCTGTCCTCATAGCTTTTCTATTTGCTTTGAGCTATCTTTGACCTTTCCCAAATCATCTTGACGGCGTCCAAAGATTGCTACACTAACTCTGGCCTTATAATTTTCCACTCGCCTACTTCGTCCCAATAAATTGGAGTCCTACACGGCATGCCATACAAAACTTCGAACGATGCCATTCTGATACTCTGCTGATAATTGTTATTGTACGCAAACTCCACGAGATGAAGTTGTTCCTTCCAACTTCCTTTAAAGTCCATTACACAGGCTCTCAACATATCCTCCAAGGTCTAAATTATTCTTTCTGATTGACTGTCTGTCTGAGGATGGTAGGCCGTACTGAACTTGCAGCTTTGTTCCCATCGAAGTCTGTAAACTTTTCCAAAACACAGTTGTAAATCTAGGGTCTCGATCCGAAGTAATCGTCACTAGTACGCCATGTAGACGAATAACCTGTTGCATGTACAATTCTGCATACTTTTCCAAAGAGAAATCTTTACATACGGCAATGAAGTGAGACGACTTCGTCAATCATTCCACTATAACCCAAATCACATCATTGCCACGCTGACTTTTTGGTAATCCCATCACGAAGTCCATTGTGATGTGCTCCCATTTCCATTCAGGGATTTCAAGAGGTTGCAGTAACCCTCCTGGCTTGCAATGCTACGCTTTCACTTGTTGGCAAGTCAAACACCTAGCCATGTGCTTTGCAATGTCCAACTTCATACTGTTCCACCAGAAATGTTGTTTCAAATTCTGATACATTTTCATACTACTAAGGTGGATGCTGTAGTTACTATGATGAGCTTCCGACAAGATTACTTCCTTAAGTTCTGCATCTTTCAGAATGCACAATCGTTGTCGAAACCTCAATGTTCCATCCTTGGACACTTGAAAGTCTACCTTCCTCTTTGCTTGATCTATTTGTAGGATCTTAAGAATTTTTGGATCCGGTTCTTGAGCACTCTTAATCCTACTTTGCATCTCGGGTTCCACCCTAAGAGTGACCATTAGACTTAGCAAGATAGCTGACCTCAATTTTAAAAATCTGAGTCCTTGACTCCCTCCAAAATAATCCACTCTTGTACCATCATCTGAGCAATTGTCGACTTTCGACTGAGCGCATCTGTCATTTTGTTTGCTTTCCCCAGATGATACAAAATCTCACAATCATAGTCCTTAAGAAGTTCCATCCATCATCGTTGCCTCATGTTCAAGTCCTTCTGAGAGAACAAATATTTCAAACTCTGATGATCCGTGAAAATCGAAAACCTTTCCCCACACAAGTAATGTCTCCAAATCTTAAGCGCAAAGATTACCATTGCTAATTCCAAATCATGCATTGAATAGTTAAGCTCGTGAGGCCTTAACTATCAGGATGTGCATGTAACCACCTTACCATGTTGCATTAACACGCAGCCTAATTCTTTATATGACGTGTCACTGTAAATTTCATACCCACTAGGACCATACGGTATTGTCAAGACAGGTGCGGTAGTCAATTTACTCTTGAGCTCTTAGAAACTACGCTCGCACTTGTTCGTCCAATTTAACTTCTCTTCTTTCTTTAACAACCTCATCAATGGCATGGCTATTATAGAAAACTTCTCCACGAAACATTTGTAATATCCAACCAATCCCAAGAAACTTCGAATCTCAGTTATCGTCGTAGGTCTTGGCTAGTTCATGACAGCTTGGATCTTAGTCAGGTCAATAGATATCCCTTCTCCTAAAATCACATGGCCTAAAAATGCCACGCGAGATAACAAAAACTCGCACTTAGCATAAAGTTCATGCTCCCTCAAGGTTTGTAGTACTGATCTCAGGTGTTTCTCATGATCCTCTGGACTCCTCGAGTACACCAGAATATCATCAATGAACACAATCACGAATTGGTCCAAACACTTATTGAACACCCGGTTCATCAAGTCTATGAAGGCTGCAGGGGCATTCGTCAATCCAAACAGCATCACCATGAACTCGTAATGACCATAGCACGTCCGAAACGCCATCTTCGGTATATCCTCCTTTTTTGATCCTCAACTGGTGATAGCCTGTCCTTAGGTCTATCCTTGAAAATACCGAGGCTCCTTGAAGTTGGTCGAACAAATCATCAATCCTTGGCAACAGATACTTGTTCTTGATAGTTACATGATTGAGCTGCCGATAATCAATGCAAAGACGCAAAGACCCGTCATTTTTCCTTACAAACAATATCGGTGCTCCCTAACAAGACGCACTAGGACGAATGAATCCTTTATCCAGTAGCTCTTGCATCTGCACCTTCATTTCTTTCTGTCATGCCCCGACCCTCGAGCACGCGACAACCTCTGTTCTCTTGCGGTCATTTGATTTGCGACTCCCCAGGATCCGTCGCCGACCGTTATTTTTATCTTTTAATTAAACGCATGCAGAAGCAAAACACAACACCCCGGTCAATTACAAAAAAACAGGGATAGCAGGAAAACCCAATAAGAACACATCAAAAGTATCGCTTTATTAACTAACTGATTAACCCTAGGAAGTTTACAAGTACAAGCCCTTACCACGGGCATCTTCCTATCGAGCCAATGAAACCAATAAGCCAGGGTTAATCTACTCCCTCCAAAAACGGCCAAGAGCCGTGACACGCGTTGATCCTCCATCTTACGGACCTGAAAATGATTATTCAACAACTAATGAGATAAAATCTCAGTAAGTCAAAATCCTAAGCCTCGGTTAGGAATTCCGCTCGCCTCGAGGGTAGTCTAACCATGCAACCTAGTTCCGGCAAACAACACATACCACACCTCAAGCAGCATTATCAGACGACAGTTCAATAAGCAGATGCAAACACAGGCGACCCTACCTGGCCTTGGCACACGCAACCTGCAGAAATTGTCATTTCAATCATCACGACATTAAGAGTATGCAAATAATCAGAGCATCTCACACAACTTTCTCATGTCTCACACCCACACATGCTCCGATTATTACGCCCCCTCCTGGGCCACGGCACAACCTTATGGTTGGCGGTTCCTGGCTAAACCAGCTTGGCCCTCTTTACCTCGAGGCATGGCGACGTCAAGGGCTCACTCCCAAGACGGCATTCCCGAAGGAGCATAGGACCCGCCCACTACCGCAGCCCCGCAACTGACAGAGGCTCGGGACCCGCCCCTATACCACAGTCCCACATAGAACCCCTCCCTGTCAGGCATCCGACCGAAGTCAGGCGACCCACTGGCCACGGCACAACCCCATAAGGATTGACGGTCTTTCGGCAACGCCGGGTTCCCTCATTTAATGTGATCATGCAACACATCATCAAGCAATCCATTTATATCTTTGCTCTGTCGTGAATGCAACATTGCTCATGCTCATGCGACATGCCATTTCAGATAACCCTCGCAACATGTCATGCGATCTCACTCGACAATTTCCAAAATTCAATTTCCAATCAGCATTCAATCACGCACATTCCCTAACTCTTGGGAACAACTTCAAGTCACAATCTGTTAATCAATTCCGACCAATCAACATCACGATACTCCGATACCCAACCACGTGTCTCAATATTTAATAATAAATAAACACACGTCTCAATATTCAATTATCCCAAAAATAAGTATAAACTATAATTATACTAAAAATACTCATTTAAGAAGCATGATATAGTCGATTGTTCCCATAAAATAATTTACTCCCACAAAATACTTGTAATTATTTTTCAATCCCATAATTAATTATCCAACCCAAATAATTCCATTTAGTAAAACTCTTCTTTAATAAACCAATGTCATTTAATAATGTAGTATATAAATACTATTGACTTTGGAAAAATAGACCATAGTAATTTTCCCCCAAAATTACTCAATTAAAACCATTTCCAATAAACAATCACAATTAATTATTTTCTCCAAAAATAATTAATTTTCAGCAATGAATAGTAATAACAATATTAATATTAATAATTCGAAATTATAAATTAATTTAATAATTAATAATTCCGAAAATAATAAATTATTATTATTATTTCCAAAAAAAAAATAATAATAATATTTATTAACACTAACCATGGTTAACACTAAGCAAGCTTAATCAATAATATTAAAACACTAATAATCATCATCCAAAGCACTAATCCATAATTAAACTAATTAAACTACTCCTAAGCAAGATTAACACCTAACTAAGGGATTAGGAAATTGACTCACGGTTTAGCGATTCCGACGACACGAGCGCGACTGCGGCGGCGAGGGGAACGTCCGGGAACTTCCGGCGCATTGAGACGAGGCGGCCTAGGATCGGATCTCGGCCGAGGGCGGTTGTCCAAGCGGCGAAAAGCTGGGACACGGAGGAACCGACGGCTGTGGCGGCACGGGGCTGACTGGTGGGCGGTCCAGCGACTCCGGATGGCGGCCAGCAACTCCGGCGACCAGGTGACGGCTCCGGCGAAGGGGAAAACAGAAGCTGGAAAGAGGCGGAGGGCTGGTTCCACTGGTGGCAGCAGGCTGGGGTGGCTCCGGCGAGGTCTGGGCGGATGGCGAGCGACGGCCAGGGCGGAGGGACGATGGCGAGGCAGCAGCTCGCTGCTCCGGCGTCGGGCGGTCGGCTGGCCAGGTTTGGTTCGGCCAAATTGAGAGGAAGAAGAAGGATAGGAGGGGCAGCAATAGCTCGGTCCAGGGTGGTCAGGCGAAGGTTTGGGCGAACGACGGTGGCCAGGGCGGAGGTAGCCCAGCTCCGGCAGCGGCGGACAGAGGAGGAGGAGGCGAAGACAGAGGCTGGGTGGTGCTTGTTCGGCCCAAGGCCGGCAAACGACGGCTCACCGGCGATCGGGCGGCGAGCAAGGGCGGTGGCCAAGTCGCGGTGGCGGTCGATGATGGCGGCAGCAGCAAGTCAGGGACGTCGGCCGAAGAAGAAGAAGAAGAAGAAGCTGCTGAGGGGGGGGCTGAACGTGCAGGGGAGCTGCGCACGCGGAAGAGAGAGAGAGAGACCCACGTGGGGTGTCAGGCAAGTGGGGAAAAAGAAGAAAGAGATAAGAGAGAAGACTAGTCAAAGGGAGAGAAAAGAGAGATAAGATGGGGCAAGTGGGGAGGGCTGTCGACAAGGGGGAAACGTGAAGGGGAAGAGAGAGAAAAGGGGGAGAGAGAGAGAACGTGCGGAGGAGATGGGGAGGAAGAAAGGAAAAAGAAAAAGAAAAGAGAACAAGACAAAATTCAAACAAGCTTCTAGAAAGGGGCATTTTAGTCTTTTTGCCCCTGAAGCACAAATTCCCAATTATTTGGCTCCAAAACTCGGCCCGTTGAATCATTTTCCAATAATTTGGGCTTACCGAAATTCAGGATGTTACACTTTCAATTCTGATAAGGCCATCCTATAAGGCGCCTTAGAAATTGGTTCAGTCTTAGGGGCCAACTCAATCACAAACTCAATTTCCCTCTCTAGAGGTACTCCCGACAATTCCTCGGCAAACACATCCATGTACTCTTGTACCATTGCAATATCCTCTACCTTTGACTGGTAGAAGGGTCAAATACCTTTGGCATCCAGATTCTAATAATTGAGTCACATCGAAATTAGAGGAACGGAGAGTCGTCCTCGATTTCCCACAAACTCAAAACTATCACCCATTACTGGGTTAAACTGAATTGTCTTTCCATGAAAATTTACCGTAACTCGTTGCTTGGTAAGCCAATCTATGCCAACTATGACATCAAAGTCATACATTGCTATTGCAATCAAATCAATGACTCCCTTGTGACATCGAAGGACAGGGAAGATTTCCATGTCTCCTCCCATGTAATTCTTTCTATTGGGTGGGATGGGATTCATTCTCCCCATCATCGGTCCATTTTCAAACTGACGATTATCTCTATTAGGCACGAACCACGAGCCAGATGCGGTGGCCCTCTCGATCATATTATTCTCGATCATTTGGGCTCTCTTGTACATCTCATCAAAACTCTTTAAGTTCAAGGGCACCAGCTAGGCTTTCAATTATGGCTTCAAGCCATCTCTGAACCGTCTCGCCCTATCCAAGGGTCCTCCACTAATCTTGGCACATACTTGGCCAACTAAGCGAACTTCGCCTCATACTGGTCCACTGACATCTGATTCTGACGAAGTTGTTGGAACTTTGCCATCTTTGACTCTCTCGGACTGTTCGAAAAAATAGTTTCCATTGAATGCTTTGCGAAAGGCACTCCAAGTCTGAGTTGTGCCTTTAGGGAACACTCTTCCTTGAGTGGCTTCCCACCACGTAATGGCATTACCTTGAAATTGATAAGTCGCTAGAAGTACCCAATCTTCCTCTGAACATCTCAGTACTGTGAAAGTCCTTTCGAAATCCCTTATATAAAGGGTCGCAGCTTCAAGGTCGCCCACGCCACTGAACCTCGGTGGCTTCAATCTCAGGAACTACTTTACTAGCTTAGGCATCAGTCTCTCACAAACCTCTCCTCTCACTAAGGGAACTACGGGGACTACAGTAGAAGCACTTAGCTTGATGTCCTAACAAGGCCTCTAGCGCTAGTAAGATCCCGTCTAGCCTAGGATCCGCTTGCGCGCTACCTCTAGCACTGGTCTGACTAGACGTTGCCCTATGCCTAGGGGCTCTCTGCTAAGGATTGTTCATCTCTCAGAATTATGAGCAACCCGCCACAAAACAATAACACCAAGCAATCATAAGCACGTAAAGTAAAAGCCATCCCCATCTCACTATCCCCAAAAATCCCACGCACCTTATCACTTGAAGTCTCAACCTCACTCTGATACCATTTCCGAGACAGGGATGTCATGCCATAAACCCCGAGCATGCAACAACCCCTTACCATGGTCAATTGAAAGTGACGTCCCAAAATTCATCGACGACTATTCATTTTAATCTTTCATTATGCACAAGCGGAAGATGAACCATCCCCAGTCCAAACAGACAATCAAACAATCAAATAGAGATAAATGGATGAACAGCAAGAACAACAGCAACTACTCATTTATACATTTTTATTGGATTAACCAATGGAGGATCAATTCCGATATACAAGCCCAACAAAGGGGCCGATCCGTTCTCTAAGTCATACCAAAATAAAAACTAGGCTAGGCTAATCCAGTTATATAAAATAAACCATTGGGTTCAGCACCACGGTCACTCAGACCCATCAGACTCAGGCTATGTTGGGTCGATTGTTAGAGAAGCGGGGGCAGGATTCTCCACTGCGCCAATCTAAGGCTTGAAAGTGGTTATATAATAACTAGTGAGATAAAATCTAAGCGAGTTCTCCCCCTAAACCCCAGTTAGTACGCCAACTCAACCTGGGGTATCTCTCCAGAATCACCTCTCACACAACCCAACAACAAACAACCAGCAATCAGCAGACCAAACAACAGATAGAGGCAACCAACAATCATATAGTCGGTTCGCATGCAATCTTACCCGGTATGCCATACCCCGCACATTAAACCTCATACAATGTAAGCAAGGCATATGACCGTTAGATGATACAATTCATTAATCACATGTGAGTCGTGTCACAAGCGATCTCACCTGGCCATTGCCACACCCTGCATGACTGTCAATTCATGCATGCGTGCCATAAATAATGTGATCATTATGACATTAAGAGCATGCAAATAATCAAAGCATTGCATACAGCTTTCTCATGTCTCACATCCACACATGCTCCGATTATTACGACCCATTCCCTTTAGGCCACGGCATAACCTTATGGTTGGCGGTTCCTAGCCAAGCCAGCTTCATCCTCTTTACCTCGAGGCACGGCGACATCAAGGGCTCACTCCCAAGACGGCATTCTCGAAGGAGCATAGGACCCGTCCACTACCGCAACCCCACAAGTAACCCCTCCCTATCAGGCATTTGACCGAAGTCAGATGACCAAACGGCCACGGCACAACCTCATAAGGATTGGCGGTCTTCCGGCAACGCCGGGTTCTCAATTTAATGTGATCATGCAACACATCATCAAGTAATTCATTTTTATCTTTGTTCTTTTGTGAATGCAACATCGTTCATGCTCATGTGACATGCCATTTCAAATAACCCACATAATACGTCATGTGATATCAATCGACAATTCCAAAATTCAATTCCAACCGGCATTCGATCACATATTTCATCATTATTCATGAATATAATTAATAACCGGCACTTCAATAAATCACAACAATCAATAACACATCAAATTAAGACTAAAATTAGCTTCCATATGAATAGTGCCGTGAATAGTAATCATGAACAGTAATCGTAAACAATAATTATGAATAGTAAATTTCAGAATTCAATTATTAATAAATTAAATTCAAAAATTAAACAAAACATTAATTGAAGCAATTAATCAATCAATCAAGGCAAATCATGCTTAATTAACACATAAACACAATTAAGCACAATTAGGCAATAATTAAGCATAATTAAGCAAGATTAAGCTAAGCTAATCTTAACCATCTGTCTTAGGGCTAATACAACTTAATTAAACCCCTTAAACAAAAATTACCACTAACTAAATCAACCCTAAGCAAGTTTAGGCACTAACAAGGGATTAGGAGCTAAACTCACTCGTTAAGCCGGTCAACGACACGAACATGGCGGCGACGACGAAGGAGGCACTCGAGGACCTTTACCACAGTGTTCCAAGGTGATCCCGAGGCTAAAACAACAACAACAAACTCGGACTCCCTCTGTAACTCTAAAGAATTGACTGCTTGGAGAGAAAAGGGCTAATCGGAGCTAAAACGGGCTGGCTGGAGTTTCGACGAGTGGTTGGCCAGCGACTGGTGGCACTTGAGGGTCGAGGGGGAACGGCTGGTGTCTGGGATGGACAGTGGTTGGGTTGGAACAGGAGGAAAATGGCTAAAAAGGTGAAATTGGGTAGGGATAGCACAACGACAGGCGGGTTGGGGGGCGGCTGCTTCGGGCTGGCCAGTGGGTTGGCCGGTGGCTCCGACCAGCGAACAACCGTCGTAGTTCATACGAACTAGGTGTCTTGAGCACGATGGTGGGTGGCATGGGTGGAGATCAGCACGTGAAGGCCACGAACAACTCGATTTTTGGAGGAAGGTCAGAACCAGAAGCAGAAGGAAGGAAGGGAAAATAAGGGAGAGAGTGTGTGTGTGATTTTTGAGGGCTGAAGGGGAGGGAGAGAGTGAAATGAGAGCTGCTTGCACTCCTCATTAAGACCATTAATTGATGCCCTAACTCCCCATGCAACATGGCATCATCTTCTCTCTCTTCTTTTATCATTTTTTCAAAATATCTAGGGGCAAAATGGTCATTTCCACCTTGCACATTTCCCTAATTTCCCTTGGGCTGAAAATGAAGGGCGGGCCTAAGAAACGGGCTAGAAAATGAATAGGAATGGGCCCGGGAATTTGTTAGGCTCGAAACGGCTCAAGGTTAGACAATGGGCTCGGAAGGGTAAATGGTTGGTTTGGTCCAACGGGCTCACTTGCTCATCTCGAGCCTACCATGGTGGCTGTCCTACCTTGGGTGTGAGGCTTACACTAGTCTTGCCCGGCCCATGTCCTTGTAGGCTAATTTTCTCGGTCCGTAAATCCCTTTTCCAAAAACTTGGCTCAACTGGCATTGTCGACTGTCGAAGAAGAATTGTCAAAAAGTCTGTCCCGGATGTTCCCTAAAATTCGAAGTCCAATATTGGATTCTCATGCCTTGTCAATTTCGCCTGAATGCCATTTTGGTACAACTCAGACTAACAGGTGGCTTCGAGGATTTATGCGTAACCGACTTGTGCCAAATCACGTTTAAGACTTCTCGACACATGGACGTCCTTGATTACATGAAATTGCGAATGATAGACTCTTATTTCAAAGTACACGATTACCAAGGATCGATATAGGGTCATTCGCAGGCTCGATAAGAGTAAATAGAATCACTCGTCGTCTCATTATATTCTGTCCGCGAATTGACTTCTAGTCGTCCCTGAAATCGACTTGCATAACTACAGGATCTTCTTTATGCAAGTCTCACGGTCGAGTCGTTTCCCAGGTCAAGTCTTTAGTCGCACGAGTTCTATTCTCATTAGCATTTCCCCTCAAGGTTAGTATCTCAGGAATAATCAATCCTGAGTGAGATCAATCAACAATGCATTGACAAAATTCACATTCATTCATCCCTCAAAGGGCTCTTATTTCAGGACGTCACAGGTACTGTGAGACATCGATTGTTTATCTTTTTTTTGGGGTTATAGCCATTGTGTTATCCATAATAGGTGTATAATTAGAGCTTCTAAGTGCAGGTGTACTCACTAGTCGCACAATTTTCTTATCAGTATGAATCGTTTTTAAAGTAAATGAATGTTGAATGCCTTATATCCTTGATAGAGTATTACTAAACCCATCATGTCTGAGTGGGAGATATTATATTTTGGTACGTCCATGATGGGGTATGTCCAAGAGACACCTATTGCTTATGATGGAGTGTATTTTAGAGAGGTATCCTTTAAAGGGGTATTAGCGGTTACTTTTTCAAGAGAAGTATAAAAGGATAACTTTTGAAAATAATCGCTAACAATCGCAATTGACAAGAACATAATCCTCTCAATCAAAAGAAAACACTCAAGGGCTCCATTATCTACTTTGAGAGACGATTGGCATTAATGCTGTGGAATACGAATACTTTCCTTGTGATTATATTCGGACTAACGTGAAGTCATATCGTTCATCGTTCGTTCGGGATTCAACGTACGTTCTTGGGGTAATTTATTTATTGCGCATCAAAGAGGTAAGTCGTTTCTTCCGCCGACTATTACTTCCAACATAAACTAAATAAAGTGGCGTTTAATTGTTACTAAACATCCTATGTAGTCCATTAATATGGACAACTTTACTTGAAACGACACCTTGTGTGGATTGGCACGTCGACAATTTCTAATGGCAATTGGCTGAAAATATTATATTGAAATTTTACGCAAATGTTTACAATTATATTAGCTAAATTGAAAAGTTTAGAATTTAATTGACATCTATATAATATGTTTATGACTGAATTGTTTATTTTTCGGCCTTATTTTATCTCTGAATAGTACATTCTGTTGTGGCGCATAAGGACTAGAAAAATCATCCTGAATGCCATACTCATCACAATGTTGTTCGAAGTCATGATGATCACACCCACCTCCACGATTTCTTCTAATTCACAAAATGCTAAGCCCATTCTCCTTTTGACTTTCTTATCAAGTTCGCACGCAAGCAAGGGTCTCGCCTGGCCAAATCCCACACCAGACGAAACCCAATTAGAACTCATGATTCTCAAATTAATAAATCTCTCCGGCATATATTTTTCACTATATTCCTATTTGCTCAATAGCCTCCTCAGGCTATGAAGTCTAGGTGACTCTCGTGATCTTACTGCAGTCAAGGACCGCGAAAACTTAGAAAGACACTTTGCTTTAAAAAGGGTCTCACAAGATTTGGTCACATAAGACTCGTGCTAGGGTCGTGTGACTTTGGAATTCTGGTGCTAAATATTCCATCACGTCAAGAGGTGCCTTTTGATCTAGAGTTCAACATCGATTAAGAGAGGCTCTTTTGAGTGATTCATAAGTTAACTATCACCCAATTAGTCATCAGCTTATATGGTCATATCGAGTACACTTTTTAAGAGCTTGGTTTACGTGAAATGAGTTCAATCACTCCAAATAGTATTAGAGCAAACCCCCCTCCCCAGTAATTGTGTGGTTTGTGAAAAGACTAAGCTCATACTCAATCTAACAAGGTCATAGAGTGACCACCATGGCGAGAAAGTTTGGTCAAGGTATGACTTCTAGCAAACTTCTAAAATTATATAGGAGGACCAACTAACTAGATGACACAACGAACTGAGAAAGTATCCCTGAAGATGTCTTGTTGAGTCACTCATAAGTTGACAGCCACTCCCAAATAGTTGAGAATAAGGAAAACATAAATGCATTAGGCAAAGTAGATTAATTTCACAGTATATGCAAGATATTAATGAAAAAATGCATACATAGCCCAACCATGATTATTAAATGCAATGATATTTAATTCTTTTTGGGTTTTTCTTCTTTAAAACATGACTTAGACTTCATGAATTCCGAGCTAACAAACATTAATGAATTAGAATGAAATTCAGCTGAAATGTAAACTGCGTTATAATTAAATTGAATGGAATGCAGTCTACATGCAATTCTAATAAAAGAGAATCAATTATGTATTAACCCTATTGTTGAGTTGTAAAGACCCGATCCGACGAGAGCGGGGAGTGGTCGCCGGGGCTAGAGTGCTTAGACAAGGAATGGCTTCTAACAAGCTTCTAGGATGGCGAATGGTGTAGGAATGAACCGAACTATGTATCGAATTAGGGGATAGCAATTTTGGGATATATATGTGAAAACTAGAATTAATTTACAAAAGCACATTTTGACGTAATGGCAAGCTTTGCTTTGGAACGCCAAAATTAAGCGAGCCTAGTCTAAAGCATTATAAGGATGGGTGACCTAATGGGAAAGTGCCTGCTTGTATGTCAAAGGATAAAACTGTGAGGCTTGGTATGAGACAGGCCAAAGCGGACAATATCTCTATGAATTAATCCAAGGATGTCACATGAGCCATGCAAAAGATTAATTATTTTTGTGTTTTTCTTCTATGGCAATAAAAGACTAAACCTTTGGACACCTAAACATTACCTAAATGATTTTTATTAAGAGAATGACGTAATGATACAATGCTACTTCTTTTTGATAGTTTCTTTTTATAAGAATCAATCTATATTCAATGTATGAGATGTAATTATTAATGAATATACATGATGCGATCTTAACTGAAGCACTAATATTAAGCTATGTGACTCTCTAAATGATATGTATATTATGAGATTAATAAACCTCATACCTAAATTAAATTCATATCAACTAGATGACAATTATTATTTGATTTTTATTTAATTAATGAAAACCATACACCATCCTAAGCCTATACGATTTAAATGTATGGTTCTTAATAGGAAAGTTCTAGATTATGGATGCACCTAAGTTCTAAACATTTACGTGCCATATAACATGTGATATATACGTGGCAATTAATAAATATTATGGGACATTAAAATTTGTCTTACTAAAAATTTGTTCAATTCAATGACATATTATTTCAAAGAAACCAAAGTCTATTTAATCTATCACACATGATAAACATATGTTATTAGTCATGAACAAGAAATAAGACAACGTTAAGGCTCCGTCCTTTAGTTTCAAAGGAATTCAAAATAACAAAAAATAACAATTTAGTTTTTCAATTTAATCTTATTTTTATTTATATATATTTGAACTAAAGTCTATCTTATAATATAAATCCTATATATAAATATATATTTCTATTTATTACATATTTTAGGTATATTAGTACAGTTTTCTATTTAATAAAATTATAGGAGAGAACGATGGAAGGGGAAGAAAAATATAAAAAAGAAATTAATGTAAAAAGAGAGGAAAATAAAATAAAAAAGTAAATAAAAATAAAGTAGGCAAGAGTGTCGCTACAAATTTTTATCATTTTTGTTTGTAAATTTTTTGATTCATTTATATTGATATGCTGCTTATATTTAACAATGTACATTATATAATATGAATATATCCAAATTTATTATTGTAATCATCAAACTATGGATATAATATAATAAAATTCTTAGATTTTATATTCTATCCTATTCAGTTTTATTTTAATTAGAAATCCAGATGACGAAAAGTAACCTAAGAGTTATTCAATTTTGAGCATGGTTTCTTACATGCATTTTCCCATATTTTAAGAGAAAACTACTCAAAAACTAATTTTTAAGCTCTTTCCAAATTCTAGGAAACAAATAATCTTTTTTGGGAAATTCTCAATTTTTTCAATTTTAAAATATTTTTTTAATTAAATTTTTATCTGAAAATAGGGATCGGCCTTGGTCCGAATATGAGCTGCGGTCTGGTCTCTCGTGGGTTCGAGTAATGGATATAAATTGGGCCATTATATCAAGGCCCCTCCTTAAAATAGGGAAAGAAGACCCCCAGGCTGTTAAAGAGAGCCTAAACCAGCCCCATTTGTCACTCGAACAGAACCCAAATTCAATAAAAACATTAACCCGATGAAAACATGAAGGAGAGAACGATTGAGAAAGCTTTTGTCCTTATCATCAAACACACTACACTAACTCCAAGTCATTTCTCACGGGCAAACCACCACAGAACCCCCACCGCCATGAGCACGGCAACAACCGAGAAACAACACACATGGCCAAAGAAAAGTTCAGATCCGGCCGCAGTAACAACAAAAATCTAAATGAACTCATGCTCAATAATCCATAAGGGACCCCTTTATGTGAATCAGGTGCGTACTCGTCTAAGATGATCCGAAATTCACGGCCAAATCTAGGTTGACTTAGTTCAAGCGTTTCATCAAACTTGTGAACACTGACTTGGGGGAGAGGAGATTAACCCATTTCTTAGCACTTGCTCAGATCCAGACTCAGAGAAATCACCAAAAGAAAAACATACTTTAATTCAACGGGCGTATGGACTAACAAGAAGAACAAGACTCGACTTCTGGTTGGGTCAAAACAGGGCAGATCAGCACGGGAATGAGCACTCGATGCGAATACTCCTACCCGGCTCGAAGACAACAGCCATAGGAAGAGTTGCGAGACGAGTTGAACTACGGCCAACCGCCTCAACGTCTCCGAGCCAAGATCCTCAGAGCAAAGGGGCTCAAGCCACGAAAGGAAAAACTTACCAGAGATGTGTACAATGGGAAAGCGAGACCGGGCCGAGCTGGGCTGGGCCTAGGTGAAAAGAAAAGGAGAAAAGAAAGAGAAAGAAGGCTTGGCGGTCATGGCCCCAGTCCAGTCTCGCATTTTTTTTCCTTTTTATATAATTTTTTCTTTTTCTTTTCTTTAAAAGAAATTCTATTACTACCGATGCAAATGCTCTTAATAACTATATGCCATGCAATTTGATGAAAATTATTTTTGCCAGGGATTAAAAGTTAAACCCCAATATCCTATGCAATTAAACCCATCGATAATTATTTTCTTATCTAAATTTTAGAATGATAAAGGCCAATCCTTTCCACATTGCTGGAGGGGAGTCAAGTTCACATATGTATAATTTCGGTTAACTCTTGCAATTCTTAATCGCTCTCCAATTTCAATTGAATCCCTCCCACATTGTAATCATTGCAATGGTCGGTTTTGGTTCACTTGACAATCACGTTGTCTCGAGTGCTCAAAACTATTAACGACGTTCTTTGGTCCCCTTTATTCCTCCTCCTTCTTCTCCTCTCGCCTTCAGGTTGTTTGTCACCGCTCTGCCGAGGCCATTGCCGGATTTCCCAATGACCAAACTCAGCCGCTCAGTGTGTCTCTCTACCCCTCACTGTGCTTGCTGTTTCGCCACTCTCCTCCATCTTCCCATGGGAATGGCGGCCATGGAGGTCCTGCTTCATGGCGACCTCTACCTCCATGGCCATGGGTGTCACGCCCCAATCCTCGAGCACATGACAACCCTTATTCTCTTTCGGTCAAATGAGTGTGACGTCCAAAGACGTGCCGCCGACTATTTATTTTATCTTTCAATTATGCACATGCGAAAACGAATATTTTAAACCCTGGTCAAACAATAACAATAGGGATAGTCGGAAAGACAAACAGTTCAAAAGCAGCCTTGTCCAAAATAACCCTAAGGATCAGTTATATGTACAACCCTATAGGTGGGTATTGTCCCAACGACAAACCAAAAAGATATAAAAGCAAAAAAGGGTCAATCTACTTCATCCATTATTCTTAGGGGTCAAGGTTTGTCAGTCCAAAAAGCCTGCAACAAAGCACATCCATCAAGGACCTGAAAATAGTTAAATCACAATCAGTGAGATAAAATCTCACTAGGTTAAAGCACTAAACCTCGGCTAGGGCACTAATTTGCCTTGGAGGTACCTAACAAGCACATTTCTTATAATAGCAACTAGTAGTTAAATCAATTCACAAGCACCCTTCAACAACCGGTAGTTAAATGGTTTCACAGGCAAAAATAATTATAGCAATCAACATTTAGGTCAATTTATAGACAACCCTACCTTGTAGCTACACATTCTCTACATGATACTAGTCACACGTGCAATATATAATACAGACAAATTATCACATAATCAGAACACCACACATATAATATCTTGCGTATATAACAATCAGACGTGTTCCAATTATGCACCTTTTCGTGTAAGCACACATAAGAGCTCTTACATTGTCCCCACGTGAACACGCATTAGGGCACATCCACCTCTTTCTCTCCGCGTAAGTACGCCTGGGGGCTCTACCTATTCCCCGCTCAAATGTGCATCAGGGCACAATCTCCTCTCCCCTCGTAAACATGTCTCAGGGCTTTACCTTTCTCCCATGTAAATACGCATCAAGGCACACCCTCCACTCCGTGTCTGTACGCCTCAGGGCTTAATTATATACCTCCCCGCATAAACACGCATCAGAGCTTAACCCTTTTCTTTGCATAATCACGTATCAACGCACAATCACCTCAACTTCCCCGCATAAATACGCCTTAGGGCTCTGTTTTTTCCTCACGCAAATGCACATTAGGGCACAATCTCCTCTCCTCTAGAGGTGTCAAAATGGGTCATAAACCCATATTATGAGTCACTTTTAGTTAAATGGATCAAATATGGGTCAAGTGAAAGTTAAATATGGGTCAAATATGGATCAAGTGAAAATTAAATATGGGTCAAATATGGGTCAAATATGGGTCAAGTGAAAGTTAAATATGGATTGAGTGAGTTATTAGGTAGACCCATCATCTCTCTCCTTCCATCCCCCTCCTCTATGCGTTCTCGACCTTTGTTGCCGATCCTACTATCACGCTACCATCACCATCGCCGATCTTGAGCTTGCCATCGCCGGTTGGAGCTTAGCTTGGATCTAGGCAGGTGAGCCATGATAGAGTTTGGGTTGGCGAGTCCTAAGCTCGCTAGCCGGAGCTTGGCCTAGATCTAGACAGGCGAGCTGCGAGGTCACTGGCCTTAGTCGAGCTACGGCTCGCTCGGATTTGGGTAGGCGAGCCCCGAATTTGCTAGCCACAATAGAGGTTGCGGCTTGCTAGATCCGGGCGAGCCTGAGCTTGACTACTGCCAACGATCTTGGCGGAGCCTAGATTGGCCGAGCCTCGAGTTCGGGCTCGTTGGCCTGCGTTTTGGCCAGTCGCCGTCGGGCGGCACTAGTGGAGGAAAAGGGGAAAGAAGAAGGAAGAAGAAAGAAAAGAGAAAAGAAAGGGAAAATAAAAAGAAAAGGAAAAAGAAAGAAAGAAAGAAAGAATAAAATAAAATAAATAATAATAAAAATTCAATTTATTAAAATAATTAAAAAATCGATTTTTTAATTTTTTTTTTTCCAAAAACTATTTCAATTTAGAGGTATCCACATTTTTTTATTTACTAATTTTTTATTATTTAATTTACTTTATAAATTTGATGTGAAATTTTTATTCAAATAATTTAAATGTGAAAAGTTTAAAGTTGATTAAATAAGTGGGAGAAGATTTTCTTAAATTAAGTTAAATATTAATATGTGTTGATAATATGAGTCGGGTATGGATCGGGTTGGGTATGGGTCATCAAATTTACATTGCATGAAAATGGGTCAAAACGGGTTAAATGGATCAATATGGGTCGGACTATTTTCGACCCACCTCTACTCTCCTCGTGTAAACATGCCTTACGGCTCTACCTTTTTCCCGCGTAAATACGCATTAGGGCACACCCTCCACCCCACGTCCGTACGTCTCGAGGCTTAAGTGGTCATGTGAGCACTCAATCACATAAATTCACATGATTCTTGAGACACTTGCACCACAATCTACGTGGGACATGTATAAAATTTCACGCATAATGTAATCAATGTCCCACATAATATCTATCAATTATCACATTGCAATAATTCAACAATTAATCATTCCCGTACATCAAATTTCACCACAATTAATTATTATGCAAACAATTAATTTACGCATGGAAAATTATCCTAATTAATTATTATCATCACTAAAATAATTAATCACAATTAATTATCACCAATAATTATTTATTATTATTAAAGAAATAAAATAATATTTAATTATTTTTAGAATAATTAAATATAAATAAATAATTTAAATCAAATTAATCATATAATTAACATAAGTTGCGATTAAACTATAATTAATAACCACTAATCAAGATTAACCAAATAAATTGTCATTTACTTAAATTAACCATAACTAATCATAAATTAAACTAACCCTGATCGAAATTAATATGTTAATCAAGGGATTAGGACCATAACCCACCGTTTAGTGATGGGGTTGGCGCGGTTGTGACGGCAGCAGCAAGACGGAACCATGGATGCCTCCGGTGCATCGAGACGAGGCAGCACGGGACCGAATCTCGGCTGAGAAGGTTTGAACCAAGCTAGTCTGCAAAGGAGAGGATGCGTGTGCAGCCGACGAGGTTGGTGGATGGCTCCGGTCAGCTGAGTGTGGCTGGTGGCTGGCTTGGTTCAAACTAGAACCGAGAGAGAGAGAGAGAAAGATGGTTGGTTTAGCGGAGAAAGGATGGCGACCAGCAGCGGTTGATGAGCAAGCGACGGTCTCCAGGCAGTCTAGTGATTGGGCGAAGGCGGCCGAAGTTGCGGCGGTGGTGATTGATGGCCGATGGCTAAGGTAGAGAGTATGCAGCTGCTGCTACAAGGGACGGAGGAGGAAGGAGTAGGAATGGGGCTGGTTTCTAGTGGAGGTGGCTTGTGGTAGTGACCTGCTGACAGTCTGGTGGCGTGTCGGCGAGACGGTAGAGCTACGAGGGCTGAGGTGGCCATCAACAAGCCGGCAACAACGTAGAAACACCGCAGTAGCAGCTTCGCGGAAGGGAGAGGAAGAAGGAGAAGAAAAGAAGAAGAAGAAGAAGAGAAGGAACACGCGGCCCAAGAAGAAAGAGAGAAGGGAAAAGTCCAACAAGACATAGGGGAAAAGACGGAAGAAGAGATTAGAAATTATGCAATTAGCAATTATGCGTGTGAGTGTAAACATATATAAGATAGCACATAGAAATATACGCATATATACCTTCCAATCTTTCACACGCATTTTATTTTAACCATATGTATGTATGTATGTATATTCGAGAAAATAGAATAATTTGTTTTTCTCTTAATTGGTAGATCGCTCGTGTCCTTGTGAAGGCATTTCAGCATGAAATATCAAGAAATCTCCACATGTGGATACAGTGCAATCTATGTATAAAGCATCATTGATTTATACCCCTAAAATAATCAACAAAGAACAACCTTCCAAAGATTTATAGTCAGTATGAGTTCGTAATTTCCAAATATATCACCATTATGTCTATATTGCCATTGCTATAAACGTGCTGTTTTGCGACCAAAATAATGCAACTCTTAAATGTATGATCGGTAATGCTCGATCAATTGATAACAGGAAAATTAATCTCATCATATTAAATATATCACCATATATTACAGATTATGGCCCTAATGCGTGTCTAATTATATTTCCTTGGTCATTAGTCCAAAATCTTAAAATGGCCGATCTCGAGATCATTCTGACGAAGCAACAAAAATCACTTTCTTAAATGCTTCACGGATGCTATAAAAATGCATCAGTAGCATTAGAGAATCCTATATTTTGAATTGGAAATCTTTTTGGATCAAATTGAAAACTGTAGAATCTAAGACTCTTCGATATCAAGACAATTCAAATGGCTAGGCTCCTTCAAGCACATTGCCTCTGCCTCGTCTTCTTCGTGCTCACAGGTTACATATTCTTCCCTTTGGAAAAGAGAAGATCCATGTTACGATGTACTTTCTCACCAGGCATGAATGGAGTATCTAAATTATTTACTTGTTTTTTGTTGTTGAAAAAGCGGGATCCATGATGAAGACGACTCTGGCGAAGGCTTGCATGGAAGATCTAGGAACTTGTGATCCTGGGAACGATGATTGCGGGCGAAGGTGCTCTACGAAGCATGGTCAGCAGTCTCAGGGCACCTGCGACACCGCCATCAGTCCTCCGATATGTTCGTGCACCTACTTCTGCCCTCCAAGCGCTTAATCGCAATGGTAGACAAGTACTTGCCATGGATGTCGAGCAGGTTGCGACGGCAACCTCGACACAAAGTGCTTGCAAGAATGTTATTTCGTAGATTCTGGAAGCCCTATGCAATTAGCAATAAAACAAGGATAAATAATGAATAATTGACGATCCGGTTGGTGAGATATCGTGTCCTTTCATAGTTTTATGGGATTTTATACTAATCTTGTGCGCCATCTATTTCTAATCTAAATATTAGGATGATAAAGATTAATCAAGTTCACATATGAATAATTTCGGCGAACTCTTGCAATTCTAAACTACTTTAACGTAAGCAACTTGACCTAATAAAAAAATTTGACCTCATCACCACGCCGGCCTTGCCATGCAGGATGTGAACGAATTACGGTTAAAATTGACCGAATAGACTTAATTGATAAAATATGAAAAGGTTTAGGACAAAATTGGTAAAATTAAAATATATAGGACTGAATTGGCAAATGTATTTAGAACTTTTTGGACAATCCTCCCCTTCTTTTGACCCAAAAAAAGCTCAATCAAATTTTCAAGAAAAAACTAGGGTTTGTTCTGATTGACCGAAAAAAGGAAAAAAAGCCAAGTCTAGCCACCATAACAATGGCATATCCACATGAAAACACAGAAATCACCTCTAGACATACAAGGGCAAGCATTAGCCACTTTAATTGTTATCATTGTAACTCACAAAGACATAAAAAAGAAGCCCAAAAAAACCCCATTCTCCCCCCCCCAATCTTCCTCCTTCTTCTTCTTCTCTGGCTTTCAGGTTGTTTGCCACCGCTCTGCCGGATTATCAGTGTGTCTCTCTCTCCCCCTCTCTGTGCTTGCCGCTTCGTCACTCTCCTCCGTCTTCCCATTGAAATGGGAGCCATGGAGGTCAATGGGGAACGGAAGTCGAGGCCATAGAGATTGACGTTACGCTTCACGGCGACGTCAACAAGCATGGGCACGGAAGAGAGAGAGATGTGCAGCCGAGGAGATCGATTGTGAGGGTGACGGTGCGATGACTTACGGAGCTAAGAAGGTGGGCTTCTCGTCTTATTATTGTTGCTGGGTTCGGACTTGCAGAGTAGGGGTGTCCAAAAACCTGACTCGACCTAACTCAGACACGATCCGATCACGATTCGAACACGAAACAAATATGATACATATTTTGAATTTTAATAATGTTCGGGTCACAATTATAAAATAAGTAAACAGCTATCTTTTGGGTCGGGTTAGGCCCAGAACATTATTCAACCCATGAACCAATAAACAAACTCTCACCCAAACCCTTCTGTCGAACGTGGAGATTTGTGATCTTGGAGTACAGACGATGGTGGAGGAACGGTGCCGGGGAGAGAGAATGACAGGGGAAAGAGGGAGTGAGGAAAGGCGGTGGCATGGGATTTGTCTTTGTGAAATTACCCTCTTGTTTGCGACTTATTTACCGTTAAATGCCATTGAATATGAATTATGCGCGGTAAAGAGAATGTCCTCTTATTACTACTTCGAGAATTGTTTCGGATGACATGCAAGTGCAAATTATTTTAAAGGTTAATATTATCAATAATCCCGAATTAGTACATCTTTGATAAATTTATTTAAACTAATTTTTAACTAATGAAAAATCTCCAATTGGCATATCTATAATAAATTTACCTCAAATTATTTTTTTGATCAATAGAAATCTCAAACCGGTATATTAATAACAAGTTTACTATCCGTTAATTTGAAATAGTACCATGAAAAATCACAAATCAATACAGCTAATACGTTGTATTAATGCAAATGACCAGACTATATTTTTAACGAATAGATGGACCACTCTTCTACTACATTTTCAACTCTCTGCTATACTATTTACTTGGTGGATGGACCTTTTTTTCCTTTGAAACACGAAAAGAAAATTGCAATGAAAATAAAAAGGAGGCAATTAAATAACGTGCTTTGTCCACTTGGTTGTTTATGCTTATTATGTACGCTGGACTTTCATGTTTTATTGTGCTTTAGATGTTGGATGATGGAGAATGCTATGAGTTTTTGATTTGATGGCATGCGTATAATTGGATTTGACCTACTGGCCCGAAACCCGACCCGACCCGTTTTCCTTCTTCGTGTTTCATGCCTTTCGGGTTGGGTCAGGTCGGGTCGGGTCGGGTCAGGTCGGGTCGGGCAGCACGCGAGCCTTCTTGTTCGGGTTGGGTCGGGTAACATCAAGACCCGACCCGACCCGACCCATTGACACCCCTATTGCAGAGGATGTAATGACGAAGGATAAAGATCAAAGGAGAGAGAAATAAACGAAAAAAAAAAATCAAATAAAAGAGATTAGAAATTATGCCTGTGAGTGTCAGGATATATATATCATATACAAATATATGCATACACTTCCCAATCTTTTGCATGCCTTTTATTTTAACCGTGTATATATATATTTGGAAATAGAATAATTTTTTTTCCATTGGTAGATCACTCGTATCTTTATGAAGGTGTTTCATCCTGAAATATCAGGAAATCTCCATATGTAGATATGACGCAATCTATATATAAAGCATGCATCAATTTATTTTCCAAAAATTATCAACAAAGAACAACCTTCGAGAGATTTATAATCGGTACAAGTTCGTAATTCCCTAATATATCACCATTATGTCTATATTGCCATTGCTATAAATGTGCGAACAATGGTGTTTTGCGGCCAAAATAAGAAGCAATCGAAGCCAAATAATGGCCGAAGTCCTCCGAAAGTGCCGTCTTCTCATCGTCCTCCTCGTGCTCGCAGGTTTCTCTCTCGTCCTTTGCTTGTTGTCCTTGGTGAGGCAGACATTGAAAAGCATGTCCTGCTCCTAATCAACCCTTATATTGTAGTATTCTAACACTAATGCCTTGTTTTCCTTTTTGCAGGAAAAGGCCGGATGATGGAGATGCCTAAAGTGGAGGCGTATTGCAGCGAAGGAATAGGGCTATGTGGGAAGCAAAACGAGTGCGAGCAAAGGTGCCATGCGAGTCACGGTCCGGGCTCACAAGGATCGTGCGACTACACAATCAACCCTCCACTTTGCACTTGCTATTACGATTGTCCCGAACCGCCGCCTCCGCCAAAAGTGTGCAATGGGGGCGGGGGTCTGTGCACCATCACGTGTAAGGACAAGTGTTGCAGCGATCGATGTGCTACCAAGTTCAATCAAGGCCGAGGGTATTGCGACAATAGCGCTGGTCCTTGGCTGTGTCAATGCCAATACCCTTGCTAATTCTTTTCCGTTTATATTGATATAATTAATATTGTTAATGGTTCTTTGATGCTTGCATGATTCTAACGAGAAAGGATCAAAAGTTACATAGTGGATTTGTTTAGCAAATACTTTTTTCTGCTAAGGGAAATAATAAATGCCTCGATTGCTGAATAAATGTAACCATAGTATTGTAGATTTGATGCAGTACCCATGTAAGAAAAGACCGGTTAAGCACCTTTTAAAAAAGTGCTGTATGTTAGCAAAGGACATTGAATTATGTACCGGAAGATTAATATAGGACAACTCATGATTAGTGGCAGGTTGTACATTCAAGGCATATGATAAATTCTTACACAATGCACATACGATGAGAATTTCTCGAATAGGCTTCGTTGTCCCTAATTTTATATCGACTGATTCGAACAAAATTGCTGATTTGCTAATGAGGCGCAATGATACTTGAACTTGCTAATGGGTTTAATGAAGGTTTTGCTTATGATAAGTCACATTTTTTTTCAAAGTTATCTTAGCTAATAACTCAAAATACAATACTAACTATGATACGAAGTCATATAACGTTTAGGGTTAGCTGTGTTTCACCAAATTCTGGCCACGACCCTCAATCTGTGTGGGTGCGTGTGAATCGTTATTATACTGGTTGTCATAATAATGACGTGCATTATATAATACACAACCATAGTCATAGGTTGAAGATAAATTAGGAAAAAGTAACACGTGAGGCGTGCCTATAAAATTTCAACATTTGAAAGATGAGGCAAAATCATTCTATTGGAAGAAAGAAAGTGATAAAGATACACATTGTAATTAAATGGTTTACATATAAATAGAAAGTCAAAAATATTTCATGATTCGAGCTTTTTATTGGAAGGTTTATTTAAGATTCGAAGATTTCAATTTCACAATTGAAATATGTGAGAATTAATACAAAATTATAAATTTACACATTTAATTATGCACATAATAATTGTAAAATAAGCATTAAAGGATATTTGAAAAAGAAAAAAATAGTTGAGACCCATGAAAGTCTACGGCTCTTTTTGCTTTCTGTAATTATAATAAAGATGCCCTAAATAACGGTATCTTCTGTTTTTTTTTTTTTTTTTTTTTTTGTTTTTTATAAGATTGCCATGTGGATTATGTAAAAAGGAAAGCACCGATCGTGTCATGTAGGTTGGCCAACCAAACGTTTACCTTAGCAATATCTGTCCAAAATTAGCTAAAAGGTTAAAATTGACATTAGGTCAAAAGGTTTAGGACTAAATATATAAGATTAAAAGATTTAAAACTAAATTGATACGAGTGTCATAGATTTGGGACTTTTCCGACACTTTTCATTATCAACACCAAATTCCAACCCTCTTCCAACAAAAATCAAATGGCTAAAATATCTCGCTAAAACACATGTAATTCAAAATATTCCACGAGGGCGGCCATTTTAGTCCACTTTAGCTTTCTCTTCAACTCGGTATAGGTCAATTTATGCATTCCTTATCTAGTTGAAAGGAATATACCAAACTTCTTGTTGATTTATAACTAACAATTACAACAGAGCCTGCATTTCCGTAACCACTCTCTAGATTCTACTCCTCAGAACCTGCTTCCCCCACAACATCATCTTCAACAAGGGTTACAACTCAGAATCAAAGACGACATGAATAGACTTTGTAGGCATTTCAGTTCTTTCATTGATACCCTATATGATTTGTTAGGAGAGGAGTATCCAAGAAAAATACCTTATCTAACTGAGAGTCAAACTTTCCCCGGACATACGGACCTTAGGAGTGCCATAACTTGGCACGGAGGGACACTTAAGTGCCATAACTTACAAACGGTACACTTAAGTGCCAAAATCGGAGCAAAATGGATCACTTAAGTGCCAACGGCGAGAAAATCCAGCCAAATTGCCACGTGTCCATTTTCCGACGACTTCATTTGCTGACGGAGCATTTTTTTCAAAATAAAAAATCCACGTGTTAATTTTAATAAAAAAATTTGTCCATGTCAGATTTTTAAAAATTTAAAATCGATTTTATTTTTAAAAAAAAAAAGGAAGAAGGAGGAGGGGATGGTGAGGGCTGTGCAGCCCTCGCTATCGCCGCCGTCGCCGCCCCGGCGGGGTGAGGGCCAGTGACCCTCGCCGGATCTGGGGGAGGGCCGCGACCCTCACCCTAGATCTGGGCGAGGGCCTGCGGGCCCTCGCCGCAGTCCAGCCGGGGTCGTCGGCCACTAGCCGGGGCTCGGCGACCTCGGCCGACCCTCCCCACTGTCGCCGGCCCTTCCCGGCGAGGGTGGGGTGGCGAGGGTGGCGGCGGCGAGGGCTACACAGCCCTCGCCGATCCCCCTCCTCCTTCTTTTTTTTTTTTTTTTTGTTTTTTTAAATAAAATCGATTTTATAATAATATTTGTTATTATTTAATATTATTTAATTAATAAATTTTTATAAATCCACGTCAGCCAAAACAACGTCGTTTTGGCTGATTTTTCACCGATTTAGTGTTTCCGGTGAGCCACGTAGGCAAGAAAATTAATAAAAAAATGCCACGTAGGATTTCCGGCAAGGTTCTGACCACTTGGCACTTAAGTGATCCATTTTTTTTGAGAAGTGGCACTTAAGTGTACCGTTTGTAAGTTATGGCACTTAAGTGTCCCTCCGTGCCAAGTTGTGGCACTCCCGCTGTACTTATGCCCTTTCCACGTGATCACTAGCATTCTTAAGGATACATCAAGCGCAACCAAATAGTGAAGTAAGAAAGATTGGGATTTCTACCTTGTAGATCTCATAGGGAGTTTCGTGTAATATAGCTCTCAACTAAACACAGTTCAAATGTAGAATGAAGTGTTTATGGCCACGGTTTAAAGTGCTTGGGGATTTTACTTTCTAACATCAAAGTACGTGCATCTCTTTCAATGTCTTATCTTTGGATAATTATCAAACCAATTACAAGCTTATATTATGAATGTCAATTCAATTTTAAACTTTTCAATTTTATTAATGTATTTCTAAATCTTTATGTGATAATCCAATATAGTCTTCGAGCCAATTACTGTAAAAAATTACTAAAGCAGTGTCCGTTTGTTACCAAACATCCCATGTAGTACACTAATATGAACAACTTTACTCAAAATGACAATTTGCGTGGATTGGCACGTCATTGATTTCTAATGGCAATTGGCCGAAAAGAGTAAATTGGAATTTTACACGAAGGTTTAAAGTTGGTAAAATCATAAAACTTAGAATTGAATTAACATCCATATGATAAGTTTAGGACTGAATTGTGAACTTTTTACTTTTATTCTTTCTCTCAATGTTACCATCTTGTTGTAGCGCATGAGGACTGGAAAAATCTTGCTCAATGCCATACTCATCACAAAATTATTCGAAGTCATGATGATCATACTCACCTCCACGATCTCTTCTAACGCAAGAAATGCTAAGACCATTCTCATTTTTTACTTTCTTAGCAAGTGCACATGGCTCAAGCAAGGGTTTCGCGTGGCCAAATCTCACATCAAACGAAACCCCATTAAAACCTGTGATTCTCAAATTAATAAATCTGTCTAGCATATCAATTTACACTATATTCCAATTTGCAATGGCCTCCTCATGCAACGAAATCTAGGTGACTCTCATGATCTCATTGCAGTCAAGGACCTCAAATACTTGAAAGATAATTTGCTTTAAAAAGGGTCTCACGAGATTTGGTCACGTGAGACTTTTGCTAGGGTCATGTGACATTTGGCAAGGGCTTACTAGGATTGAGCAATGGTGGTTCTATGGACTATCACTAGGGGTGGTCACCGCCACTGATTCCCTTGCTCAAACTCGCTCCATCTCTCTCTCTTTTTCTTTTTGTTTTGCTTTTTAACCATCTCTATTCATTTTCTGTTTTTCTAGATGATTAAACATGTTATGTAAGCTGCCACGTCAACATGATTATTTAAGTTGATAATGATAAGACTCAATTGCACACTTAATACACAGATACCTTGGCAATTCGCTTCTTTTGAAATTTACATTGCAGTTCTGTTTTTTTCCTTTGAAATGCAAGCTTGAGGACTACAATATTTGCGGGTGTCTGAGTAAGAACTAGACTGTATGGCCATTGCCGGATTTCCCAATGACCAAACTCAGCCGATCAGTGTGTCTCTCTCCCCATCACTGTGCTTGCTGTTTCATCACTCTCCTCCATCTTCCAATGGGAATGGCGGCCATGGAAGTCCCACTTCACGGCGACCTCTACCTCCATGGGCATTGGTGTCACACCCCGATCCTCGAACACGTGACAACCCCTATTCTCTTTTGGTCAAATGAGTGCGATGTCCTAAGATGCGCCGCCGACTATTTATTTTATCTTTCAATTATGCACATGCGGAAATAAATATTTTAAACCTTGGTCAAACAATAACAATAGGGATAGTCGGAAAGACAAACAGTTCAAAAGTAGCCTCGTCGAAATTAACTCTAAGGAACAGTTACATGTACAACCCTATAGGTGGGTATTGTCCCAATGACAAACCAAAAAGATATAAAGGCAAAAAGAGTCAATCTACTTCATCCATTATCCTTAGGGGTCAAGGTTTGTTAGTCCAAAAAGCCTGCAACCAAGCACGTCTATCAAGGCTTGAAAATAGTTAAATCACAATCAGTGAGATAAAATCTCACTAGGTTAAAGCACTAAACCTCGGCTAGGGGACTAAATTGCCTTGGAGGTACCTAACAAGCACATTTCTTAGAATAGCAACTAGTAATTAAATCGATTCACAAGCACCCTTTAACAACCGGTAGCTAAATAGTTTCATAGGAAAAAATTATTATAGCAATCAACATTTAGGTCGATTTATAGACTGTTGAGAAAACTCCTAGTTTTGATGCTTACAAAACATTCTATGAATGATATTTATTTCAATCTCTTTAAGGAAAAGAACTCAGAAAGACATAGGCTTTAAAGTCTCGCTTGTAGCGAAGACAAAGCAAGAGATGTCTTAGAGTCTGACCGTACCAGACGGAAAGACTCGTCCAGACTGAGATTTAAGTCTGACCGTACCAGACTGAGATTTAAGTCTGACCGTTCCAGACTGAGATTTTAAGTCTGAATGAACCAGACTGAAAATCTAGGCAGACTCTGGACTTAAGACCGTCAGACTTAAGATGAACTTATACGATAAGATCACCAACGGTACAGTATTTCACTTACCTTATTTATGTTGATTCTGTTATACTAATCGATTGACAGGATCAATTAGTGGGCAACTTTCAAACGAAGAATAGAGCACTTATGGAAGCCCGGATTCTCGTTTGTATGGGCGAACGAGAATCTAAGGGGATCCGATCTACCCTCAACGGTCAAAAAGACTTGCCTTATAAAGTCTGTCCAAGAAAGGGAAGACAAAAACTCTCAAGGAAAGAGCCAACGGTCGAGTGTGGCTTGGAGAGTATTTAAGGATAGGTTGAGACTTAGGGGAGGATAGATGAACATTATTCCAAAGTTGTTTTCGTTCTTCAATTGTTGTTCACGGTGCGCATTTGAGTGATCTCGGTGTATTACCAAAAGAGAGTGACTTAGTGAGACAAGATCATCACCGAGTACAAACACTCGAGGCGTGTAATCACCGTTGATCATATAGTGAAATACAGCCGATTGGCTGGTCGCCCGGAGAGTGGACGTAGGCTTGTCTAAAAGCCGAACCACTATAAACAGTGTTTGCAATCTTCTCTCACTCTCTCTACTTGGTTTCAATTCGTTGATTGCAAAAGTTGCATATATTAGCGTGGTTAATCTCTCTACACCTATTCACCCCCCCTCTAGGTGTTTATACTAGTTATAACAATTGGTATCAGAGCCTCGTGCTCGAGATCTTGAAGTGTTTATTACTTCGAGTTAAAGATCCTCTATGGCTAGTATTCTTGCACCAGGTTTGATTGAGGGCGAGCAACACTCGTCCTCCCTACTTCGACGGCAAAGATTACAATATTTGGAAGAATAAAATGAAGGCCTTTCTCGGATCGAAAGATCCACTCGAATGGGATGTGGTTGAAAGGGGAATTGATCCCACCGACAAAACCGAAAAAACATCAAAGAGAAACGATGGGAAAGAAACAGAAACTTCAGCCACCATCTCTCCGAAGAAATGACGAAGAGACAAACTCTCGATGCTAAAGCTATCTACTCTCGTATTGTGCTTTATCACCTAATGAATATAATCGAATATCTTCGTGTGATACTGCTAAGGAAGTTTGGGATAGACTACATGTGACATACGAAGGAACTGATCGTGTCAAGGAAACCAAAGTAAATATATTACTTGGTCAGTATGAATCTTTTAAGATGAAACTTGGGGAGAATCCATCGGAGATATGTTCGATCGTTTTACGAAATTGTAAACGGTTTGGCATATCAAGGACAACCTCGTTCTCGGACCAATGAAGGTCAACAAACTTCTGAGAGGACTGTCAAAGGATTGGAACAATGTGAAGACATCTATCAGAGAAACTCTGCGAATTTCACCATTGACCGTCGATGAGCTCGTTGGTACTCTGCAGTCCTATGAAGCAGAACAAATGAACGAGGAAGTGGAATCCAGAGGTAAAAAATCCATTGCTCTTAAGTCTAACATTGATTCTGATGTTACAGATTCTGAGGAAGAACTGGATGACGAAGAACTTGCACCGCCTGATCGAAAAGTGAGGAAATTAAACAAGAAAGGCAGGAAGTTCAACAACGTAAAACAAAAGCAGATAACTGACAACGCAGTAACCGATGACGAGGAAGATTATGCCAAAGATGTCATTTGTTTTGAATGTAAGAAAAAGGGTCATATTAAAAGAATTGTCCCAAGCTCAAAAAGAACAAAGGGAAATTCGAGAAATACAAAAAGGCCCCGAAAGCTGAAACATGGAGTGACACGAAGTTGAGGAGGACGGTGAAGACGAATATGGCAACATCTCGTCTTATGGCTCATTCGGACTCGGACTCGAGACAGGACTCGGGATCGAACTTATTCGAGACAGAGAAATCGAGGTAAATCAGTCCGATATTCCAATAGAAATCTCAGATTACATAAATGAGCTTTGTTTAAATTTAAAAACTACCTTGAAAAAGATCTCCAGTTTAAAAGTGAAAATCGTAAGTTGAGTCATCGAATTGTTCATTAAAAGAAAGATTTGATGATCTCAAAAAGGAATTTTTAACTGGAGGAAAGTCGTGATTCTGTTTTAAATGAAAGTGAGACTCTCAAAAAGGAACTTTTAGAAATAAAGAAAGATCAAAGTTCTTTACAAAATGAGAATCTGTTTCTTAGAAAGGAAATTTCGAGTATTAATGCAAAGTTTTCTGTAGGGACGAAAAATCTGCAGCATATTCTTTCTATCCAAATTCCTTATTATGATAAGTCGGGACTTGGGTTTTGCAAGGAAAGTAAATCGTTAATTGATTTTCCTAAAGTTAAGGAAAGAATTAAACGAGAGACCTCCTCGACAAAGGCTTACAAGAATCATTTTAAAAAGAATTTTGTTAAACCCGTTGGTCAAGCAAATCTAAAGTGTTCTAATGTGGAGAAAGAGAACATTTCGAGAATAAATGTCCTAAAGTCGGGAGACTGTTCAAAAGAAATGGATAGAAAAAGCTTATACTACTAACTTCAATGGACCCAAGAAAATTTGGGTACCAAAGAAAAAATGAGTCTCGTGTTAACATTGCGAGGTAAGCTTTCGGAGTAAGAAGAAATGGTACTTGGACAGTGGATGTTCAAGACATATGACAGGAGACTCAAAAATGTTCGTTGGATTCGAAAGAATCAAGGGAGGAACAGTTTCGTTTGGAGGAAACACCAAAGGAAACATTATAGGACTGGGAACTGTCAAGATCGGTAGCTTAATCATCAACAACGTTTCTCTAGTCAAAGGATTAAACTACAATCTTCTGAGCATCGGCCAGTTATGTGATGCCGGTTTCAGAATAAACTTCAAAGAGAATCTATGTTCGGAACAAGCAATGATTCTTCACAGACTTTTTACCGGACGAAGGCATGGGAATATTTATCTTCCGGACATAAATGAAGACACCGCAAAATGTCTATTATCGTTCAAGATGAAGCAGATATGTGGCACCGCAAACTTGGCCATGTCAGCATGAAACAAATTTCCAAGCTTGCCAGCAAAAAGCTCGTTCATGGCTTGCATTCACTAAGTTACAAGAACACAGAGCTTTGCTCTGCATGTACACTGGGAAAACAGGTAAGAAGCTCATTCAAATCTATAAAACAGATTACTACTAATCGTGTGTTACAGCTTCTTTACATGGATTTATTTGGACCAACCAGAACCCAGAGCATTGGAGGTAAGAAGTACTATCTTGTGATAGTAGATGATTACTCTCGATTTACATGGGTATATTTTTTAGCAAATAAAGGAGATACCTTTTCATATTTCTCAACATTTGCAAAGAAGGTCCAAAATGAAAAAGGATACTCCATTTCAAGTATCAAAACAGATCATGGGGGAGAATTTGAGAATCAAGACTTTGCAAATTTTTGTGACAAATATGGTATACAGCATACTTTTCATCTCCCTACACTCCAGAACAAAATGGAGTGGTGGAAAGAAAAAATAGATCTTTGCAGGAAATGGCTAGAACATTGCTTATAGAAAGCAAGGTAGCAACTCGGTTTTGGGCAGAAGCAGTTTCTACTTCTTGTCATATTATTAACAGTAGTATTTCTTAGACCAATTCTTGAGAAAAACCCCTATGAGATTTTCAAGAAAAGAAAACCTATTGTTTCCTACTTTCGAATCTTTGGTTGTCTATGTTATATCCTTAAAAATGTTAATCATCAACCTAGTAAGTTTGAAGAAAGGTCGATGAAGGTATTTTTCTGGGCTATTCAAACTCTAGTAAAGCATTTAGAGTGTTCAACAAGAACACTCGATAAAGTGGAAGAATCCATGAACGTAAAGTTTCGGAGAAAGAAGTTTCAAAACAAAGCAAGTACAACTATTGAAGAATCGAGATGATGCTCGAAAGATCTGGTCTCAACAAAGAAGCGAATCTTCCCAGAAATGGTCAAAGGAGCAACTCATGAAGAACAAGTAATTCAGCGTGATATTCCCGCATCGCGAAGATTCCAATAATGATGAAGTTCCAAGCCGAAACCGGAAGCACAAGTCTAGTCATCCTAAGGAACTGGTGATTGGAAACATCAACGAAGGGATTCAAACCAGATCGAGAAACAAAAAGGACACAGGTAACATTGCATTGATTTCTGAAATTGAACCAAAAGGAATTAATGAAGCTCTGCAAAATGAAAGCTGGATAGAGGCAATGCAAGAAGAGCTTCAACAGTTCAAAAGAAATGATGTATGGGAATTGGTGCCCAAACCCAAAGGAAGAACTATCATTGGTACCAAATGGGTATTCAGAAACAAAGTCAATGAACTTGGAAAAGTCACCAGAAACAAGGCAAGGCTCGTGGCAAAAGGTTATTCACAATCTGAAGGAATAGACTATGATGAAACCTATGCTCCAGTTGCAAGACTAGAAGCAATCAGACTACTACTTGCCTATGCGTGCTATCAAAACTTCAAGCTATATCAAATGGATGTGAAAAGTGCTTTTCTAAATGGGTTTATCAAAGAAGAAGTCTTTGTAGAGCAGCCTCCGGCTTCGAAGAACCAAGAAAGCCGACCATGTATACAGATTAAAGAAAGCACTTTATGGTCTGAAACAGGCACCTCGAGCTTGGTATGAACGATTGAGCAAGTTTCTACTAGACAATAAATTCAAGAAAGGTATGGTAGATACAACCTTGTTCATTAAGAAGGAAGGTAAAGATATACTATTGGTACAAATTTATGTAGATGATATTATCTTTGGTTCATCTAATGAGCACTTGTGCAAGAACTTCTCAAAGTCTATGCGGGAAGAATTTGAAATGAGCATGATGGGAGAGCGACATTCTTTCTAGGACTTCAGGTCAATCAAACCAAACGCGGAACCTTTGTTAATCAAGAAAAGTATGCCAAAGACTTGATTAAAAAGTTTGGAATGGA
Organism: Corymbia calophylla; assembly: GCA_014182845.1. Taxonomy (NCBI): domain Eukaryota; kingdom Viridiplantae; phylum Streptophyta; class Magnoliopsida; order Myrtales; family Myrtaceae; genus Corymbia; species Corymbia calophylla. The sequence goes on from CM024695.1 coordinate 20,624,180, forward strand.
GAACCGCAAAAGGACCGAGACTCCAATGGCAACCTCCATCAAACTAGATCAAGATGAAACGGGAAAGAAGGTTGATCAGAAGAATTATAGAAGCATGATTGGTTCTCTTCTCTATCTTACTGCATCTAGACCGGATATTCTATATAGTGTTTGTCTTTGTGCAAGATTTCAAGTAGATCCTAAAGAATCACATCTTTTCGCGTTAAACGTATAATTAAGTATATAGCCACTTATCCAAACTTGGGGTTATGGTATCCAAAAGAAACAGATTTTACACTTCTTGGCTACTCAGATGTAGATTTAGCAGGATGCAAAATAGACAGAAAGAGTACTTCAGGTACATGCCAACTTCTGGGAAAAATGCTAGTCTCATGGTTTTCCAAAAGCGAGAATCGTGGCTCTTTCAACAGCGAAGCGAATATATTGCGCTTGGAAGTTGCTGTTCACAAATTCGTGGATGAGACAAAGAACTAAGAGACTATGGAAAGGAGGAATCCCGTACGAAATAAGATGTGATAATACGAGCGCAATAAATCTTACCAAGAATCCGATTCTACACTCCGGGCGAAGCACATTGAGATCAAACATCATTTTATTAGAGACCATGTGCAAAATGGAGATATATATGTGGAATTCATTGATTCTAAGAATCAATTGCGATATCTTCACAAAGCCGCCGGACAAAGGTACATTGATTCAATATGTGGGAGATTAAATATTATTAACCCGTTTTTATAAATTCTATGAGAACAGGACAAAGTCTCGATGGAAGAAATCGCTCGGGATAGACTAATCTTCGAAGAAGATTGAAGAAGGAAATAGTGGTATTTTAGGATGGTATGTTATTTCCTTATTTAAATCTGGTAAAACTTTAGTAAGTTTTTGATCGATTGATTGATTTGCATATTTTTGGCACATGTCTATGATGATTGAATATTCTTGTTAAGTTTAGAATAACTGCCATTTTAATCTGTTTTGGATTGCGACTGTTCATTTGTTCTCTCAACGAGGGTATAAAAACGTCTAAAAGTCGGGTCTTTTCCTCACAACTCTTGTAACGTTTTGTCTACAAACCCTAACACAGAAAAACGCTTTCTAAATCAATCTTCTCCAAAACCTACATTCTTCGAACATGGCTTCGAGATCCTCCGTATCCAGATCAAGATCTCCATCTCCAAGAAGAAGATCAAACAGGATTGCTGGGAGAGGAGGAAGAAGAGTCGACAGAGAGGCGGACACATTTCGACCTCACACGACTTCCGAAGATACTCAAGGACAATCTCCAAGAGTTTCTTCTCAAAATGACCCGAGAGGAATCTCCAAAAACTCTCCGCCCACAATCTGAAGAAACGAATGTCTCACGAAGAGGTACGCCCGGTTTAACTCTACCGATACCCACCGATAATCCACATGCGATGCGAGGACATACGAAAAAATGGTTCAAAGAAAGGTTAGGGATGATGTCAAATTATTCTTTTTGAGAGAAAAGGGTATGCGAATGAACTCCGTCTCATTCAAGCAAGATGACCACAGAATCACCATCTACTCGTACGAACGAGTAAGTGATAAAGGAGAAGCAGAGATAATGTGAAGGAAGATGATGAGAACATATACAGAAATTTCGAAGTGAGAATGGGAATAGGCGTAGCCCGAAACACAACCGGGAAATTATTTCGTTCCAAAGAGCATAAGACTTTCTTCAACAGATCGATGGATCGAGGAATCATGAATCACGAATTGTGGATTTTGATTATTTGGATGCTTGCTGAAGTAAAACGAGAGAATGCTTTGAAAAATTTGAGATGAACCAATTTTGCACCGACTCGCTGCCGTTTATCCCGAATTAACAGCATATTTTTACTCGAACTTGACATTTCTATCTCCAGACAGAATGCAATTCAGTGTGAATGACAGGTTCTATGATGTTAGTTCAGACACTATGGCTGACATTATTAAAGTTGAAAGAGGAGCATTCAGGCCAATAGACGTCTCCTATGATACAGTATGTAAGTTTCTTACAAAGTCTGTAAGGGCCACTATAACTTATCCTCTTCTAACTTCGCAAGAACTATTTTGCATAAGATCATTATCACCGCATTCGTCCAAAAGCCTCATCAAAGACTCGATGTATCTAAATTTGAGGCCAAACCGATGTGGGCTATTGAAAGGAGAATCTTGTTCTCACCGCCTCACACAATAATATTGCATATGTATCGGACAAGTGTCAAAGGATAAAGGACAGCTACCCTATGGAGCTTTAGTGACAAGGATCTTTGAACACCTACGAGATAGACATACCGAGGAGATTCGGTACTAAAACTCTTCCCACAATGGCCATTGACATGAAAATGATCAACAAGATGAGGCGAAGGATGTTGCGAGACATGGAGAAGAAAAGAAAAGAATTGGCTAAAGCAGAGAGAAAGCAAAACGAAAAGGTAAAGAATCGCCCGCGCCGAGCCAAGTTCTAAAAGGAAAAGACAACTCCTTGGTAGATGAAGAAGATGAAGAAGAAAGTATCTCCGCAATTCGGCAAATATGCGTCAAACTTCTCGAGAGAATGTCGAACCGAAACGAAACACATGCGAAAACATTCTCGGCACGAGAACATGAGAAGAATGATGAATCGAGGAAGATCCGAGGAAGAAGATCCGGAAGAAGAAGAAAGCGAATCGAGAGGAAGAAGCGAAGAAGAGGAAGAAGGAGATCGGGATAGGGAACAAGAAGGGGAACAAGGTCGAATGAAGCATCAAATCGGGGGAGCATCCTGCGATAATATTAACATTCAAGTAATGCAGCTTTCATGCGGGAATGCGATTATCGAAAGTCATAGCACTGCTAACAGAGATCAGAAATCAGCAAGTAGCAATGGAAACCTCCTTCAATAACAGACTGGAGACTCTCGAGAAAACAGTTAATCAATGCATTGACAGGATTGAGAAGTCTGCATCGGATATGGAGGATTTCACCCTTGTTCGAACCCCAAACAAGAAAACTTCTTAAAAACATCTTCTGTTTTAGAAACTGGTTTGTTTTTGAACTGACTAACTCTTTTTGAGGTTGACAAAAAGGGGAGAGTAGATATGGCTATCTCGAGATATGGTTAATTCGATTAAATCTAACAATTCTGAGCTTTTGCATCTTGTGCATGACATAATTGGCTTTATTAATGCATGAAAGTTCGATTGTCTATACCGATATTTTATTATATGCTGATTAAACTGAATTATGTTGAGCTGTGATATGAAGATATGTTCTTTGCTTGGATTGTCTATACGGGGTTGATATGAGCCAGTCTTATGAGTTGAACGAGAATAGTTGGAAGCGGAGTTCTATCTAACCATATTTTGCGGGACATTAAGCCATATGTATGAAATGTTTTGTCACCATCAAAAAGGGGGAGATTGTTGAGAAAACTCCTAGTTTTGATGCTTACAAAACATTCTATGAATGATATTTATTTCAATCTCTTTAAGGAAAAGAACTCGAAAGACATAGGCTTTAAAGTCGCTTGTAGCGAGAAGACAAAGCAAGAGATGTCTTAGAGTCTGACCGTACCAGACGGAAAGACTCGTCCAGACTGAGATTTAAGTCTGACCGTACCAGACTGAGATTTAAGTCTGACCGTTCCAGACTGAGATTTTAAGTCTGAATGAACCAGACTGAAAATCTAGGCAGACTCTGGACTTAAGACCGTCGACTTAAGATGAACTTATACGATAAGATCACCAACGGTACAAAGTATTTCACTTACCTTATTTATGTTGATTCTGTTATACTAATCGATTGACGGGATCAATTAGTGGGCAACTTCCAAACGAAGAATAGAGCACTTATGGAAGCCCGCATTCTGTTTGTATGGGCGAACGAGAATCTAAGGGGATCCGATCTACCCTCAACGGTCAAAAAGACTTGCCTTATAAAGTCTGTCCAAGAAAGGGAAGACAAAAACTCTCAAGGAAAGAGCCAACGGTCGAGTGTGGCTTGGAGAGTATTTAAGGATAGGTTGAGACTTAGGGGAGGATAGATGAACATTATTCCAAAGCTGTTTTCGTTCTTCAATTGTTGTTCACGGTGCGCATTTGAGTGATCTCGGTGTATTACCAAAAGAGAGTGACTTAGTGAGACAAGATCATCACCGAGTACAAACACTCGAGACGTGTAATCACCGTTGATCATATAGTGAAATACAGCCGATTGGCTGGTCGCCGGAGAGTGGACGTAGGCTTGTCTAAAAGCCGAACCACTATAAACAGTGTTTGCAATCTTCTCTCACTCTCTCTACTTGGTTTCAATTCGTTGATTGCAAAAGTTGCATATATTAGCGTGGTTAATCTCTCTACACCTATTCACCCCCCCTCTAGGTGTTTATACTAGTTATAACATAGACAACCCTACCTTGCAGCTGTACATTCTCTACATGATACTAGTCACACGTGCAATATATAATACAGACAAATTATCGCATAATCAGAACACCACACATATAATATCTTATGTATATAACAATCAGGCATGTTCCAATTATGCACCTCCCCGTGTAAGCACACATTAGGGCTCTTACATTTTCCTTGCGTAAACACGCATCAGGGCCCATCCACCTCTTTCTCTCTGCATAAGTATGCCTAAGGGCTCTACCTTTTCTCTGCGCAAATGTGCATCATGGCACAATTTCCCCTCCTTGCATAAACACGCCTCAGGACTCTACCTTTCTCTCATGTAAATATGCATCAAGGCATGCCCTCCACTCCATGTCTGTACGCCTCAGGGCTTAATTATACACCTCTTCGCGTAAACACGCATCAAGTCTTAACTCTTTTCTCCGCGTAACCACATATCAAGGCATAATCACTTCAACCTCCCCGCGTAAATATGCCTCAGGGCTTTGCTTTTTCCTTGCGCAAATGCACATCAGGGCGCAATATCCTCTCCTCACGTAAACATGCCTTACGGATCTACCTCTTCCCTGCGTAAATACACATCAGGGCACGCTCTCCACCCAATGTCCGTACGCCTCGGGGCTTAAGTGGTCGTGCGAGCACTCAATTACATAAATTCACATAATTCTTAAGAAATTTGCACCACAATCCACGTGGGACATGCATAAAATTTAACACATAGTGCAATCAATGTTCCACATAATATCCATCAATTATCATATTGCAATAATTCGACAATTAATGTGACGTCCTGGGATTTCCCGAACTATTTTTGGGCTTTAATTATGAATGTTTCGTCAATTCGCTATTAGCTTAGTCTCGCTCTGGATTGATTACTCACGAGATACTAATCGAAGGGGAAAGGCTACTAGGGACTCGCGCACATGCGTGAGTCCTAAAAGTTGCCCGTTAGTTTGAAACCCACTAAAGTTGTGATTGATCGAATCGGCCGTGATTTTTTATCCAAATTCGGATATTGGACTTTTTGGACGTCGAGATTAATTATTGAACCTTGGCCTCATTATTTTTCGAAGTTTTTCGAGTACTCGGAAGCGTCGGACGCAGGACCACCGAGCCGAATTTCGGACTTGAGACCCCACCATTTTTCCTTCTCTCTTTCCTCTCCCCCTCTCCCCAACATGCGTGCCTCTCTCTCTCTCCCCTTTCTCTCTCCTCTCTCCCTCTCCTTCCTCCCGTTCTACCGCCTGACCATTTCTCTCTCACGTCCCCTCTTCTTTCCCCTTTACTTTCTCTGCAACCTGCCCCTTCTCTGCTGTCCTTTTTCCCCTTCTCTCTTCATTTGACTTTTCAAACTCCTCTTTTTCTCTCTCTCTCTCTCTGCTGGAAAATCGTAGCGTGCAGCTGCTCCCTTCTTCCCCTTCGCTTCTTCTTCTTCGTTGGCGTCTCTCATTGGCTAGAAACGGAACTGCTGCCGTTGTCTTTTTCTGCATCGTTGCCTCACCACCGCAGCTCTGCAACCAACCTTGCTCGCCGCCGAGCCACCGCCCGCTAGTCTCGACCGAATTGCCCAGCCCCTGCTCTCCTCTCCTCCTCCTCCTCCGTTCACCGCTGCGACAATTGGGTCGCCTGCTGGCCCCTGCGCCGTCGGGGGACCGCCGTCCATCGAACCCCAATAGTCACGGATGTCTACTTCTTCTCCTCTTCTTTCTGTCTTGGTCGGAGCCGACTGCCATCGTCCTAGCTACCGCTGTTGTTCCCGACCACCCGAGCTGTCGTGGTGGGCCAATCGTCCACTGTCCAATTGCCAGCCGCTGTCCTTCCCTCTCTTTCTCTCTCTATCTCGGTTCTGGTGCAGTCAAACTAGCGACCGTCGCTGCTATCCCAGCCTCCGACCACCGCCCTGACCACCGTTCCCCGTCCCCCAGTTGACCAGAGAGCCACCCCCAGCCGGACCCGAGCTGCTGGACGCCTCCTCCTCCCTCGGTTTCCCCTTGGCTGAGCGGAAAGCAAGTCTCTAGCCAAGATCCGGCTGCCGCGTCGTTCGTCTTGACACCTCGGAGGTGCTTGTACGACTGCCTCATCGCCCTCATCGCAACCGTGCCTTCAGCGTCGTTGAACAGTGAGTTTCGGCTCTAAACCCTCGTTTAGTGTATTAATCGCGTTTAGGGTTAGTTTAGTTGAGTTAATCGAGATTAGGAGGCTAATTATGATTATTTTGGCTAATCGGGATTAGTGGGGGTTAATTAGAGACTAATGGTAATTTTAGTTAATTATGGGTTTATATTATTATTTATATTTATTTATTCCGAAATTAATAAAATATTGTTTTATAATAAATGATATTGCTGATAATTATTGTTTTTAATAATTATTATTTAGGATAATTTCCTGTATTTGAATTAATTACTTTCCAATAAGTAATTGTGGTAAATGGTGATTTACGGGAATTATCGGTCATCGTATTATTGCGGGACGATTATTGTCTGAGGCAACAATTGACTGATTAGTTGATTGCTTGTTTATACCTTATTGATTGAAGTACGTATAGTCCGAGAATTATGTGGTATTTCCTTACGAAATTGGCTGATTATCAGATTATCGCAATGTGGCGGTTCATGGATAATATGTGGAATATTTACTGTTTTGTATGTGGATCTCGTTCATGTCTTGTGTGGATTATGATGTGTGTGTATGAGTCCACTTGTTCCTTAAGGTGTGGGTGATGTGGGGTGGAGGGCAGCCCTAATTCGTGTTTACGTGGGGAAAAGGTTAGAGCCCTGATGCGTTGTGACGTCCTGAATTTTCCGACCCATGACGGATTTTATGAGTGCGTAGTCATCAATGCACTGCTAGTTGGTCTTGCTCTGAATTGATTACTCACGAGCTACTAACTGAAGGGGAGAGGCTACTAAAGACTTCACGGACCCGCGATTCTTGAAAAAGCCACCCGTTAGTCTGAGACACGCTGGAGTTGCGATTGATTGACTTGGCCACGATTTCTATCCAAATTCAGATATCAGACTTTTCGGACATTGGGATTAATTATTGGACTTTGGCCTCTTTATTTTCCAAAATTTTTGGGTTCTCGGAAACGTAGGACGTAAGACCACCGAGCCAAATTTCGGACCCGAGACCTTGCTGTTTATCATTCTCTCTTTTCTCTCTCTCCCACGTGCGTCTCTCTCTCTCTCTCCCCCCCCCCTTTTTCCTCTTTTCTTGCTATTGCCGCTACTCCCTTTCTCCCTCACGTCCCCTCCATTCTACTTTTTCCTCCTCTACCGCCTGCACCCTTGCCCCACCTGCTGTCTTTTCCCCATTTCTCTCTTATTTTGACTTTTCAAAAATTTTCTTCTCTCTCTCTCTGTTGGAAAAATCGCATCTCGCTGCTCTTCTCCCCCTTTTTCTTCGGTTCTGCTTCTACTTCTTCTCTCCCCTTTCATTGGTGGAGCTGCTAATGTTCCGCCACCAATGTTGCCACCACTGCTCCGCCGCTAGGTCATCAGCGAGTCGTTGTCTGCCGGTCTCGAGCCAACCCGGCCTCGTCCAGCTCCCGTTCACCTCTCCTCCCTCCTCTATTTTTCCTCTAGTTTCCCGGTTTTCGCACCGTCGTTGCTTGCTGGTTGCCCCCTACTCTCCTTGCCATCCAGTCACGTCAGCCGGCACCGGAGGGCGTCGCTTGACCACCCGTTCTTGTCCGAGCCAGCCACCGTCCTTCCCTCTCATCTCTCTCTTGCTCGGTTCTGGTTTTTAGCCGAACCAGCTGTTGTTGCTGCCGTCTCGGCCTTCGGCCATTGCCCTGGACCATCGTCCATCGCCCCCAGCCAACTGGAGAGCTGCCCCCAGCCGACCCCGAGCTACCGGCCGCCTTCTCCTCCCTTGGTTTTCCTCTTGGCCGCCTGGACGGCGGGCCTCCAGCCAAGATCCAGCCGTCGTGTCATCCATCCCGACACCCCGGAGGCACCCGTGCAACCGCCTCGTCGTCCCGGTCGCAACCGCACATTCGCCATCGTTAAATGGTAAATTTCGACTCTAAACCCTTGTTTAGCATGTTAATCTCGTTTAGGGTTAGTTTAGTTAGGACTAATCAGAATTAGGTGGTTAGTGATGGTTGTTTTGGTTAATTGAGGTTAGTGGTGGTTAATTAGAGCCTAATGGTGATTTATGCTAATTATGTGTTTATTTTATTATTTATATTGATTTATTCCGAAATTAATATAATATTGTTTTTTTATTATTTTGAAAATAATAAACTGCATTGTTGGTAATTGTTGTGCTTAGTGATGGTTGATTAGGATAATTCCCCGGGTTTGGATTAATTACTTTTCGATAAGTAATTGTGGTAATTAGTGATTTATGAGAATTATCAGTCGTCGCATTATTGTGAGATGAATATTGTCTGAGGCAATAATTGATTGATTTGTTGATTGCTTATTTATGCATTATTGATTGAAGCACGTTTATTCCGAGAATTACGTGATATTTCCTTATAAAATTGGTTGATTATTGGATTATCGCAATGTGGCGATTCATGGATAATATGTGGAATACTTACTGCTTCGTATGTGGATCTCATGCGTGTCTTATGCAGATTATGATGTGTGCTTATGAGTCCACTTGAGCCCTGAGGTGTGTTTACACGGGGAGGCAGAGGAGATCGTGCCCTGAGGCGTGTTTACGTGGAGAAAAGGTAGAGCCCTAAGGTGTGTTTACACGGGGTGGCAGAGGAGATCGTGCCTTGAGGTGTGTTTACGCGGGGAAAAGATAGAGCTCTAAGGTGTGTTTACACGGGGAGGTAGAGGAGATCGTGCCCTAAGGCGTGTTTATGTAGGGAAAAGATAGAGCCTTGAGGTGTGCTTACACGGGGAGGCAGAGGAGATCATGCCTTGATGCGTGTTTACACGGGGAGGTGCATAATTGGAACATGCTTGACTGTTGGGTGCATGAGATGCATGTGTTGTATTCTGATTATGGGGTAGCCTGTATACGCGTGTTTTGTACCGTGCATGGTATGTGAAACGATTGGATTGTCGGTTGCTCCCATGAGGAATGTGCCTGACAAGTACAAAATGCCCAGTTATATTTGGTAGTCCGCCAACCTTTGGGTTGTGTCGTGGCCCGAAGGGTCGTAATAATTAGAACATGCTTAACTGCTATATGCATGGAATACATCTGTTGTGTTATGAATATTCGATTATATGTTTGCCATATATTTGGCACGTGTGGTTATTATCGTGCAGGGTAGGTGCAGCCGCGAGGTAAGGTTGTTTGTGATTGGATGGTTAATTATTGCGTGTCATTATGAGAGCCATGCCTGTTAGGTACCTCTGAGGTGAATTGGTGCCCTAGCCGAAACTTAGCGCCCGAACTTATTGAGATTTTATCTCATTGGTTATTGTATAACCATTTTCAGGTCCATTGGATGAAGAATCGACATGTGTTGTGATTCATGGCTTTGGCTGAAAGAAGTAGATTAACCCTGACCTTGTTGGTGTCATTGGCTCGATAGGGAGATGCCATTGGTAAGGGCTTGTACTTGTAAACTTTCTAGGGTTAATCATTAGATAAATAAAGCTGCAATATTGATAGTGTTTTTTGATTGACTTTCTTGGGTCTCCCGATTATTATGTGGTATGGGGATTATTTATTACTTTCGCATGTGTTTAACGGAAGGATAAAAATAATGGTCGGCGACGCGTCCTGAGACCTCGCATGCAAATGACCGTAAGTGGAAAAAGGGGATCGTCGCATGCTCGAGGGTCGGGGCGTGACATGCGCAGTACGCGGGGAAAATGATAGAGTCCTGATGTGCGGTACGCGTGGAGGTAGAGGCGATTGTACCCCTATGCGTGTGATGCGGGGAAAAAGAGAGAGCCTTGAAGCGTGTTGACGCGGGGAGACGCATAATTGAAATACACATGTGCATGGAATGTTATATGTGTGGTGTTTTAATTATGTGATTATTTGTTTGCCTAGGTGTGGCCGTGTAACTAATATTGTTTGCCTGGGTATGGGCGTGTAACTAATATTATGCATGTGTATCGTGAGGTAAGGCTGTTGGTGATTGGATTGTTTAACTATTGGTTGTTAGTATTACGAGGAACATGCCAATTAGGTACCCCTGAGGTGGATTGGTTCCTATCCGAGACTTAACTCCCGAACTTACTAAGATTTTATTTCATTGGTTATTATTTAACCATTTTTAGGTCCTTGAGAGATGTGCTTGGCTGTGGATTTTGGATTGAATAGACCTCGAACCCTAAGGATAAGGGAGGAAGTAGATCAACCCTTTTTGCCCTATATATTTTGTTGGTTATGGGAATAGTGCCTAAGAATAGGGTTGTACGAGTATCCATCCTTAAGGATTAAAGGAGGTCTTTTTGATTTGTCTCTGTTTTTACTATCCCTATTGATAATGTTTGATTGGGGTTTATTAATTGCTTTCGAATGCGCATAATTATATGATAAAAATAATGGTCGACGACGCGTCCTAAGACGTCGCGCTCTTCGACCACGAGCGAGTAAGGGGATCACTGCGTTCTTGAGGGTCGGGGGCGTGACAATTAATCATTCCCGTAAATCAAATTTCACCACAATTAACTATTATGCAAACAATTAATTTACGCATGGGAAATTATCCTAATTAATTATTATCAAAATAATTAATTATCACTAAAATAATTAATCGCAATTAATTATCACCAATAATTATTTAATATTATTAAAAATAATAAAATAATATTCAATTATTTTTGGAATAATTAAATATAATTAATTAATTTAAATCAAGTTAATCATATAATTAATATAAATTATGATTAAACTATAATTAACTACTACTAATGAAGATTAACCAAATAAATTTTCATTTACTTAAATTAACCATAACTATAACTAATCACTTAATCCTGATTAGTCATAAATTAAACTAACCCTAATCGAGATTAATATGTTAATTAAGGGATTAGCACCATAACCCACCGTTTAGTGATGGTGATGGTGTGGTTATGACGGCGGCTGTGACGTCCTGGATTTCGACCCACTTCGGCACGTGTGGAATGAGTATTTCATCAATGCACTGTTGGTTACGTTTACTCTGAGTTGGCCCCTCACGAGTTAAGCGCTGCTCGGAAAGGCGATTAAGGACGGATGAGCGTGCGACTAGTGAATTCAATCGGGGGGGACCACCACTCGACCATAAGGATCAAGTGAGGACAATGCCACGCTGTTGCAGGTCAATTAGCGAACAGAAGTATCGATTTGGCGGGGTACGAGGTTAGATCGCGGGTGATTCCGCACGACTTCGATAATAACGACGAACGATGCTAAATTCCTATTGACCCCGCATTCAGGGTGAGCAATTGATCCCTCGCGATTACATGACAATCGAGGATCGTCCTGATCTGAATATACACGATCGCGGATTGAAAAGCTATCAACCGCGGGTCAAACGCATGGAACCCCCTAAATGCTGCCCGAAAGTCAAGTCGTGCCAAAGTCGCGATTTGTTGAGATTAATCACGAGATTCAGTCCGATTTCGGGTACCGAACTCTCAAGGACGTCGGGACAAAAATATTGGACAACGCCTCGTTAATTCCCAAATTTTCCAATAAGTCCGGAAATGGCCCGAGTTGGATTAACGGGCCGAAATTAGGACCGGATTTTGGGAACCGCGCTTCAGGGGTAAAAAGACCAAATTGCCCCCCTTCTAGAAGCCTTTTTGATTTTCTAATTTTCTAGGGTTTTTCCCTTTTTCTCTCTCTTCCCCTCTCTCTCCCCCGCACTCTCTCTCCCCCTTTCTTTCTCTCTCCTCCTGCCCCCCCTCCTGCCGCATGTCCTTTCTCCCCTCTCTTTTCTCCTTTTTCTTCTTTCTTTCCTCCTTCCCCACGCATCCCCCGCTCCGACCCTCGACTTTCTCTCTCTCTCTCTCTCTCTCTCTCTCCTCCCCTTCCCCCATGCACGTCGATGTCTTCTCTCTCCCCGCAGCTTCTTCTTCCTCCTCTTCTTTTCCTTCTTCTTCTCCTTTCTTTGGTTTTCTCGGCCGGAAGCGCGCCGCCGCCTTGCTTCCCGCCGGCGAGACTAGCGACCACCTCGTCGCCGCCGCCGCAAAGCACCGCCGTCCCTCGCCCGACCACCCCAGCTCCGCCGCCGTCGCCTCCGCTGGTCTCTCTCTCTCTTTCCGTTCGGGTTGGAGCCGAGACGGCCACCCTCGCCGTTCGGCCGCCCTTCGCCGCCGTCCGCCGCCCGAGACCACCACGGGAACCCCGGGAGCTGTCCCCGCCCCGTCGCCGTCGCCGCCGAGCTCCCCTCTCCCCCTCTCCCCCTTTCGGCTCCTCCGCCGTGACCGGAGAAGTGGCCAGCAGCTTCGCCTCGCCCCCGCCGCCGCCGGTCACCGCCGTAAGCCCGCCGGGTACCGTGCCCGAGCTCCTCTCGCGCGCCGGAGCCACCCCGACCTGCCGCCATCCCCGAGCCAGCTGCACCACCCCTTCTCTCCTCTCTCGGTTCTGTCCAGACCTTGCCGGAGCCGCCCGCCGGGTCGCGAGAGCTGCTGGCCGCCGTCCGGAGTCGCCGAGCCGCCCACCAGCCCGGCCTCGTGCCGCCGGTTCCTCCGTTTCGCAACCCTTCGCCGCGTGGACAGCCGCCTCGGCCGCCAAGATTCGGTCCCGGGCCACCTCGTCCCGATGCGCCGGGAGTTCCCGTGCGTTCGCCTCGTTGTCGCCGTCGCGCCGGTATCGTCGGTTTCGTTACCGGGTGAGTTTAAGTTCTAAACCCTCGTTTAGTCCGTTAAACTCGTTTAGGGGGAATATTAGAGTTAATCGTGATTAGTCGTGGTTCGGGAATTATCGGTGATTAGTTGGGTAATTGAGGATTAGTGGAATAATCCGTGTTAGTATTATTGTTATTAAAAAGAAATAATTTCTTTTTAATTATTATTTATTTTTAATTCCGAAAATAAATATTATTTATTAAATTCCGAAAATAAATATTATTTATTAAATTCCGAAATTAATATTATTTGTGGAAATTCGGAATTATTGGTATTTGAGGAAATTCGGAATTATTAGTAATCATGGAAATTCGGAATTTATATTAAATGTGGAAATTCGGAATTAAGGTTATTTGTGGAAATTCGGGATTAATGTTAATTGTGGAAATTCGGGTTTATTATTATTTATTTTAATAATAATGGAATATGGTTTAATTATGAATAATGCGGTTTATTTATAACTAAATTGGGGGAAATGGTTGGACGTATTATTTATTGTGAAAGCATGTTGGATTGTTGTGTGGATTAATTACTTTACGATAAGTAATCGTGGTAATTAGTAATTTACGGGAATTATCGGTCGTCACATTTTCGTGAGACGAATATTGTCTGAGACAATAATGGATTGAATTGCTGATTGCTTGTTTATACCTTATTGATTGAAGCACGTATATTCCGGGAATTATGTGATATTTCCTTATGGAATTGGTTGATTATCGGATTATTGCAATGTGGTGATTCATGGATAATATGTGAAATACTCATTGCTTCGTATGTGGACCTCATGCATGTCTTGTGTGGATTATGACGTGTGCTTATGAGTCCACTTGTGCCCTGATGCGTGTGACGCGGGGTGGGCGGCCCTGATGCGTGTTTACGCGGGGAAAAGGTAGAGCCCCGAGGCGTGTTTACGCGGGGAGGTGGAGATTTGGGCCCTGATGCGTGTTTACGGGGGGAAAAGGTAGAGCCCTGAGGTGTATTTGTTTGCACGGGGAGGCAGAGGAGATTGTGCCCTGAGGTGTGTTTACACGGGGAAAAGGTAGAGCCCTGAGGTGTATTTGTTTGCACGGTGAGGCAGAGGAGGTTGTGCCCTGATGCGTGTTTACGCGGGGATAAGGTAGAGCCCTGAGGTGTGTTTACACGGGGAGGTAGAGTAATTGTTATAACATCCTGAAATTCGAGCCATTTGAGGGAGGAATAAACGTTAATTTCGCCAATGCATTGTTGGTTGATCTCACTCGGAACTGATCACTCCTGAGATACTGACCTTGAGGGGAAAGGCTAATGAGGATAGAACTCGTGCGACTAAAGAACTTGACCTGGGAAAACGACTTGACCGTGAGACTTGCGTGAGGACGATCCTGTAGTCATGCAGGCCGATTTCAGGGACGACTAGAAGTCGATTCGCGGACAGAAATAATGGGACGACGGGTGATTCCGTTTACTGTTATCGAGCCCGCGAACGACCCTATGTCGATCCTTGGTAATCGTGTACTTTGAAATAAGAATCTATCCTTCGCAATTTCACGTAGTCAAGGACGTCCATGTGTTGAGAAGTCTTGAACGTGAATTAGCACAAGTCGGTTACGCGTGAATCCTCAAAGCCGCCTGTCAGTCTGAGTAGTACCAAAATGGAATTCGGGCGAAATTGACAAGGCATGAGAATCCAATATTGGACTTCAAATTTTCGGGAACGTTCGAGAAGGACTTTTGGACGATGCTTCTTAGACGATCGACAAAGGTCGGTTGAGCGAGTAATTGGAAAAGGGATTTTCGGACTAAGAAAACGAGCCTACGAGGACGTGGGCCGGGCAAGATTAGTGTGGGCCTCACGCCCAAGGTGGGACAGCCGCCATGGAAGGCCCGAGGCAAGCAAGTGAGCCCGTTGGGCCAAACCGACAATTTACCCTCCCGAGCCCGTTGTCTAATCTTAAGCCGTTTCGAGCCCAACAAATTCCCGAGCCCATTCCTATTAATTTTCCGGCCTTTTTCCTAGGCCCGCCCTTCATTTTCAGCCCAAGGACAGATTGGGAAATGTGCAAGGTGGAAATGACCAAAATGCCCTTGGATATTTTGAAGAAAAGTCAAAAAGAAGAGAGAGAAGATGAGGTCAATTGTTTGGCAAGTGGGGCAAGCATTGATGGCCTTGATAAGGCTTATCCTTCAGCCTTCACTTCACTCTCTCTCTCCTCTTCATCTTCTCTAAAATCGCAGCCCTCTTCCCCTTGCTTCTCCTTGCAATTTCAGCAGTTTCTGCTTTGGACCTCTCACCGAAATTTGAGTTGTTCGTTGCCTTCCCGGTGGAATCTCGGGCCGTGCCATCTATCAAAATGTTCAGCACAGAAATTCGTACTGTTCACGGCGGTCTGATCGCCGAACAGAGCTGGCGTCCGACCCGTACGGCGGCCAGAAGTCACCGGTCCTCCGTCCGTCACTGTAGCGTCGTCCCCTGCACAGCTCCGCCTTTTCTTCCGTTTCTCTCCATTTTCGACTAAACCACCGCCCATCCCAGCCACAAGTGGTTCCCCCTCGACCCCAGGTGCTGTTGGTCGCTGGCCCGCCGCTCATTGGAGCTCCGGGCAGCCCGTTCAACTCCGATCAGCTTCTTCCTCCTCCAGCAGTGCAGTTTTTCAGAGTTGCAGTGGGGATTCCGAGTTGTTGTTGCTGTGTTGAGCCCGGGACCGCCTTGGATCGTCGTGGTAGAGGTCCCCAGTGTCGGGTTCGTCGCCGCCGCCGCGTCCATGTCTCCGGCCCGCTTAACGGGTGAGTTTAGCTCCTAATCCCTATTTAGTGCCTAAACTTGCTTAGGGTTGGTTAATTAGTGTTAATTATGGTTTAAGGGGTTTAATTAAGTTGCATTAGCCCTAAGATAGGTGGTTAGATAGATGGTTAGGATTAGATTAGCTTAATTTTGCTAATTGTGCTTAATTTGGGATTAATTGTGTTTATGTGATTAATTAAGCATGATTTGATTTAATTGAATTGATTAATTGTTTTAATTAATGTTTTGTTTAATTTCTGGATTAAATTTTTAATTAATTGAATTTCGGAAAAATTACTATTCACAAATTTGCATTCACTAATATCATTCACATTCATGTTCACGGCACTGTTCATGAAGAAGCTAATTTTTGGCTTATTTTGATGTGTTCTTGGTTGTTATGATTTATTGAAGTGCCGATTGTTAATTATACTCGTGAATATTGATGAAATGCGTGATCGAATGTTGATTGGAAATTGGATTTTGGAATTGTGGAGTGAGATCGCATAACATGTTGCGTGGGTTATATGAAATGGCATGTCGCATGAGCATGAGCGCATGAGCGATGTTGCATTCACGACCAAGCAAAAGCAAAGACAAGAATGAATTGCTTGATGATGTGTTGCATGATCACACTAAGAGAGGGAACCCGGCATTGCCGGAAGACCGCCAATCCTTATGGGGTTGTGCCGTGGCCGTTTGGTCGCCTGACTTCGGTCGGATGCCTGACGGGGGACATGTGACGGGACTGCGGTAGTGGGCGGGTCCTATGTTCCTGTCAGTTGCGGGACTGCGGTAGTGGGCGGGTCCTGTGCTCCTTCGGGAATGCCGTCTGAGGGAAGGGATGACCCCTGACGTCGCCGTGCCTCGAGGTAAAGAGGATGAAGCTGGTTTAGCCAGGAACCGCCAACCATAAGGTTGTGCCGTTGGCCCAGGAGGGGGCGTTAATAATCGGAGCATGTGTGAGTGTGAGACATGAGAAAGTTGTGTGAGATGCTCTGATTATTCGCATGCTCTTAGTGTCGTGATGATCGTGATGATTTGTGGTACGCACGCATGAGTTGACAGTCGTGTAGGGTGTGGCAATGGCCAAGTGAGATCGCTTGTGATGCGATTCGCATGTGATTGATGAATCGTATCATCGACGGCCATGTCCCTTGCTTGCATCGTATGAAATTTGACGTGCAAGGTATGGCATACCGGGTAAGGTTGCATGCGAACCGACTGTATGATTGTTGGTTGCCCTGTCTGTTGTTGGCTGTTGTTTGGTTTTGGCTATCTATTGTTGGGTTGAGTGAGGGGTGGTTCTGGAGAGATACCCCGGGTTGAGTTGGCGTACTAACCGGGGCTTAGGGGGAAGAACTCGCTGAGATTTTATCTCAACCCGTCGTGGTTAACCATTTTCAGGCCCCTAGAATGGCGTACCCGCAATGGAGGATCCTGCCCCCACTCCTCCAGTGATCGACCCGATGGAGCTTGAGTCCGATGGGTCCGAGTGATGATGGTGTTGAACCTGAGGATTCTTCTTGTTTAATTGGATTAGCCTAGTTTCTTTTTGGTTTGGCTTAGAGGATGGATCGGCCCTTTTTGTCGGGCTTGTAATTCGGAAACGATCCTCTGTTGGTTAATCCAATGAAGATGTATAAATGAGTAGTTGCTGTTGTTCTTGCTGTTCATCCCTCTATCCCTGTTTGATTGTTTGTTTGTCTGGGGATGGTTCGTCTTCCGCTTGCGCATAATCCAAGATAAAATGAATGGTCGTCGATGGGTCCTGGGACGTCGCTTTCAATCGACCAAGAGAAGGGGTTGCCGCGAGCTCGAGAGTCGGGGCGTGACAATTGTGCCCTGATGCGTGTTTACGCGGGGAGGTGTATAATTGGAACACGCATGAATGCGAGAGTGCATGAGAGACAAATGACATTGTGTTCTGATTATATTTGTGTTTGTGCACTGTTTATGATATGTCTGAGTTAGTACCGTGCAGGGTGTGGCAATAGCCAGGTGAGATCGCCTGCGATACGACTCGAGTGTGATTGATTAATGTAATGCCGAGAGTGCAAGATGTATTACTGGTGAATTGCATGTGTATTTACCGTGCAGGGTATGGCATGACCGGGTAAGGTCGCTTGCGAGTCGATTGCTTGTCGATGTGCTCATAATATTATTGATTGTATTAAGCCATTGCCTAAGATGTATGGCTATTCTGCTATTGACTTGCTCGAGGTATTAGACTGCGCCATAGGTATCCCGAGGCGAGTTGGTGTCCTAGCTGGGGATTAGGGCAAGAACTCACTGAGATTTATATCTCACTGGTTATTGAATAACCATTTTTAGGTCCGTTGGTCGCAGATTCGACGAGTGGGGCGTCTTCGAAGAAGTAGATTAACCCTGGCCTATTTGTTCGATCGGCTCTGTAGGAAGTAGCCCGTGGTAAGGGCCTGGTTGTGTAGACTTCCTAAGGTTAATCAGAAGATGAATAAATTGGTATCAATGATTGTGTTTCTGTTTGTTTTTCCTGGCTATCCCAATTCGTTAGATTTGTATGGGGATTAATTATTGCTTCCGCATGTGCTTAATTGAAAGATAAAAAGAATGGTCGGCGACGTGTCCTGGGACGTCGCATTCAAATGACCGCGAGTGGAAGATGGGGATCGTCGCGTGCCCGAGGGTCGGGGCGTGACAGCGGCAGCAAGACAGAACCACAGATGCCTCCGGTGTGTCGAGATGAGGCAGCACGGGACCAGATTCGGCTGAGAAGGTTCGAACCAAGCTGGTCTAAGAAGGAGAGGATGTGCGTGTGGCTCCGGCGAGGTTGCGGATGGCTCCGGTCAGCTGAGGGTGGCTGGTGGCTGGCTTGGTTCAAACTAGAATCAAGAGAGAGAGAAAGATGGTTGATTCAGCGAAGAACAGGCGGCAACCGGCAGCGGTCAATGAGCAAGTGACGATCTCCAGGCAGTCTAGTGTTTGGGCGAAGGTGGCCGAAGTTGCGGCGGTGGTGATTGACGGCCGATGGCTAAGGTAGAGAGTACGCAGCTGCTGCTACAAGGGACGGAGGAGGAAGGAGTAGGAATGGGACTGGTTTCCAGTGGAGGTGGCTTGTGGTAGTGACCTGCTGACAGTTTGGTGGTGTGTCGGCGAGACGGCAGAGCTACGAGGGCTGAGGTGGCCATCAACAAGCCGGCAGCAACGTAGAAACACCGCAGTAGCAGCTTCGCGGAAGGGAGGGGAAGAAGGAGAAGAAGAAAAGAAGAAGAAGAGAGAAGGGAAAAGTCCAACAAGACATAGGGGAAAAGACGGAAGAAGAGATTAGAAATTATGCGTGAGTGTAAACATATAAAAGATAGCACATAGAAATATACGCATATATACCTTCCAATCTTTCACACGCATTTTATTTTAACCATATGTATGTATGTATATATATTCGAGAAAATAGAATAATTTGTTTTTCTCTTAATTGGTAGATCGCTCGTGTCCTTGTGAAGGCATTTCAGCATGAAATATCAAGAAATCTCCACATGTGGATACAGTGCAATCTATGTATAAAGCATCATTGATTTATACCCCTAAAATAATCAACAAAGAACAACCTTCCAAAGATTTATAGTCAGTAGAAGTTCGTAATTTCCAAATATATCACCATTATGTCTATATTGCCATTGCTATAAACGTGCTGTTTTGCGACCAAAATAATGCAACTCTTAAATGTATGATCGGTAATGCTCGATCAATTGATAACAGGAAAATTAATCTCATCATATTAAATATATCACCATATATTATAGATTATGGCCCTAATGCGTGTCTAATTATATTTCCTTGGTCATTAGTCCAAAATCTTAAAATGGCCGATCTCGAGATCATTCCGACAAAGCAACAAAAATCTCTTTCTTAAATGCTTCACGGATGCTATAAAAATGCATCAGTAGCATTAGAGAATCCTATATTTTGAATTTGAAATCTTTTTGGATCAAATTGAAAACTGTAGAATCTAAGACTCTTCCATATCAAGACAATTCAAATGGCTAGGCTCCTTCAAGCACATTGCCTCTGCCTCGTCTTCTTCGTGCTCACAGGTTACATATTCTTCCCTTTGGAAAAGAGAAGATCCATGTTAAGATGTACTTTCTCACCAGGCATGAATGGAGTATCTAAATTATTTACTTGTTTTTTTTTTTGTTGAAAAAGCGGGATCCATGATGAAGACGACTCTGGCGAAGGCTTGCATGGAAGATCTAGGAACTTGTGATCCTGGGAACGATGATTGCGGGCGAAGGTGCTCTACGAAGCATGGTCAGCAGTCTCAGGGCACCTGCGACACCGCCATCAGTCCTCCGATATGTTCGTGCACCTACTTCTGCCCTCCAAGCGCTTAATCGCAATGGTAGACAAGTACTTGCCATGGATGTCGAGCAGGTTGCGACAGCAACCTCGACACAAAGTGCTTGTCCCAGCTTGCAAGAATGTTATTTCGTAGATTCTGGAAGCCCTATGCAATTAGCAATAAAACAAGGATAAATAATGAATAATTGACGATCCGGTTGGTGAGATATCGTGTCCTTTCATAGTTTTATGGGATTTTATACTAATCTTGTAAGCCATCTATTTCTAATCTAAATATTAGGATGATAAAGGCCAATCCTTCCCATATTGTTGGAGATTAATCAAGTTCACATATGAATAATTTCGGCGAACTCTTGCAATTCTAAACTACTTTAACGTAAGCAACTTGAGCTAATAAAAAAATTTGACCTCATCACCACGCCGGCCTTGCCATGTAGGATGTGAGCGAATTTCGGTTAAAATTGACTGAATAGACTCAATTGATAAAATATGAAAAGGTTTAGGACAAAATTAGTAAAATTTAAATATATAGGACTAAATTGGCAAAAGTATTTAGAACTTTTTGGACAATCCTCCCCTTCTTTTGACCCAAAAAAAGCTCAATCAAATTTTCAAGAAAAAACTAGGGTTTGTTCTGATTGACCGAAAAAAAGAAAAAAAGCCAAGTCTAGCCACCATGACCATGGCATATCCACATGAAAACACAGAAATCACCTCTAGACATACAAGGGCAAGCATTAGCCACTTTAATTGTTATGATTATAACTCACAAAGACATAAAAACCCCATTCTCCCCCCCCAATCTTCCTCCTTCTTCTTCTTCTCTGGCTTTCAAGTTGTTTGCCACCGCTCTGCCGGATTATCAGTGTGTCTCTCTCTCCCCCTCTCTGTGCTTGCCGCTTCGTCACTCTCCTCCGTCTTCCCATTGAAATGGGAGCCATGGAGGTCAATGGGGAACGGAAGTCGAGGCCATAGAGATTGACGTTACGCTTCACGGCGACGTCAACAAGCATGGGCACGGAAGAGAGAGAGATGTGCAGCCGAGGAGATCGATTGTGAGGGTGACAGTGCGATGGCTTACGGAGCTGCGAAGGTGGGGCTTCTCGTCTTATTATTGTTGCTGGGTTCGGACTTGCAGAGTAGGGGTGTCTAAAAACCTGACTCGACCTGACTCAGTCACGATCCAAACACGACTCGAACACGAAACAAATATGATACATATTTTGAATTTTAATAATGTTCGGGTCACAATTATAAAATAAGTAAACAGCTATTTTTTGGGTCGGGTTAGGCCCAGAACACTATTCAACCCATGAACCAATAAACAAACTCTCACCCAAACCCTTCTCTCGAACGTGGAGATTTGTGATCTTGGAGTACGGACGACGGTGGAGGAACGGTGCCGGGGAGAGAGAATGATAGGGGAAAGAGGGAGTGAGGAAAGGCGGGGGCATGGGATTTGTCTTTGTAGAATTACCCTCTTGTTTGCGACTTATTTACCGTTAAATGCCATTGAATATGAATTATGCGCGATGAAGAGAATGTCCTCTTATTGTTACTTCAAGAATTGTTTCGGATGACATGCAAGTGCAAATTATTTTAAAGGTTAATATTATCAATAATCCCAAATTAGTACATCTTCGATAAATTTATTTAAACTAATTTTTAACCAATGAAAAATCTCCAATCGGCATATTTATAATAAATTTACCTCAAATTATTTTTTTGATCAATAGAAATCTCAAACCGGTATATTAATGACAAGTTTACTATTCGTTAATTTGAAATAGTACCATGAAAATCACAAACAGCTAATACATTGTATTAATGCTAATGACCAGACTATATTTTCAATGAATAGATGGACCACTCTTCTACTATATTTTCAACTCTTTGCTATACTATTTACTTGGTGGATGGACCTTTTTTTCCTTTGAAACATGAAAAGAAAATTGCAATGAAAATGAAAAGGAGGCAATTAAATAACGTGCTTTGTCCACTTGGTTGTTTATGCTTATTATGTACACTGGACTTTCATGTTTTATTGTGCTTTAGATGTTGGATGATAGAGAATGCTATGAGTTTTTGATTTGATGGCATGCGTATAATTGGATTTGACCTATTGGCCCGAAACCCGACCTGACCCGTTTTCCTTTTTTGTGTTTCATGCCTTTCGGGTTTTGGGTCATGTCAGGTCGGGTCGGGCCAGAGCACGCGAGCCTTCTTGTTCAGGTTGGGTCGGGTAACATCAAGACCCGACCTGACCCATTGACACCCCTATTGCAGAGGACACAATGATGAAGCATAAAGATCAAAGGAGAGAGAAATAAACGAAAAAAAAAATCAAATAAAAGAGATTAGAAATTATGCCCGTGAGTGTTAGGATATATATATCATATACAAATATATGCATACACTTCCCAATCTTTTGCATGCATTTTATTTTAACCGTGTATATATATATATATATATATATATATATTCGTGGAAATAGAATAATTTGTTTTTCCTTTTATTGGTAGATCACTCGTATCTTTATGAAGGTGTTTCATCCTGAAATATCAGGAAATCTCCATATGTAGATATGTCGCAATCTATATATAAAGCATGTGTCACGGCTCGGAAACACGAACGGTTCGAGAGGGTTTTGATGGATGCCGTGACTGATCCTTGGTACAAGCAATCCTCAACCGTCGACCCCAAGTTCTGGGATTTTCTTGAGTCTCCTAGAATATTCCCAGAATTTTCTTAGAATATTCCTAGGGGCGGGATTTTCTTGAGTCTTCTAGAACATTCCAGAATATTCCCAGAATATTCCTAGAATATTCCTAGGGGCGGAAGTTACGGTAATTAAGGTAGTTGGGGAGATACGATCTCTACCGTTAGATCGAGGAGAGATCTTCGGATACGGTTTTGCCTATATTTGTATAAATAGGGGTCTCCTCCCCTCATTGTAATCATCCCATTCTACACAAGTAATAGAATACAGAGCTTCTCTCTGGAGTTCTCTCTCTAAAAATCTTGCAAGTTTGAGGGAAAGGCTACTTGGGAGAAATCCTAAGGCCGCACGGGAATCTTGTGAGTTTGAGGGGAAAGGCTGCTTGGGAGAAATCCTAAGGCCGCACGGGTTCGAAGGAAACGCTAGATCAATCGGCTCGTGACAAGTGGTATCAGAGCCGACTCCCGACCGCGTGTGGGGAGGGGAAAGGCTGCTTGGGAGAAATCCTAAGGCCGCACGGGTTCGAAGGGAGCGCTAGATCAATCGGCCCGTGACAAGTGGTATCAGAGTCCACTCCCGACCGCGTGTGGGGCCACAGCGAGGATGCTGTGCCCAGAAGGGGGGGAGAATGTAACGGCACAAGCGAAGGTGCGCGAGGAGGAGGGATGGCGGTGCGTCCGCGCCTCGGTCCTCGAACGTGCGCAAGGGAGGAGGGGATATGTCTCTTGTCCCACATCGCCTAGGAGAAAGGGGGCTCAGCGGGAAGAGGATTGTATCATGAGAGAAGCAAGGAGATCAACCTCTTTCTTTCAAATATAATATACAACATGGATTCTGGCAATGAGTTGGACTCTCATGTTGATACGAATGAATCATCCTTTTCGCGGAGGTAAATCTTTGCTCGCTAGGCAAGAGGATAGCAAGTTACAAATTCTGTTTCGATAGGACATGTATTTCTATTACTATGAAATTCATAAATGAAGTAGTTAATTGGGGGGTTACCATTATCCTTTTTGTAGTGACGAATATTGTATGTGTTCCTAAGAAAAGAAAAGGAATTTGTCCATTTTTCGGGGTCTCAAAGGCGCGCGGAAACACATAAGAACTCTTGAATGGAAATGGAAAAGAGATGTAACTCTAGTTCCTTCGGAAATGGTAAGATCTTTGGCGCAAGAAGAAGGGGTTGACCCGTATCATCGTGACTTGGTTCTGATTTCTCTATTTTTTTTTATTTTATGATCTGATCTCATTAGAAATCATATAAAGACAATTCCTATTTAATATAGCTATTTGTGCAAGTATTTTACGATTAAGAAGCAACTAAACACGAGGGTTGCGCTCGTTGCGGGACTTAACGCAACACCTTACGGCACGAGCTGACGAGGGGATATGTCTCTTGTCCCACATCGCCTAGGGAGGGAGTCCTGGATTACCTTATAAGCATATGGGTTCTCTACTTGTACATACGCGTTTTAAAACCGTGCGGGTCTCGACCCAAAGCGGACAATATGTGTACAGTGCCGAACCCAGGATGTTAAGAGGATTTCTAAAGGCGGGGTTGGCCTCCCGTGCACAAACTGGTCGGGAGCTGATGCCGCTTTCCTGATGAGGTCATGGCAGGTCGAAACCAGTTGTTTGTGCGACACCATGATGAGTGCATGGATACGGGGGCGTCTGACCTCTTCATATCCCAAGAGGCTGCGAAGAAACTCAATCTTCAGGTCGAAAAAGGAGCTGGTTGGCTCAAGACGGTGAACTCCAAGGAGGTCCCAACTAGCGGCGTGGCTAGGGATGTGGAGCTTCACCTTGGTCCATGGTCGAGTAAAGAAACCATCGAGGTAATTCCCCTAGACGATTATGACTTTGTGCTAGGTTTAGGATTCTTCGATAGAATCAATGCTGGTGTGCTACCGTTTGCGGATTGCATTTGTATTCTGGATAAACGATGCCAATGCATGATTCGAATCCATCGCGCATCGGGTCGCGATCGGAAGATGTTATCGGCCATGCAACTCGAGAGGAGTACAGAAGGGTGAGGTGACCTTCCTGGCCACGTTGAAAGTTGAGGAAGATGCGAGCAAGGTGGAGGAGGTTCCCACCGAGGTGACCCAAGTCCTCGACACATTCGAAGACGTGATGCCATCCGAGCTTCCTAAGAAGCTCCCACCTCGAAGGGAGGTGGATCATCGGATCGAGCTAGTGCCTGATGCTCGACCACCCACCATGGCACCCTATCGCATGGCACCCCCCGAATTGGAAGAACTGAGAAGACAACTCAAGGAGCTGCTCGATGCGGGGTACATTCGGCCGTCCAAGTCTCCATTCGGTGCGTCGGTCCTGTTCCAAAAGAAGCACGATGGATCATTCCGAATGTGCATCGACTACCGGGCGCTGAACAAACTCACTGTGAAGAACAAGTACCCGATCCCTCTCATCGCGGATTTATTCGATCAACTTGGAGGAGCGCGTTGGTTCACCAAGCTGGATCTCCGATCGGGCTACTATCCAGTTCGGATCGTTGAAGGGGACAAGCCGAAAACCACATGCGTGACGCGATATGGATCGTACGAATTCCTCGTCATGCCGTTCGGTCTCACCAATGCTCCGGCTACTTTCTGCACCATGATGAATAAGGTACTTCATCCGTTCCTTGATTGGTTCGTAGTGGTTTACCTAGATGATATTGTGATCTATAGTCGGACATTGGAGGAGCACCTCGAGCACTTGAGGCAAGTCTTCCAAGTCTTGCGCGAGAACGAGTTGTACATGAAGCGCGAGAAGTGTGCTTTTGCCCAAAGGGAAGTTCCCTTCTTGGGGCACATAGTCGGGGGCAGTCGAGTTCGAATGGACGGGGCTAAGATCCGAGCAATGGTCGAATGGGAGCCGCCGACCAAGGTGACGGAGTTGAGGTCATTCCTTGGCCTCACCAATTACTACCGGCGCTTCATTCGGAGCTACTCGAGCATCACAGTACCACTCACGGATATGTTGAAGAAGGAAAAGCCGTGGGAGTGGACCAACCAGTGCCAAGAGGCGTTCGATCGGTTGAAGCAAGCCATGACCGAGGAGCCGGTGTTGGCATTGCCCGATCACACAAGACCCTATGAGGTAGAGACTGATGCTTTCGATTATGCTATTGGTGGTGTTCTCATGCAGGATGGCCATCCGGTCGCGTTCGAGTCTCGGAAGTTGAATGATACCGAGTGTCGGTATACCGTTCAAGAGAAGGAGATGACCGCAGTGGTCCATTGTCTTCGCACGTGGAGACACTATCTCCTAAGAGCAAAGTTCGTTGTAAGGACAAACAATGTGGCCACGAGCTACTTTCAGACGCAAAAGAAGCTAAGTCCAAAGCAAGCTCGATGGCAAGATTTCTTGGCGTTTCGACTACGTCGTGGCGGAGTACAAGCCGGGGAAGGCTAACTCCGTGGCGGACGCACTAAGTCGGAAGGCAGAGTTGGCAAACATCGTGAGTCGGCCGAATTGCCCGTGGATCGACCATATCAAGGAGGGACTCAAGTACGATCAAAGGGCTCAGGGACTCCTATGGTATGCACGAGAGGGCAAGACCCATCAATTCTGGTGTGAAAATGAGCTTCTCTACACCAAGGGACGCGATCGGCTTCCGGCAACGCCGGGTTCCCTCTCTTAATGTGCCGCTCCACATGCTCATGCGACATGCCAAGTCATGCGTTCTCACTCGACAATTCCAAAATTCCAAATTCAACCGAGAAAGGAAGTGTTACGAGAGTGCCATGACTCAAAGTGGGCGGGTCATCCAGGGATCCACCGAACATTGGCACTTGTCGAAGAACATGGGTGCAAGGCCCATTGGGCCGCCGGTCTTGGGCCGGCCCACCCGCGAGCCCAAAACACATTCTTCCCTTTTCCGACGCTTCCGTGTCGGCCTCAAATGCGGGACGACATCGAGGCGTACATGAAAACTTGTCTTGTCTTGTATGCCAATAAGACAAGCTCGAGCAACGATCGTCGCCGGGGTATGCCAATAAGACAAGCTCGGAGCCGCTCGGAGCCGCTTCCCATCCCCACTCGGCCATGGGAAAGCGTTTCCATGGACTTCATCGTCAACCTACCAAAGTCCGAAGGGTGTCGGACGCTTATGGTGGTGGTTGACCGGTTCTGCAAGTACGCAACTTTCGTGCTTGCGATGAAGGATTGTCCGGCCAAGGAGGCGGCCAAGCTTTTCTTGAAGCATGTGGTCAAGTACTAGGGAGTACCACAAACATTCGTGAGCGATCGTGACCCCCGATTCACGGGGCGGTTCTGGACAGAGCTCTTCAAGCTGCTAGGGTCGGAGTTGAACTTCTCCACGAGTTTGCACCCCCAAACCGACAGTCAAACGGAGCGGATCAATGCACTCTTGGAGGTTTATCTTCGGCACTATGTGAGCACGACGCAAGTGAATTGGGCAAAGTTGATCGATGTGGCCCAATTCTCCTACAACTTGCAATGGAGCGAGATCGTGACGGGACAACAACCGCAAACCCCAAGTGCAGTTACATCGGGCTACAAGGGGAGTAGCCCTCCTACCTTCAAGTTCGCGAAAGACTGGCAAGAGCAAGCGGACTTGGCAAGGGCGTGTCTACACAAGGCATGAAGTGGGCGGACTAGAAGCGTCGGCACGTGGAGTTCCAAGTTGGAGACCAAGTGTTAGCCAAGCTACATGCGGTTCTTCGTTACAAGGATGTACATAAGGGGTTGATCCGACTCTACGAGGGGCCCTTCCGTGTGCTTCAACGGGTCGGGAAGGTCACATATAAGCTAGAATTACCACCCAAACTAAAGGTACATCTGGTTTTCCATGTGAGTATGCTCAAACCTTTCCATGTAGATGAGGAAGATCCGGACCGGGGAGAGTCACAACGGGCACCATTGGGAGCGAAGACTTCGTATGATCGGGAAGTGGATTACATCATGGCGGATCAAGTCATACGGAAGCGATATTGTGTGCCGAAGCGGGAGTATATGGTTCGATGGAAGGGTCTTCCGGAGAGTGAAGCAAGTTAGGAACCTGCGGAAGCTCTTTGGCAATTCAAGAAGCAAATTGAAGCATTCTATGCTGAAGACGCGACGAGGACGTCGCCTGATTAGGTGGGGGAGAATGTCACGGCTCGGAAACACGAACGGTCCGAGAGGGTTTTGATGGATGCCGTGACTGATCCTTGGTACAAGCAATCCTCAACCGTCGACCCCAAGTTCTGGGATTTTTTTGAGTCTCCTAGAATATTCCCAGAATATTCCTAGAATATTCCTAGGGGCGGAAGATATGGTAATTAAGGTAGTTGGGGAGATACGATCTCCACCGTTAGATCGAGGAGAGATCTACGGATACAGTTTTGCCTCTATTTGAATAAATAGAGGTCTCCTCCCCTCATTGTAATCATCCCATTCTACACAAGTAATAAAATACAGAGCTTCTCTCTAGAGTTCTCTCTCTAAAAATATTGTGAGTTTGAGGGGAAAGGCTGTTTGGGAGAAATCCTAAGGCTGCACGGGTTCGAAGGGAACGCTAGATCAATCGGCCCGTGACACATGCATCAATTTATTTTCCAAAAATTATCAACAAAGAACAACCGTCGAGAGATTTATAATCGGTACAAGTTCGTAATTCCCTAATATATCACCATTATGTCTATATTGCCATTGCTATAAATGTGCTAACAATGGTGTTTTGCGGCCAAAATAAGAAGCAATCGAAGCCAAATAATGGCCGAAGTCTTCCGAAAGTGCCGTCTTCTCATCGTCCTCCTCGTGCTCGCAGGTTTCTCTCTCGTCCTTTGCTTGTTGTCCTTGGTGAGGCAGACATTGAAAAGCATGTCCTGCTCCTAATCAACCCTTATATTGTAGGATTCTAACAGTAATGCCTTGTTTTCCTTTTTGCATTTTCTTTTTGCAGGAAAAGACGGGATGATGGAGATGCCTAAGGTGGAGGCGTATTGCAGCGAAGGAATAGGGCTATGTGGGAAGCAAAACGAGTGCGAGCAAAGGTGCCATGCGAGTCACGGTCCGGGCTCACAAGGATCGTGCGACTACACAATCAACCCTCCACTTTGCACTTGCTATTACGATTGTCCCGAACCGCCGCCTCCGCCAAAAGTGTGCAATGGGGGCGGGGGTCTGTGCACCATCACGTGTAAGGACCAGTGTTGCAGCGATCGATGTGCTACCAAGTTCAATCAAGGCCGAGGGTATTGCGACAATAGCGCTGGTCCTTGGCTGTGTCAATGCCAATACCCTTGCTAATTCTTTTCCGTTTATATTGATATAATTAATATTGTTAATGGTTCTTCGATGCTTGCATGATTCTAACGAGAAAGGATCAGAAGTTACATAGTGGATTTGTTTAGCAAATACTTTTTTCTGCTAAGGGAAATAATAAATGCCTCGATTGCTCAATAAATGTAACCATAGTATTGTAGATTTGATGCAGTACCCATGTAAGAAAAGACCGGTTAAGCACCTTTTAAAAAAGTGCTGTATGTTAGCAAAGGACATTGAATTATGTACCGGAAGATTAATATAGGACAACTCATGATTAGTGGCGGGTTGTACATTCAAGGCATATGCTAAATTCTTACACAATGCACATACGATGAGAATTTCTCGAATAGGCTTTGTTGTCCCTAATTATATATCGACCGATTGGAACAAAATTGCTGATTTGCTAATGAGGCGCAATGATACTTGAACTTGCTAATGGGTTTAATGAAGGTGTTGCTTTTGATAAGTCACATTCTTTTTTCAAAGTTATCTTAGCTAATAACTCAAAATACAACACTAACTATGATACGAAGTCATATAACGTTTAGGGTTAGCTGTGTTTCACCAAATTCTAGCCACGACCCCCAATCTGTGTGGGTGCGTGTGAATCGTTATTATACTGGTTGTCATAATAATGACGTGCATTATATAATACACAACCATAGTCATAGGTTGAAGATAAATTAGGAAAAAGTAACACGTGAGGCGTGCCTCTAAAATTTCGACATTTGAAAGATGAGGCAAAATCATTCTATTGGAAGAAAGAAAGTGATAAAGAACATTGTAATTAAATGGTTTACATATAAAAAGTCAAAAATATTTCACGATTGAGCTTTTTATTGGAAGGTTTATTTAAATTGAAGATTTCAATTTCACAATTGAAATATGTGAGAATTAATACAAAATTATAAATTTACACATTTAATTATGCACATAATAATTGTAAAATAAGCATTAAAGGATATTTGAAAAAAAAAAATAGTTGAGACCCATGAAAGTCTACGGCTCTTTTTGCTTTCTTAATTATTAATAAAGATGCCCTAAATAACGGTATCTTCTGTTTTTATTGGAAGGTTTTTTGTTATTTATAATTGAAATATTGTAATACAAAATTATAAATTTACACATTTAATTATGCACATAATAATTGTAAAATAAGCATTAAAGGATATTTGAAAAAGATCTCATCTTCTCTCTTCCTTTTGGCTTTTCTTCAAAAAAATAGTTGAGACCCATGAAAGTCTACGGCTCTTTTTGCTTTCTGTAATTATAATAAAGATACCCTAAATAACGGTATCTTCTGTTTTTATTTTTTTTGTTATTTATAAGATTGTCATGTGGATTATTACACTTCGTGTCATGTAGGTTGGCCAACCAAACGTTTACCTTAGCAATATTTGTCCAAAATTAGCTGAAAGGTTGAAATTGACATTAGGTCAAAAGGTTTAAAACTAAATATATATGATTAAAATATTTAAAACTAAATTGATACGAGTGTAATAGATTTGGGACTTTTCCGACACTTTTTGTTATCATGAAATATTTTTTTAACACCAAACTCCAACCCTCTTCCAACAAAAATCAAATGGCTAAAATTTCTCGCTAAAACACATGTAATTCAAAATATTCCACGAGGGCGGCCATTTTAGTCCACTTTAGCTTTCTCTTCAACTCGATATAGGTCAATTTATGCATTCCTTATCTAGTTGAAAGGAATATACCAAACTTCTTGTTGATTTATAACTAACAATTA
Source organism: Corymbia calophylla (assembly GCA_014182845.1). Classification (NCBI taxonomy): domain Eukaryota; kingdom Viridiplantae; phylum Streptophyta; class Magnoliopsida; order Myrtales; family Myrtaceae; genus Corymbia; species Corymbia calophylla. The sequence continues at coordinate 20,655,204 of CM024695.1, forward strand.
CTACAGAGCCTGCATTTCCGTAACCACTCTCTAGATTCTACTCCTCAGAACCTGCTTCCCCCACAACATCATCTTCAACAGGGGTTAGAACTCAGAATCAAAGACGACATGAATAGACTTTATAGGCATTTCAGTTCTTTCATTGATACGCTATATGATTTGTTAGGAGAGGAGTATCCAAGAAAAATACCTTATCTGACTGAGAGTCAAACTTTCCACGTGATCACTAGCATTCTTAAGGATACATCAAGCACAACCAAATAGTGAAGTAAGAAAGATTGGGATTTCTACCTTGTAGATCTCATAGGGAGTTTCGTGTAATATAGCTCTCAACTAAACACAGTTCAAATGTAGAATGAAGTGTTTATGGCCACGGTTTAAAGTGCTTGGGGATTTTACTTTCTAACATCAAAGTACGTGCATCTCTTTCAATGTCTTATCTTTGGATAATTATCAAACCAATTACAAGCTTATATTAGGAATGTCAATTCAATTTTAAACTTTTCAATTTTATTAATGTATTTCTAAATCTTTATGTGATAATCCAATACATTCTTCGAGCCAATTACTGTCAAAAATTACTAAAGCAATGTCCGTTTGTTACCAAACATCCTATGTAGTACACTAATATGAACAACTTTACTCAAAATGACAATTTGCGTGGATCGGCACTTCATTGATTTCTAATGGCAATTGGCCGAAAAGAGTACATTGGAATTTTACACGAAGCTTTAAAGTTGGCAAAATCATAAAACTTAGAATTGAATTAACATCCATATGATAAGTTTAGGACTGAATTGTTAACTTTTTACTTTTATTCTTTCTCTCAATGTTACCATCTTGTTGTAGCGCATGAGGACTGGAAAAATCTTGCTCAATGCCATACTCATCACAAAATTATTGGAAGTCATGATGATCATACTCACCTCCACGATCTCTTCTAACGCAAGAAATGCTAAGACCATTCTCATTTTTGACTTTCTTAGCAAGTGCACATGGCTCAAGCAAGGGTTTCGCGTGGCCAAATCTCACATCAAACGAAACCCCATTAAAATCTGTGATTCTCAAATTAATAAATCTCTCTAGCATATCAATTTACACTATATTCCAATTTGCAATGGCCTCCTCATGCAACGAAATCTAGGTGACTCTCATGATCTCATTGCAGTCAAGGACCTCAAATACTTGAAAGATAATTTGCTTTAAAAAGGGTCTCACGAGATTTGGTCACGTGAGACTTTTGCTAGGGTCATGTGACATTTGGCAAGGGCTTACTAGGATTGAGCAATGGTGGTTCTATGGACTATCACTAGGGGTGGTCACCGCCACTGATTCCCTTGCTCAAACTCGCTCCATCTCTCTCTCTTTTTCTTTTTGTTTTGCTTTTTAACCATCTCTATTCATTTTCTGTTTTTTAGATGATTAAACTTGTTATGTAAGCTGCCACGTCAACATGATTATTTAAGTTGATAATGATAAGACTCAATTGCACACTTAATACACAGATTAAGGTGTAATATCTTGAGTTTTGCGTACCTTGGCAATTCGCTTCTTTTGAAAATTACATTGCAGTTCTGTTTTTTTCCTTTGAAATGCAAGCTTCAGGACTACAATATTTGCGGGTGTCTGAGTAAGAACTAGACTGTATGGCCATTGCCGGATTTCCCAATGACCAAACTCAGCCGATCAGTGTGTCTCTCTCCCCATCACTGTGCTTGCTGTTTCATCACTCTCCTCCATCTTCCAATGGGAATGTCGGCCATGGAAGTCCCGCTTCACGGCGACCTCTACCTCCATGGGCATGGGTGTCACACCCCGATCCTGGAACACGTGACAACCCCTATTCTCTTTTGGTCAAATGAGTGCGATGTCCTAAGATGTGCCGCCGACTATTTATTTTATCTTTCAATTATGCACATGCGGAAATAAATATTTTAAACCTTGGCCAAACAATAACAACAGGGATAGTCCAAAAGACAAACAGTTCAAAAGCAGCCTCGTCGAAATTAACCCTAAGGAATAGTTATATGTACAACCCTATAGGTGGGTATTGTCCCAACGACAAACCAAAAAGATATAAAGGCAAAAAGAGTCAATCTACTTCATCCCTTATCCTTAGGGGTCAAGGTTTGTCAGTCCAAAAGCCTGCAACCAAGCACGTCCATCAAGGACTTGAAAATAGTTAAATCACAATCGGTGAGATAAAATCTCACTAGGTTAAAGCACTAAACCTCGGCTAGGGCACTAATTCGCCTTGGAGGTACCTAACAAGCACATTTCTTATAATAGCAAATAGTTAAAGCACCCTTTAACAACCGGTAGCTAAATAGTTTCATAGGAAAAAATTATTATAGCAATCAACATTTAGGTCGATTTATAGACAACCCTACCTTGCAGCTGTACATTCTCTACATGATACTAGTCACACGTGCAATATATAATACAGACAAATTATCACATAATCAGAACACCACACATATAATATCTTATGTATATAACAATCAGGCATGTTCCAATTATGCACCTCCCTGTGTAAGCACACATTAAGGCTCTTACATTTTCTTTGCGTAAACATGCATCAGGGCCTGTCCACCTCTTTCTCTCTGCCTAAGTACGCCTAAGGGCTCTACATTTTCCCTGCACAAATGTGCATCATGGCACAATCTCCCCTCCTTATGTAAACACGTCTCAGGACTCTACCTTTCTCTCATGTAAATATGCATCAAGGCATGCCCTCCACTCCATGTCTGTACGCCTCAGGGCTTAATTATACACCTCTTCGCGTAAACACGCATCAAGGCTTAACTCTTTTCTCCGCGTAACCACATATCAAGGCATAATCACTTCAACCTCCCCGCGTAAATATGCCTCAGGGCTTTGCTTTTCCTTGCGCAAATGCACATCAGGGCACAATATCCTCTCCTCGCGTAAACATGCCTTATGGATCTACCTCTTCCCTGCGTAAATACATATCAGGGCACGCTCTCCACCCAATGTCTGTATGCCTCGGGGCTTAAGTGGTCATGCGAGCACTCAATTACATAAATTCATATAATTCTTAAGACATTTGCACCACAATCCACGTGGGACATGCATAAAATTTAACATAGTGCAATCAATGTCCCACATAATATCCATCAATTATCATATTGCAATAATTCGACAATTAATGTGACGTCCTGAGATTTCCCGAACTATTTTTGGGCTTTAATTATGAATGTTTTCGTCAATTCGCTGTTAGCTGAGTCTCGCTCTGAATTGATTACTCACGAGATACTAATCGAAGGGGAAAGGCAACTAGGGACTCGCGAACACGCGTGAGTCCTAAAAGTCGCCCGTTAGTTTGAAACCCACTAAAGTTGCGATTGATCGAATCGGCCGTGATTTTTTATCCAAATTTGGATATCGGACTTTTCGGACGTCGAGATTAATTATTGGACCTTGGCCTCATTATTTTTCAAAATTTTTCGGGTACTCGGAAACGTCGGACGCAAGACCGCCAAGCCGAATTTTTGACTTGAGACCCCACCATATTTCCTTCTCTCTTCCTCTCCCCCCCCCAACATGCGTGCCTCTCTCTCTCTCTTCCCTTTCTCTCTCCTCTCTCCCTCTCCTTCCTCCCGTTCTACCGCCTGACCATTTCTCTCTCACGTCCCTTCTTCTTTCCCCTTTACTTTCTCTACAACCTCCCCACCCCCCCTCTGCTGTCCTTTGTCCCCTTCTCTCTTCATTTGACTTTTCAAACTTCTCTCTCTCTCTCTCTACTAGAAAATCGTAGTGTGCAGCTGCTCCCTTCTTCCCCTCCACTTTTTCTTCTTCGTTGGTGTCTCTCATTGGCTAGAAACGGAACTGCTGCCGTTGTCTTTTTCTGCATCGCCGCCTCACCACCGTAGCTCTGCCACCACTCCTGCTCGCCTCTGAGCCATCGCCCACCAGTCTCGGCCGAACTGCCCAGCCCCTGCTTTCCTCTCCTCCTCCTCCATTCACCGCTGCGACAATTGCATCGCCCAGGTTCAGCCGCTACCGTGCCTCCACTTGCTAGCCGCTGCGCCGTCAGGGGACCGCCATCCATCGAACCCAAACAGTCACGGCTGTCTGCTTCTTCTCCTCTTCTTTCTGTCTTGGTCAGAGCTGACCGCCATTGTCCTAGCCATCGCTGCTGTTCCCGACCACCCGAGTCATCGTGGCGGGCCAATCGTCCACTGTCCATTCGCCGGCCGCTGTCCTTCTCTCTCTTTCTCTCACTCTCTCTCTTGGTTTTGGTGCAGTCGAACCAGCGATCGTCGCTGCTGTCCCAGCCTCCGGCCACCGCCCTGACCGCCATTCGCCGTCCCCCAGCTGACCAGAGAGTCGCCCCCAGCCGGACCCGAGCTGCTGGACGCCTTCTCCTCCCCCGGTTTCCCCTTAGCCGAGTGGAAAGTAGGTCTCTAGCCAAGATCCGACCGCCGCGTCATTCATCCCGACACCTCGGAGGTGCTTGTGCGACTGCCTCGTTGCCCTCATCGCAGCCACGCCTTCACCATCGTTGAATAGTGAGTTTTGGCTCTAAACCCTCGTTTAGTGTATTAAATGCATTTAGGGTTAGTTTAGTCGAGTTAATCGAGATTAGGAGGCTAATTATGATTATTTTGGCTAATCGGGTTTGTGGGGGTTAATTAGAGACTAATGGTAATTTTAGTTAATTATGGGTTTATATTATTATTTATATTTATTTATTCCGAAAATAATATAATATTGTTTTACAATAAATGATATTGCTGATAATTATTGTTTTTAATAATTATTGTTTAGGATAATTTCCCGTATTTGGATTAATTACTTTCCGACAAGTAATTGTGGTAAACGGTGATTTACGGGAATTATCGGTTGTCGCATTATTGCGAGACGATTATTGTCTGAGGCAACAATTGACTGATTTGTTGATTGCTTGTTTATGCCTTATTGACTGAAGTACGTATATTCCGAGAATTATGTGGTATTTCCTTACGAAATTGGCTGATTATCGGATTATCGCAATGTGGCGGTTCATGGATAATATGTGGAATATTTACTGTTTTGTATGTGGATCTCGTTCATGTCTTGTGTGGATTATGATGTGTGTATGAGTCCACTTGTTCCCTAAGGCGTGGGTGACGTGGGGTGGAGGGCAGCCCTGATTCGTGTTTACGTGGGGAAAAGGTTAGAGCACTGATGTGCTGTGACGTCCTAGATTTTCCGACCCATGATGGATTTTATGAGTGCGTAGTCATCAATGCACTGCTAGTTGGTCTTATTCTGAATTGATCACTCACGAGCTATTAACCGAAGGGAAGATGCTACTAAAGACTTCACGGATGCGTGATTCTTGGAAAAGCCACCCGTTAGTCTGAGACACGTTGGAGTTGCGATTGATTGACTTGGCCACGATTTCTATCCAAATTTGGATATCGGACTTTTCAGACGTTGGGATTAATTATTGGACATTGGCCTATTTACTTTCCAAAATTTTTGAGTTCTTGGAAAAATAGGACGTAAGACCGCCGAGCCAAATTTTGGACTTGAGACCTCGCTGTTTATCATTCTCTTTTTTCTCTCTCTCTCCCACGTGCGTGTCTCTCTCTCTCTCCCCCCCTTTTCCTCTTTTCCTACTGTTGCCGCTGCTCCCTTTCTCCCTCACGTCCTCTCCATTCTGCTTTTTCCTCCTCTGCGGCCTGCACCCCTACCCCACCTGTTGTCTTTTCCCCCTTCTCTCTTATTTTGACTTTTCAAACTTTTTCTTCTCTCTCTCTCTCTGCTGGAAAAATCACATCTTGTTGCTGCTCTCCCCTTTCTTCTTCAGTTCTGCTTCTGCTTCTTCTCTCCCCCTTCGTTGGTGGAGCTGTTGTTGTTCCTCCACCACTGTTGCCACCATAGCTCTGCCGCCAGGTCATCGGCGAGTCATTGTCTACCAGTCTTGAGCCAACCCGGCCTCGTCTAGCTCCCGTTCACCTCTCGTCCCTCCTCTATTTTTCCTCCGTTTCCTTGGTTTTCGCGCCATCGTTGCCCGCCGGTTGCCCCCTACTCTCCTTGCCGTCTAGTCATGTTAGCCGGCACCGGAGGCGTCGCTTGACTGCCCGTTCTTGTTCGAGCCAGCCGCCGTCCTTCCCTCTCGTCTCTCCCTCGCTCAGTTCTGGTTTTTAGTTGAACCAGCTACTGTTGCTGCCATCTCGGCCTTTGGCCGCCGCCCTGGACCGTCGTCCACCGCCCCCAGTCGACTGGAGAGCTGCCCCCAGCCGGCCTCGAGCTGTCGGCTGCCTTCTCCTCCCTTGGTTATCCTCTTGGCCGCCTGGACAGCGGGCCTCCAGCTAAGATCCAACCGTCGCATCATTCATCCCAACACCTCGGAGGCACCCGTGCAACCGCCTCGTCGTCCCCATCGCAACCGCACCTTCACCGTCGTTAAACAGTAAGTTTGGGCTCTAAACCCTTGTTTAGCATGTTAATCTCATTTAGGGTTAGTTTAGTTAGGACTAATCGGAATTTGGTGGTTAGTAATGGTTGTTTTGGTTAATTGGGGTTAGTGGTGATTATCGGTCGTCACATTAATGTGAGACGAATATTGTCTGAGGCAATAATTGATTGATTTGTTGATTGCTTATTTATGCCTTATTGATTGAAGCACGTTTATTCCGAGAATTACATGATATTTCCTTATAAAATTGGTTGATTATTAGATTATTGCAATGTGATGAGTCATGGATAATATGTGGAATACTTACTGCTTCGTATGTGGACCTCATGCATGTCTTATGCGAATTATGATGTGTGCTTATGAGTCCACTTGAGCCATGAGGTGTGTTTACATGGGGAGGCAGAGGAGATCGTGTCCTGAGGTGTGTTTACGTGAGGAAAAGGTAGAGCTCTTAGGTGTGTTTACACGGGGAGGCAGAGAAGATCGTGCCCTGAGGCGTGTTTAGCCCTGAGGCATGTTTACGCGGGGAAAAGGTAGAGCCCTGAAGTGTGTTTACACGGGGTGGCAGAGGAGATCGTGCCCTGAGGCGTGTTTACACGGGGAAAAGATAGAGCTCTGAGGTGTGTTTACACGGGGAGGCAGAGGAGATCGTGCCCTAAGGCGTGTTTATGTAGGGAAAAAATAGAGCCCTAAGGTGTGTTTACGCGGGGAGGTGCATAATTTGAACATGCTTGACTGTTGGGTGCATGAGATGCATGTGTTGCGTTCTGATTATAGGGTAGCTTGTGTACGTGTGTTTTGTACCGTGCATGGTATGTGAAACGATTGGATTGTCGGTTGCTCCCATGAGGAATGTGCCTGACAAGTACAAAATGCCTAGTTATATTTGGTAGTCCGCCAACCTTCGGGTTGTGCCGTGGCCCGAAGGGTCAAAATAATTAGAACATACTTATCTACTATATGCATGGAAAGCATCTGTTGTGTTATGAATATTCGATTATATGTTTGCCATATATTTGACACGTGTGGTTATTATCGTGCAGGGTAGGTGCAGTCGCGAGGTAAGGTTGTTTGTGATTGAATGGTTAATTATTGCGTGTCATTATGAGAGCCATGCCTATTAGGCTTAGCGTTCGAACTTTCTGAGATTTTATCTCACTGGTTATTGTATAACCATTTTCAGGTCCATTGGATGAAGCATGTGTTGTGATTCGTGGCTTTGCCTGAAAGAAGTAGATTAACCCTAACCTTATTGGTGTCATTGGCTCGATAGGGAGATGTCCGTGGTAAGGGCTTGTACTTGTAAACTTCCTAGGGTTAATCATTAGATAAATAAAGCTGCAATATTGATGGTGTTTTCTGATTGACTTTCTTGGCTCTTCCGATTATTATGTGGTACGAGGATTATTTATTGCTTTCGCATGTGTTTAATGGAAAGATAAAAATAATGGTCAGTGACGCATCCTGGGACATCGCATTCAAATGACCGTAAGTGGAAAAAGGGGATCGTCACATGCTCGAGGGTCGGGGCGTGACATGCGCAGTATGCGGGGAAAATGATAGAGTCCTGATGCGCGGTACGCATGGAGGTTGAGGTGGTTGTGCCCTTATGCGTGTGATGTGGGGAAAAAGGGAGAGCCGTGAAGCGTGTTGACGCGGGGAGACGCATAATTGAAATACGCATGTGCATGGAATGTTATATGTGTGGTGTTTTAATTATGTGACTATCTGTTTGCCTGGGTGTGGCCGTGTAACTAATATTGTTTGCCCGGGTATGGCCGTGTAACTAATATTATGCATATGTGTATCGCGAGGTAAGGTTGTTGGTGATTGGATTGTTTAACTATTGGTTGTTAGTATTATGAGGAACATGCCAGTTAGGTACCCTTGAGGTGGATTGGTTCCTAACCGAGGCTTAGCTCCCGAACTTATTAAGATTTTATCTCACTAGTTATTATTTAACCATTTTTAGGTCATTGAGAGATGTGCCTGGCTGTGGATTTTGGATTGAATAAACCTCAAACCCTAAGGATAAGGGAGGAAGTAGATCGGCCCTTTTTGCCCTATGTATTTTGTTGGTTATGGGAATAGTGCCCAAGAATAGGGTTGTACGAGTATCCATCCTTAAGGATTAAAGGAGGTCTTTTTGATTTGTCTCTATTTTTGACTATCCCTATTGATAATGTTTGATTGGGGTTTATTAATCGCTTTCGTTGTGTTCTTGAGGGTCGGGGGCGTGACAATTAATCATTCCCGTAAATCAAATTTCACCACAATTAACTATTATGCAAACAATTAATTTACGCATGGGAAATTATCCTAATTAATTATTATGATAATAATTAATTATCACTAAAATAATTAATAGCAATTAATTATCACCAATAATTATTTAATATTATTAAAAATAATAAAATAATATTCAATTATTTTTGGAATAATTAAATATAATTAATTAATTTAAATCAAGTTAATCATATAATTAACATAAATTACGATTAAACTATAATTAACTACCACTAATCAAGATTAACCAAATAAATTGTCATTTACTTAAAGTAACCATAACTATAACTAATCACTTAATCTTGATTAGTCATAAATTAAACTAACCCTAATCGAGATTAATATGTTAATCAAGGGATTAGCGCCATAACCCACCATGATGGCGGTGGTGCAGTTATGACGACGGCAGCAAGACAAAACCACGGATGCCTCTGATGTGTCGAGATGAGGCAGCACGAGACCAAATTCGGCTAAGAAGGTTCGAACCAAGCTGGTCTGCGAAGGAGAGGATGTGCGTGCAGCTCCGGCGAGGTTGCGGACGGCTCCGGTCAGCTGAGGGTGGCTGGCGGCTGGCTTGGTTCAGACTAGAACCGAGAGAGAGAGAGAAAGATGGTTGGTTCAGCGGAGAATGGGCGGCGACCAGCAGCGGTCGATGAGCAAGTGACGGTCTCCAGGCCGTCTAGTGTTTGGGCGAAGGCAGCCGAAGTTGCGGCGGTGGTGATTGACGGGTGGTGATTGACGGCCGATGGCTAAGGTAGAGAGTATGTAGTTGCTGCTACAAGGGACGGAGGAGGAAGGAGTAGGAATGGGGCTGGTTTCTAGTGAAGGTGGCTTGTGGTAGTGACCTACTGACAGTCTGGTGCCGTGTCGGCGAGACGGTAGAGCTACGAGGGCTGAGGTGGCCATCAACAAGCCGGCAGCAACGTAGAAACACCGCAGTAGTAGCTTCGCGGAAGGGAGGGGAAGAAGGAGAAGAAAAGAAGAAGAAGAAGAAGAAGAGAAGGAACACGCGGCCCAAGAAGAAAGAGAGAAGGGAAAAGTCCAACAAGACATAGGGGAAAAGACGGAAGAAGAGATTAGAAATTATGCGTGAGTGTAAACATATATAAGATAGCACATAGAAATATACGCATATATACCTTCCAATCTTTCACACGCATTTTATTTTAACCATATGTATGTATGTATATATATTCGAGAAAATAGAATAATTTGTTTTTCTCTTAATTGGTAGATCGCTCGTGTCCTTGTGAAGGCATTTCAGCATGAAATATCAAGAAATCTCCACATGTGGATACAGTGCAATCTATGTATAAAGCATCATTGATTTATACCCCTAAAATAATCAACAAAGAACAACCTTCCAAAGATTTATAGTCAGTAGAAGTTCGTAATTTCCAAATATATCACCATTATGTCTATATTGCCATTGCTATAAACGTGCTGTTTTGCGACCAAAATAATGCAACTCTTAAATGTATGATCGGTAATGCTCGATCAATTGATAACAGGAAAATTAATCTCATCATATTAAATATATCACCATATATTATAGATTATGGCCCTAATGCGTGTCTAATTATATTTCCTTGGTCATTAGTCCAAAATCTTAAAATGGCCGATCTCGAGATCATTCCGACAAAGCAACAAAAATCTCTTTCTTAAATGCTTCACGGATGCTATAAAAATGCATCAGTAGCATTAGAGAATCCTATATTTTGAATTTGAAATCTTTTTGGATCAAATTGAAAACTGTAGAATCTAAGACTCTTCGATATCAAGACAATTCAAATGGCTAGGCTCCTTCAAGCACATTGCCTCTGCCTCGTCTTCTTCGTGCTCACAGGTTACATATTCTACCCTTTGGAAAAGAGAAGATCCATGTTACGATGTACTTTCTCACCAGGCATGAATGGAGTATCTAAATTATTTACTTGTTTTTTTTGTTGAAAAAGCGGGATCCATGATGAAGACGACTCTGGCGAAGGCTTGCATGGAAGATCTAGGAACTTGTGATCCTGGGAACGATGATTGCGGGCGAAGGTGCTCTACGAAGCATGGTCAGCAGTCTCAGGGCACCTGCGACACCGCCATCAGTCCTCCGATATGTTCGTGCACCTACTTCTGCCCTCCAAGCGCTTAATCGCAATGGTAGACAAGTACTTGCCATGGATGTCGAGCAGGTTGCGACGGCAACCTCGACACAAAGTGCTTGTCCCAGCTTGCAAGAATGTTATTTCGTAGATTCTGGAAGCCCTATGCAATTAGCAATAAAACAAGGATAAATAATGAATAATTGACGATCCGGTTGGTGAGATATCGTGTCCTTTCATAGTTTTATGGGATTTTATACTAATCTTGTAAGCCATCTATTTCTAATCTAAATATTAGGATGATAAAGATTAATCAAGTTCACATATGAATAATTTCGGCGAACTCTTGCAATTCTAAACTACTTTAACGTAAGCAACTTGAGCTAATAAAAAAAATTTGACCTCGTCACCACGCCGGCCTTGCCATGCAGGATGTGAGCGAATTACGGTTAAAATTGACTGAATAGACTTAATTGATAAAATATGAAAAGGTTTAGGACAAAATTGGTAAAATTAAAATATATAGGACTGAATTGGCAAAAGTATTTAGAACTTTTTGGACAATCCTCCCCTTCTTTTGACCCAAAAAGCTCAATCAAATTTTCAAGAAAAACTTGAGTTTGTTCTGATTGACCGAAAAAAGGAAAAAAAGCCAAGTCTAGCCAGCACAATTGTTTGATGAGCGGTCTGATCTGACCATGACCATGGCATATCCACATGAAAACACAGAAATCACCTATAGACATACAAGGGCAAGCATTAGCCACTTTAATTGTTATCATCGTAACTCACAAAAACATAAAAAAGAAGCCCAAAAAAACCCCATTCTCCCCCCCGCCCCTCCTTCTTCCTCGTTCTTCTTCTTCTCTGGCTTTCAGGTTGTTTGCCACCGCTCTGCCGAAGCCATTGCTGGATTTCCGATGACCAAACTCGGATTATCAGTGTGTCTCTCCCCCTCTCTGTGCTTGCTGCTTCGTCACTCTCCTCCGTCTTCCCATGGAAATGGGAGCCATGGAGGACAATGGGGAACGGAGGTCGAGGCCATAGAGATTGACGTTACGCTTCACGGCGACCTCAACAAGCAGGGGCACGGAAGAGAGAGAGATGTGCAGCCGAGGAGATCGATTGTGAGGGTGACGGTGCGATGGCTTACGGAGCTAACAAGCTGGCCCGAAACCCGACCCAACCCGTTTTTATTGTGCTTTAGATGTTGGATGATAGAGAATACTATGAGTTTTTGATTTGATGGCATGCGTATAATTGGATTTAACCTACTGGCCCGAAACCCGACCCAACCCGTTTTCCTTCTTCGTGTTTCATGCCTTTAGGGTTTTGGGTCAGGTCAGGTCGGGTTGGGCCAGAGCACGCGAGCCTTCTTGTTCGGGTTGGGTCGGGTAACATCAAGACCCGACCCGACCCGACCCATTGACACCCCTATTGCAGAGGACGTAATGACGAAGGATAAAGATCAAAGGAGAGAGAAATAAACGAAAAAAAAAATCAAATAAAAGAGATTAGAAATTATGCCTGTGAGTGTCAGGATATATATATCATATACAAATATATGCATACACTTCCCAATCTTTTGCATGCATTTTATTTTAACCGTGTATATATATATTCGTGGAAATAGAATAATTTGTTTTTCCTTTTGATTGGTAGATCACTCGTATCTTTATGAAGGTGTTTCATCCTGAAATATCAGGAAATCTCCATATGTAGATACGACGCAATCTATATATAAAGCATGCATCAATTTATTTTCCAAAAATTGTCAACAAAGAACAACCTTCGAGAGATTTATAATCGGTACAAGTTCGTAATTCCCTAATATATCACCATTATGTCTATATTGCCATTGCTATAAATGTGCTAACAATGGTGTTTTGCGGCCAAAATAAGAAGCAATCGAAGCCAAATAATGGCCGAAGTCTTCCGAAAGTGCCGTCTTCTCATCGTCCTCCTCGTGCTCGCAGGTTTCTCTCTCGTCCTTTGCTTGTTGTCCTTGGTGAGGCAGACATTGAAAAGCATGTCCTGCTCCTAATCAACCCTTATATTGTAGGATTCTAACAGTAATGCCTTGTCTTCCTTCTTGCATTTTCTTTTTGCAGGAAAAGACGGGATGATGGAGATGCCTAAGGTGGAGGCGTATTGCAGCGAAGGAATAGGGCTATGTGGGAAGCAAAACGAGTGCGAGCAAAGGTGCCATGCGAGTCACGGCCCGGGCTCACAAGGATCGTGCGACTACACAATCAACCCTCCACTTTGCACTTGCTATTACGATTGTCCCGAACCGCCGCCTCCGCCAAAAGTGTGCAATGGGGGCGGGGGTCTGTGCACCATCACGTGTAAGGACAAGTGTTGCAGCGATCGATGTAGTACCAAGTTCAATCAAGGCCGAGGGTATTGCGACAGTAGCGCTGGTCCTTGGCTGTGTCAATGCCAATACCCTTGCTAATTCTTTTCCGTTTATATTGATATAATTAATATTGTTAATGGTTCTTTGATGCATGCATGATTCTAACGAGAAAGGATCAAAAGTTACATAGTGGATTTGTTTAGCAAATACTTTTTTCTGCTAAGGGAAATAATAAATGCCTCGATTGCTCAATAAATGTAACCATAGTATTGTAGATTTGATGCAGTACCCATGTAAGAAAAGACCGGTTAAGCACCTTTTAAAAAAGTGCTGTATGTTAGCAAAGGACATTGAATTATGTACCGGAAGATTAATATAGGACAACTCATGATTAGTGGCGGGTTGTACATTCAAGGCATATGCTAAATTCTTACACAATGCACATACGATGAGAATTTCTCGAATAGGCTTTGTTGTCCCTAATTATATATCGACCGATTGGAACAAAATTGCTGATTTGCTAATGAGGCGCAATGATACTTGAACTTGCTAATGGGTTTAATGAAGGTGTTGCTTTTGATAAGTCACATTCTTTTTTCAAAGTTATCTTAGCTAATAACTCAAAATACAACACTAACTATGATACGAAGTCATATAACGTTTAGGGTTAGCTGTGTTTCACCAAATTCTGGCCACGACCCCCAATCTGTGTGGGTGCTTGTGAATCGTTATTATACTGGTTGTCATAATAATGACGTGCATTATATAATACACAACCATAGTCATAGGTTGAAGATAAATTAGGAAAAAGTAACACGTGAGGCGTGCCTTTAAAATTTCGACATTTGAAAGATGAGGCGAAATCATTCTATTGGAAGAAAGTGATAAAGATACACATTGTAATTAAATGGTTTACATATAAATAGAAAGTCAAAAATATTTCATGATTCGAGCTTTTTATTGGAAGGTTTATTTAAGATTCGAAGATTTCAATTTCACAATTGAAATATGTGAAAATTAATACAAAATTATAAATTTACACATTTAATTATGCACATAATAATTGTAAAATAAGCATTAAAGGATATTTGAAAAAGAAAAAATAGTTGAGACCCATGAAAGTATACGGCTCTTTTTGCTTTCTGTAATTATAATAAAGATGCCCTAAATAACGGTATCTTCTTTTTTTTTTTTTTGTTATTTATAAGATTGTCATGTGGATTATGTAAGAAAGAAAGCACCGATCGTGTCATGTAGGTTGGCCAACCAAACGTTTACTTTAGCAATATCTGTCCAAAATTAGCTGAAAGGTTGAAATTGACATTAGGTCAAAAGGTTTAGGACTAAATATATATGATTAAAAGATTTAAAACTAAATTGATACGAGTGTCATAGATTTGGGACTTTTCTGACACTTTTCATTATTATGAAATATTTTTTTAACACCAAACTCCAACCCTCTTCCAACAAAAATCAAATGGCTAAAATATCTGGCTAAAACACATGTAATTCAAAATATTCCACGAGGGCGGCCATTTTAGTCCACTTTAGCTTTCTCTTCAACTCGGTATAGGTCAATTTATGCATTCCTTATCTATTTGAAAGGAATATGCCAAACTTCTTGTTGATTTATTACTAACAATTACAACAGAGCCTGCATTTCCGTAACCACTCTCTAGATTCTACTCCTCAGAACCTGCTTCCCCCACAACATAATCTTCAACAGCGGTTAGAACTCAGAATCAAAGACGACATGAATAGACTTTGTAGGCATTTCAGTTCTTTCATTGATACCCTATATGATTTGTTAGGAGAGGAGTATCCAAGAAAAATACCTTATCTGACTGAGAGTCAAACTTTCCACGTGATCACTAGCATTCTTAAGGATACATCAAGCACAACCAAATAGTGAAGTAAGAAAGATTGGGATTTCTACCTTGTAGATCTCATAGGGAGTTTCGTGTAATATAGCTCTCAACTAAACACAGTTCAAATGTAGAATGAAGTGTTTATGGCCACGGTTTAAAGTGCTTGGGGATTTTACTTTCTAACATCAAAGTACGTGCATCTCTTTCAATGTCTTATCTTTGGATAATTATCAAACCAATCACAAGCTTATATTATGAATGTCAATTCAATTTTATTAATGTATTTCTAAATCTTTATGTGATAATCCAATATAGTCTTCGAGCCAATTACTGTCAAAAATTACTAAAGCAGTGTCCGTTTGTTACCAAACATCCTATGTAGTACACTAATATGAACAACTTTACTCAAAATGACAATTTGCGTGGATTGGCATGTCATTGATTTCTAATGGCAATTGGCTGAAAAGAGTAAATTGGAATTTTACACGAAGGTTTAAAGTTGGTAAAATCATAAAACTTAGAATTGAATTAACATCCATATGATAAGTTTAGGACTGAATTGTTAACTTTTAACTTTTATTCTTTCTCTCAATGTTACCATCCTGTTGTAGCGCATGAGGACTGGAAAAATCTTGCTCAATGCCATACTCATCACAAAATTATTCGAAGTCATGATGATCATACTCACCTCCACGATCTCTTCTAACGCAAGAAATGCTAAGACCATTCTCATTTTTTACTTTCTTAGCAAGTGCACATGGCTCAAGCAAGGGTTTCGCGTGGCCAAATCTCACATCAAACGAAACCCCATTAAAACCTGTGATTCTCAAATTAATAAATCTCTCTAGCATATCAATTTACACTATATTCCAATTTGCAATGGCCTCCTCATGCAACGAAATCTAGGTGACTCTCATGATCTCATTGCAGTCAAGGACCTCAAATACTTGAAAGATAATTTGCTTTAAAAAGGGTCTCACGAGATTTGGTCACGTGAGACTTTTGCTAGGGTCATGTGACATTTGGCAAGGGCTTACTAGGATTGAGCAATGGTGGTTCTATGGACTATCACTAGGGGTGGTCACCGCCACTGATTCCCTTGCTCAAACTCGCTCCATCTCTCTCTCTTTTTCTTTTTGTTTTGCTTTTTAACCATCTCTATTCATTTTCTGTCTTTTTAGATGATTAAACTTGTTATATAAGCCGCCACGTCAACATGATTATTTAAGTTGATAATGATAAGACTCAATTGCACACTTAATACACAGATTAAGGTGTAATATCTTGAGTTTTGCGTACCTTGGCAATTCGCTTCTTTTGAAAATTACATTGCAGTTCTGTTTTTTTCCTTTGAAATGCAAGCTTCAGGACTACAATATTTGCGGGTGTCTGAGTAAGAACTAGACTGTATGGCCATTGCCGGATTTCCCAATGACCAAACTCAGCCGATCAGTGTGTCTCTCTCCCCTTCACTGTGCTTGCTGTTTCATCACTCTCCTCCATCTTCCAATGGGAATGGCGGCCATGGAAGTCCCGCTTCACGGCAACCTCTACCTCCATGGGCATGGGTGTCACACCCCGATTCTCGAACACGTAACAACCCCTATTCTCTTTTGGTCAAATGAGTGCGACGTCCTAAGATGTGCTGCCGACTATTTATTTTATCTTTCAATTATGCACATGAGGAAATAAATATTTTAAACATTGGCCAAACAATAACAATAGGGATAGTCGAAAGACAAACAGTTCAAAAGCAGCCTCCTCGAAATTAACCCTAAGGAACATTTATATGTACAACCCTATAGGTGGGTATTGTCCCAACGACAAACCAAAAAGATATAAGGACAAAATGGTCAATCTACTTCATCACTTATCCTTAGAGGTCGAGGTCTATCAGTCCAAAGAGTCTGCAGCCAGGCATGTCCATTTATTACCTGAAAATGGTTAAATCACAATCAGTGAGATAAAATCTCACTAAGTTAAAGCACTAAACCTCGGCTAGGGCACTAATTCGCCTTGGAGGTACCTAACAAGCACATTTCTTATAATAGCAACTAGTAATTAAATCGATTCACAAGCACCCTTTAACAACCGGTAGCTAAATAGTTTCATAGGAAAAAATTATTATAGCAATCAACATTTAGGTCGATTTATAGACAACCCTACCTTGCAGCTGTACATTCTCTACATGATACTAGTCACACGTGCAATATATAATATAGACAAATTATCATATAATCAGAACACCACACATATAATATCTTATGTATATAACAATCAGGCATGTTCCAATTATGCACCTCCCCGTGTAAGCACACATTAAGGCTCTTACATTTTCCCTGCGTAAACACGCATTAGGGCCCATCCACCTCTTTCTCTCTCGTGTAAGTACGCCTAAGGGCTCTACATTTTCCCTGCGCAAATGTGCATCATGGCACAATCTCCTCTCCTTGTGTAAACCCGCCTTAGGACTCTACCTTTCTCTCATGTAAATATGCATCAAGGCATGCCCTCCACTCCATGTCTATACGCCTCAGGGCTTAATTATACACCTCTTCACGTAAACACGCATCAAGGCTTAACTCTTTTCTCCGCATAACCACATATCAAGGCATAATCACTTCAACCTCCCCGCGTAAATATGCCTCAGGGCTTTGCTTTTTCCTTGCGCAAATGCACATCAGGGCACAATATCCTCTCCTCGCGTAAACATGTCTTACGGCTCTACTTCTTCCCTGTGTAAATACATATCAGGGCACGCTCTCCACCCAATGTCTGTATGGCTCGGGGCTTAAGTGGTCATGCGAGCACTCAATTACATAAATTCACATAATTCTTAAGACATTTGCACCACAATCCAGGTGGGACATGCATAAAATTTAACATAGTGCAATCAATGTCCCACATAATATCCATCAATTATCATATTGCAATAATTCGACAATTAATGTAACGTCCTGGGATTTCCCGAACTATTTTTGGGCATTAACTATGAATGTTTCGTCAATTTGCTGTTAGCTGAGTCTCGCTTTGAGTTGATTACTCACGAGATATTAATCGAAGGGGAAAGGTTACTAGGGACTCGCGAACACGCGTGAGTCCTAAAAGTCGCCCGTTAGTTTGAAACCCACTAAAGTTGCGATTGATCAAATCGGCCGTGATTTTTTATCCAAATTCGGATATCGCACTTTTCAAACGTCGAGATTAATTATTGGACCTTGGCTTCATTATTTTTTGAAATTTTTCGGGTACTTGGAAATGTAGGACACAAGATCGCCAAGCCGAATTTTGGACCTGAGACCCCACCATTTTTCCTTCTCTCTTTCCTCTCTCCCCCCGCCCCCCAACGTGCGTGCCTCTCTCTCTCTCTTCCTTTCTCTCTCCTCTCTCCCTCTCCTTCCTCCCGTTCTACCGCTTGACCATTTCTCTCTCACGTCCCTTCTTCTTTCCCCTCTACTTTCTCTCGCAGCCCGCCCCCTTTGCTGTCCTTTGTCCCCTTCTCTCTTCATTTGACTTTTCAAACTTCTCTTTCTCTCTCGCTAGAAAATCATAGTGTGCAGCTGCTCCCTTCTTCCCCTCCGCTTCTTCTTTTTGTTGGTGTCTCTCATTGGCTAGAAACGGAACTACCGCCGTTGTCTTTTTCTGCATCGCCGCCTCACCATCGTAGCTTTGCCACCACCCCGGCTCGCCACTGAGCCATCGCTCGCCAGTCTCGACCGAACTGCCTAGCCCTTGCTTTCCTCTCCTCCTCCTCCATTCACCATCGCGACAATTGCGTCGCCCAAGTTCAGCTGCTACCATGCCTCCACCTGTTGGCTGTTGTGCCGTCGGGGGACCGCCATCCATCGAACCCCGACAATCACGGCCATCTGCTTCTTCTCCTCTTCTTTTTGTCTTGGTCGGAGCCGATCGCCACCGTCCTAGTCGCTGCTACTATTCTCGACCACCCGAGCCGTCGTGGCGGGCATCGTCCACCGTCCATTCGCCGGCCGCTATCCTTCCTCTCTTTTCTCTCTCTCTCGGTTCGCCGGTGCGGTCGAACCAATGATCGTCGCCTGTTGTCCCAGCCTCCGGCCACCGCCCGACCGTCGTTCGTTGTCTTCCCTAGCTAACTAGAGAGTCGCCCCAACCGGACCCAAGCCGCCGGACGCCTCCTCCTCCCCGGTTTTCCTTTGGCCGAGTGAAAAGCAGTGTCTCTAGCCAAGATCTGGCAGCCGCGTCGTTCGTCCCCACACCTCGGAGGTGCTTATGCGACTGCCTCGTCGCCCTCGTTGCAACCACGCCTTCAGCATCGTTGAACAGTGAGTTTCGGCTCTAAACCCTCGTTTAGTGTATTAATCGCGTTTAGGGTTAGTTTAGTCGAGTTAATCGAGATTAGGAAGTTAATTATGATTATTTTGGCTAATCGGGATTAGTGGGGGTTAATTAGAGACTAATGGTAATTTTAGTTAATTATGGGTTTATATTATTATTTATATTTATTTATTCCGAAAATAATATAATATTGTTTTACAATAAATGATATTGCTGATAATTATTGTTTTTAATAATTATTGTTTAAGATAATTTCCTGTATTTGGATTAATTACTTTCCAATAAGTAATTGTGGTAAACGGTGATTTACGGGAATTATCGGTCGTTGCATTATTGCGAGACGATTATTGTCCGAGGCAACAATTGATTGATTTGTAGATTGCTTGTTTATGCCTTATTGATTGAAGTACGTATATTCCAAGAATTATGTGGTATTTCCTTACGAAATTGGCTAATTATCGGATTATCGCAATGTGGCGGTTCATGGATAATATGTGGAATATTTACTGTTTTGTATGTGAATCTCGTTCATGTCCTATGTGGATTATGATGTGTGTGTATGAGTCCACTTGTTCCCTAAGGCGTGGGTGACGTGGGGTGGAGGGCAGCCCTGATTCGTGTTTACGTGGGGAAAATGTTAGAGTCCCGATGCGCTGTGATGTCTTGGATTTTCCGACCCATGACGGATTTTATGAGTGCGTAGTCATCAATGCACTGCTAGTTGGTCTTGCTCTGAATTAATCACTCATGAGCTATTAACCGAAGGGGAGAGGCTACTAAAGACTTCACGGACGCGTGATTCTTAGAAAGGCCACCCGTTAGTCTAAGACACACTAGAGTTGCGATTAATTGACTTGGCCACGATTTCTATCCAAATTCGAATATCGGACTTTTCGGATGTTGGGATTAATTATTGGACTTTGGCCTATTTACTTTCCAAAATTTTCGGGCTCTCAGAAACATAGGACGTAAGACCGCCGAGCCAAATTTCGGACTTGAGACCTCGCTGTTTATCATTCTCTCTTTTCTCTCTCTCTCCCACGTGTGTGTGTGTCTCTCTCTCCCCCTTTTTCCTCTTTCCCGCTATTGCCACTCGCTCCCTTTCTCCCTCACGTCCTCTCCATTCTACTTTTTCCTCCTCTGTCGCTTGCACCCCTACCCCACCTGTTGTCTTTTCCCCCCTTCTCTCTTATTTTGACTTTTCAAACTTTTTCTTCTCTCTCTCTCTGTGCTGGAAAAATCGCATCTCGTTGCTGCTCTCCCCTTTCTTCTTCGGTTCTGCTTCTACTTCTTCTCTCCCCCTTCGCCGGTAGAGCCGCCACTATTCCGCCACCATGTTGCCACCACGGCTTTTTGCGGGTCATCGCCGAGTCATCATTTGCTGGTCTTGAGCCAACCCGGCCTCATCCAACTCCCATTCACCTCTCGTCCCTCCTCTATTTTTCCTCCGTTTCCCTGGTTTTCACTCCATCGTTGCCCGCCGGTTGTCCCCTACTCTCCTTGCTGTCCAGTCATGTTAGCCGGCACCGGAGGGCGTCGCTTGACCGCCCGTTCCTATTCGAGCTAGCCGCCGTCCTTCCCTCTTGTCTCTCCCTCGCTCGATTCTGGTTTTTAACTGAACCAGCTGCTGTTGCTGTCGTCCCGGCCTTTGGCCGCCGCCCTGGACCGTCGTCCACTGCCCCCAGTCGACTGGAGAGTTGCCCCCAACCGGCCCCAAGCTGCTGGCTGCCTTCTCCTCCCTTGGTTATCCTCTTGGCCGCCTGGACAGCGGGCCTCCAGCCAAGATCCAACCGTCGCGTCATCCGTCCCGACACCTTGGAGGCACCCATGCAACCGCCTCGTCGTCCCTATCGCAACCGCACCTTCGCCGTTGTTAAACGGTAAGTTTCGGCTCTAAACCCTTGTTTAGCATGTTAATCTCGTTTAGGGTTAGTTTAGTTAGGACTAATCGGAATTAGGTGGTCAATGATGGTTATTTTGATTAATTCGGATTAGTGGTGGTTAATTAGAGCCTAATGGTGATTTATGCTAATTATGTGTTTATTTTATTATTTATATTGATTTATTCCGAAATTATTTTGATAATAATAAATTACATCATTGGTAATTGTTGTGCGTAGTGATTGTTGATTAGGATAATTCCCCGGGTTTGGATTAATTACTTTTCGATAAGTAATTGTGGTAATTAGTGATTTACAGGAATTATCGGTCGTCGCATTATTGTGAGACGAATATAGTCTGAGGCAATAATTGATTGATTTGTTGATTTCTTATTTATGCCTTATTGATTGAAGCACGTTTATTCCGAGAATTACGTGATATTTTCTTATAAAATTGGTTGATTATTGGATTATCACAATGTGGTGATTCATGGATAATATGTGGAATACTTACTGCTTCGTATGTGGACCTCATGCATGTCTTATGCGGATTATGATGTGTGCTTATGAGTCCACTTGAGCCCTGAGGTGTGTTTACACGGGGAGGCAGAGGAGATCGTGTCCTAAGGCGTGTTTACGTGAGGAAAAGGTAGAGCTCTAAGGTGTGTTTACATGGGGAGGCAGAGGAGATCGTGCCCTGAGGCGTGTTTACGCGGGGAAAAGGTAGAGCCCTGAGGTGTGTTTACATGGGGTGGCAGAAGAGATCATGCCTTGAGGCGTGTTTACACAGGGAAAAGGTAGAGCTCTGAGGTGTGTTTACACGGGGAGACAGAGGAGATCGTGCCCTAAGGCGTGTTTATGCAGGTAAAAGGTAGAGCCCTAAGGTGTGTTTACGCGGGAAGGTGCATAATTGGAACATGCTTGACTGTTGGGTGCATGAGATGCATGTGTTGTGTTCTGATTATGGGGTAGCTTGTATACGTGTGTTTTGTATCGTGCATGGTATGTGAAACGATTGGATTGTCGGTTGCTCCCATGAGGAATGTGCCTAACAAGTACAAAATGCCTAGCTATATTTGGTAGTCCGCCAACCTTCGGGTTGTGCCGTGGCCCGAAGGGTCGTAATAATTAGAACATGCTTATCTACTATATGCATGGAAAGCATCTGTTGTGTTATGAATATTCGATTATATGTTTGCCATATATTTGACACGTGCGGTTATTATCATGCAGGGTAGGTGCAGCCGTGAGGTAAGCTTGTTTGTGATTGGATGGTTAATAATTGCGTGTCATTATGAGAGCCATGCCTGTTAGGTACCCCTGAGGTGAATTGGTGCCCCAGCCGAGGCTTAGTGCCCGAATTTACTGAAATTTTATCTCACTGGTTATTGTATAACCATTTTCAGGTCCATTGGATGAAGAATTGGCATGTTTTGTGATTCGTGACTTTGGCTGAAAGAAGTAGATTAACCCTAACCTTATTGGTGTCATTGGCTCCATAGGGAGATGTCTGTGGTAAGGGCTTGTACTTGTAAACTTCCTAGGGCTAATCATTAGATAAATAAAGCTGCAATATTGATGGTGTTTTTTGATTGACTTTCTTGGCTCTCCTGATTATTATGTGGTACGGGAATTATTTATTGCTTTCGCATGT
The DNA here is from genome assembly GCA_014182845.1 of Corymbia calophylla. Taxonomy (NCBI): domain Eukaryota; kingdom Viridiplantae; phylum Streptophyta; class Magnoliopsida; order Myrtales; family Myrtaceae; genus Corymbia; species Corymbia calophylla. The sequence goes on from CM024695.1 coordinate 20,678,088, forward strand.
ATTTAATGGAAAGATAAAAATAATGGTCGGCAACGCGTCCTGGGACATCGCATTCAAATGACCGTAAGTGGAAAAAGAGGATCGTCGCATGCTCGAGGGTCGGGGCGTGACATGCGCGGTACGCGGGGAAAATGATAGAGTCCTGATGTGCGGTACGTGTGGAGGTAGAGGCGGTTGTACTCTAATGCGTGTGATGCGGGGAAAAAGGGAGAGCCTTGAAGCGTGTTGACGCGGGGAGACGCATAATTGAAATACGCATGTGCATGGAATGTTATATGTGTGGTGTTTTAATTATGTGATTATGTGTTTGCCTGGGTGTGGCCGTGTAACTAATATTGTTTGCCTGGGTATGGCCATGTAACTAATATTATGCATATGTGTATCGCGAGGTAAGGCTGTTGGTGATTGGATTGTTTAACTATTGGTTGTTAGTATTATGAGGAACATGCCAGTTAGGTACCCTTGAGGTGGATTGGTTCTTAACCGAGGCTTAGCTCCCGAACTTACTAAGATTTTATTTCACTAGTTATCATTTAACCATTTTTAGGTCCTTGAGAGATGTGCCTGGATGTGGATTTTGGATTGAATAGACCTCGAACCCTAAGGATAAGGGAGAAAGTAGATCAACCCTTTTTGCCCTATGTATTTTGTTGGTTATGGGAATAGTGCCCAAGAATAGGGTTGTACGAGTATCCATCCTTAAGGATTAAAGGAGGTCTTTTTGATTTGTCTCAGTTTTTTACTATCCCTATTGATAATGTTTGATTGGGGTTTATTAATCGCTTTCGAATGCGCATAATTATATGATAAAAATAATGGTCGACGACGCGTCCTAAGATGTCGCACTCTTCGACCACGAGCGAGTAAGGGGATCATTGCGTTCTTGAGGGTCGGGGGCGTGACAATTAATCATTCCCGTAAATCAAATTTCACCACAATTAACTATTATGCAAACAATTAATTTACGCACGGGAAATTATCCTAATTAATTATTATCAAAATAATTAATTATCACTAAAATAATTAATCGCAATTAATTATCACCAATAATTATTTAATATTATTAAAAATAATAAAATAATATTCAATTATTTTTGGAATAATTAAATATAATTAATTAATTTAAATCAAGTTAATCATATAATTAACATAAATTACGATTAAACTATAATTAACTACCACTAATCAAGATTAACCAAATAAATTTTCATTTACTTAAATTAACCATAACTATAACTAATCACTTAATCCTGATTAGTCATAAATTAAACTAACCCTAATCAAGATTAATATGTTAATTAAGGGATTAGCACCATAACCCACCGTTTAGTGATGGCGGTGGTGTGGTTATGACGGCGGCAGCAAGACAGAACCACGGATGCCTCTGGTGTGTCGAGAAGAGACAGCATGGGACCAGATTTGGCTGAGAAGGTTCGAACCAAGCTGGTCTACAAAGGAGAGGATGTGCGTGCGGCTCCGGCGAGGTTGCGGACGGCTCCGGTCAGCTGAGGGTGGCTGGTGGCTGGCTTGGTTCAAACTAGAATCAACAGAGAGAGAAAGATGGTTGGTTCAGCGGAGAACGGGCAGCGATTGGCAACGGTCAATGAGCAAGTGACGATCTCCAAGCTGTCTAGTGTTTGGGCGAAGGTGGCCGAAGTTGTGGCGGTGGTGATTGACGGCCGATGGCTAAGGTAGAGAGTACGCAGCTGCTGCTACAAGGGACGGAGGAGGAAGGAGTAGGAATGGGACTGGTTTCCAGTGGAGGTGGCTTGTGGTAGTGACCTGCTGACAGTCTGGTGGCGTGTCGGCGAGACGGCAGAGCTACGGGGGCTAAGGTGGCCATCAACAAGTTGGCAGCAACGTAGAAACACCGCAGTAGCAGCTTCGCGGAAGGGAGGGGAAGAAGGAGAAGAAAAGAAGAAGAAGAAGAAGAAGAAGAAGAGAAGGAACACGCGGCCCAAGAAGAAAGAGAGAAGGGTAAAGTCCAACAAGACATAGGGGAAAAGACGGAAGAAGAGATTAGAAATTATGCGTGAGTGTAAACATATATAAGATAGCACATAGAAATATACGCATATATACCTTCCAATCTTTCACACGCATTTTATTTTAACCATATGTATGTATGTATGTATATTTGAGAAAATAGAATAATTTGTTTTTCTCTTAATTGGTAAATCGCTCGTGTACTTGTGAAGGCATTTCAGCATGAAATATCAAGAAATCTCCACATGTGGATACAGTGCAATCTATGTATAAAGCATCATTGATTTATACCCCTAAAATAATCAACAAAGAACAACCTTCCAAAGATTTATAGTCTGTAGAAGTTCGTAATTTCCAAATATATCACCATTATGTCTATATTGCCATTGCTATAAACGTGCTGTTTTGCGACCAAAATAATGCAACTCTTAAATGTATGATCGGTAATTCTCGATCAATTGATAACAGGAAAATTAATCTCATCATATTAAATATATCACCATATATTATAGATTATGGCCCTAATGCGTGTCTAATTATATTTCCTTGGTCATTAGTCCAAAATCTTAAAATGGCCGATCTCGAGATCATTCCGACGAAGCAACAAAAATCTCTTTCTTAAATGCTTCACGGATGCTATAAAAATGCATCAGTAGCATTAGAGAATCCTATATTTTGAATTTGAAATCTTTTTGGATCAAATTGAAAACTGTAGAATCTAAGACTCTTCCATATCAAGACAATTCAGATGGCTAGGCTGATGTACTTTCTCACCAGGCATGAATGGAGCTTGTTTTTTTTTGTTGAATCCATGATGAAGACGACTCTGGCGAAGGCTTGCATGGAAGATCTAGGAACTTGTGATCCTGGGAACGATGATTGCGGGCGAAGGTGCTACGAATATACTTAATGGCCTAGAAATAGAATCAACAATTCTAAGCCCGAAATGAAACTCTTTAACCATACACCATGCGAGGTAGCCTCAAAACAAGAAACGAACTCAGCCTCCATAGTGGAAGTAGAGTCAAAGTCTGCTTTCGCACTTCTCCATGACACGGCTCCGCCCTAACATAAAAATGTATCCGAGATGTTGATTTTCGAGAATCAACGCAACCAGCAAAGTCCGCATCCGAATAACCAACTACTTCCAAGTTGTCGATCCGTCTATACATAAGCATGTGACCTTTGGTACCTTGAAGGTATCTCATCACTTTCTTTGCAGCTTTCCAGTGGTTCATACCCGGGTTACTCTGATATCTTCCCAACATTCCGACAGCAAAAGCAATGTCAGGTCGAGTGCAAACTTGAGCATACATTAGGCTTCCGACAGCAGAAGCATATGGAATGTTTTTCATTTGTTCCCTTTCTAGATCATTCTTCGGGCACTGGTTCAAATTGAACCTATCACCCTTCACAATGGGTGCTATACTTGGTGAACAATCTTTCAACCGAAATCTCTCTAAGACCTTATTGATATAGGTTTCTTGAGATAGTCCTAAAACTCCTCGAGGTCTATCTCTATGGATCTTAATGCCAATGACATAAGATGCCTCACCCATATCTTTCATGTCAAAACTCTTAGAAAGAAATTGTTTCACCTCATGTAGCAACCCCTTATCATTGGTCGCAAGTAGAATATCATCCACATATAGCACAAGAAAACAAATTTTGCTCCCACTAACCTTCGGTATATACATTGATCCATGACATTTTCTACAAAACCGAATGAAGAAATCACATCATGGAACCTTAAGTACCATTGGCGGGATGCTTGTTTCAAGCCATATATAGACTTCTTAAGCTTGCACACCAAATGCTCACCTTTACTAGAGGGGAATCCTTCGGGTTGTTTCATGTACACCTCCTCCTCTAGTTCCCCATTGAGGAATGCCGTTTTCACATCCATTTGATGTAATTCCATATCAAAATGGGCGACCAATGCCAAAATAATACGAAGAGAATCTTTCTTAGATACGGGGAGAAAATGTCTCCGTGTAGTCGATTCCTTCCTTTTGAGTGAATCCTTTAGCAACAAGTCTGGCTTTGTATCTCTCAATGTTGCCTAATGAGTCTTTCTTAGTTTTGAAGACCCATTTACAACCAATGGCCTTCGCACCATCAGGCAACTCAACTAAATCCCAGACTTCATTTGATGCCATAGAACTCATCTCTTCCTTCATGGCATTGTACCACAAATTGGATTCATCAGTACTCATGGCTTGTGAAAACGTTTCAGGGTCATTCTCAGCTCCAATATTATAGTCAGATTCTTGTAGATACACAATATAATCACTAGGAACTGCTGCTTTCCTCATTCTAGTAGATCTTCTTAATGTTGTATCAACTGGTTGTTCAACAGTTTCTGGTACTTGCTGAACAACAGGATCTACTAGATCAATATCAGCAGGTTGTGGAACTTCAATGGTTTGTTGTTCAATAGCCGGTTGAACTGTAGGGGTATTATGAACAACAACCAACTTAATACTTGAGGTGGGAGATTGGGTATCGAATGATCATTTTCGGGAATAAGTTCCTTCAAATGATCGCTCCCACTAATCAAGTCATTTTCAAGAAACTTAGCATTTCTTGATTCCACAATCCTAGTAGTGTGAGATGGACAATAGAACATGTACCCCTTGGACTTTTCGGCATATCCAATGAAATACCCACTTATAGTCCTTGGGTCTAACTTCTTTTCTTGTGGATTATAAACTCTCACTTCAGACGGGCATCCCCAAACGCGTACATGTCTCAAACTCGGCTTCCAACCCTTAAATAACTCAAAAGGCGTCTTTGGAACAGCCTTGGTTGGAACTCGGTTTAATATGTACACTGCCGTCTTAAGAGCTTCAGTCCACAAAGACTTAGGAAGTTTAGAGCTACTAAGCATACTTCGCACCATGTCCAATAAGGTTCGATTTCTTCTTTCTGCTACACCATTTTGGTCCGGAGAACCAGGCATAGTGTATTGGGCAACTATCCCATTCTCTTGAAGAAACTTCGCAAATGGACCAGGTGCTTGTCCATCCTCAGTGTATCTACCATAGAATTCTCCACCTCTATCGACCTCACGATCTTAATTTGCTTATCGCATTGTTTCTCTACTTCGCCTTAAATACCTTAAAGGCATCTAATGCTTCATTTTTATTATGAAGCAAGTAGAGATACATGTAACGTGAGTAATCATCAATGAACGAGATGAAGTATTTCGACTATACGAGTCCATATCGGACTACAAATATCCGTATGTATGATTTCTAATATGTCTGTACTCCTCTTGGCACCTTTCTTTGTCTTGTTGGTCTGCTTTCCCTTTATGCAGTCCACACAAGTGTCAAAATCAGTAAAATCCAAAGTACTAAGTACTCTATCATTTACTAATCGCTTAATTCTTTCTATGGAGATATGTCCCAATCTCCGATGCCACAACATAGAGAAATCTTCATTCACAACACATCGTTTCACACCAGCATTATCATGAACATGCATCGCATCATAATAGGCATTGTCTTGCAAATTAATTCGAAAAAAAGACCATCGACAAAGTACCACTCCCAACAATTTCAGATTTAAACAACAAACCGAAGTTTGAACCCGAAAAGTGAAAAGAGTAACCCAAAGGTACAAGTCTTGAAACTGAAATTAAGTTTCTAAAGAAACTAGGTACATAAAAGGTCCTTTCCAAATTCAAAACAAAGCCACTATTGAGAACTAAACTGCATGTCCCAATAGCTTCCACATGCGAACGCATTTTGTTTCCCGAATAGATGCATTGTTCACTTCCCTCGGCTTCCCTGTGGTTTTGAAAACCCCGTAAGGAATTCGAAATATGGATTGTAGAACCAGAATCAATCCACCAAGTGTTGCGACTCACATCGGCCATATTAGATTCATAACAAACACAAGAGATTGGATTACCTTTCTTCTCGAGCCAGGCCTTAAATCTGACGCAATCCTTCTTCATATGTCCCTTCTTTCTATAGAAGAAACATTTGGATTCTTTCTTAATGTCAGCTTGGGGAGGTATTTTACCTTTTCCCTTATTCTCGCCATGACCCTTATTCTTTCCTTGTGTTGCCAAATGAACACTTTCTCCCAATTCCATAATCAGCCTTTCTTCCTCTTGAACACACATGGTCATTAGTTCATTAATTGACCATTTATTCTTATGTGTGTTGTAAGAGATCTTGAAAGGTGCATACCGCCGTGGAAGAGTGTTTAGGATGTAGTACACAAGAAAAGACTCAGATATCTCAACCTCAAGGTTCTTCAATTGAGCTGCAATATCCCTCATCTTCATGATGTGCTCACGCACACCTCTTACACTAGTGAGCTTCAAAGATGAAAACTTCATAATTAGGGTCATAGCATGCGCCTTTTCAGAACTTTCAAACTGCGCATCAATGGCTTTCAATAAAGCCTTAGCATTGCTATGCTGAGCAACCGAACCACGGATACTAGGGAGACAATCTTGCCCTTATGAACATCACACTAAGGCGGTTGGACCGCTCCCATTGTTCATAAAGGGCTTTTCATTGCTGCGGTGCTCGTATCGGTAGGAGCGAGGTGGTTCGTCTTTCCTTATAGCATAGTCAATGTCCATGCACCCCAATTGAAGAAGAATTAACTCCTTCCAAACTTTATAGTTTTCACCATTCAGCATGGGAACATCACACTTAAATTCAGAGAAATTCACAGGTTGCAAAACTGCATATCAAATAATCATGCTTATGTCACAAAATATGAGGCAAAATTTACATAAATCATGCTTTACCAATGTAAAACATGGCACAAAATATGAATCACATAACATAAAAACTGCCTGTGGGCTAAGTTTTTAATTTAAATAGATTCATAATAACTTTATGAAGAAACTATCATATTATATTTCTTTCCTTAATCCCTGTGGGTAAATTAAGAAAAATAATATGATATTTCAACCTAATTAATCATATTAATATAATGAAAATTCTGTGGGATAAAATTCATCATATTAATAAGATTAATTACAATAAATGTCCATTTCCAAATGTGATCCGGAGGCTCTTAATATATAATTTAACTAATTAAAGATGCTTTGTGGCTACTCTCCAATTAATTAAAATATATGGATCATTTGGACATTTTAATTTCATACATAAATTACTCACAAAATGCATCAAGGGCAGAATGGTAATTTAATACCACAAGGGCAGAACAGTAAATTCATTAATCGGTGGAATAACAATAAATTAATTCCCCAAGGGCAGAACCGTAAAATAAAATGGCAAGGGGCAAAATTGTAAAATCCACAAAAGAGGGCAAAACTGTAAAAAACCGGTGGGTCCGCGACCGGGCGCGTGCGGCGCACGCGCACGCCCGCCTGCGCGAGCGCGTGGCGCTCACGCGCCTTCTTCACCCCGCGGGCGCGTGAGACGCACGCGCTGGGGCGATTGCGCGCGCGTGGCGCTCACGCGCCAGCGGTTCCGCGCGTGGGAGCCACGCGCCTTCGCACGCGCGGACGACCGATTTTCGGTCGGTTTTCGCCGTCTCCGCCGCGATTCCGCCATCCATTTCTTCTCCGGCAACCCATCTCCAGCCATTGTTCAAGTTTGCGTTCGTCGAAATCTACGAAACTTCACCGCGATCCGACCACAATTAGGGCGTACTCTCTAACCCAATCCCCTCGCGTCGATGGTGTATTCCAAATGAGAGGGTTTGTGTTAGACCTTGTGATCGCCCTTCAAAGGCGAACGTTCATCCTTATAAACCATCTTCCATCAAGACGGTTCTTGAATGGGCGGTTGTCACGAAAAGGTACGAAGCGTGGAAAAACCGCACGTGGAATAACCGCTCGCCAAAAATAAAAATGTGGGTCAATATTAATGGTAAGTTTTATGTAAAAACTATACCCCAAAATGTGGGATCACATATTAATATTACATCCCCCTCGTCGAAGCGCTCTCTCTGGCTTGAGCTCGTCGAAGTTCTTTCTCTCTGGTTCAAATTTGCGCAACCTTAAGATTTTCCTCTTCACCCGTCGAGCTTGAGCAGTCTCCTTGATGAGAACGATTCTGTTTTTCTTCTTGTTTCTCACGAGCTCTCTCTCTCGACCTCCAAACGGAAAAACCCCCGCTCTCAGGCCATCCTTTTTCTTTTTCTTCTCAGATCTGCTCTCCTCCTTCTCCCTTTTTTCTCTCTGGTTTCTCCTTTTTTCGTCACTCCAGCCTCCTCCCGGTCTCTCTCTGTTCCCCCCTCCCCGATTCTCGCTCGGTGGTGGGGGGTTATTCGAGTGGCGTGGTTGCCCTCTCCCCCCACGTTCTGCTCCTCCGCTGCGTTTTTCGCGTGTGTGGTGTGTGCGTGAACGTGGGAGAAGAAGAAAAATCCAAGGGAGGATGGGCCAGGCCCAAAATAAGAGGGAGGTGGGCTGAAAGAAGAAGAAAAAGAAAAAGAAATGGGCGAATAAAGGACTGGGCTGAACTGAGCCCATCCGATTTTTTTTTTTTTAATCTTTTTTTGTAAATTAATATGTATTTATAAGTGCAAAATAAATAAGCAATTAGAACAAAATAAATAAAAATTCGGGTGTCAACACTTTTGGACGATGCTTCTTAGTCAGTCAACATGCCGGTTGAGCCGAATAATTGGAAAAGGGACTTTTGGACCGAGAACCCGAGCCTATGAGGACGTGGGCTGGGCAAGAACAGTGAGGGCCTCACGCCCAAGGTGGGACAGCCACCGTGGAAGACCGAGACGACGAGCAAGCCCGTTGGACCCAACCAACCTCTCACCCGTCCTAGCCCGTTATCCAAACCTGAGCCAATTTGAGCCCAATAAATTCCCGAGCCCGTTCCTATTAATTTTCCGGCCTTTTTCCTAGGCCCGCCCTTCATTTCCAGCCTAAGGGCACATTGGGAAATGTGCAAGGTGGAAATGACCAAAATGCCCTTGGATATTTTGAAGAAAAGTCAAAAAGAAGAGAGAGAAGATGAGGTCAATTGTTTGGCAAGTGGGGCAAGCATTGATGGCCTTGATAAGGCTTATCCTTCAGCCTTCACTTCACTCTCTCTCTCCTCTTTATCTTCTCCAAAAACCGCACCACTTCTCTCCCTAGTTTTCCTTCCTTCCTTCAGTTTTTCAGTTCTGACCTTTCACAGAAAATCGAGTTGTTCATTGCCTTCCCGTTGGAATCTCGGCCCGTACCACCCGCCGTTACGTTCAGAAGATGAAAACCGTTCAGATAGCGTTGGCTGTTCGCCGAACGGAGTCGCCGTCCGTCCTGTACGGTCGCCAGAAGTTGCTGCTCGTCGGACCGTCACTATTCCGCCTGCAGCAGCTTTGTTCCGCCTTTTCCCCTGTTTTTCTCCCATTCCAGCCAAACCACCGCCCATACCAGCCACAAGTGGTTCCCCCTCGACCCCTAGGGCCGCCGGTTGCTGGCCCGCCGCTCGCCGGAGCTCCCGGGCAGCCCGTTCAACTCCGATCGGCTTCTTCCTCTTCCGGCGGTGCGGTTTCTCGAGTTGCGGTGGGGATTCCGAGTTTGTTGCTGCTTGTGTTGAGCCGGGACCGCCTTGGATCGTCGTGGTGGAGGTCCCCGGGTGTCGGGTTCGTCGCCGCCGCCGCGTCTGTGCCGCTGGCCCGCTTAACGGGTGAGTTTAGCCCCTAATCCCTATTTAGTGCCTAAACTTGCTTAGGGTTGGTTAGTTAGTGTTAATTTTGGTTTAAGGGGTTTAATTAAGTTGTATTAGTCCTAAGATAGGTGGTTAGATAGATGATTAAGATTAGATTAGCTTAATTTTGCTTATTAAGCTTAATTGTGCTTAATTTGGAATTAATTGTGTTTATGTGTTTAATTAAGCATGATTTGCTTTAATTGAATTGATTAATTATTTTAATTAATGTTTTGTTTAATTTCTGGATTAAATGTTTTAATTAATTGAATTTCGGAAAAATCACTGTTCATAATTACTGTTCACAATTACTGTTCACGGCACTGTTCATCCAGAAGCTAAATTTTGTCTGAATTTGATGTACTATTGATTGTAATGATTAATTGGAGTGCCGATTGTTAATTATGCTCGTGAATATTGATGAAATGCGTGATCGAGTGTTGGTTGGAAATTGAATTTTGGAATTGGTGAGTGATACCGCATGACATATTGCGTGGGTTATTTGAAATGGCATGTCGCATGAGCATGAGCGCATGAGCGATGTTGCATTCATGACCAAGCAAAAGCAAAGATAAGAATGAATTGTTTCCGAGGTGTTGCATGGTCGATTAAAGTTGATAGCCCGGTTGAGCCGGATGACCGCCAATCCCCATTGGGGTTGTGCCGTGACCATTGGGTCGCCTGACAGTGGTCAGATGCGAGGCTGCGGCAGTGAGCGGGCCCCATGCTCCATAGGGAATGTCGTCGATGGGAGAGAGCCCGTGACGTCGCCGTGCCTCATGGGGGAGGACGATGCCTGGTCTTCGACCGGTAGACCGCCAACCATAAGGTTGTGCCGTGGCCCTAGTGGTCGTAATAATCGGAGCATGTGTGAGTGTGAGACATGAGAAAGCTATGTGAGATGCTCTGATTATTCGCATGCTCTTAATGTCGTGATGATTGCATTAATTATGGTACGCACGCATGAGTTGACAGTCGTGCAGGGTGTGGCAATGGCCAGGTGAGATCGCTTGTGGTGCGACTCGCATATAATTGATGAACTGTATCATCTGACGGCCATGTGCCTTGTTTGCATTGTATGGGATTTGACGTGCAGGATATGGCAAACCGGGTAAGGTTGCATGCAAACCGAATGTTGATTGTTGGTTTGCCTTGTCTGTTGTTGGCTGTTGTTTGATTTTGGTCGTTTGTTGTTGGGTTGAGTGAGGGGTAGTTTTGGAGAGATACCTCGGGTTGAGTTGGTGTACTAACCGGGGCTTAGGGGAAGAACTCGCTGAGATTTTATCTCAACCCGTCGTGGTTAACAATTTTCAGGCCCCTAAAATGGCGTACCCGCAATGGAGGATCCTGCCCCCGCTCCTTCAGTGATCGACCTGACGGAGCTTGAGTCCGATGGGTCCGAGTGATGATGGTGCTGAACCTGAGGGTTCTTCTTGTTTAATTGGATTAGCCTAGTTTCTATTTGATTTGGCTTAGAGGATGGATCGGCCCTTTTTGTCGGGCTTGTAATTTGGAAAACGATCCTCCATTGGTTAATCCAGTAAATTGAATAATTGAGTAGTTGCTGTTGTTCGTGTTGTTCATCCCTCTATCCCTGTTTGATTGTATGTTTGTCTGGGGATGGTTCGTCTTCCGCTTGCGCTTAACGAAAGATTAAAATGAATGGTCGTCGCTAGGTCCTGGGACGTCGCTTTCAATCGACCAAGAGAAGGGATTGCCGCGAGCTCGAGAGTCGGGGCGTGACACATATTGTAATTAAATGGTTTACATATAAATAGAAAGTCAAAAATATTTCATGATTCGAGCTTTTTATTGGAAGGTTTATTTAAGATACGAAGATTTCAATTTCACAATTGAAATATGTGAGAATTAATACAAAATTATAAATTTACACATTTAATTATGCACATAATAATTGTAAAATAAGCATTAAAGGATATTTGAAAAAGAAAAAAAGTAGTTGAGACCCATGAAAGTATACGGCTCTTTTTGCTTTCTGTAATTATAATAAAGATGCCCTAAATAACGGTATCTTCTGTTTTTTTTTTTTTTTTTTTTTTTTTGTTATTTATAAGATTGTCATGTGGATTATGTAAGAAACAAAGCACCGATCGTGTCATGTAGGTTGGCCAACCAAACGTTTACCTTAGCAATATTTGTCCAAAATTAGCTGAAAGGTTGAAATTGACATTAGGTCAAAAGGTTTAGGACTAAATATTATGATTAAAAGATTTAAAACTAAATTGATACGAGTGTAATAGATTTGAGACTTTTCCGACACTTTTCGTTATCATGAAATATTTTTTTAACATCAAACTCCAACCCCTCTTCCAACAAAAATCAAATGGCTAAAATATCTCGCTAAAACACATGTAATTCAAAATATTCCACGAGGGCGGCCATTTTAGTCCACTTTAGCTTTCTCTTCAACTCGATATAGGTCAATTTATGCATTCCTTATCTAGTTGAAAGGAATATACCAAACTTCTTGTTGATTTATAACTAACAATTACAACAGAGCCTGCATTTCCGTAACCACTCTCTAGATTCTACTCCTCAGAACCTGCTTCCCCCACAACATCATCTTCAACAGGGGTTAGAACTCAGAATCAAAGACGACATGAATAGACTTTGAAGGCATTTCAGTTCTTTCATTGATACCCTATATGATTTGTTAGGAGAGGAGTATCCAAGAAAAATACCTTATCTGACTGAGAGTCAAACTTTCCACGTGATCACTAGCATTCTTAAGGATACATCAAGCACAACCAAATAGTGAAGTAAGAAAGATTGGGATTTCTACCTTGTAGATCTCATAGGGAGTTTCGTGTAATATAGCTCTCAACTAAACACAGTTCAAATGTAGAATGAAGTGTTTATGGCCTCGGTTTAAAGTGCTTGGGGATTTTACTTTCTAACATCAAAGTACGTGCATCTCTTTCAATGTCTTATCTTTGGATAATTATCAAACCAATTACAAGCTTATATTAGGAATGTCAATTCAATTTTAAACTTTTCAATTTTATTAATGTATTTCTAAATCTTTATGTGATAATCCAATACAGTCTTCGAGCCAATTACTGTCAAAAATTACTAAAGCAATGTCCGTTTGTTACCAAACATCCTATGTAGTACACTAATATGAACAACTTTACTCAAAATGACAATTTGCGTGGATCGGCACTTCATTGATTTCTAATGGCAATTGGCCGAAAAGTGTACATTGGAATTTTACACGAAGCTTTAAAGTTGGCAAAATCATAAAACTTAGAATTGAATTAACATCCATATGATAAGTTTTGGATTGAATTGTTAACTTTTTACTTTTATTCTTTCTCTCAATGTTACCATCTTGTTGTAGCGCATGAGGACTGGAAAAATCTTGCTCAATGCCATACTCATCACAAAATTATTGGAAGTCATGATGATCATACTCACCTCCACGATCTCTTCTAACGCAAGAAATGCTAAGACCATTCTCATTTTTGACTTTCTTAGCAAGTGCACATGGCTCAAGCAAGGGTTTCGCGTGGCCAAATCTCACATCAAACGAAACCCCATTAAAATCTGTGATTCTCAAATTAATAAATCTCTCTAGCATATCAATTTACACTATATTCCAATTTGCAATGGCCTCCTCATGCAACGAAATCTAGGTGACTCTCATGATCTCATTGCAGTCAAGGACCTCAAATACTTGAAAGATAATTTGCTTTAAAAAGGGTCTCACGAGATTTGGTCACGTGAGACTTTTGCTAATGTCATGTGACATTTGGCAAGGGCTTACTAGGATAGAGCAATGGTGGTTCTATGGACTATCACTAGGGGTGGTCACCGCCACTGATTCCCTTGCTCAAACTCGCTCCATCTCTCTCTCTTTTTCTTTTTGTTTTGCTTTTTAACCATCTCTATTCATTTTCTGTTTTTTTAGATGATTAAACTTGTTATGTAAGCTGCCACGTCAACATGATTATTTAAGTTGATAATGATAAGACTCAATTGCACACTTAATACACAGACTAAGGTGTAATATCTTGAGTTTTGCGTACCATGGCAATTCGCTTCTTTTGAAAATTACATTGCAGTTCGGTTTTTTTCCTTTGAAATGCAAGCTTCAGGACTACAATATTTGCGGGTGTCTGAGTAAGAACTAGACTGTATGGCCATTGCCGGATTTCCCAATGACCTAACTCAGCCGATCAGTGTGTCTCTCTCCCCCTCACTGTGCTTGCTGTTTCATCACTCTCCTCCATCTTCCAATGGGAATGGCAGCCATGAAAGTCCCGCTTCACGGCGACCTCTACCACCATGGGCATGGGTGTCACACCCCGATCCTCGAACACATAACAACTCCTATTCTCTTTTGGTCAAATGAGTGCGACATCCTAAGATGCGCCGCCGACTGTTTATTTTGTCTTTCAATTATGCACATGCGGAAATAAATATTTTAAACCTTGGCCAAACAATAACAACAGGGATAGTCAGAAAGACAAACAGTTCAAAAGCAGCCTCGTCGAAATTAAACCTAAGGAACATTTATATGTACAACCCTATAGGTGGGTATTGTCCCAACGACAAACCAAAAAGATATAAAGGCAAAAAGAGTCAATCTACTTCATCCCTTATCCTTAGGGGTCAAGGTTTGTCAGTCCAAAAAGCCTGCAACCAAGCACATCCATCAAGGACTTGAAAATAGTTAAATCACAATCAGTGAGATAAAATCTCACTAGGTTAAAGCACTAAACCTCGGCTAGGGCACTAATTCGCCTTAGAGGTACCTAACAAGCACATTTCTTATAATAGCAACTAGTAATTAAATCGATTCACAAGCACCCTTTAACAACCGGTAGCTAAATAGTTTCATAGGAAAAAATTATTATAGCAATCAACATTTAGGTCGATTTATAGACAACCCTACCTTGCAGCTGTACATTCTCTACATGATACTAGTCACACGTGCAATATATAATACAGACAAAGTATCGCATAATCAGAACACCACACATATAATATCTTATGTATATAACAATCAGGCATGTTCCAATTATGCACCTCCCCGTGTAAGCACACATTAAGGCTCTTACATTTTCCCTGCGTAAACACGCATCAGGGCCCATCCACCTCTTTCTCTCTGCGTAAGTACGCCTAAGGGCTCTACATTTTCCCTGCGCAAATGTGCATCATGGCACAATCTCCTCTCCTTGTGTAAACCCGCCTTAGGACTCTACCTTTCTCTCATGTAAATATGCATCAAGGCATGCCCTCCACTCCATGTCTGTACGCCTCAGGGCTTAATTATACACCTCTTCACGTAAACACGCATCAAGGCTTAACTCTTTTCTCCGCGTAACCACATATCAAGGCATAATCACTTCAACCTCCCCGCGTAAATATGCCTCAGGGCTTTGCTTTTTCCTTGCGCAAATGCACATCAGGGCGCAATATCCTCTCCTCGCGTAAACATGCCTTACGGATCTACCTCTTCCCTGCGTAAATACACATCAGGGCACGCTCTCCACCCAATGTCTGTACGCCTCGGGGCTTAAGTGGTCGTGCGAGCACTCAATTACATTAATTCACATAATTCTTAAGACATTTGCACCACAATCCACGTGGGACATGCATAAAATTTAACACATAGTGCAATCAATGTTCCACATAATATCCATCAATTATCATATTGCAATAATTCGACAATTAATGTGACATCCTGGGATTTCCCGAACTATTTTTGGGCTTTAATTATGAATGTTTCGTCAATTCGCTGTTAGCTTAGTCTCGCTTTGAGTTGATTACTCATGAGATATTAATCGAAGGGGAAAGGTTACTAGGGACTCGCGAACACGCGTGAGTCCTAAAAGTCGCCCGTTAGTTTGAAACCCACTAAAGTTGCGATTGATCAAATCGGCCGTGATTTTTTATCCAAATTCGGATATCGGACTTTTCGGACGTCGAGATTAATTATTGCACCTTGGCCTCATTATTTTTCGAAATTTTTCGGGTACTTAGAAACGTCGGACACAAGATCGCCAAGCCGAATTTTGGACCTGAGACCCCACCATTTTTCCTTCTCTCTTTCCTCTCTCCCCCCGCCCCCCAACGTGCGTGCCTCTCTCTCTCTCTTCCTTTCTCTCTCCTCTCTCCCTCTCCTTCCTCCCATTCTACCGCCTGACCATTTCTCTCTCATGTCCCTTCTTCTTTCCCCTCTACTTTCTCTGCAGCCTGCCCCCCCTCTGCTGTCCTTTGTCCCCTTCTCTCTTCATTTGACTTTTCAAACTTCTCTCTCTCTACTGGAAAATCATAGTGTGCAGCTGTTCCCTTCTTCCCCTCCGCTTCTTCTTCTTTGTTGGTGTCTCTCATTGGCTGGAAACGGAACTACTGCCGTTGTCTTTTTCTACATCACCGCCTCACCACCGTAGCTTTGCCACCACCCCGGCTCGCCACTGAGCCATCGCCCGCCAGTCTCGACCGAACCGCCCATCCCTTGCTTTCCTCTCCTCCTCCTCCATTCACCGTCGCGACAATTGTGTCGCCCAGGTTCAGCTGCTGCCATGCCTCCACCTGTTGGCTGCTGTGCCGTCGGGGACCGCCATCCATCGAACCCCGACAATCACGGCCATCTGCTTCTTCTCCTCTTCTTTCTGTCTTGGTCGGAGATGATCGCCACCGTCCTAGTCGCTGCTGCTGCTCCCGACCACCTGAGCCGTCGTGGCGGGGCAATCGTCCACTGTCCATTCGCCGGCCGCTATCCTTCCCTCTCTTTCTCTTTGTCTCTCGGTTCTAGTGCAGTCGAACCAGTGATCGTCGCTGTTGTCCCAGCCTCCAGCCACCGCCCTGACCGCCGTTTGCCATCCCCTAGTTGACTAGAGAGTCGCCCCCAGCCGGACCTGAGCTGCTGGACGCCTCCTCCTCCCTTGGTTTTCCCTTGGCCGAGTGAAAAGTAGGTCTCTAGCCAAGATCCGGCCGCCGCGTCGTTCGTCCCCACACCTCGGAGGTGCTTATGCGACTGCCTCGTTCGCCCTCGTCACAACCACGCCTTCAGCATCGTTGAACAATGAGTTTCGGCTCTAAACCCTCGTTTTAGTGTATTAATCGCGTTTGGGGTTAGTTTAGTAGAGTTAATCGAGATTAGGAGGCTAATTATGATTATTTTGGCTAATCAGGATTAGTGGGGTTAATTAGAGACTAATGGTAATTTTAGTTAATTATGGGCTTATATTATTATTTATATTTATTTATTCCGAAAATAATATAATATTGTTTTACAATAAATGATATTGTTGATAATTATTGTTTAAGATAATTTCCCGTATTTGGATTAATTACTTTCCAATAAGTAATTGTGGTAAACGGTGATTTACGGGAATTATCGGTCGTTGCATTATTCCAAGATGATTATTGTCTGAGGCAACAATTGATTGATTTGTAGATTGCTTGTTTATGCCTTATTGATTGAAGTACGTATATTCCAAGAATTATGTGGTATTTCCTTACGAAATTGGCTAATTATCGGATTATCGCAATGTGGCGGTTCATGGATAATATGTGGAATATTTACTGTTTTGTATGTGGATCTCGTTCATGTCCTGTGTGGATTATGATGTGTGTGTATGAGTCCACTTGTTCCCTAAGGCGTGGGTGACGTGGGGTGGAGGGCAGCCCTGATTCGTGTTTACGTGGGGAAAATGTTAGAGTCCTGATGCGTTGTGACGTCCTGGATTTTCCGACCCGTGACGGATTTTATGAGTGCATAGTCATCAATGCACTGCTAGTTGGTCTTGCTCTGAATTGATCACTCATGAGCTATTAACTGAAGGGGAGAGGCTACTAAAGACTTCACGGACGCGCGATTCTTAGAAAAGCCACCCGTTAGTCTAAGACACTCTGGAGTTGCGATTGATTGACTTGGCCACGATTTCTATCCAAATAAGGATATCGGACTTTTCGGATGTTGGGATTAATTATTGGACTTTGGCCTATTTACTTTCCAAAATTTTCAGGCTCTCGAAAACATAGGACGTAAGACCGCCGAGCCAAATTTCGGACTTGAGACCTCGCTGTTTATCATTCTCTCTTTTCTCTCTCTCTCCCACGTGCGTGTCTCTCTCTCTCTCCCCCCTTTTTCCTCTTTTCTTGCTATTGCCACTGCTCCCTTTCTCCCTCACGTCCTCTCTATTCTGCTTTTTCCTCCTCTGCCGCTTGCACCCCTACCCCACCTGTTGTCTTTCCCCCCTTCTCTCTTATTTTGACTTTTCAAACTTTTTCTTCTCTCTCTCTATGCTGGAAAAATCGCATCTCATTGCTGCTCTCCCCTTTCTTCTTCGGTTCTGCTTCTACTTCTTCTCTCCCCCTTCGTCGATAGAGCTGCCGCTATTCCGCCACCACTGTTGCCACCACAGCTCCGCTGCCAGGTCATCAGCGAGTCATCGTTTGCTGGTCTTGAGCCAACCCGGCCTCGTCCTGCTCCCGTTCACCTCTCGTCCTGCTCCCGTTCACCTCTCGTCCTTCCTCTATTTTTCCTCCGTTTCCCTGGTTTTCGCGCCGTCGTTGCCCGCCGGTTGCCCCCTACTCTCCTTGCCGTCCAGTCATGTTAGCCGGCACCGGAGGGCGTCGCTTGACCGCCTGTTCCTATTCGAGCTAGCCGCCGTCCTTCCCTCTTGTCTCTCCCTCGCTTGATTCTGGTTTTTAGCTGAACCAGCTGCTGTTGCTGTCGTCCCGGCCTTTGGCCACCGCCCTGGACCGTCGTCCACTGCCCCCAGTCGATTGGAGAGTTGCCCCTAGCTGGCCCCGAGCTGCCGGCTGTCTTCTCCTCCTTTGGTTATCCTCTTGGCCGCCTGGACAGCGGGCCTCCAGCCAAGATCCAGCCGTCGCATCATCCGTCCCGACACCTTGGAGGCACCCATGCAACCGCCTCGTCGTCCCCTCGCCGCAACCGCACCTTCGCCGTCGTTAAACGGTAAGTTTCGGCTCTAAACCCTTGTTTAGCATGTTAATCTCGTTTAGGGTTAGTTTAGTTAGGACTAATCGGAATTAGGTGGTTAATGATGGTTGTTTTGGTTAATTGGGGTTAGTGGTGGTTAATTAGAGCCTAATGGTGATTTATGCTAATTATGTGTTTATTTTATTATTTATATTGATTTATTCCGAAATTAATGTAATATTGTTTTATTATTATTTTGATAATAATAAACTACTTTGTTGGTAATTGTTGTGCTTAGTGATGGTTGATTAGGATAATTCCCCGGGTTTGGATTAATTACTTTTCGATAAGTAATTGTGGTAATTAGTGATTTACAGGAATTATCGGTCGTCGCATTATTGTGAGACGAATATTGTCTGAGGCAATAATTGATTGATTTGTTGATTGCTTATTTATGCCTTATTGATTGAAGCACGTTTATTCCGAGAATTACGTGATATTTCCTTATAAAATTGGTTGATTATTGGATTATCACAATGTCGTGATTCATGGATAATATGTGGAATACTTACTGCTTCGTATGTGGACCTCATGCATGTCTTATGCGGATTATGATGTGTGCTTATGAGTCCACTTGAGCCCTGAGGTGTGTTTACACGGGGAGGCAGAGGAGATCGTGTCCTGAGGTGTGTTTACGTGAGGAAAAGGTAGAGCTCTAAGTGTGTTTACATGGGGAGGCAGAGGAGATCGTGCCCTGAGGCGTGTTTACGCGGGGACAAGGTAGAGCCCTGAGGTGTGTTTACATGGGGTGGCAGAGGAGATCGTGCCCTGAGGCGTGTTTACGCAAGGAAAAGGTAGAGCTCTGAGGTGTGTTTACACGTGGAGACAGAGGAGATCGTGCCCTAAGGCGTGTTTATGCAGGTAAAAGGTAGAGCCCTACGGTGTGTTTACGCGGGGAGGTGCATAATTGGAACATGCTTGACTGTTGGGTGCATGAGATGCATGTGTTGTGTTCTGATTATGGGGTAGCTTGTATACGTGTGTTTTGTATCGTGCATAATATGTGAAACGATTGGATTGTCGGTTGCTCCCATGAGGAATGTGCCTGACAAGTACAAAATGCCTAGCTATATTTGGTAGTCCGCCAACCTTCGGGTTGTGCCGTGGCCCGAAGGGTCGTAATAATTAGAACATGTTTATCTGCTATATGCATGGAAAGCATCTGTTGTGTTATGAATATTCGATTATATGTTTGCCATATATTTGACACGTGTGGTTATTATCATGCAGGGTAGGTGCAGCCGCGAGGTAAGGTTGTTTGTGATTGGATGGTTAATAATTGTGTGTCATTATGAGAGCCATGCCTGTTAGGTACCCCTGAGGTGAATTGGTGCCCTAGCCGAGGCTTAGCGCCCGAACTTTCTGAGATTTTATCTCACTGGTTATTGTATAACCATTTTCAGGTCCATTGGATGAAGAATCGGCATGTTTTGTGATTCGTGACTTTGGCTGAAAGAAGTAGATTAACCCTAACCTTATTGGTGTCATTGGCTCGATAGGGAGATGTCTATGGTAAGGGCTTGTACTTGTAAACTTCCTAAGGCTAATCATTAGGGAAATAAAGCTGCAATATTGATGGTGTTTTCTGATTGACTTTCTTGGCTCTCCCGATTATTATGTGGTACGGGGATTATTTATTGCTTTCGCATGTATTTAATGGAAAGATAAAAATAATGGTCGGCGACGCTTCCTGGGACATCGCATTCAAATGACCGTAAGTGGAAAAAGAGGATCGTCGCATGCTCGAGGGTCGGGGCGTGACATGCGCGGTACGCGGGGAAAATGATAGAGTCTTGATGTGCGGTACGCGTGGAGGTAGAGGCGGTTGTGCTCTAATGCGTGTGATGCGGGGAAAAAGGGAGAGCCTTGAAGCATGTTGACGTGGGGAGACGCATAATTGAAATACGCATGTGCATGGAATGTTATATGTGTGGTGTTTTAATTATGTGATTATGTGTTTGCCTGGGTGTGGCCGTGCAACTAATATTGTTTGCTTGGGTATGGCCGTGTAACTAATATTATGCATATGTGTATCGCGAGGTAAGGCTGTTGGTGATTGGATTGTTTAACTATTGGTTGTTAGTATTATGAGGAACATGCCAGTTAGGTACCCTTAAGGTGGATTGGTTCCTAACCGAGGCTTAGCTCCCGAACTTACTAAGATTTTATTTCACTAGTTATCATTTAACCATTTTTAGGTCCTTGAGAGATGTGCCTGGCTGTGGATTTTGGATTGAATAGACCTCGAACCCTAAGGATAAGGGAGGAAGTAGATCAACCCTTTTTGCCCTATGTATTTTGTTGGTTATGGGAATAGTGCCCAAGAATAGGGTTGTACGAATATCCATCCTTAAGGATTAAAGGAGGTCTTTTTGATTTGTCTCTGTTTTTTACTATCCCTATTGATAATGTTTGATTGGGGTTTATTAATCGCTTTCGAATGCGCATAATTATATGATAAAAATAATGGTCGACGACGCGTCCTAAGACGTCGTGCTCTTCGACCACGAGCGAGTAAGGGGATCATTGCATTCTTGAGGGTCGGGGGCATGACAATTAATCATTCCCGTAAATCAAATTTCACCACAATTAACTATTATGCAAACAATTAATTTACGCATGGGAAATTATCCTAATTAATTATTATCAAAATAATTAATTATCACTAAAATAATTAATCGCAATTAATTATCACCAATAATTATTTAATATTATTAAAAATAATAAAATAATATTCAATTATTTTTGGAATAATTAAATATAATTAATTAATTTAAATCAAGTTAATCATATAATTAACATAAATTACGATTAAACTATAATTAACTACCACTAATCAAGATTAACCAAATAAATTTTCATTTACTTAAATTAACCATAACTATAACTAATCACTTAATCCGATTAGTCATAAATTAAACTAACCCTAATCAAGATTAATATGTTAATTAAGGGATTAGCACCATAACCCACCGTTTAGTGATGGCGGTGGTGTGGTTATGACGGCGGCAGCAAGACAGAATCACGGATGCCTCTAGTGTGTCGAGATGAGGCAGCACGGGACCAGATTCAGCTGAGAAGGTTCGAACCAAGCTGGTCTACGAAGGAGAGGATGTGCGTGCGGCTCCGGCAAGGTTGCGGACGGCTTCGATCAGCTGAGGGTGGCTGGTGGCTAACATGGTTCAAACTAGAATCAAGAGAGAGAGAAAGATGGTTGGTTCAACGGAGAACGGGCGGCGACCGGCAGTGGTCAATGAGCAAGTGACGATCTCTAGGCAGTCTAGTGTTTGGGCGAAGGCGGCCAAAGTTGCGGCGGTGGTGATTGACGGCCGATGGCTAAGGTAAAGAGTACGCAGCTGCTGCTACAAGGGACGGAGGAGGAAGGAGTAGGAATGGGACTGGTTTCCAGTGGAGGTGGCTTGTGGTAGTGACCTGCTGACAGTCTGGTGGCGTGTTGGCGAGACGGCAGAGCTACGAGGGCTGAGGTGGCCATCAACAAGCCGGCAGAAACGTAGAAACACCGCAGTAGTAGCTTCGCGGAAGGGAGGGGAAGAAGGAGAAGAAAAGAAGAAGAAGAAGAAGAAGAGAAGGAACAGGC
This sequence comes from Corymbia calophylla, assembly GCA_014182845.1. NCBI lineage: Eukaryota > Viridiplantae > Streptophyta > Magnoliopsida > Myrtales > Myrtaceae > Corymbia > Corymbia calophylla. Next base: position 20,700,301 of record CM024695.1, read on the forward strand.
GGCCCAAGAAGAAAGAGAGAAGGGAAAAGTCCAACAAGACATAGGGGAAAAGACGGAAGAAGAGATTAGAAATTATGCGTGAGTGTAAACATATATAAGATAGCACATAGAAATATACGCATATATACCTTCCAATCTTTCACACGCATTTTATTTTAACCATATGTATGTATGTATATATATTCGAGAAAATAGAATAATTTGTTTTTCTCTTAATTGGTAGATCGCTCGTGTCCTTGTGAAGGCATTTCAGCATGAAATATCAAGAAATCTCCACATGTGGATACAGTGCTATCTATGTATAAAGCATCATTGATTTATACCCCTAAAATAATCAACAAAGAACAACCTTCCAAAGATTTATAGTCAGTAGAAGTTCGTAATTTCCAAATATATCACCATTATGTCTATATTGCCATTGCTATAAACGTGCTGTTTTGCGACCAAAATAATGCAACTCTTAAATGTATGATCGGTAATGCTCGATCAATTGATAACAGGAAAATTAATCTCATCATATTAAATATATCACCATATATTATAGATTATGGCCCTAATGCGTGTCTAATTATATTTCCTTGGTCATTAGTCCAAAATCTTAAAATGGCCGATCTCGAGATCATTCCGACAAAGCAACAAAAATCTCTTTCTTAAATGCTTCACGGATGCTATAAAAATGCATCAGTAGCATTAGAGAATCCTATATTTTGAATTGGAAATCTTTTTGGATCAAATTGAAAACTGTAGAATCTAAGACTCTTCGATATCAAGACAATTCAAATGGCTAGGCTCCTTCAAGCACATTGCCTCTGCCTCGTCTTCTTCGTGCTCACAGGTTACATATTCTACCCTTTGGAAAAGAGAAGATCCATGTTACGATGTACTTTCTCACCAGGCATGAATGGAGTATCTAAATTATTTACTTGTTTTTTTTTGTTGAAAAAGCGGGATCCATGATGAAGACGACTCTGGCGAAGGCTTGCATGGAAGATCTAGGAACTTGTGATCCTGGGAACGATGATTGCGGGCGAAGGTGCTCTACGAAGCATGGTCAGCAGTCTCAGGGCACCTGCGACACCGCCATCAGTCCTCCGATATGTTCGTGCACCTACTTCTGCCCTCCAAGCGCTTAATCGCAATGGTAGACAAGTACTTGCCATGGATGTCGAGCAGGTTGCGACGGCAACCTCGACACAAAGTGCTTGTCCCAGCTTGCAAGAATGTTATTTCGTAGATTCTGGAAGCCCTATGCAATTAGCAATAAAACAAGGATAAATAATGAATAATTGACGATCCGGTTGGTGAGATATCGTGTCCTTTCATAGTTTTATGGGATTTTATACTAATCTTGTAAGCCATCTATTTCTAATCTAAATATTAGGATGATAAAGATTAATCAAGTTCACATATGAATAATTTCGGCGAACTCTTGCAATTCTAAACTACTTTAACGTAAGCAACTTGAGCTAATAAAAAAATTTGACCTCATCACCACGCCGGCCTTGCCATGTAGGATGTGAGCGAATTTCGGTTAAAATTGACTAAATAGACTCAATTGATAAAATATGAAAAGATTTAGGACAAAATTGTAAAATTAAAGTATATAGGACTGAATTGGCAAAAGTATTTAGAACTTTTTGGACAATCCTCCCCTTCTTTTGAAAAAAAAAAGCTCAATCAAATTTTCAAGAAAAACTTGAGTTTGTTCTGAATGACCGAAAAAAGGAAAAAAAGCCAAGTCTAGCCAGTACAATTGTTTGATAAGCGGTCTTATCTGACCATGACCATGGCATATCCACATGAAAACACAGAAATCACCTCTAGACATACAAGGGCAAGCATTAGCCACTTTAATTGTTATCATTATAACTCACAAAAACATAAAAAAGAAGCCCAAAAAAACCCCATTCTCCCCCCCTCCTTCTTCCTTGTTCTTCTTCTTCTCTGGCTTTCAGGTTGTTTGCCACCGCTCTGCCCAAGCCATTGCCGGATTTCCGGTCACCAAACTCGGATTATCAGTGTGTCTCTCTCCCCCTCTCTGTGCTTGCTGCTTCGTCACTCTCCTCCGGCTTCCCATGGAAATGGGAGCCATGGAGGTCAATGGGGAACGGAGGTCGAGGCCATAGAGATTGACGTTACGCTTCACGGCGACCTCAACAAGCAGGGGCACGGAAGAGAGAGAGATGTGCAGCCGAGGAGATCGATTGTGACGGTGACGGTGCGATGGCTTACGGAGCTAACAAGCTGGGGCTTCTCGTCTTATTATTGTTGCTGGGTTCGGACTTGCAGAGTAGGGGTGTCCAAAAACCTGACTTCGACCTAACTCAAACACGATCCGAACATGATTCGAACACGAAACAAATATGATTCATATTTTGAATCTTAATAATGTTCGGGTCACAATTATAAAATAAGTAAACAACTATCTTTTGGGTCGGGTTAGGCCCAGAACATTGTTTAGCCCATGAACAAAAAAACAAACTCTCACCCAAACCCTTCTCTTGAACGTGGAGATTTGTGATCTTGGAGTATGGATGACGGTGGAGGAACAGCGCCGGGGAGAGAGAATGACAGGGGAAAGAGGGAGTGAGGAAAGGCAGGGGCATGGGATTTGTCTTTGTGGAATTACCCTCTTGTTTGCGACTTATGTACCGTTAAATGCCATTGAATATGAATTATGCGCGGTGAAGAGAATGTCCTCTCATTACTACTTTGAGAATTGTTTCGGATGACATGCAAGTGCAAATTATTTTAAAGGTTAATATTGTCAATAATCCCGAATTAGTACATCTTCGATAAATTTATTTAAACTAATTTTTAACCAATGAAAAATCTCCAATCGGCATATCTATAATAAATTTACCTCAAATTATTTTTTTGATCAATAGAAATCTCAAACCGGTATATTAATGACAAGTTTACTATCTGTTAATTTGAAATAGTACGATGAAAAATCACAAATCAATACAGCTAATACGTTGTATTAAAGCTAATGACCAAACTATATTTTCAACGAATAGATTGATCACTCTTCTACTATTTTTTCAACTCTCTGCTATACTATTTACTTGGTGGATGGACATTTTTTTCCTTTGAAACATGAAAAGAAAATTGCAATGAAAATGAAAAGGAGGCAATTAAATAACGTGCTTTGTCCACTTGGTTGTTTATGCTTATTATGTAGGCTGGACTTTCATGTTTTATTGTGCTTTAGATGTTGGATGATGGAGAATACTATGAGTTTTTAATTTGCTAGCATGCGTATAATTGGATTTGACCTATTGGCCCGAAACCCGACCCGACCCGTTTTCCTTCTTCGTGTTTCATGCCTTTAGGGTTTTGGGTCAGGTTAGGTCAGGTCGGGCCAGAGCATGCGAGCCTTCTTGTTCGGGTTAGGTCGGGTAACATCAAGACCCGACCCGACCCGACCCGACCCGACCCATTGACACCCCAATGCAGAGGACGTAATGACGAACGATAAAGATCAAAGGAGAGAGAAATAAAAAAAAAAAAAAATCAAATAAAAGAGATTAGAAATTATGCCCGTGAGTGTCAGGATATATATATCATATACAAATATATGCATACACTTCCCAATCTTTTGCATGCATTTTATTTTAACCGTGTATATATATATTCGTGGAAATAGAATAATTTGTTTCCTTTATTGGTAGATCACTCGTATCTTTATGAAGGTGTTTCATCCTGAAATATCAGGAAATCTCCATATGTAGATACGACGCAATCTATATATAAAGCATGCATCAATTTATTTTCCAAAAATTATCAACAAAGAACAACCTTCGAGAGATTTATAATCGGTACAAGTTCGTAATTCCCTAATATATCACCATTATGTCTATATTGCCATTGCTATAAATGTGCGAACAATGGTGTTTTGCGGCCAAAACAAGAAGCAATCGAAGCCAAATAATGGCCGAAGTCTTCCGAAAGTGTCGTCTTCTCATCGTCCTCCTCGTGCTCGCAGGTTTCTCTCTCGTCCTTTGCTTCTTGTCCTTGGTGAGACCGACATTGAAAAGCATGTCCTGCTCCTAATCAACCCTTATATTGTAGTATTCTAACACTAATGCCTTGTTTTCCTTTTTGCAGGAAAAGGCGGGATGATGGAGATGCCTAAGGTGGAGGCGTATTGCAGCGAAGGAATAGGGCTATGTGGGAAGCAAAACGAGTGCGAGCAAAGGTGCCATGCGAGTCACGGCCCGGGCTCACAAGGATCGTGCGACTACACAATCAACCCTCCACTTTGCACTTGCTATTACGATTGTCCCGAACCGCCGCCTCCGCCAAAGTTGTGCAATGGGGGCGGGGGTCTGTGCACCATCACGTGTAAGGACCAGTGTTGCAGCGATCGATGTGCTACCAAGTTCAATCAAGGCCGAGGGTATTGCGACAATAGCGCTGGTCCTTGGCTGTGTCAATGCCAATACCCTTGCTAATTCTTTTCCGTTTATATTGATATAGTTATTATTGTTAATGGTTCTTTGATGCTTGCATGATTCTAACGAGAAAGGATCAGAAGTTACATAGTGGATTTGTTTAGCAAATACTTTTTTCTGTTAAGGGAAATAATAAATGCCTCGATTGCCCAATAAATGTAACCATAGTATTGTAGATTTGATGCAGTACCCATGTAAGAAAAGACCGGTTAAGCACCTTTTAAAAAAGTGCTGTATGTTAGCAAAGGATATTGAATTATGTACCAGAAGATTAATATAGGACAACTCATGATTAGTGGCAGGTTGTACATTCAAGGCATATGATAAATTCTTACATAATGCACGTATGATGAGAATTTATCGAATAGGCTTTGTTGTCCCTAATTTTATATCGACCGATTGGAACAAAATTGCTGATTTGCTAATGAGGCGCAATGATACTTGAACTTGCTAATGGGTTTAATGAAGGTGTTGCTTATGATAAGTCACATCTTTTTTTTCAAAGTTATCTTAGCTAATAACTCAAAATACAACACTAACTATGATACGAAGTCATATAACGTTTAGGGTTAGCTGTGTTTCACCAAATTCTGGCCACGACCCCCAATCTGTGTGGGTGCGTGTGAATCGTTATTATACTGGTTGTCATAATAATGACGTGCATTATATAATACACAACCATAGTCATAGGTTGAAGATAAATTAGGAAAAAGTAACACGTGAGGCGTGCCTATAAAATTTCAACATTTGAAAGATGAGGCGAAATCATTCTATTGGAAGAAAGAAAGTGATAAAGATACATATTGTAATTAAATGGTTTACATATAAATAGAAAGTCAAAAATATTTCATGATTCGAGCTTTTTATTGGAAGGTTTATTTAAGATACGAAGATTTCAATCTCACAATTGAAATATGTGAGAATTAATACAAAATTATAAATTTACACATTTAATTATGCACATAATAATTGTAAAATAAGCATTAAAGGATATTTGAAAAAGAAAAAAATAGTTGAGACCCATGAAAGTAAACGGCTCTTTTTTGCTTTATGTAATTATAATAAAGATACCCTAAATAACGGTCTCTTCTTTTTTTTTTTTTTTTTTTTTTTTCTTATTTATAAGATTGTCACATGGATTATGTAAGAAAGAAAGCACCAATCATGTCATGTAGGTTGGCCAACCAATGTTTACCTTAGCAATATCAGTCCAAAATTAACTGAAAGGATGAAATTGACATTAGGTCAAAATGTTTAGGACTAAATAGATATAATTAAAAGATTTAAGACTAAATTGATACGAGTGTAATAGATTTGGGACTTTTCCGACACTTTTCATTATCATGAAATATTTTTTTAACACCAAACTCCACCCCTCTTCCAACAAAAATCAAATGGCTAAAATATCTCGCTAAAACACATGTAATTCAAAATATTCCACGAGGGCGGCCATTTTAGTCCACTTTAGCTTTCTCTTCAACTCGATATAGGTCAATTTATGCATTCCTTATCTAGTTGAAAGGAATATACCAAACTTCTTGTTGATTTATAACTAACAATTACAACAGAGCCTGCATTTCCGTAACCACTCTCTAGATTCTACTCCTCAGAACCTGCTTCCCCCACAACATCATCTTCAACAAGGGTTAGAACTCAGAATCAAAGACGACATGAATAGACTTTGGGTGCGTTTGGTACAGCATTTGCAAGGGGCTTTCAGTCCAATGCAAATGCTGAAAGCCCAAAGCTACTTGGGGAAATGCTATTGCGTTTGGTAAAATTTTTTTGCAAATGGACTTTGAGTTGAATGTGCGTTTGGTAAAAAAAACTTTCGCAATGGGCTTTGATGGGTATAATGGGTATAATATATGTATATATATATATATAATTTTTTTAAAAAAAATTGACCTAAAACCCTTCGCCGGACCGGCGAAGGGCTACGGCCGCCGGCGAGCAGATCCGCGCCGGCGGCGGCCGTCGATGGAGGTCGCCCGACCTCGGGCGACCACCGGCAAGGGTCGCGCGACCCGGCCGAGGGCCGCCGGAGGTCGCCCGACCTCGGGCCACCCTCGGCGAGGGTCGGGCGACCCGAGGGCCGCGCGACCCACGGGCGACCCGGGGGCCGCGCGACCCGGGCGACCGCCGCCCGGGTCTCGCGGCCGCAGCGGCCCTCGCCCGGGTCTCGCGAGGGTCGCGCGACCACCGGCCGCCGTCGCGCGATCCTCGCGAGACCCGGGCGAGGGCCGCCGTGGGCCGCGAGACCCAGCGGCGGCCGCTTGGGTCGCGCGCCCCCGGGTCGCCCGACCTCGGCGACCTCGGGCGGCCCTCGGCCGGGTCGCGCGGCCCTCGCCGAGGGTCGCCCGAGGTCGGGCGACCTCCGCCGACGGCCGCCGGCGCAGATCTCCGGCTCGCCGGCGGCCGTAGCCCTTCGCCGGACCGGTGAAGGGTTGCCCCATTTTTTAATTAAAAAAATAAAATTCAGGTGCCCCTCCTCCTCAGAATAATTTTCTGACTCTTCGCGAAAACCTTCGTAAGCTAAAGGGCACTATGAACCGATTTCAAAAAGTTTGAGTTGCAAACTTGTGACAAGTATGCTATCCCACACACGGCCCTCTCGGCCTTAATAGGGACTGCCTGTTAGTCACCAAGTTCTTTCTCAGACTCTGAACTCAGATCATAGTAATCTCTAGAATATCGGAAATTTCGATGCACGGGATCCTCTAAGGGCAAGTGCGAGCATACTCCAGGATTTTTCTCAATCATAGTGTTTGTTCAGAACCATCGTTCTGGACTAGAAGAGAATGAGAGTGTTTAGAAGATCATGTTGGAAGTAGAGTACACAACACACTTCTTATTTCACTCTCTGGTTTTTACAATGAGTTCTCCTTGCTCTTATATAGGCAAAGGAGGATGTATGCGACAAGAGCAAGACCAGGCAGACTGGCCATGCTCGGGCATAATTATGAGAGCAAACTAGCCAGTTATAGGCTATACATAGGGGGAGTCCTAAAGAAATGCCGTGACCAGGCTATAAACAGTGGTTTTTCGCCTGGTGCTACAGTGAAAACAGACTAGGTGAACAGTAAAAAGTGTACAGTACCGGTGTACAGTGTTTTCAGGACGGTTTTTATCTGTCTCTACCGTCTCTAGCATTATAGCTATAGTCCGAATCATCAGAGCTATGTTGAGCTAGCTGGTCCGCAAAGAGCGCGTCTTCATCGATATCGATGGATCGGAGCTTCCGTCTTTTGCTCTTTTGAAGGCGCGGATGAGATTCTCGATTTCTTTCGCCGACAAGTCTCGGTGGACGAGATGAGCTAGCACCGAAAGAGCCGGAAAATGGGGCGTAATTTTGGGTGTCACCCCAAGGGTCTTGTGAAAGGGGCCCCCAAGGGTCATAGGGGGTGGAGGAGTCTAGATGATTCGCCGAAAAATGCTGGAGTGCTTCTTGGATCCGGTCGGGAGTGGGATTCAGGTGCGGGGGTGGTCCCAAGAGGCGGGGATCTCGTGGAGAAAGCCATGCTTCGGTGGGATGGTGCGGTTTTCTTGACATAGGATTCTCTCGGAGTTCTCGAGATGCCGGTCGGTCGGTGGAGATGGAGTGTGGAAGTGTCCGGTGAATTCGTGCGAATTCCGGAAAACCCGGGGCTTGTAACTTGAAGTTCCCGCAAATGAAGGTTTGTCGAAATCCATCCAAAGTGGGATGGCAATATGTCCAAGGTCGATGAAACAAGACAATAGTGTGTCTTTTCTCGGTTCAGCCTTCCTTGACGATTTTGGATTTTGAAAAGGTCCTTCCAGTATTGGTGAGGTTTAAACCATGCAAAAATATCCAGTAGATATTTCTGGTTATGATCATGACCAGCCGCATTCTTGGTAAAAACCTGCAAAATTTGCTCAGTTGGAAATTCAATGGCTATAGTGTACAGATTGAACATGTACCAAAATAACCATTTGAGGTCTTCTGGAAATTCATCATTGGGAGACCAACGGAGAGGATGAATAAATGGATAATCTGGGTGTAGTCCATCTGGTCTGAGCATTAATCCTCCATGTTCGCGGAAGATTCGAAGATGATATTCCCACATGAGTTCTGGAAGTCTTTCTTTTACGACATTGTGTTGAACAGCCATTAGGATATCAGGAGGATATTTTAGACTTGGCCAACCACATTGCATGTCGGTGGTGCGGTATGTGTCTGAGAAAGGTTCCTTTTTGACGTACATGTTGATTGCTTGGACTGGTTCCTTTGGTCTTGATAAGAAGTCTGCAAGGATGTTCTTCTTTCCTGGAATGTGCTTGACCTCAAAGGAGTATTTGGAAAACCATTCAGCCCATCGGAGTAACTGGGGATGGGGAACTTGCTTCTGTTTGAATTTGAGCATCTGAGGGAAAGAGGACATATCCATCTCGACCAGAAAATGGTGTCCAATGAGATGAAATTCGAACTTTTTGATGCCATACTTGATTGCAAGTATTTCTTTGAAAGTGGAATGATAATGAATTTCTGCTTGAGAGAATCGGCCACTTTTGTAGGCACAAATATGCCGAGTATCATGAATTTCTTCGAAAAGAATGGCTGCCCAATATTTGTCGCTGGCATCAGTTTGGAGAATGCGTTTGCCATTTGACGGGATCTTTAATGGAGGAAGGTTTTGCAATAGCTGTTTAAGCTGGGAAATAGCCTGAGTTTGCTTGAGTCCCCATGGAGGAGGATCTTTCTTGAGCATTCTTTGAAGGGGTCGTAAGTATTGAGAAATGTGAGGAACAAAATCTCGTAAATAGTTCACAATCCCAAGGAATTGCTGAACTTGTTTAGGATTGAGATCCTTTTCAGGAAATTTCTGGAGTTCATCGGCAATATGAGGTTCGGGCGGTAAGTTCCTTCGTGAGGCGCATGCCAAGGAATTCAATCTCGTCCGGGCAATAATCATTTTCTTCTGAGAAAGCATAATGCCATGCTTCTTAACAATATCAGCAAAATGTGCTAAGAGTTAGCAATGGGATTGTTCATCATGACTGAACGGAAGGATATCATCAATATAAATCTGGGAGTTTTGAAGGATAGGCTCAAAGATTTTGCACATAGCTTTTTGAAAAAGGGAAGGTGCAGTTTTGAGACCAAAAGGAACAACTGTCCATTGGAAGTGTTGATTTGGAATGCAGAACCCAGTTTTGGGTCTGTCTGGTGGGTCAATACCCAATTGCCAAAATCCTGCCTTAAGATCAAATTTTGAATAGATCTTTGCTTGAGCCAGGCTCAGGAAAAGGGAATTTCTATGGGGCAATGGGAATTTATCATCTGAAGGAACCGATTTAGAGGTTGGTAATTAATGACTAACCTCATTTTTCCACTGATTCGCTCGGCCCGTTTGTTGACATAGAATGCTTCACATGCCCATTGAGAATCAGAGGGTTTGATGAGACCTTGTGCCAACAATTCTGAGCATTCTTGTTGAGCCAGTGCGAGATGTTCAGGACTCATTCCTGAATGGCTGGCTTTTGTAGGATTGATGTCTTCATTCCTTTTGAAAGGAAGTTTGACATAGAAAGAAGAGTTTTTCCACAAGGGCTGGGTACAAATGGGAAAAGCGGGAGTGTGTCTCAAAGACAAGAAGAAAGTAAACTTTGGATTATTGGGTCGAGGATGGCCGGTTGAAGAGCATAGAAACGTTTAATTTCTACAAATTCCCGGAATTGATTTTTGAATCGAAGGCCATTAGAAAGAATTCTGAGCTTGGGAAGTTGAGTCAGGATGTCCCAACCAATGATAATATCTTTGTCTGGAGACTGAGAACCAAGGACTTTGGTGGTAAGAGAACACTGGGGGAAGAATTGAATAGTAATGGGTTTACTACGATACTTGGTAGCAAAAGTGTCACCAGAAGCAGAATTGAAATACCTGGTGTAGGGTTTCCAAAATTCTTCTGGGAGGATTTTTGTGTCTAAGATGGAAGAGCTGGCTCAAAGTATCGATGAGTGCCACCAAAGGGATTGGTTTGTGGTATTTAGACAAGAGGATATGGATGGGGATATATGGATGATGGACGGGTTCGAGAGAGATCAATTTCGCAGTGAATCGGGAAAGAAGGTGAAAACATCGTTCTCAGATTCTGAGGCTGAGTCTGAGCTATATGTTTGGATAGCACAGAGAGTATTTTCAGATAGTTGGTCATCTAAAGAGAACACGGACTCAATGTCCGAATCATCAAGTGGGATGCCAGTGCTTTTGGTGATTTTGTCTATCAGATGGCTTCCTCGCTTGTTCGCCTTTGGACAGTTTTTGGCAAAATGTCCTTTTTTTGCTGCGTACATAACACTGTCTTTGTGATGCTTCTTAGAAGAGCGATGACGGCGTTTTCGCAAAAATTTCCACTTACCTTTGCTTTTTCCTTTGCGTGTCTTGTTGAAGGAGAGTCGTTTAAAATGCCTTTTCTTTTTGCATCCCGTGCAGGAAGGGTCGAGCAATCCTGGGACATTTGATCTCGGAGGCCGGGTTTAAAACACGCCTTGTCAAGATTCCTGTTTTCTTTGAGGAAGCTTCGGAAAGCTTCTCGCCGGAGGCAAAGTTCTTCAATGGCAATATGAACGGCTTGTTGAATTTCACCAAGAGTAGCCTCAGTTATACTTTTCTGTCGTTGCTGAAGAGTTTTTTCCGCAGCTTGGCTAAGTTCTCTTGGGATGGATGCTAAAAAAATGGGCTTGAGGTTCCAATCTGCACCAAGTAGATAGAACAGCTTGATCATAGCTTGGAAGTGTCTGTCAAGATCTTTGCGCCTTAATGAACAGCATCTACGGTCAAAGAACTCCTTTCTTTTGAGTTCTTTGGAATCTTCAGGCTTGCCAATGAAATACATGTGGATGATCCGGATAGCATTATCCAGGGGCCGAGTTAGAAGATACATCCGGTCTTGTTCGATGCGTATGCCACCAATCCTTAAGTGCCCGTAAAACGACTAGTGAATTCCGGAGAATATCATAAGTACTTGGTTCAGAAATATGCCTGGCAATGAGCCAAGCATGAAATTCCTGAAGCCGATCAGGCCACTTATAATATGGAATGTCATCCAAAGTAAAGTAAACTTTGGAAGATGAGGCTGTAAAAGACTGGGCGGCATCGGGTTGATCCGGTGAGGATTTCGGGTTCAGAGAATATTTCTTCGTCTTTCACACTATCGGCCATGAAAAAAGTGTCTATCGAAGAGGATGATTCGATAAAAATATCAGAATCGGATTCAGACGAAGTTTCAACCTGTGTTGTGGCGGATGGGTTGATAACAGCAATAGAAGGGATCTGGCGGCGGAGGAAGTTTTCAAGTGGGTTGGAAATGGTCAAGGTGGCAGGTTGATTTGCAGGAGGGGGATTGCCGGGAGAGGGTGGTGAAGGCTCTGTGGGAGGAGAGGATTTCTTTTGCTTGAGTTTAAGCTTACGAAGGTTTTCGCGAAGAGTCAGAAAATTATTCTGAGGAGGAGGGGCAGCTGAGCTTAAAACAGCAGCAAAAGAGGATGATGAGCCAAATGATGATTCTGGCTTTTGTGGTAGAGAGGGAGAGGTAAAAAGGGGCGGATCAAGGGAAGTGAATGACTCAGCGACTTTTGAGGATTTGGATTTGTCTTTTGAGTTTCTCAATTTCTGGTTTTTGATCTTCCAAATAATGGCTAGTAGGTGCCTGCTTGGTTTCTAGCAGATGAAGCCGTTTCTGGAAGTCTTTCAGCATGCGGCAAGATAAGTCTACACGTTCGAGGCGTGTAGCAATAGTGCCAAGGAGCTCATTTTGAGCGAGGGCATTCTCAGTTTGCCAATTCAAAACGGTTTCTGCAGCTGAGGGCTGCTTTCGTTGTCCTTGTGCATCAATACCAGTGGGGTTTGGTATTTTGGGCGAGTGCGGTACCTTTGTCTTTGTGGGTCGAGAATTTTTCCAAGTGGAGGAAATTTTCGGGTACGGGTGCTAGTTTCGATGATTCTCGTGGCCTCAAGTGGAGGGAAATCCTCGGGGTGAAACATGCATATATTGGGTAGGACCGGAAGTGGTTCGGGTTGAGGTACACAGTACCGGTCGAGGTAAAGTGATAGGACAAGAGGGGTTCTTTCGACCCATTTTCGGATTGGCTTATAAAAGGGTGAGGTAACCATAGGCTTGGGTGATGGTGAATTAGGAGAAAGAGTTGGCTTACAAGGAGATGGAGTGGGGACTACCTTAAAAGGTTTAGGTGGTCCATAAGAGACAATGAACGGTGTCTTCCGCCATCTTCTCCAAGAGGTCCAACAGTTGGATCTCCATCAAGATACCGCCGATAGAGCACATCCTTTTTTTCTTCTTCTTCTTCTTAGAGGAGGATGTATCATTTTCATCTTCGTTCTTGTGCATGAAGTACACGCACGATCCGGATCCCATAAAAAGTGTCCAAGTGGGATCTTTGAAGAAATGGATTGGCTGTCCTTGAGGTCCAAATGAGTGGACAAATTGTTTGTTGTCCGGTTTCGACGAAACCGGATCAGTAGGACAAGGAGTAAAGTGGAGAATGGTAGGGAAAATGGAGGAAGGTTCCTCTTTAGTCTTATCGAACTTAATGGCAACAAAGTGCCATCTTTTTTTCTAGTGAACTGGGGTTCACCGGACTCGGACCGGTTTGCAATTCGATGGAGTTTTCGTAGTTGGTGACCCAACTATCGGGAAGAAGTTTAACAAGTTCACTTCGAGGGATCTGCCTTGGGACGTGGATGCAAGAAGTTTGGTCATGGTCGACCGAAATAACAAGAGCATCTTCAGAATTTGGGATGTTAAGATCAATGGCATGGTTTTGAACACGGTAGATCATTTGGTAGTGCAAGGTGGCAGCAATAGAGCCAGGTGTTTGTGGGGCTCCAGTAATTTGTAGCTGAACCTTAAGAGCAGTAAGCAGGTTGGGATCTGCAAGAGCAATGTTAAAATTTGGAAAAAGTGTGACAAAAACGGTTCCTGCATTCATTGTGGTTTGGATGGTGCCAATACAAGCTTGTTGGTATTCCAAGAACCTGGTGTCTAACAGGGCTATCCTTGCTGTAACAGGTAGGCCTTTACGACCATGGAAAGTTAAAGCAAGACGGATGACTCCGAAGTGGAGATGAGAGTAGCCTTGTTGGATCCATTGAGATGGAAACTCTGGTGGGATCTGGAGGGTAACAAACTGTTCTTGTTCAGTGGCCTGGATGGGATGCTGATCAAAACGGGAAGACTGAACATACTCTTTGACAGTACGAGGAGTATGTTTAATCAAGTGTTTGATAGACCGGAGTGGAGAGAAAGAAGGGGGTTTAGTGAAAGCAGTGTATGGATTCATCATGAGGAGCTGAGTTTCTGAAATCTTACTATCCTCTCGTGAGGTAAGCAACCTCATAAAGGTAGTCTATCTTGGAACATGAGGATTTTCGAAGGTCCGGTGGAGAGGCCGGAGGGATAGGTTAGAAGTAAGAGAAACAGGAAGAGAAGGGGATGAAGAATCTGTAGTGTCCATGAGGTGAGAAGCTCTCTGCTAGTACCAAAACAGGTTAATGACCAAACGAAAATGATTCAAATAAATCCATGGCTCTGATACCATAAAGGGCACTATGAACCGATTTCAAAAAGTTTGAGTTGCAAACTTGTGACAAGTATGCTATCCCACACACGGCCCTCTCGGCCTTAATAGGGACTGCCTGTTATTCACCAAGTTCTTTCTCAGACTCTGAACTCAGATCATCAAAAATCAGTGAGGGTAGTTTTGGAAAGAAAAAATATGGTTTCAGCATTTGGGGGATGCTGAAAGCCCAAGGCTGGTCCCTAGTAGCCTTGGGCTTTCAGCATTTTGAAGGCCAGCTTTCAATTGAAAGCTGGCTTCAAAGCTGAGCCAAACGGTTCAGCATTTCCCCAAGGGGCTTTCAGGCCTGAAAGCCCCTTGGGAATGCTGAACCAAACGCACCCTTTGTAGGCATTTCAGTTCTTTCATTGATACCCTATATGATTTGTTAGGAGAGGAGTATCCAAGAAAAATACCTTATCTGACTCGAGAGTCAAACTTTCCACGTGATCACTAGCATTCTTAAGGATACATCAAGCACAACCAAATAGTGAAGTAAGAAAGATTGGGATTTCTACCTTGTAGATCTCATAGGGAGTTTCGTGTAATATGGCTCTCAACTAAACACAGTTCAAATGTAGAATGAAGTGTTTATGGCCACGGTTTAAAGTGCTTGGGGATTTTACTTTCTAACATCAAAGTACGTGCATCTCTTTCACTGTCTTATCTTTGGATAATTATCAAACCAATTACAAGCTTATCTTATGAATGGCAATTCAATTTTAAAATTTTCAATTTTATTAATGTATTTCTAAATCTTTATGTGATAATCCAATGTAGTCTTCCAGCCAATTACTGTCAAAAATTACTAAGGTAGTGTCCGGTTGTTACCAAACATCCTATGTAGTGCACTAATATGAACAACTTTACTCGAAAAGATAATTTGCGTGAATCGGCACGTCATTGATTTCTAATGGCAATTGGCCGAAAAGAGTACATTGGAATGTTCAGGACTACAATATTTGCGGGTGTCTTGGTAAGAACTAGACTGTATGGAGGTAAAAAGAAATTACCCCTAAAGTCTGAGACTTTTTTTTTTTGGTCAAAAAGAATTTATTAGTATCATAACTAGAAACTGGCTAGTAGAGTCCATAATAGGATCATCATTATAGAGTGATTGATAAGTCGTAAAGTACTGCTTCCATTTCATTAAAAAATTCACCCCGATACACAATCGAAAATTAGTTCGTAAATAAAGTTTACTATTCTCAATTTGCACGATTAAGTAAATAATTACGTCTGAGATTGGTTGCCAATATAATAATTCAAAAATTATTGAGGGTGATAATCAACCGGGAAAAATAAATCTCAAAATCTTCAATGATTGGGAAATTGTCTAATAGTTCCAAATTTATTGTATGTCAAATTAGTCCGAAAATTTCTAATTTTATTAATTTAGTCTTAAATCTATTTCAATCAATTTTTATCGGAAATTACTAATATGCTAGTGTGCAGTTATATCTTTATTTTGCAACTCTCATTGGACATTTCTCCTCTTTATATGTAAGATTGCTACCAAACAATAGAAAAAAGACCCCACTTCGAGGAATTTGATTGCCTAGAATGGGATTCCATTTTATATTCCTTAATCATGGCAAGAGGAAATTTCAGTAATTTCATGAAATTATAAAGTTTAGATTAATTGATTATTCGTAACATCATTTGCTAAAATTAAAAAGATTAGTTAATCAAGGTCAAATTAATCGTTAACGTAAAATTAGGGATAAACTTGCAATTTAAGAACATTACGGGTCTTTTATAATATTTTTTAAACTTTGGGATTTTAAAATAATTAAAATAATTTTTAAGTTTCAAAAGGAAAATTCATTAAATAGACAATCTTTGTGAGGTAAAAAAACTTTAGGTATTTTTTATATTTTATACTCCTTACAAGGTTGAACAGTACTTTATTTTTATAATATGGCAGAAGAATACTAGGAGTGCTACAAATTTCGTACAGCATTCATTTTGATGCAAAAACATTTTTTTCTTTCACTTAAGTATCACGAGTTTGAAAAAAGTTCACTTGAATGCTATTTTTGATTTGCCTACCGAAAAAGCTGATGTGGTCACCGGTGGACAATATTTTAATATTTTAATTAATTTTTTGATTCTTTTTGAATTTTTTGTGCTTTTTATGATTATTTTTTCTAGGGCCGACAAGGGCCACCGTTGACCCTCGCGGACTGCGAAACCCTTGCCCACATTGGGCGAGGGCTGCCTTGCCGTCTACTGCAAAGGCCTTAGGCAAGGCCATTGCGGCCTCCCCCACGGCTGGCGGGGGCTATTACGGCCTTGCTTAGGGCCTTTGCGGCCAGATTTGGGCAAGGGCCTCCTCGCCATCACCATAGCTACTGCAAGTGAGGTCGTGGGGTCCTCACTGACCGCTAATGAGGCCATGATGGCCCTCGCTAGCTCTGGGCGGTGGGTCGTGAGGGCCGTCTAGAGCTGGGAGGGCCATTGCTTACTACAGTCGATGAGGACCCGACAGCCTCACTTGCAGCCATTATGGTGAGGGCCAGGCGGCCCTCACCTAGATTTGGTTGCAAAGGCCTTAGGCAAGGCAGCAACGGCCTTCACCAGCCATGGGTGAGGCTGTGACGGCCTCGCCCAGGGCCTTTGTGGCCAACGGCGAGGTGGCCCTTGCCCAATCTGGATGAGGGTTTCATGGCCGGTGCGGGTCAACGGTGGCCCTCATTGGTCCTTAAAAGAAAGGAAAAGTTTAGTTAGTTTAATTATGTAAATTAAATTTAGGAGTTCGTTAGATTAGTCCGATAATCGTCCTTATAATCCTTTCTATGATTGGCTCTAGAGTTAAACTAAGATGCTAATGTTATTATTTGATTGATGAGATTTTGATTAACTAAAATAACTAAGGAGGAGGAGGCTGAATGAGGTAAAAGAAAGAGCTGCATGAGAGGCCAATGATTGAGGGTGAGAAAAATCTAAATTAATTCATTTTGCATGTCCATTTGCAAGTATTGATTGATATTTGTAATTATGAGATTCATGGAAAGAGTAAACCTAAATCCTTAAGAAACCTTTCTCCCTTTCCCATGAACTTTCTCCTTAAGTTTCTTCTCTCCCTCTCGTTCTCTCTCATTCTCTTCATCTCTCTCTTCCGCTCTCTCTCTCTCTCTTTTTTCCCCTTTGGCAAAAGCAAACCAGCAACCTTTCTTTCTCATTTCTCATTTCCTTAAGCTTAAACAACCCCTGTTCAAGAAGAGATCGACCAAGTGAAGGGTAGGAAAGATAGAAAAATCACAAGGTAAGGGAAAATATAGGGTACTAAGCTTACCATCCTCTACTCGCTGAAGAGGGCTGGTCCGATGGTACTTTGGTGGCTATTTTGGGTGATTTATGATTGAGACACGTAAATGTTGGTAGAACATCTTGCATGTCTTAAAATGTAGGCAAGCATGTCAAGATCGAAGTGGTTTAAGGGTTTGCATGTGTGTTTCTTGCTCGTTTGAATTTTTAAAAGATTGTTTTAGTGATCATTGATGGAAATAACACTCGTATTGGACATGCATGTGGATCATTACATCTGAAAGATTGCTTTGCATGCATCTCTTAATATAGATTATTTTCTTCAAAGATCGAATTTTTGGAGTAACTGGGTTTGTTGATTTTGTATGGCTCTGTGTGTTGGGATTTTGGTGGTGCTTTCTTCATGGAAAAGGCTAAAGAGACCCTAATAGTGACAAAGAACCTAGGGTATGCATGTACATTGGCTTCAGGTTTGTTCTGCCAGTGTGTGACGTTTCTATTTTGGGTGGCTTTGTGGAATTTTTGCTGAAAATTCTACTGCGAGCTAAACTTTCATATCTTAATGAAGGTTGTAGGATATTTTGTGCACTATAACATATATTTTTCTTGGATTTATACGGGTGTAAATAAATGATGAAACTTATGCATGATTTGTGCGTGATTGAGTTTGAGAGAAGGTCTTCATGAACACATACTAAAATTTCGTGGCAAATGGTTGAGTTTAAGTGATTGAAATGGATTTTCTTTGATAAGGATCGGTTCTGGAAATTGGATTCTGCATAAGTTGAATTTTTTGGAATTCATGCTCTCTATACAGTTGGATTTGGACTTCGTGTTCTTCATGAAAAATGTTCCATTGTGTTAATTGTGACATATTAAAATCTTATGATTTTTTTAGATAAGTTGCTATGATTTTGGCCCTCATTTCTTGGATGGGGCATTTCTGTGTATTCTGCTTCGGTCTGAATTTGAATGGTTTATGCATGATTGACTATGAAATGATTTTTGGAGGACCAAGAGGTTAAGAGAACGAGGTGCCTGCTTGTGTGGTGTTAATAAATAATTGTGTGGATACATGAAATGCATGAATGAACTAAATGAAGAAATTTACATCGTCTTTGTGATACCGATGATGTCCTGGGGAGTGGGATGCCCCTATTGTGTGGTATAAGGATGCCCCAGTTTGGTGATATTGGGATGCCTTGGAGTTGAGATACCCCTGTTGTGTGATCTAGGATGCCTCAACGTGAGATGACCATGGTGGGAGGACTATGGAAGTTCGGCTGGTTTTGGTTTTGGTGAGTCTGAAGTGACTTGGATGGGCTAGCTTGTGACCGGTTGTTGATCGTCTCGAGGGTGGATCAATGGAATACACAATACAATGATATTTGGCATGTGAATTCGTGTGAAATGCATGCTGGTTGCCTTGGCTATCCCGAGTGATGATTTGAATGGATGTTATGACTATTCTTGCCTTGTTGTTGCTTGAAAGTGCATGAGGAAAAGGTAAGCAATGCATGTTGAATTGAAATACATGCTGGTTGTATTAAATTGTACATGTGCTACTTGTTGTTGGACTATACATTCACTTTAGTGATTATTGGATAGTGTGATTTAGAGCCCTATTTATTCCTTTACTGGACAAATGTGCTAACCCTTTATTTTTTCAGATCGCTAAGATAGATATCCCTCTGCTTGCCAGGTAAGGTGTCACTGCTTGCATTGATGTCGAGTTTCATGATGTGTTTGATGTAGAGGCCGGTATGAATTATACTCGTTATGAAGCGACCATGTAAATGGATGATGGATGTTCCTATTAGAATCTGATGTGATTCCTGGCTTGGTTATTGAACCAAGAAGGGGATTTGGTTGGGCCTCTTTGCTTTGGGCCTAATAGTAGTGACAGTGATGATGGCGGCAATAGTGTGGCCACGGGTGCGGGTGGAGCGGCGGTGGTAGCTTAGGGCATAGGGGTGGCGAGGAAACAAATTTTGTTGATGGGTGCTTAGTGGGGTAGAGGAGATAGGTGGTCCTTTGCCCATAATCTAGACGTTCGCTTTGCTTACATTTTGTTGATCTTATAATGTACATATCTAAGTCATGCAAACTGGACGGTAGTGTACGTTTCCTAGCCATGTGACTAACGGATGTTTTAATGCAATGTAAGTGGTCAATGTTTAAGTTGCTAATGACTATGTTGTTTGTTATATCAAGGAAAGGTTTAGGCCGCCTCATGTCTTGCAGTAAATAAAAGAAAAACTCATGTTATAAATGTTGACCTTCACAAAGTTAGGCTACCATCCATAAATGAAAAATAATAGAATCCACTCATGCGATTAGCTAATAGATTTTCTGCTACAATATTGTAAGTGACTTAACTGGGATGTCACATCTACCGTTCTCAATTATAGCTAGTAGGTGCTACAAAAAGATTACAAATGAACAAAAGCAGAAAAGTGAATAAGTTTAAGGTCCATCACTCTGAATATCAATAGGATAAATAATGGCAATTTTGTCTCTTTAGTGTAGATTGAATGGAATACTCTCTTTGGAACATGCTTGACAATGGAGTTTCGGTGTTGAAAGTTGCTATAACGGCAAAAACTCAGAGTCTAACATCAATGGAGAGAGGCTCTTTAAGTGACTTATGAGTTAATTATCACCCAAATAGTTATCAACTTGTATGGTCATGTGAGTACACTTTTTAAGGGCTTAACCTACGTGAAACAAATTCGATCACTACAAATAGTATAAGAGCAAATCCCCTCCAGTAATTGTGTGGTTTGTGAAAAGACTAAGCCCATACTCAATCTAATGAGGCCATGGAGTGACCACCATGGCGAGAGAGTTTGGACAATGTGCGACTTCTAGCAAACTTCTAAAATGACATAGGGAGTAGGAATTGACTAGATGACACATCAAATAGAGAATTTATCCCTGATTGATATGGACCAACACTAGCAATGACATAGCTCTTTAAAGAGGGAATATGTGACATCCCAATGTTCCACATTGGTTGCAAGATATCTTGTTGAGTCACTCATAAGTCGACAGCCACTCCCAAATGGTCATGATTTTGTGTGGTCATTTCGAGTACCCTTTTTGAAAGTTTGTCCTACATGAAATAGGTTGAGTTGCAACACACACATGTCTGGACCTTCCCACAAATGAACCACCAAAAAGAAAGCTAATGGATTATTAAGTCAAAGATTTAACCCGAACTCTCCTAAGCCCATACCAATCCCAACTTCAGAATTTTGATTAAATTGTTGGGATTTTGATTGAATTAATCTTAAATGCAATTTAATTTAGTAAGGAGTCACCATTGATATATTTTGAGTTAATTATAAACTCAAGTAAAGTGTGAGAGAACACTCTATGTCTATGAGCTAGTGATGTCATGGATATGAGGACTTGACTATGCTAGATAAATCTAACGTCTTTTCGGTAGCTTTTTTCTTTATTTTCAAAAAAATTTAGCAGGCAATTTTGGACAATTATGATTCTAATCACAAACAACTAAGAAGCGATCATGCCTATACACAATAAAAAATTTAACACTCAATGATCAAAGCATATAAACAAATTGCTAAGAATAAGGCAAACCTCAATGCATCAAGCAAATGATAACTTCCCTATGATTAATTTCCCATTACCTGCAAGATGTTAATTGAAAAAAAATGTGTGTGTAGCCTAAACATGATTTCCAAGTGCAATGATTTTTTGGGTTTTTCTTCTTTAAAACATGACTTCATTCGAAGACTTCATGAATTCCAAGCTAACACGCATTAATGAATTGGAATGAACTTCAACTGACATGTAAGTTATGTTATAATTAAATTGAATGGAATGCAATCTATTTGCAATTCTAATTAAAGAGAATCAATTATGCATTAACCCTATTGTTTAGCCATGCAGAGATTAATTATTTTTGTGTTTTTCTTTTACAGAAATAAAAGACTAAAACCTTTGGACACCTAAACATGGCCTAAACGATTTTAATTAACAGAATGACCTAATGATGCAGTGCTACTTCTTTTTGATATTTTCTTTTTATAAGAATCATACTATATGCAATGCATGAGATGTAATTATTGAGGAATCTACATGACGTGAACTTTATTGAAGTACTAATATTAAGCTATGTGACTCTCTAAATAATATAAGACATTCATATTATGAGATTAATAAACCTTATACCTAAAAGTGCACTTCATATCACCTAGACGACACCTTTAATTCCATTTTTATATAATTAATGAAAACCATACATTATCCTAAGCCTATATGAATTAAATGTATGGCTCTAAATAAGAAATTCTTGAATATGGATGGACCTAAGTGCTAAATATATAGCATGCGATATATAAGCGGTGATTAATAAATCGTATGAGACATTAAAATATGTCTTACTAAAAATCCGTTCAATTCAATGACATAGTACAAATATATGCTATTAGTCATGAACAAGAAATAAAACAACGCTAAGGCTCCGTCCTTGAGTTTCAAAGGATGAACGCCCTGATGTGCCTTGATCAATGTCAGGAATAATTGAAATAATAATGAAATTACTTAAGGTTTAATGTCAAATAACACGCATTAAAATACTCACATGAATTGCATAAACTTGACTTTACCTTAATTTAGGGTTTTGCAAAGATATCTAGCATTGCGGGGGTGCAGTCGTCCAGTGTATAGGGTGCCAGCTTGCAGAGAGAATCACTGGCGATGGTGAGAACTCGCCGGGACAAAGGTGAGCAACAGCGAGGCTGCAGGAGGAGCTCGCCCGGACAACCTGCAAAAAAAAAAAAAAAGACACAAAGAAAACAAGTTTGGCTCGGGGCTTGCTGGAGAACTCTGCAAGAAGTTGTCGAGGAAACCTCTGATTCCACGCCAGGAGAAACCACTCGTGAGCTACTCGGGATTCCACGGCTTACATACGGGGACATGCTCTTAAATCCTGAATTTAAGGAGTCAAATGGTCCCTTTTTGGGAATAGAGGGACTTGAACCCTCATGATTTCCAAATATCAAAGAGAAGAATCTCGTCCAGCTCAAACATAAACCCAAAATATTGAGATCACTTCATACATACACACGCCGAGAGAGAGAGAGAGAGAGAGAGAGAGAGAGCACTCAGGCAAGAGTCAAGGTAGTTTCAAGCAAGGACTAGGCTCGCTTGAGCAGTGGACTCTGCAAGACCATATATAATACTTACCCTTGAAACCCTTTGATCAAGGTAGACTGGCCCAACCTTACACCAGGCATATGATATGAGTACAAACACGAATAGAAGATACGCAGATGGTAATCCAACCAGGACATTAACTTACACATTACGTGATGATATTAGGTTGAAAGTATCACTTCCCAAGCTGCTTCATAAGACAAAAAGGGTTCTGACAGGAGTTAGACCTGACATGAGAAGAAAGTGAGCAAAATTGAGCCATGGATGACTTTTCACACAAGACCCAATCCAACACATGTAAGACATTTGCCGATGGCAATACATATGGTGGCAAGTCATCCATGGCTCACATCTACTCTCTTCCTCTTCATGCGAGACCACACCCAACAGTGAGCGACGAGCATTAACAATTTTGCTCTTCAATTTCCCCGACGATCAATCGAGTTTTTCATGTTATCCGTGGAAGCACCGATTTAGTATTTATAATAGTCAGCTCAGCTAGTAGCAAGTGGCAATTGCCCACTTGAAATATTCTTATGCATTCCTGATTACAAAGAGAGATTCCACATTCTTCTTCTCTTTGTCAACCGCCTTATTTGGTATGTCTCAACACGAGATCATTTTTTGGTTCTGGACCCGTTGGCCTTGTAGTGGAGTCGCTAATGGTGGTGCGCAATTGGGTATTCGGAGAATATAATACCCTCCACATATGAACGGAATCAAATACATAACGATAGTGTTGTAGACGCTACATATTTTCCATCAATTTTCTTAGATAATAATATAAACTCTGATTAGGGTTGACTTGAGATCCCACACCTGTCAAAACCAATCCAAACACATTAGCAGGTTGAATTCATCAAATTTAAATTCTGCTTCCATTCGCAAATTCACTGTATAAATTCGGTCATGGCGATGTTCTGTACTAGCTAGGGAACGATAGTGAACGCCTTAGTAGGACTGAATGCAAGAAGTAAGAGCTAATATTGCATGTTCAATAGGTCATCTGGACTAAGACCGTCTTGTCTCGATATTTGAGCATAAATTTAGCATTTGACAATTAAAGCCTGAAGGGCACGATGGAAAACCACCACGCAGCCCCGATTGTTAGACTAAACCTAGATATTTCTTAACTTTTTAAATCACAGAGATGAGCTGGCTAAATTGCAAGAAATTTAGATTCTAAATACCGGAATTAATATATGAGTTGCTCGGATTAATCAAAATGTCTCATTTTAAAATCAATTACTTATGCATATCACATAAACAATCAGCACATTAAAACTTCAATTTTATCTTATTTAATTACTTTAAAAATATCCTAGGGTTACTCCTTAAAAGGATTAATGTTTAATTTTCTTCTCTTTAGTACAAGTTGCATATGATTTAGAAATCTGATAGGTGTTGAAACTTACACATGAAATAAGAAGACAAGGAATTATGTCTCATTGAGTCATTAATCAAGTTGAGTTCATGAAGTTATTATGAGGGTGAAGTACACTAGAAGTGCTTTAACTTGTGTATGGCACTCACTTTAGTGTCATAATTTTTCAGCGGCTTACTTAAATGCCAAATTTTTTGAAAAATAACTTTTTTAGTTCCATTGCCAATTTGCTTGGCTAGAAATCCTATGTGGATATTTTCATTAATTTCCTAAGCCGACATAGCTCATTAAAGGGTCTAGTTAGTAGTCAAACCACAAATGATGCCGTCTACTCACTTTCCTTCAAATAAGAACCCTAAATCCCAAATTGAAAGAGGAATCGAAAATTGAAGCCCTAATTGGCCATTCAGCCGGAAGCACACCCTAAGTCGATGTGTCCCCAAAATGAGCTACTCAAACTTGCAAATGGAGGGTAGGAGCTTTAGTTGTAGCTCAATTCACTTCAATGAAATGAAGAAGAAAATGAATGTTACTGTTATTTTGGGTTACTAAGTCCAATAAGAATATCTTGGACTTGATTGAATCCTGGGAGAAGATTCTATGGATGTGCCGGGTACTAAGAAGGCTTGAAGTGTAAATATTTCAAATGAATTGATGTGAAATTCTCTTATCGAGTGAGAGAGGTGATCTTAGAGCTACTTGAATGATGGCATGAACCTCCACCTACAATAATGGGCAAGTTGGAGGATGTTGACTCAATGCAAGCTTGAATGAATGCTTCAAAATCTTTGGCCAACCAGTTGAAGAATGGCATTTTAAGGATGAAAATTGAAAGAAAACGTTATCAAGCATTGATTGTATTGTTGTTCACTTGTGTAGCCCATTTTGTGGTCAAATGTAAAGTGAGTGATGAGAATAAGTTTCTCCGTCTACCATAGTTAAAGATCAATAGAATATGTACTTATACTAGGTAATTTGTGAGTATAGTTGTGTTATTGGTAAGTTGCAATTTTTGTATGCAATGCATGGTGGAAATGGTGGAAATGGAAGATTGGAATATTAGTTTTGAGAAGTTATAAGTCTCATGCTTAGTTGTGTGTCAATTTTGGTTTGTTTAGTTTTTGTTTGAGACGTTTGGTGGTAATGGTTTGTTGCAATGCTTGCTAGTAATGAGTTTGCTAGTTTGCATCATTTATGTTTGAGACGTTTGTTGGTAATGTGTTTACTGGTTTGCTACAAATGCTAGTCAAATGAAGAGGTGCTAACAAGTTCTTGAGTGTTTATTTCAACACCATAAGTTATAAATAGTGATCATTTTAAATGCTAATCATGGTAAAAAAGTGATTACTCGTGCTGCATAAGTTTTTAGAAATGATCATTTAAGTACCAAGTTTAGTTGAAAGTGCTCATTTAAGTACTAGAAAGCTGCTAGTGCAAGCACAATTTTGCACTAACACAAGTGCTCGTGCAACTTGTGCTTGTACCGGCACACCCTCCACTAGCAAGCTGCTGCATCCTTGTGCTTACACCAAACACTACACCAACACCAAGCATTGCATTAGCACTAAGCATAACAACGAATAGGCCAACACATCTAGAAATAGTAACAAAATCACCACCACCATCAGAATTAGGACACCACCACAACCTAAAGCAAAATATGTAAATGGAAAAAACATAGACAAAATAAACCTTGCCCTATTGACATTGAACATAGTGTCTTACATTAGGTCAATCAGAATAACCAACTAAAATATCCACCTCTAGGGGTTGGCTTCCAACAAAACAATATAACATTAAATGGAAATAACCATA
Source organism: Corymbia calophylla (assembly GCA_014182845.1). Classification (NCBI taxonomy): domain Eukaryota; kingdom Viridiplantae; phylum Streptophyta; class Magnoliopsida; order Myrtales; family Myrtaceae; genus Corymbia; species Corymbia calophylla. The sequence continues at coordinate 20,726,011 of CM024695.1, forward strand.
TCTAGCACTCTCCCAACAAAAAAGAAAAACAACCATATGCACAACCTCCCAACAAAAAACATAAACAACTATATCCAACACCCTCCCAAACAAAATAAAACACAACCATATGCACAACCTCCCAACAAAAAATAGAAACAACCATATCTAGCACCCTCCCATCATTTGTCAATATGCACAACCCTTCTAGTCCAATTTTTAAGTGATAGATCTTTGGCTTAAATTCTTCCACTCTTCCTAATTGCAACTGGACTTGGAGGTTGTTCAACTGGCTTTTTTGTTCCATACTTTTACTTTTTCTTCTTAGTAGCTACCACATTCTTAGTGGTGATGCCACTAGGTATTTTGGAATTGCTAACATCAATTCTTTGAAATGGTATTGGTGCCAAATTCTTTTTGTGTGGCTATTTTGGAGCCACCGCTTGTGTAGTTTGTTTTGGAGCACTTTTCTTACTCGATTGTGCTCTTGTCGTTGGACCTGCCACTTGTGTCATTTGTTTTGGAGCACTCTTCTTACTCGATTGTGCTCCACTTGACATTATTCTAGTTCTTCTTTTAGTTGCAACCTTTGACTCTTGACTTGGGCCACCTTCAGAGATAAGCACTTCTGAAGTTCTCCCAAGTTACAACAATATAACCTTATTGTCAACAAAGTTCAACACCATAAATTAAATGCACGATACCTACAAAACTCACATTCAAAATAGTCATTCTAGCATTCAAGTCTGTATAAAGGCCATACCCATATTGCCTTATCTTTTTCCCAATAGCTTCTTTGGTTCGAATCGATGCCTCAATTTCAGTGGCCTGAGCAACTTGTGCAACTTATCTTCTTCTCACCTATGAACATAACACACACTACTAGCCCACAAAACAATATAACACACACAACCAGCCCATAAACAACATAACACACAACCGAAATTGTATGACTTATAGGGTATTTACTTCTCATTTGTGCAATAATCACCTCAGGGGTTGGCCTTTCAATTTGGCCTTTAGCTGATACTTCAACTGTCCCTTCACTTGGCCATTCAATTGTCCTTTTGGCTGGCCCTTTAGTTGTCTTTTCAATTGGCCCTTCCTCAACCCCTACAGATGGTTGCTGTTGTTGATCTAACTTCTTCAAATGACAATCGACCTAATTATGTCCTTTCTTATGACAATAAGAGCACTTTATCTTCATACCCATCCTGCCCATCCTCTTACTTGAGATCTCCTTCTCTTGCATTCTTTTGTCTCTTTTTTGGCCTACCAATATGCTTTTTTTAAGGGCAAAGATTGAGGGGCTTCATGAGTTATGGGTTCCCAAAATCTACTGCTACTAATGGGCTACAACATGTACTGGTAGGAAGTAACATATGTGCTTCTCTTGTAGCAATCATGCAGGTAGTCCTTCCATCAAAATGAAAAGCGTGACTTTACTAAACAGGCAAGAAAAGGCCTAACTATTCTATTAGTAAAGCGCACCTCTCCTAACTATTGCCTATTTCTTTGGAATAATCTTTTTAGGTTAAAGCACTCTCTGAAATGAGGGATTTCTGATATGAAATATGACTATCCAAATTTTCACCTAGATGGCACAAATGGCATGTGCCTATGGAATTTCAATCGGTTGCCAGCCAACTGGACATGAGCACTTTCTCCCCTCCAACTGGACAAAATACTTATTAGCATTGTGCATTATTTCATATCCATCATCTCCATTTTATATCATATTATAGAACCTGCTAGCAGCCATGTTCTCCTCTAATCTTTTTGCAATCTTGGGACCATACTCTTTGGTCCATTTTGTAGCCTCATCCCTTTGCATTTGAAGCCTAGTCATGATTGTTATTCTTATTTCTTCAAGCATGTTGATGATTGATTTGCACCTAGCTTGTAAGATTCTTCCATTGAATGCTTCATTGAGGTTGTTATCAATGATGTTGCACTTGAATTCTTCATTGAAGAATGCCCTACACCAATGCTTAGGTTCAGTTTGGAATAGTGCTTCAGATCCATCCCTACTCAACTCAAGCAATCTCTGTTTATGTATTCTAAAGTTAACCATGTTAGTGCTTCTTGCTATAATGCAAAATTGTTTCTGCAGTTTGTCTCCTTTATAGTTCTTTGCCTAGTTCACATAGATGTGCCTTGCACACATTTCATGTTTAGCAAATGACATCAACTCAGCTAATGCTAGAACAAATCCCTATAATAATTCTAAAAAATATTTATGAGCTAAAATACGTGAATAATATGAACAAGCAAACAATTAACAATAACATTACCTTCTATTAGTCACTTATGAATGCCCAACGTCCTCCATTATTGATATCTAAGTTGGTCATTATATTTTTCAAGAACCAGGACTAAGTGTCCTTATTCTCTACCCTCACAACAATCCAAGTTATTGAAAGCATCTAGTTATTAGCATCTCTCCCAATACTAGCCAACAACTCTCCTTTGCATAATCCTGTCAAAAAACATCCATCCAACACTATGACTCTTCTATAACTAGCTAGAAATCCTCTCTTGCATGCATCAAAGCAAACATAAATCCTATCAAACTTAGTCGCATGGTCAGATAATGGCCTTTTGACAACTTCCATATATATTCTACTGGATGGGTTTTGAAGCATACACTCACTAGCACAATTCCAGATTTGAGCATATTCTTCATTGTACTTACCCATTAGTGTATTCATCACCTTCTGTGTAGCTCTTCTGCACTAGTTTCTAGATACATTTACTCCTATCTCCTCCTTCACTAATTGCTTGAACTGAGGACTCTTGATTTAAGGCATCGCTTTGATGGTATTGAAGAAATGTTTTGACAACCATGCACTTGTTACCTTTTTGTTGTTAAACACAATGGAACATGTATGTTCCTCTTGGAAAAACCTAAGCTGGAGTGATCCATTCTTCTTATTTCGTGTGCCATATATCGTCTATGAACAATTTCGTTGTGAACACCTTGCTTTCACAATTTTTTTGGTATTTCTAACGAATTCAACACTCTTCTATTCAACGATTGAATATCTGACAATAGCTTTTTTGAACTACTTCACATCATTGAATTTCGTACCAATAGACAAAACAAGACATGCCACGGTAGGGTCATGATAAGGATACTTACTCTTCCTCCTATGCATAGCTCTTTCGGCATCTTTATTCTCTATACTGGGAATCTCGTCATCACCGCCACTTTCTTCATAATCAGTTTGATTACCATCAACTAGAGCTCCTTCATCCCCATTTATACGTTGAGATTCGTGCAAATCTCCGAATGTTACAATTTTATTTCTTTGAAAATCTCTTTGCTTTTGCCTTGATCATGCAAGTTCTTTGTCATCATCATCACTCGGGATATTCACATCTTGCAAAGCTTCATCATCTAATTTATTGGATAGAGCAACTTCCCACTCTATTCCAGTGAATTCTTCATCACCTAAGTCTTCACCAGAGACTCTTCTTGATTGTGTTATATGCCCTGCCTCCCTTTCCTCCCTCTCCTCCCTCCTCGTCTCTCCTACTGTCCTTCATCTAAAACAGATCAACACCTAATTTGACTAGTTAGTTCAAAATTACCTCCTCCTCCTCCTACTTGAGGTTTCTCATCATCTTCATCATCTTCATTATCACCATAATGCTCAATTTATACCGTAGCTTCCTCGTCATGAAGATAATAGTAAACAATGTCCTTGATATCATTATCATCATCAAAGGTTCTCATACCCTTCTTCAATTCTTTTCCAAGAACACAACAGTGCAATTTTTCTATTTTGTAACATAACCGATACTCTATCTCCCTTAGAAAATTAATATATGATGGCTTATTCACATCGACATAAATAGTCCCTTGGTTTCTACTAGCATATTCCCATTCATCGACCCTAACGATGAATTGCCCACCATATCTGATAATGACGCCTACAATTATGTTGTCCCCCATGTCGACCCTACACCTAAGGAAAAAATAACTTTTTGGGGCCACAACACAGAAAGGACAACTGACAACTTAATACGGATATCCCCACATTGACACTTAATTAAATAAATAATTGCTCGACTCTTTTCTTTTACTGGACAGAAAGCAACAACAAAGCAATTAGCGATTGATAACATAAATCGAGGTCTCCACATTGCCAGCTTTAAAATGATTCCTCCTCTAGCACTAACGACCCTAATTTTTCCCTCCTCACAGGAATAACAACAAAGCAATTAGTGATTGCTAAAATAAATCGAGGTCCCCACATTGCCAACTTTAAAATCATTCCTCCTCTAGCACTAACAATCCTAATTTTTCCTCCTCACCAGAGCCTTAATATTTTCCCTTCTTACCAAAGCCCTAATTTTTTTCCCTCCACACCTGAGCCCTAATTTTTTGTCTCCTCACTTGAGCACTATCCTAACTGATTGAAAGTGATGAGGTGTTTAGTGAGTAATGGCAAACGAGCGAGCGACGGATGGCGAGCAAGCGATGGCAATGGCAAGCAATGTTCATAGAGAGATCATCAACAATGAGAAAGACGATCAGAGCCTTGAATTCCTCAAGTGTGGCATCGGTTTAGGTGAAGTGGTGTAGGGCATTGCATTGGGCGGTATTGTTTTGGATAGCTCAAACCATGTCATTTTTGCACAATGATTTGGTACAATGCCGTTTAGTCCAACCCAGCCACAACTAAGCAATGCCGTTTTGCCAGTCCACATGGACTATAATTTTTAACAAAAATTCCAACTCAACCTTTTTTTAATTGTAAAAGCCATGTAACTATTTTGGCATGAATATCTCATCAAAGGCACTTAAGTGTTTTTTTTTTTTTTTTTCGATTTTGGTATTTAAGTGAGTCAGCAAAAAGTTGTGGTACTAAAGTGGGCGCTGTATGCAAGTTGAGGCACTTCTGCTATCCTTCACCCCTTAGGATTGGATCGTGACCACAATAAAGTAATTTCACCCAAATCTTTTAACTTATGGTGAAGTGTTTGTCCCCATTTGACTCGAAAGGTGAACTTTGTGTGCTATGAAAGTTGACTAAAGATTAATTAAACCATAATATTAAGGAAAAAATATAAGATATCTTATTCACTTTTGTGATAAGATAAAGTAAGTTCTTTGTTATGATACACGTGTGAGTTATGTAAAAACTTGGATAAATGGTGTGGCGTGGAGCAATTAATATATCATAATTGGCTCATAACTTATTAATTTAAGTTTTTGAGTGAAGGTGAGTCAAATTGGATACGTTGACAAGTTTAGACTTGGGCTCCCTTTTGGTGATCTCTCTGGATGATGGTATCGAGCTTCTATTGTGTGCTCCTAATAAATAGTATTAGAGCTGATAATTGATTGTTGCTCCACACCCAATTTATTCAGTGTTTTGTGAATATCTTGGAAAAGAAATCTCAATTGCCATCATGGTTGGTCTGGGGGAGAAGAGAGGCCATGGACAGTTGGTCTGGCGATGTGAAATAGAGATTGTGGATGATGTAATCCCAAGTTAGCAATTGATGATGGTTGCTGTGCATAGTTGCAAATACCTTGCAATGACATTATATATTCAAATTGAAACAAGATGATGCACTGGATTGGGAAGTCCCACATCAGATAAGTGATGTGGTGTGGAGCAGTTAACATATTCTAGTTGGCCGATAACCTATTGGCTTAAACTTTTGAGTGAAGGTCGGTACAATTGGATATGTTGACAGGTTCGGATTTAGGCTTTCTATTGGCAATCACTTTGGATGAAGGTATCGGGTTTTTGTTGTGCACTCCCAACATTTTTCATGAAGAAGAGTGGAGATTCGACTATTGACATCCATTGCACTTTTCTTCGGATTGAATTGAATGATTCACTTGATCACACTTAATCAAGGGAATTGCAAAACTGATCAAATAAAATATATGTAGGAGTTTCACAAGGGGCGGCTCTTTCTCAATGTAAGATCAATCGAATTATGCACAACTATGAACATGGAATGACTTCGTTATGGTTGCAAGGTTTGTTTTACTATGACTAGTTTATGTTGAAGCTAACATTGCAACCCAGAGAGGGAGAATAGGTTGATTTATTGAATTTAACATTTTTTTGCTAAGTAACTCAAGTTAACTTGATGGAAGCAAGAACATTTTAATATTATCAAATGCAAGATACTTCTATCACATAAATATTGAAATAAATGAAGATATAGAAGATGATGCACACATATCTCATACTAGTTTGGCTTATATCAAGCTTACATTGACTCTTGCAGACTAACAACCACCAATCCACTAGCAATATCTTAAGTAGGGCAAAATGAAACAAGTATTGCTTTTACACAAATCTGATAGATGGCATTGTTAATACATAGTCACTACTTTTACATTTGTACATTTCTCAAGTTAGGAATTAGAATAGAGTGGAGCACAAATGAATAAAATCATGCTTGCAATAAATAGAGAAAATATGGCAATATTAGAGTCTTAGCTTTCTAGATTTTCCGTCTTACTATTCAGCTTGGTTTTAGTCTCTTTTATGGACCTTCCATCTCCAAATTAGCCACTAGAGAATCTTCAAGAGTGTCGAATAAATGTTAGAATTGGTATACACAATCACCGACAGATATGGCCGCACACCAATAGTATCTTTTTGGTAATGATGAGGTTTCCCCAAATAAACTTAGCTATTCTTGGAAATTGTCCCTTCCTCTTGAATGAGTGAGAGGAAAATAGGTAATAACATCATGATTTAACTCCATTTCTTCATTAAAAAATTCTAGGCCCTAAAACTAGCTACTAATCCTTTTGACTTACAACTTGAAGTCAAATAACTAAGTCTTGTGATTGGCGTGGTCGATTTAAGCTGAATAATGATCTAATCATGTTGTGCCTATCCTTCTTTTTGTGGGATTTGAAGGTCAACGATAGGATTTCTAATATCCTAGGAAGAGTTGGAACGAGAAATCAATCATTGAGTCATTGAGTACTAAAGCTGATTGGATGTCTACCTTAAAATGAAGCAATTCATGCAAGAAAGCATTAACCAAACTGATTCAAGAAAAAACAGGGCCCTTGATGGATCAAAAACTGGAGCATTGAATATTATTGGGATGGTGTCATTATAGGGAAATGCTTAGTGTAACAAGAGGGTCAAAAAGAGAGATGGTGCTATTGAGACTTCACTAATTTTTTCTCAAACAATGATAATTTCTAGGAAAAAAATTCCAGATGTGGAAGAGATGACAGTGAGAATGGACAAAATATTAGGGGTGAGTAATTCCAGGTTTTATACAAGTTCCACCTAGAATTTTTAACTTACTTGTTGGAATAGGTTTCTCATTTTTTGGAATCTATAACTTATCTCAAATACCTTGGAACTTGAAACCTATCTTGTCATAGGTTCGAGGGTCTACCAAGGTTCCACCTATATAAGTAATTGAACCATTTTAGTATGTCATTGCCTTTGATGACTAGCATTTATTGTTAATTCACTACCACAACTTATATTTAGACACATGAAGACTATGAAACATTAATAAAGTAAATGTTTAGTCATAAAATGAAAGCTCAAACTAGTGGTTTCATATTATACTCATCATCAAATGCTATGGGATGCCGCATGATTGCGTGAAGATATAGACCAAGAAAAACACAAAAACTTGTACTCGGTTCATGTTTCAAGTTTCACTTAACTAAAATCTAGAACCTACCCATCAAAACTGGTTTTCCAATTTTTGGATTTCGGAACCTACTATGCATACCTTGGAACTTAGAACTAGATAGGTTTTCATCGGTTTGATTCTTCGGTTCCAAATTCCACCCTAGAATCATGTTCACCCCTATAGAATATTAGCTGATTCTATAAGGACTTGAGCTCCCACTGTACATATATTGTCCGCTTTGGGCTGAGGCCTACACAGTTTTGTTCCTCTGGGCTTTGCCTAGAAAACGCCTATATACAAGTAGAGAACCTAAGTGCTTATCAGCTAGTCCAGGACTCCCCCTAGGTGATGTGGAACAAGAGATGCGCCCCTCGCTGCACACGTTCGAGGACTTTGCCCCACGCACTACCACTTGGGCCGTCACAATTTCCCCCCCTTCAAGCACAGTGTCCGCGTTGTGGCCCCACATGCAGTCAGGAGTCGGCTCTGATACCATTTGTGAGGACCTAGGCTCCCATTGTACATATATTGTCTGCTTTGGGCCGAGGCTCGCACGGTTTTGTTCTTCTAAGCTTTGCCCAAAAAACACATTTATACATGTAGAGAACCCAAGTGCTTATCAACTAGCCCAGGACTCCCCCCTTAGGCGATGTGGGACAAGAGACACGCCTCTCCCTACACATGTCCGAGGACTCTACCTCACACATTGCCGCTTGGGCTGTCACAAATTCTAAATTTGCAATGGTGGTAGAAGGTTGTACATAGTTTTGGGACATTTAAAAGTTACTAATAAGTTAGTCTTGAGATATCATATGTTTTGCTAAGATGTTTGAAATTATTATTACTTTTGCAACAAATGTCGAAAGGTTGTGTATTAAAAATTTCTTTGTTTTGGGGAAAATAAATAATTTGAAAATGTTTTCCTAAAAATTATGTATGACATTTTTATCAATCATAAAAATATTTTTTGTTTATTCATTTTTTTGAGTGATATAAACCATTATTTTTAAAAAAATGTTTTCTAAATTATTCATTTTCTACGAAACAAACAAAACATTGTTGTTGTTAGTATTACAATAATTATTATTTGTTAATTGGCCAATATTCATATCATAAACGGTAGACATACTTGAGCGCATGTGCCGGAAATGATTTGAATATTTTTGGCTCCCTTAAGTAAAAATGCCATGATTTAACTGTTGCAATTGTAATCACATTGCATTATTAATCTGGTCTACGCAAGTATCATCCAATTGCAACTGCATTACCCCAAGTGCTCTTTTTTTAAAAACAAAATGTCCATGATAAACAAAGTTCATTGCGAATTTGGCACAGATAGCATAAAGATGATCACAGTGTAAAATTGGACGATGGCCCCATTGATGTGAGTAGCATGTGAGTAGCTGAAGGTCATGTCAACTTGTCAAGTTAAATCGAGCATGAGAGAACATAGCAGGTGGTTGGATGGATGTGCGTGGGTGTATGTGAGAGAGAGAATAAAGGAGGCCCCGACAGCGACGACGCTGGTGTAGTCTAGAGTGGATAGATATAAGTAGTCTCCAAGGCATGTCAATGGGTACACCTTCGTTCAAACGTAGCATGACGCTATATATCTTCGTTGGATTCAATCTATTCCATAAATAAGCAGATAATCAGTTCGTTCAACTCTTGTCAACACCAAAAAACTGAATCAATTCCAAGATAACGATAAAGCGACTGGAATAATATATCTTCCTTGGATGCAGTCTATTTCATAAATGAGGATATCAAAGTTCGTCTAAATCTTTCACTTGCTTTTAGCTTTTCCAAAGTACTAGTTGATATCCAGCGCATTTCTTGACAAACGACTGTCCCATTCATTATATTCAAAGTGCCTTTTACCATCAGAAAAGTCAATGTGTACTACGAAAATACGTTGTTAACCCCTAGATTGACATCCCTGAAATGTCCCATTTATGTTCTGGGAGTCCATAGAGGATTCAAAGATAGTTTTATATGTACTACCTCGGATTTTGGAAATCAGAGTAGCTGGCTAATAGTACCTCTGTACCTAAGATCTTCTCGAATCCCAAGGTCGGATAATCTGTACCATAGACCGTTTCTTGCGCCAGAGGTCTGTCTTGATTGCCTTGAGGGACGCTCCCGATTGGTGGTTCGGTTGATGGTCACGGCATGCATGGCATCATAAGCCTGAATGGATAGTCCCTCACTCAGTGGCCCACCTGACCACACCCAAAATAGGCTCCCAATTGAGGGGGACACGGGGCATTTCCATGCCTCTTACTACACCTTCGGCATCCTCCGAAGGAACTCGATAAAGGTTTCCCCACATCATCCCTTCTATTAGGCAGAAAAGGATACCTTCCTCCCGCCATTAGTTTCTTCACAAGCCGACGATTATCCCTACTAGGCACGAACCACGATCTAGATGCGGCTGCCTTCTCTACAAAATGCTTCTCAATCATCTGAGCTCTCTTATACATCTTATTGTAATCCTTCAAGTTCAGGGACACTAGATGGTCTCGGATCTCCATCTTTAGTCCGTGCCTAAACCTCCTGGCCTTGTCCAATGGGTGCTCAACCATCCACGGTGTATACTTCGATAGTTCAACAAACTTGGCCTCATACTAATCCATCGTCATCAAATTCTGACGCAGCCTCTGAAATTCTGCCAGTTTTTGCTCTCTTGTGTAGTCTGAGAAGTACTTGTTTAGAAAAGCCTCCTTGAAGGTATCTCACACCCGAGCTGTACCCTTGGGAAATACCCCTCCTTGGGAAGCTTCCCACCAAGTACCGGCGTTACCCTATAGTTGGTAAATAGCCATTATCACCTTTTCCTCCTTAGTACACTACAACAAGGTGAATGTCTTCTCTAGCTCCTTTATCAAGTGGGTTGCTGCCTCCGAGTCACCAGTCCTAGTAAACTTGGGTGTCTTCAGCTTCATGAACTACTCCACCAGCTAATGCATAGGCCGGTTACTAGTCCCGGCCTAGCTATAGGAGCAATTGCGGCAGTAGCGACAACGGTTTGAGTCTGAGCTTACTATCCAATCAGGGCCTCGAGAGCGTGCATAATCCCATCCATCCTCAGATCTTCTAATGCTACCTCCTTTGCATCGGTCAGGACCTACGTCGTCCTCCTCCTTTGAGCCATTTTGCCCGGGGTTCTCCTCTAGACTGCTCATATCGTAGGACTCTCCTAACCTACGTTCCAATTCCCCAACACGGAATTAGAAAACGAGACAATTCTATCATAAAGGACCACGAGAGATCTTGTAATGAATCACATGAAAGCAAAGAAAATGTTTTTCCAACTAACTATGCCCACGATCCATCGCACCTTATCACTCCATCAATTAACCAGGCATTGATACCAAAATCAACAAGGTTGTCACACCCTAACCCTCGAGCTCGCGACAACCCCAATTCAGTCGAGGTCTAACTGTATGACGCCCAAGTACTACTGTGGACCAATTCATTTTATCTTATAATTAAGCGGATGCGAAAGTGAAACAAAGCACCTTAACCAACAATCAACAGGGATAGTAGCAAATACAGCAAAGGAAAAACAATAACATCGTTTTTATATATATTTGCAAGGTTAGTTTGAACAATAACATACATATACACACCTTACTACAGGCGATATGCTAAAGCTTACTAAACAAAGGACTGGCTTGACTAACCTATTTATGTACAAGTGGGGGAGGCTCATCAAAAAGAGACTAGAACACAGCTGCCTACTCACTGTCCTTAGAAGGATCAATCTCTCCGGTCGTTGGGTTGGAGATCTTGCCATCATGGAGATCTAGGTCCATGGGATCCCAAACCTCGTCAATCGGCCCCATAGGTGGGACCAGTCCATCGAAACCCCTCAGGGGACCGTATAGGATGCCTCCCATCTGGATGAACCACGCTTTAAAGATGTACGGTGAATAATGGTCTCTCGATCCCTCGTCGACCCACACTGTTGTCACATGGTACTCGTACACAAAATTGCGGCCCAGGACGAACCGCGTGGTAATGGTGGTGCTCATGTTCATGGGGACACTGAATCGCATTGGGTACTGCATCATTCTAAGGTACTGAAAATTGTTAACCACGAGGGGTTGAGATAAACTGAGCAAGTTAAAGTCCTGATCCTTGGTTAGGAACTTCACTCACCTCAAGGTAGTCTAACATATAACCTAATCTCGTTAAACAACCAAACACCACACCTCAGAGAAGCATTAACAGGAGATAGTTCAATAATTAGATGCAACCACAAGCAACCCTACCTTTCCTTGACACATGCAACCTGCAAAAACTATCACTCAATCATAACAATATTAAGAGGCATACAAATAATTATAGCATTGCACATAGCTTCCTCATGTCTCAATATCCACTAGTGCTTCGATTATTATGAGCCTCTAGGCCACGGCACCTTATAGTTGGCAGTCAATTAGCGGGAAAATTCCAATTAAGGGCCTGGAGTGCCCTCATTTTCTCAAAAAAGGGCTCAAAGTGGACATGATTTCAAATAAGGGTTTGAAGTGCCCAACCTTGTTTCAGTTAAGGGCCTAAGCTCGTCGGCCGACGAAAACTGACATTTCTGATGATCAAAACAAGGACATTTTTGTCCAAAAAAAATTTTGAATTAAAAAAACCAAAAATCTAAAATTAAAAATTTGAAAAGTCAAATTCTTCTTCTCTCCACGTTCTTTTCTTCTACTCCCAACCCTGTTCGTCAACAAACCTCAAAAACCAGAAACGCTTAAACGGCAAAGTGTCACTAGAGCAAGCACCGCCGGGCATTGACGGCATGCGACCAGGCGGCGACGTGAATCGAGCGGTGGCCGTGATGACGACGGTTAGAGGGTGAAGGGTTTTCAAAGAAACTAAAGGAAATAAACCCCCTCGTAAGGTTCGCACAAAGCCTTCGCCCTCCCAATTTAAAATCGTTTTGATTTTGTCTTTTATTTTGCTTCCCTGATTCAACCGAGGTTAGTGCGAAAGTGTTGACTAAAGGAGCAAGCACCAATAGGCATTGATGGTGTGCGACTGGGCAGCGGTGGCGACGATGCTGCTCGAAAGGTAAAGAATTTTGAAGGAAACTCAAAGAAGAACTCCTCCTATGCCTCCAACCCATGTTCTATTCTCTAATTGCTGCTTCATCTTGCCTGTAAACCTCTGATCCTCATTGGTGACCTCCAGAACAAATGCACTTCGATTTTCTCACGATCTAGAGTTAGAAGTCCTATAGTGCGAAGGTGAGTTCTATAATGCTATTCTCGGTTGCTTTTTGAATGAAAATAAATGCTAATTAGGCTGAGTTGATGATTCAAATGCATATCTGCTCTTATTGCGATAGATTGAAATGAGTTGTTGGTTTAAACTTGTGTGTACACTACATTGTACACCACATGCTCGATGGAATGCCTAAACAAAATACTTGTTTGTGCTGGCCTATTGGTTGCGTTCCACTTTAAGTTATGTTTGCTTTGGTCATACTGTGGTTGTGCGTACAAGTGTTAGCTACGGTTGATAGCTGAGGGATGGTGGTCTAGTGACTAGAGTTGGATGACAACAAAGCTTGATTGAATGCTCAAATGACTTGGATCTTAGCGAAGTGTTTGATGAGTAATTTTCTGTTGAAAATTGAAGATTCTCTAGAGGTTTGAAAGACTTAAATGACTATGCTTTTAACAATGAAATATGCTTCACAAATCATATGTTCTCTAAATTTATATACCAACTCAAATGATTAATAATGAAATATTTTACTGAGTCGGTGCCTAATGGGATTGAGTTTGTTGGAATGGATTTTGCCAAATATGTGAGTGCCGCAAGAAAGAGAAGGAGATGGTGCCCTCTTCGTCATTACTGCAGAATTTGGTATTTTTTTGTCGAGTCAAGATAAGACATATGACTTAGGTGAAAATAACACAAGAGTTGAGGTAGATATTTTTCTATTTGGTATCCATTTTGCATATCCTATCAGGGGTAATGAAACAAATTTTTAGATAGTGAAGACTTGATTTTTTAGTGCTTTTACTTTTGCACATGCCATTTACCTGCTCATTGATGCAATATTTTTGTAATATTGTGGCTCGTGATGATTTGTTCATTGAATTGTTCTGTTTTCTTTTTTGACTCCTTGCTTTTTACTGTTGCTCTAGGTAGATAACCGTTTTACACTTTTTGGCTAGTCCAGGACAAGATGTCATTTGTTTGTTTTACAGCCTGGTAGTTTGAGTATGGCCACTAGTCCAATTTTAATTCTTTAATATTCTGGTGGATGATGATTGTGTTTATGTCCCTGTTCAATGTGTTCTACCAACATGTGAGTAGAAAGGAATTTCAATTGTATAACTTGCACATGTTTTGGATACATAAATGACGCATCTCTCTCTTTTTGTCTGATAGAGACTTGGAGAAGGTGTAAGGCATGTATACATATCTATAGGTGACTTGTGCAGGATCATAGCATCTAGATACACTGAAGAGGTGGATATCCATCAAAGGTCTACAAACCGGATCAGGATCCTTAATCCAGGCGGCCAAATCATTTTTGGGCTCTTGTGAAGAACAAGATCAATTGAAGCCTACCTTCAACAAGGCGAAAAAGAGATAATATTTTATTAGGTGCTTTGATATTGTATCATCTTTAGGAAGATGTGAAAGGGCTATGATTAGTTATTGTTTGTGGGCTGTGATCACTGGAGCTTTCTATTGAGTATCGTGTGGTGCACTCATATCGAAGTAGTAAATTTATATGTTGTTGTCTCTTTTTGTAATGCAAATATTAAAGTTCAATAAATTCAAGTGTTTAAAGATTGGTTGTCGATGATCAATAACTTCCTTTCATTTGTGCCAAATTTAGTGACGTCCTTTTGTTTGTGCTAAGTAACGGATACTTCACATATTTCATCTGTGTAGTCTTTTTTCGGTTAGGATTCAATGGAACCTTTGTTCTAGCAATGCTTGTGAAACAAAATGCGCAATTCTGCTAGACTGGGAAATTGTTGAGGAAAAGATATCCTAAAAAAATATAGCACTTGCTTGCACGTAAGCACATCATCCATCTTCAGTTGCCAAACTATCAATATGAATAATAGAAGAATTCTAAATTTTCATACATACTTCACATATGGAAGAAATACATCTTTTCTACAATACCAAAAGTATGTGTATACGAGTACATCTAGCCAGCATTCCTTCTTACACCGAATCACTAAAAAGGGGACAATTAGAATCCTCTCACTAAAATCTGAGCGACTTGGTGGTAAACCTTCAAATCTTTTCCCTTGCTCCGAAAAGACAGAAGTGAGAAAAACGATCATGGCGCTGTAAAATTTCAAATGACATGTAAGTAAGTTACTCAAAAAAGAATATTATGAGGCAATAGGAAACCTGACGTTCTTGAAATAAATCATTTGCACTTAAGTTATAACTGCAAGAATGATCCTACAAAACCTGTAAATAAAGCATAACATCTTTAGTGTCTTGTAGGATGTGTAAATGTTTATTTCACTAAGGTCACAAAGAGCAAAGAATTGTCATTATGTATAGTCATATGTGTATGTTCCAACTTTCCAAGCCATCAAGAGATGCGTTTTCTTCATTATGCAATCCATATACAATATAATTCAAGTGCATAACAATGAAAATATGCACAAGTAGGTTCTTGCAGCTACTTTAAAAGATTCTTGGCATTGAAAATAGATATTTTAAAGAATCATTCAAGCAAAGCTACTCACCTCCCTCAACAAAAGCCAACAGTCCAATGGTGGATGCACCTTTAGCTTTCATAGCTTCAACCATTCGCTTTGCAACTTCATATCCCTTATCATGCCAAAAAAGAGAAATAGGACCCCATGCAGACGTACTTGTTTGATGAAAAAGAGAAACATCAAACATCTCAACATAATAAATCTTCTCAATATAGTAAACCTATACATTGAGATGCTTCAAAAACAAACTCATACAGACCCATCCATAAACTAACAGTAAAAGAAAAAAGAGTTTGTGGTGTTGGTCTTGGTCTTGCATATCTCAAAAAATTGCTTGTCTTTGACTATTTTCATGTCTAGGTCTTCACATCCCCGTTTTTTACCTACAATTGAGTCAAAAAATAAATAATTAGTCAAAACAAAGTCAAGCACAAATAAGAACACTTGTATGGCAAAGTCAAGCATGGATGGATACCGGCATCTTCTCTCTTCCCATAGATGATATTGAGCTTGAAATGTTGTTATAAAATGATGCAAGTAGTTGAGCTGTCTCGGTTTGTGATGTTGGGGCTAAAGGAGTGCTTTCTACCACATCTTGTGATGGATTCTTGCAATAATACCTGTTATGGCCTAACCCATTACATTTCCCACAAGTGATTGTCGTATTCTGTCTTTTCAACTTTGTTGCCATAGGCTCTTGTATAGCTTTCTTCTTCCTTGTCTTTAAATTATTATCAGCAATTTCATTCATCGACTTTGTTCTTTGTTTCTTCTTTTACGCCAACTTGCTTGGGCACATCCGGTGGGAGTAAATGCTCTCTAGCGAGGCCATGTGTCCTTGGAATCTACAGCATGCACAACATGGCTATAAGTGCGCTGAATACTTCCATACCGAAATATGTGTGAACCCATTTTTCAGGTTGTTCTTTCAAATATAGAAGAGCCGCCACAGCATGACAACAAGGGATTCCACTAATGTCCCATCTTCTACAGCTACAAGTTTTGTGTCTTATATTAACTACTCTTTTGTTTCCATATGGTCCGCTCAATTCAAACTCATCCTCCCCATTCCATGCAGGAATCCATGATGCTGAAATTTCTTTTGAAGATCCAATATTTCCTGGATCTTAGGACAAATCACACCATTGTAGTTAGCAAACCTATCTCTTTGCTTATGAATCCTTTCCATGAGTTGCACTCTTATAGCTTCAAGCAATGTGATGATAGGCTTGTCTCTAGTGTCAACAATGCTCTTGTTGAAGCTTTCACACCAATTATTCAAAGAAGCATCGCATTTTGAGCTTGTTCTGAAGTGCGCCTTGCTCCATTGCACTAGTGGCCTTTGGGATAGCCAATCATAAGCTTTTTCATTGACTACCTTAAGCTCTTCCATGGCCAAGTCAAAATCACATACCCTAGTTGCCATGGCAGCCTTCCAAACCAAAAGTTTAAGTTCCAGTCCTTTGTGATGCAACCTGAAATTCTCATAGAGATGCCTTAAGCAAAATCTATGTTTTGCTTCAAGCATCAAATTGGCTAGTGCTTGTACCAATCCCTTTTGCTTATCACACAAGAAGGTCCAGTACTTTGAATTTGCAAGGTCTGTAATCCCTAAATCTTCTGTGATCATACCAATAAACCAGTGCCATGTCTCGTACGTTTCTTGTCTCACGACTGCCCATGCAAATGGATAACTTGATTGTTTCCATCTAGGCCTACAGCTGCTAGAAGTATGCCCTTGTAGCCCGACGACAAATGACAACCATCAAACCCCACAAAGGGCCTACATCCTTCTAGAAAACCCCTTCTCAATGCAGCTAGACATATATAAACTCCTCTAAACTTGAATTGGTTTTCACATTGATCACTCTTGATGATGCAAGTGGATCCTGGGTTGGAATCAAGAAGTGCTTGGCAATAGCTTCTAAGTATCCCATATTGCTCATCTTCATTCCCCATAACCATTTTCATTTTCGTAACCCTGGCTCTATAGGCCATTGTCTTAGAAAGCTTCAAAATATTTTCAGACTCCATTGTTTTCTTCATTGAAGCACCTGGCCATGTTGGGTTATTCCTCAACCGATCACAATACTTGTTTGCCAGCCATTTAGAGCTTACTTGAGGAACATGTAGAGCTCTACTACATGTATGTACAGGGTTGAAGGTCTTGACTTGTAAAGTATGCTCCCTCTGCACTTTGGAAGCATACATGAGCCAATCACAACCGTCAGAACACACTGCCCTCAATCTATTTGGTGCATTCTTAGCAAACCTTATCTGTCTCCCATTTTTTATGGCATAATTCCTAACGGCTTCTCTAAACTCTTTAGCATTGCTAAAGCACATCCCTAACTTGAAGGTAGGATTCTCCATATCCACCTCAGCATTGAAGTTGGGATGTTTATACTCAAATTGATTACCCATATTCAGAAAATCTACATTATTAGATAATGTATCCACATACAAACTGATGTCTCCAATGTCCATATCCCTTTGCATTGAACTACCTTCTATACATCGTACATTTCTTCTACATAACTCATCAAGATCAATGAGGGCAAATCCATCTTCTTCAACATCCTCAGCGCACATACTATTAGACATGGCATAATTCACTTCTTCACATCCCTCACCTGGTGCATTGGAAGCAAAATAAATAAATAAATAAATGTCAATATATTTTCAGAACCTATATAAATTCAATATAATCACAACAACTTAACTATGTACATAGATAAACATAAGTTGCAACTACAACATAAAAACATTTCGACCACAAACAAATACTTTAGAAATATGGATCATGAACACAAAAGAAGGAAAAGAAAAGAAAACAGTAAATAATGGACCACAAACAAATACTCGCATATGCTAACGACAAAACATACGCAAAACAACAAAAATGAAAATAGTAAATTACTGAGAAACATGGACCATGAATGATATGTAGGGACCATGACTAATCACATAATAAGTCGACAAGTTGGATTCCATCACACACCATTGCCGCTGCATTAGAAAATGCTAAACAAATACAACTTGTCATTAGAAAGTGGAACTCACTGCCATCGCTACTGCCATCAATGTCGGACTCCACCACATGCCTATGACTTATAGACATGTTGCTTCAACAAGTGTAATTGCCTTGTCGTGGATGAATAAAGCACCAGCTGAACTAACTTAGGAAACTAACCTTCATAAAAACAAACGAAATTAGAGATTTAGGAAAATTAGGGTTTCGATTTAGAGCTCCACTTCAGAAAACTAATCTCGAAACTGACCTCGTATGAATCAAGGAAGCAAAATAAAAGACAAAATCAAAACGATTTTAAATTGGGAGGGTGAAGGCTTTGTGCGAACCTTACGAGGGGGTTTATTTCCTTTAGTTTCTTTCAAAACCCTTCACCCTCCGACCGTCGTCATCACAATCGTCGCTTGATTCACGCCGTTGCCTAGTCGCACGCTGTCAATGCTCGGCGGTGCTTGCTCCAGTGACACTTTGTCATTCAAGCGTTTCTATTTTTTGAGGCTTGTTGACGAACCTTGGGAGCATAAGAAAAGAACGTGGAGAGAAGAAGAAGAATCTGACTTTTCATATTTTTAATTTTAGATTTTTGGTTTTTTTAATTCAAAAATTTTTTGGACAAAAATGTCCTTGTTTCGGTCACCGGAAATATCAGTTTTTGCTGGCCGGTGAGCTTAGGCCCTTAATTGAAACAAGGTTGGGAACTTTAGGCCCTTATTTGAAACCATGTCCACTCTGAGCCCTTTTTTGAGAAGATGAGGGCATTTCAAGTCCTTAATTGGAATTTTCCCTCAATTGGCCTAGACTAGGGATTGTCCTTCTTCTTGAGGCACAACGACGTCATGGGCTATCTCCCATCGATGGCATTCCCGAAGGAGCATAGGCCCAGTCTCTACCGTGACTTCGCATCTGACCATTGTCAGGCGACCCTCTGGCCACGGCACAACCCCAAAGGATTGTATGCCGAGCTCTCCTCTTAATCTGACCATGCAACCATCATCAAGAAATTCATTATTTTCTTTGCTTTGTTGTGAATGGAACATAGTTTGTACTCACACGACATGCTATTGCAGTTAATACACGTATAATAAAATGCAGTAATATTCAGCAATCACGTACAACAGCAACAGTCCAAGTACCCACGAAAATTGCAACAATCAGCAATTAATGGACCATATACTTCTATAGCGGATGACAACAATAGTCAATTAACAATCATGTGCACCCCATAATTCTCGGGAAACAATCGACATTTAACAATAATATTAAAACAATTCATCTACTTAATATTAAAAACAATTAATTACATTTCCAAAAATTCATTTAACAAAAACATTTCATTTTAATAACCAAGAAACTAATCACAATTAACCTTGAAAAAAAAAGCCTTAATCATTATTTGTTTCCGATAAATAATTACCATTAATTGTTTTTCCCAAAAATAATTACTATTCCAAATCAAAAAATAATAATAATTCGATATTATAAATTAATAAATTAATTATTCCGAAAATAATTAATATTTAATATTTAATCCAAAAATAATAATAATAATATTTAATAATATTAACCATGGTTACTATTCCTAACTCAACTAAGGTTAACTAACTCAATCAAGGTTACTTTAACCAATTACGGTTACTTTAATCTAAGCTGCGGATACTTTAACCAAGACATACGGACCCCAAGAGTGCCACAACTTGGCACGGAAGGACATTTAAGTGCCATAACTTACAAACGGTACACTTAAGTGCCAAAATCGGAGTAAAAGGGATCACTTAAGTGCCAACGGCGAGAAAATCTGGCCAAACTGCCACGTGTCTATTTTCCAGCGATTTCATTTGTTGACGAAGCATTTTTTTCAAAATAAAAAATCCACGTGGTAATTTTAATAAAAAAAAATTGTCCACGTCGGATTTTAAAAAATTTAAAATCGATTTTATTAAAAAAAAAAAAAAAAAAAGAAGGAGGAGGGGATTGGCGAGGGTTGCACAGCCCTCGCCGATCCCCTCCTACTTCTTTTTTTTTTATAAATAAAATCGATTTAAATATATTATTTAATTAATAAATTTTTATAAATCCACATCAGCCAAAACGACGTCGTTTTGGCTGATTTTTCACCGATTTAGTGTTTCCAGCGAGCCACGTAGGCAAGAAAATTAATAAAAAATGCCACGTATGATTTCCGGCAAGGTTCCGACCACTTGGCACTTAAGTGATCCAATTTTTTTGAAAAGTGGCACTTAAGTGTATCGTTTGTAAGTTATGGCACTTAAGTGTCTCTCCGTGCCAAGTTGTAGTACTTCCGCTGTACTTATGCCCTTTAACCAACTATAGTTACTTTAATCTAACCATGGTTAACCTTAAGCAAAAGTGATTAACAATATTATGATCTAATCACTCATCATCCAATAATATAATCTAAGCTTTAGACTAATTAAACTACTCATAAGTAAGATTAACCCCTAACTAAGGGTTTTGGAAATTAACTCACATGGCCCAAAAATCCGGTGACACCAAAGGGATGGCAAAAGCAAGGGCTACGTGGGGTTAGCTCTTGGATGGCAACAGACAACGGACGGTGGTCGGATTCGGCCAAAATAGCACTGGAATGCTATTCTAGTGGGAAAAAATAGGCAACAGTGACTAGGGCAACTGGATAGGTAGTCGTCAGTGACCTGGGGTGGCCGACGGTGAGCGACTATCCTCCGGACATCGGTGGCAGTAGCTCTGGCGATGGCGGCAATCGGTGGTATACAGCAAAGGGGGGTAGAATGATAGGAAAAAGGGAGAGGAAAGAGAGAGAAAAGGGGCAGAGGTGGGGGCAACTGAGCTGGAAATGGAGGAGAGAGAGAGAGGGTAGGACAATGTCTAACAAGGCCAAGGTGAGTGGGAAGCCCACTTGAGCCAAGGGCCAAAGAAAAACCAAGCCAAAACAAAACCAAACAAATCTCAAATGAACCTCAAAAGGAAAAGGTCAAGAAGAGAAGCCCATAGGCTAAGAAGGAAGAGGAAAATGGGCTAGCTTGGGCCTATCTTGGGTTGGGTTGAATGGGTGCAAGGCCCATTGGGCTGCCGACCTTGGGTTGGCCCACTTACGAGCCCGAAACCCAGTCCAAAAATTCCCTTTTCGACACTTTAAAGCCCAACGGAAAACTTAAGAATAAATGAGGTGACGTCCATATATTTAATCCTGATACCACTGAGAAGTCGGTTCCCAAAATCGGATTAACAATCGGGGCTAAATTGAGTCAATTGCAACTGAGTACAATTTGGACTATCAAGCGCCCTTTTAGGAGTTTTCCTCACGTTTGACCCGTGGTTGACAATTCTTCAATCCACACTTAAACCAATTCTCGAGTCAGGGACGTCCTTCGATTGTTATGTGATCCCATGGGTTCAATTGATAATCCTGAGTACTAGATAAAAATGATTCGGTTTAGCATCGTTCGTAGTTCATATCGAAGTCGTATGGAAGTCACCCACAACCCAACTTCGTACTTATGCTGAATCGATTTATTTCAATTTCCTTAATTGTCTAGTACTAGAGAATATCATTCCCGCCCAAGTCCTTATGGTTGAAGGGTTCACTTCGGATCGAAATTACGAGTCATATGCGTATCGTTTCTTATCGACGCCTCTCTATAATCCATTATTCCTTGAACAATTAGTTTGGAATATTTGTTCTGACCAAGCATTTGACAAATATTGCCATTTTATAAAATCCCAAAATGGGGTTGATTTTTAGGATGTTACACGCCGGTCATCCCTTGTCCAGTCGCTGCTGTCCCTCTGTCCATCCAATCGCCGGCGCCCATCTTTACAAACCGTGCTACCGTCGTGCTCATCCCTCTCTCTCGGTTCTAGTTTCGTCAAACCAGGGACCACTGCTGTCACGCTCCAACCCTCAAGCACGCAACAACCCCTATTTTCTCGTAGTCATTTAGATGTGACGTCCGAGGACGCGTTGCCGACCATTATTTTTATCTTTTAATTAAATGCATGTCGAAGTGAATTACAATCCCCCAGTCAATTACAGAAGTAGGGATAGTAGGAAAACCCGACAAGAACACATTCAAAAGTGTTGCTTTATTAACTAACTGATTAACCCTAAGAAGTTTGCAAGTACAAGCCCTTACCACGAGCATCATCCTATCGAGCCAACGAAACCAACAAGCTAAGGTTAATCTACTCCCTTCAAATAGGGCCACGAGCCGTAACACATGTCGATTCTCTATCCTATGGACCTAAAAATGGTTATACAATAACTAGTGAGATAAAATGTCAGTAAGTCAAAATCTTAAGCCTCGGTTAGGTAGTCTAACATGCAACCTAGTTTCGGCAATCAATACAATACCACACCTCAAGCAGCATTATTAGATGATAGTTCAATAAGCAGATGCAAATATAGGCGACTCTACCTAGTCTTGGCACATGCAACCTGTAGAAACTGTTAATCACCTCATAACAACAATAAGAGACATGCAAATAATCAGAGCATAGCACATAACTTTCTCATATCTCAATGCCTATATGTGCTCCAATTATTACGACCCTCAAGGCCACGGCACAACCTTATGGTTGGTGGTCTCTGGCCTAAGCTAGGCTTCGACCTCTCCCCTGAGGCACGGTTACATCATGGGCTCTCCCCCATCGACGGCATTCCCGAAGGAGCATGGGGCCCGCCTGCCTATCGTGGCCCCGCAATTGACCACTATCAGGCATCCGACCGAAGTCAGATGACCAAACAGCCACAGCATAACCTCGAAGGATTGGTGGTCATTCGGTAGCGTCGGATTCTCAATTTAATGTGACCATGTAATACATCATCAATCAATTCATTCTTTTCTTTGCTCTGTCGTGAATGCACACACAATTCGTGCTCATGCAACATACTGTTACAATTGGCACACGTATAATGAAATGCAGCAGTATCCAGCAGTCACGTACAACAGTAACAGTCCAATCACTCACGAAAGTTGCAACAATCAGCAATTCAAGTTATAGTCTAACAATCAATTTCAACTAATCAACATCATAATACTTGCATACTTTTCCAAAATAATCACGTACCTCAATAACTACAGTACACAACCATGTATCTCAACATTCAATAATAAATAAACACGTGTCCTCATGACTATGACAATCAACTATTCCCATAAATAAGCAACCATTCCAAAATAAGTATAAACTAGGATTATACTCAAAAATACTCATTTATGAAGTATACAATACTATAGTTGATTATTCCGATAAAATAATTACTCCCACAAAATACTTATAATTATTTTCCAATCCCATAATCCCCATAAAATACTTATCTTTTTACAACAATACTAAAATCAATTAATTCACCCAACAAATTTCATTTCGAAAAATTTTCTTTAATAAACTCAAATCCCTT
This sequence comes from Corymbia calophylla, assembly GCA_014182845.1. NCBI lineage: Eukaryota > Viridiplantae > Streptophyta > Magnoliopsida > Myrtales > Myrtaceae > Corymbia > Corymbia calophylla. Next base: position 20,749,784 of record CM024695.1, read on the forward strand.
AATAAAAATTAATTAATAACAATTGACATTAGAAAAATAGGCTCTAGTAATTTTTCTCACAAAATTACGCAATTAAAACCATTTACAATAAATAATCACAATTATTTATTTTCCCCAAAAATAATTAATTTTCAGAAATGAATAGTAATAATAATACTAATAATAATAATTATAATTCGAAATTATAAAATAAAATACTATAATAAATTAATAATTCCGAAAATAATAATTATATTTATTAATACTAACTATGGTTACTAATCAAACCCAATTGCTGTTCATTAACCCAACTATGATTAACTAACCCAATCAATGTTACTTTAATCTATCTAGGGTTACTTTAACCAACTATAGTTACTTTAATCTAACCGCGGTTACTTTATTCTAACCATGATTAACACTAAGCAAGCTTAATCAATAATATTAAAACACTAATAATCATCATCCAAAGCATCAATCAAAGATTAAACTAATTAAACTACTCCTAAGCAAGATTAACCCCTAACTAAGGGATTAGGAAATCGACTCACAGTTTAGCGATTCCGACGACACAGGTGGGACGGCGACAGCGAGGGTGACACACGGCTACGTCTGAAACATCAAGACAAGAGGTGACGAAAATGAGTCTTGGCGAGATGGGGTGGTTCTGACTTGGTGAGAAAGAACGGCGATGGGCGCGACTCACGAACAGGCAATGGCGGGACGTGGCTTAGGTGGCTTAGACTATCTAGTGGCGTATTGCGGCTCCAGCATGTGGCAAAGGTGGCTGGTTCAGGGGAAACACAGAAGCCCATGCTGCTGTTTTGGAAGAGAAAAACCGAAAAGAACTAAAGAGGGAGAGAGAGAGAGAGAGAGAGAAAGAATGTGGGGGTGGGGTTGATGGGTGGAGAGGAAGTTGGGAGGAGAGAGAAGAAAAGAAAAGGAAAGAGAAAATACTAAACAAGCTTCTAGAAAGGGCATTTTGGTCTTTTTACCTTTGAAGCACAAATTCCCAAATTTTTGGCTCCAAAACTCAACCCGTTGAATCCTTTTCCGACCATTTTTGGGCTTACTGATAAATTTGAGAATCAATGAGGCAACATTCAATATTTTAGTCTCAACATCCTTAAAAGTTCGATACTCGATACCGGATTGAAATTCGTGGTTAAAATCGATCAATCGTGACTTTAGTACGACCTAACTTTCGGGCAGTATTTAGGGGTTCTCGCGTATTTGACCCGTGGTTGATAGCTTTTCATTCCACGATCGTGCATATTCAAATTAGGGTGATCCTTGATTGTCATGTAATCATGAGGGATTAATTGCTCACGCTGAGTACAAGGCCAAAAGGAAATCGGTTTAATGTCGTTTGAAGTCGTGCAGAACCACCGGCAATCCAACCTCGTACTTTTATCAAATTGATTTATTTCTGTTCGCTAGTTGGTCTGCAACAGTGTAGTATCGTCCCTCTTTGATCCTTATGGTCGAGCGACCTATCCATGATTGAATTCATTTATTGTACGCGTATCAATCCTTAATTGCCTTTTCGAATAGTTAATTAACTCATGAGGGGCCAACTCAGAGTAAACGTAACTAATAGCGCATTGATAAAATAAACATTTCATCTATCCTAAAATGGGTCGAAATTCAGGATGTTACACCCGCCACCTCCAGCCGCCTTTGGCTGTTGTCCGTACCATCGTCCGCCAACCCTTAGTTGATTGGAGAGCCACCATCAGCAGGACCGAGCTGCCAGTTGCCTCTTCTGCTCTCGGCCCCTCTTTTGGCCGAATGGACAGCGGACTTCCAGCCAAGATCCGGCCGCCGTGTCGCCTGTCCCGACGCACCGGAGGTGCTCGTGCATCCGCCTTGCCACCCTCGTCACAGCCGCACCTTCACTATCATTAAACAATAAGTTTCGGCTCTAAACCCTTGTTTAGTGTATTAATCTTGTTTATGGTTAGTTTAGTTAGGACTAATCAGGATTAGGTGGTTAGTTGGGTTAATTTGGCTAAATTACGATTAATTTGAGTAATTGGGGTTAGTGGTGATTAATTAGAGCCTAATGGGGATTTAGGCTAGTTATATGATTATTTTATTATTTATATTTAACTATTCCGAAAATAATTAAATCTTGTTTTATTATTATTTTAATAATAATAAATTATTTTAGCAATAATTATTATTTTTAATAATTATTAATTAGGATAATTCCTCGAGTTTAGATTAATTACTTTCCAATAAGTAATTGTGGTAAATAGTGAATTACGGGAATTATCGGTCATTGCATTATTACGAGACGAATACTATGCGAGGCAACGATTGACCAATGTGCTGATTGTTTATTTATGCCTTATTGATTGAAGCACGTATATCCCGAGAATTATGTTGTCATTCCTTACAAAATTAGTTGATTGTCGAATTATCGCAATGTGGTGGTTTACGGATAATATGTTGGATATTAAATGCTTTTATGTGGATCTCATGCATGTCCCGTGTGGATTATGATGCAAGTACTCGAGGATTATATGGATTCGTTTGGATGTGTGCCTGTGAGATCACTTGTGCCTTGAGGCATATAGATGAGGGGTGGAGGGTGGCCCTAATGCATGTTTACGTAGGGAAAAGGTTAGAGCCCTAGTGCATGTTACGTGGGACAATAGTGGAGGGTGGCCCTAATGCGTGTTTATGTAAGGAAAATGTTAGAGCCTTGATGGATGTCACACGGGGAGATAGTGGAGGGCGGCCCTAATGCGTGTTTACATGAGGAAAATGATAGAGTCCTAATGCGTGTTACGGGGGTAGGTAGAGGTGATTGTGCCTTGATGCTTATGATATGAGGAAAAAGTTGGAGCCCTGAAGTGTGTTGACGCGGGGAGATGCATAATTAGAATACGCCTGATTGCTATGTTCATGAAACGTTATATGTGCGATGCTCTAATTATGTGATCATTTACTTGCCTTTGTGTGGCTGTGTAACTAATATCACGCAGGGTATGTGTAGCTGTGAGGTAAGACTACTTGTGATTGGATTTAATTATTGGTTGTTATTGTGACAGCCATGCCTGTTAGGTACCCTTGAGGTGGATTGGTGCCCTAGCCGAGGCTTAGTGCCTGAACTTACTAAGATTTTACCTCACTGATTATTATTTAACCTTTTTCAGGTTCTTGAGAGACGTGCCTGCCTATGGATTTTTGGATTGAGTAGACCTCGAACCCTAAGGATAAAGGAGAACGTAGGTCGACCATTTTGCCTTATGTATTTTGCTAGTTGTAGGAATAGTGCCTAAGGATAGGGTTGTACGAGTACCCATTCTTAAGGATTGAATGATGTCATTTTGAATTGTCTATATTTTTTACTGTCCCTATCGATGATGTTTGACCAAGGTTTAATAATTGTTTCCGCATGCGCATATTTATGTGATAAAAAAAAAGAATGGTCGGCGACGCATCCTGGGACGTCGCATCTGGGACGTCGCATCCTTTTCACCATAAGTGAAAAAGGGGATCGTCTCGTTCTCGAGGATCGGAGGCATGACATCCCCGTTGGACTTGGTATTAGAGCTCGATCAATAGTTGGAGTGATAAGGAGCAATGGGTGTTTGGGATAGTTAGTTAGGAAAGACAATTTTTTTGATGTGCCTGTGATTGCTATAGAATCTCTAGTAGTAAGTGGGTTGCTCATACTTTCTAATTTCTGGTTGGAATTGGAAAGCAAGTTCAGTAAAGATTCTGCAAAATGAGTAAGCTTGATTGAAGAACTCCTAGCAGACGGATTGTGGCAAGACAGGCTAGAGTTAGGGATAGGGCACCTGAAGATCCCAAGCTGGTTGGGATCCAGTAGGCACTTGAGACCCTAATAGGGCAATAGGCTCAAGCTGCTACCGCTACCACTACTGTCACCGTTGCTGCTATTGTTACTGCAACCATTACTACCAGTGTTGCTGCTCTAGTTGAGGCCCCGATCCTTGAGGTGAGGAAAGAGCCTCGTGTGCGACCAATGTATAAGCTGGTAGAGCAATTTCTGAAGTTGAAGCCACCTAAGTTCACTGGGGTGGGCGACCTTGAGATTGCAACCCTTTAGGTTAAAGAAATAAACAAAACTTTCGCCTTACTAATGTGCTCAGAAGAGGAGAAGGTGACACTGGCTGTCTGCCAGTTGCAGGGGAATGCTAGTACTTGGTGGGAGGCTACTAGAGGGGAGTAGTCTCGGAAGGTACAGCCTTAGTATGGGGTGCCTTCGTGTAAACTTTCTATGGTAAGTACTTCTCCGAGTGCGCTCGAAAGCAGAAGATGATAGAGTTTCAACGGCTTCAACAGAACCAAATGTTAGTGGACCAGTATGAGGCGAAGTTCGTGGAACTGTCAAAGTACACGTTGAGATTGATCAAAGATCTGGCAGATAAAGCTATGAGGTTTAGAGATGGGCTGAAGTTCGAAATTAAGGACCACTTGGTGTACTTGAATTTGAAGGATTATGATGAGCTTTATGCGAGAGTTCAGATGATTGAGAAACATTTGGCCGGAAAGGCAACTGCATTTGAATTGCGGTTTATGTCGAATAGGGACAACCATCAGTTTAGGAAAATGCCGATGGCAAAGGGAAGGCTCCATATTCCGCCAAACTGAAGGAATAGTGTAGGGAAGTAAGCAGCTGGCTTGATTGGAGCATACCGACTATGCAGTAGGAAACATGGAAATGCCTTATGCCCTGCCCAGATAGGAGCTTGTTTTGGCTGTGGCTAGCGAGGCCATCAAGTGAGGAATTGCCCTTGTAAGACAACAGGAGCACTAGGGCAGCAACTGCATATAGGACAACCTGTAGGGTATGCATCACGGAATAACTTGAATCGACCCCTGGTGTAAGGAATAGTGTATGCCATCACTTAGAATAAGGCAGAGAGTTCACCCTCCATGGTCATAGGTACGGTGCTTTTACACAACCACTCTACTTATGCTTTGTTTGACCCTAGTGCTACCTATTCTTTCATGGCTAAGCAATTTGTTGAATTAGTGGGATTAAGTCCAAAATCGTTGGGCATAGTTTTTAATATTTCTACCCTGCTCAAGGATAGTGTAATTGCTACGGTAGGATGTCCTGGATGCAAGTTAGTGGTTGATGGTAGAGAAGGAAGCATAGACTTGCTTGTGCTGGAAATGTATGATTTTGTTGCTATTATTGGCATAGACTAGCTCACCAAGCAACGAGCCACAGTGTATTGTCATGGAAAGATAACCCAATTTAATCTTATTGGGGGTAGTAGTTTTTCATTCATTGGAAATCAGGGAGGACCTTCAATCCCTTTGATTTCGTCACTTGAGGTGACTCGTCTTTCAAGATGTTCACTTCATCTCAAGGTATTTCCAATTTGGAGACATCTCCACTGCCAATACCTTGTTCACCTTTGATTTTGCCAGAAATTCTTTTATATCGGCAGAGCATTCCCGATTATGATAGACCACTCAACATGCTAGGATCTCACTTGGACATCATCAGCATTGTGGCTTGTGTATATATCACCTACTTAACCTATACACAATAGTAGCATTTGATTATTCTGTCATCTTCAAAACAACAAAGGGAATTTTCTCAATATATTTGACAAAGTGATACGACAAAGTTACAACATGGTAATATCAATATTCAAATGTGATGAGAGAATGACATGACATGGCAATGAAATGGCAAGTTTAGAATTTAAACATGATGAGAGTTTAACATGATATGGGAATAATATGGCAAATTCACAATTTGGGCACATAATGACAAAATTACATGACATGATAACAGGAAAAAGTACAAAAAAATGTCCTAAACCTATCGATTAGACAAATTTAGTTCTAAACATTTTCATATTGGTACCGATTGAGTCTATCTGTCTAATTTAGGCAAGAAATTGTTGAAGTGGATAGCTGTCATTCTACGTTGTATGATCGGCACTAACATGGACATTTTTTTATCAATTTTTGAGAAATTTTTATTATTTATTATTTTATTTCTTTTCTTCTATTTTCCTTCTTCTTCTTCTTTTTCTTTCCTTTCTCTTTTTTTTTTTTTCCTTATTTTCCTCCACCAGTTGCCAAACTCTATGATGGTTGGCAAGCACAAGGGCAAGGATCGGGATGCCCTCAACTGGGCGAGGGGCAACCTTACTTGCCTCTATTGATGGCGAGGGACCTCACTTAGGGGAGGGCTGGCCTTGTCGGTCTTTGGTGAGGGTTGGGCAAGAGTCCCCTTGCCGGCTTTGGCCCTCGGTAGATTTGATGGGGGGAAACCTCATCCAGCCCTTGTCAGTAGCCATCACAAAGGCTGGTGACCAACGGAGGGAAATAAGTAAAAAGGAAAGAACAAAAAGGAACGAAGGAAAAGAAAAGAAAAAATTACTAAAAAATCGAAAAAATGTTTAAAAATTTTAAAAAAAGTCTGTGTCAATAACAAGTGTGCAACATAGGATGACTGACATTCACGTTAACAATTTATAATCTAAATTAGTTGGATACACTCAATTGGAACAAATGTAAAAATATTTAAGACTAAATTGGTCTAATTAAAGGGTTTATAATTGAATTAATACTGGCACAATAATATTTTTTTTAGAACTTTTCCCCTAGGAAATGGCAAACTTAAAATTCATCTATGATGAGAGAATGCCATGGACAAATTCAAAATTCAGGCATCATGAGAAAATCAAACTAATATGGCAACGATATAGCAAACTTGCAATTCAGGCATGATGGAAAATGAGCTCACATGGGAACGACAGATCAAACTAAAAAATACATGACATTTCCTCGTCTTGAGTTCGTAAAATCCACCGCCTGATTTGCATGATTTTTCATTGTTGAAACCCTTGTGTCGGTAACTCCCGTGGGATCAAGATTGGACGACTCAAGGAAATCCAAATCAGCGCATACAGGCCTAAGCTTAATATCTCCAGTGACATAAACGGGGCATATGAGAAACGAAACAGAAACGACTAAATATATGCAGCTGGTGTTGAGAAAATTCCTAGTTTTGATGCTAACAAATCGTTTTATGTATGATATTTATATATCTCTTTTGAAGGAAAAGTCACAGGATGACATATGTTTTAAAGTCTGCTGGTGGCAGAAGAAAAAGCATAAGGTGTCTTTGAGTCTGCCCGTGCCAAACGGAAGATAGGAAGAGACGTAGATTTTGAGTCTGTCCGTACCAGATGGAAGACCCGACCAGACACAAATTCTGAGTCTGACCGTACCAGACAGAAAACTTAAGCAGACTCAGAACTTGAGTCTATCAGACTTAGAATGAAACTACAGGATAAGATCACCAATGGTAAAGTATTTCACTTACCTTATTTATGTTGATTCTGTTGTGTCAAACTAATTGGCAAGATCAATTAATGGACAACTTCTAAAGAAGAATGGAGCACTTATGGAAGCCCGGATTCTGATTGTATGGGCGAACATAATCCAAGGGGATCTGATCTATCTTCAACGATCAAAAAGACTTGCCTTATAAAGTCTGTCCAAGAAACGGAAGACTAAACTCTCACGGAAAGAGCCAACGGTCAAGTGTGGCTTGGAGAGTATATAAGGATAGGATGAGACCTAGGAGATAGAGTAGATAAACATATTCCAAAGCTTGATTCTGTTCTTCATTTGTTGTTCATAGTGCGAAATTGAGTGATCATAGTGTATTACAAAAGAGAGTGACTTTGTGAGACATATCATCACCAAGTGCTAACACTCGAGAGTGTGTAATCACCTTTGATCACATAGTGAAATCCAGCCTATTGGCTAATCGCTTGGAGAGTAGATGTAGGCTTGTCCAAAGCCGAACCACTATAAATAGTGTTTGCAATTTTCTCTACTTTCTCTATTTAATTTCTGTTTATAGATTGCAATAGATCATTATTACTTGCGCATAAACTGCCTCTACACCTATTCACCCCCCTTCTAGGTGTTAATACTAGCTACATCAGCTGGTAATCCCACCAAGACATTATTAACTCACAAAGTACATGATGATGTTACGGTTAAAAGCATCACTTCCCAAGCTGCCTCGTAAGGCAGAAAGGGTTTCGTCAGAAGTTGAGATCTGACATGAGAAGAAAGTGAGCAAATTGAGCCAAGGATAACCTGCCGCATAAGACCCAATCCCACACATGTATTACCCGATGGCAATAGATATGGCGGCAAGTCATCCTTGGCTCGTATCTACTCTCTTCCTCTTCATGCGAGACCACAGCGACGACCATTAGCATTCTCCTCTTCAAATTTGCAGACGATTAATGGAGTTTGTCATGTTTTTGTGGAAGCACTGGTTTCTTATTTATAAAGCTCACTTGGTAGCAACTGGCAATTGCCCATTTGAAATATTCTCATCCATTCCTACTTAAAGATAGAGATTCCACATTCTTCTTTCCTATGTCGGTCGACCCGTATTTGTTATGTTCACCATTGAGAGAAAATGGGCATTGTCTGGTACTGGACCCGTTGGCCTTGTAGTGGAGTTGCTAATGGTGGTGTCCAATCGGGTATTCCGAGAATGTAATACCCCCCCCCCCCACACACACACAGGTGGGAATTTTTCAATGGGGGCTCTTTCCGTATGTTAACGCTATGAAAGGAATCGAATACGTATAGATAGTGTTGTAGACACTCCATATTATGCATATAGTTTCTCAAATAATATTAAGTCTTGTCAAGGTCGACTCAAGATCCCATAATTGTCAAAATCCAACCCAAGAACACCATAAGGAATTAGGGGTGAGCATCAGTCTAGGGTCAACCCTAGACCAACCCTAGACCGGCCCAACCCTACCGGTCCTGGTCCGGTTCCCAAGGGAATTGGGTCGGTCCTTGGTCCTAAGATCCCTATACTGGTACTACGCGGGTTGGTCCAACCTGGATCAACCCTGGCTTTGTATATTATATTATATTATATTATATATAATATATTTTATTTATTCTAAAGAGTAAACCCTAATTCAAATGACGTCCTCCTCCAGTACTCTCGTTCTCTTCTTTATACTTTATCCTCTTAGTTTTCAATTTGCCAAGTAAAATCAAAAGAAACAACTTCATTCGTGAGCAATCTTGTCCCACTCGCCACTTGACACTCACCTCGCTCACTTTTAGTCGCTCACCCACTCGACACTCATCCCGCTTGCCATGCTCACCCCACTTGTTGCTTGACGCTTGCACCGCTCATCTCTATTCACTAATCTTGCTCATTTTGAGTAAATCATAAGGAAATAAAATCCTAATTAGAAATTTTTTCGCTCATGAGCAATGCTCATCTTGCGACTCTATAAGCAATCTTAATTGTTTTTATGGTTTCTTGCTCTTAGCAAGTGTGAAATTTTTATTGTTACCTTATTTTAAATTTGTTGAATATGTATTAGTATTTATAGTTTAGTTAAAATCATAGTATCAATAAATATGTAATTTGAAATAATTAGTTTAATTTTTCAGAAATACAAAAAAATGAAAAAAATTAATGATTGGTCCTGGGTTAACCCTAGAATCGGACCGAACCCATTGGGTCGGTCTGGTCCTCGGTCCTAGGCTCAATAGGGTCGGTCCTCAACCCCAAAAATTGAGGACCAACACTGTGCAGGTTGGTCCTAGGGTCAGGGGATGGACCGGCCCAACCCGGACCATGCTCACCCCTATAAGGAATTCTCAGGAGTTATAAATTCTGCTTCAGTTCGCAGATTCACTTCAAATAAGTTTTGTCATGGCGACATCTTAGTTTTCAAATGAAATATCATTCATATTGATTTTTCTATTTGGGGAAACCGATAGTGAAATGCCTTAGTAAAACTGAATGCAAGAAGTCAGAGCAGGAATTGCACGGTCACTTAGACCATGTGGAATAAAACCATCTTCATCATTGAGCATATATTGGTTCCACCTAGGGACCTTTATGGTCCACATGGTCTAAAGACCACATGATATATGTTTAAAAAGTGTATGTCAAGTCGGAGGGGCACTATGGAGAACCATACCGTAACCCAAATTCAGATGTGAACCTAAATCTAGATAGTTCATAACTTTCAAAAATCACCTGGATAGGTCTACTTATCTATGCGTAATTTAAAAGTTGAAGATTTAGATTTGCAAAATCTCGAGAACTCCATGCAGGAATCATAAAGGAGGGAGGGAGGGAGAGAGGGAGAGAGAGATATGCTAACACTGCACCTCATGCTTAGTAGGGTCTTTTATCTAGTACTAAGCATTCTTTACACTTCTTCCTAGCTGCTTGGCCTGTAGTAGGTATCTGGTTCACTGCTTTAGGTATCAGCACTATGGCTTTCAACCTAAATGGTTTCAATTTCAACCAATCCGTAGTTGATAGTCAAGGTCGTGTAATTAATACCTGGGCTGATATTATTAATCGTGCTAACCTTGGTATGGAAGTTATGCATGAACGTAATGCTCATAACTTCCCTCTAGACCTAGCTGCTGTCGAAGTTCCATCTACAAATGGATAAGACTTTGGTCTTAGTCTAAGTCTAGACGAGTTTTTGATTGGAAAGGAATGAAGCACCTCACACTTAGTCTTGTGACATCCTTGGATTAACTCACTCGAGATATTGTTCACTTTGACCGTCCCATACGAGCCTCAAGGTTTTATCCTTTAGTGTACAGGTAAGCACTTTCCCAAAAAGTCACACATTTTGGTAGTGATCTATTCTAGGCTTGCTTAACTTTAAAGTTCAAGCTTGCCGTTATGTCAAAAGGCACTTCCGTGAGTTAATTCCATTTTTCATATATATATTTCAGAATCGTTCTCCTCTTATTTGGTGCATAGTTCGGTTCATTCCTGTTTCCTTCACCATCCTAGAAGCCTACTAGAGCTGGTCCTTATCTAAGTCCTCTGGCCTCGGCAACTGTTCCCTGCCCTCATCAAATTGAGTTGTTATAGGCCCAGCAGCTTCTGCTAGATTTGTCCCCAAACCATACACCTACTAGAGAAGGTCCCGCTCTGATACCATATTGTAATATCACTGAATTAACTTACTCGAGGTATTGTTCACTTTGGCTCATCTCATACCATGCCTCATGATTTTATCTTTTGAGATAATGACAAACTTTATTTTAGAACTCCAAAGTTAAGCGAGCCTAAGCTAGAGCATTACCAAGATGGGTGATCTCCTGGGAAAGTGCTTGCTTGTATGCCAAATGACAAAATAGTGAGGATTGGTATGGGACAGGCAAAGTGGACAATACCTCGAGTGAGTTGATCGAGGAATATCACGTCTAATCTTTTGTCTAGTACTAAGCATGGAAATTAGGGAGGCAAATGGTCTTTTATGTAGCACTAAGCGTGGAAATTAATGAGGCAAATGGAATCTGAAAAGATTTAAACTCATGACCTCCAACGCTAATATCATAAAATATTTTTATGAGATCACTACCGACTGTTCTAAAAGTTTAACTATTAGATAAATGTGTGATTTATTATATAAATATTTCAACAACTAGGTGCTTCATTTTATCGTCTCTCCTTAGCAAATGCTTTTTTTCAAAATTTTGTAGCATGACGAAACATATCTTTGTTGGATGCTGTCTATTTCATAAAAATGGCAGATACTAAGTTCTTTCAGCTCTTGTCAACCTCGAAGAACTGAATCGATTCCAAGATAACAATAAAGCAACTGGAATAACAATGTCCCTTAAATCAGTATATGTACGTTCATCCAAATCTTTCACTTGCTTTTAGCTTTTCGAAGAACAAGTTGATATGTAGCTCATACTCTTTACCAATTTTTGTCCCATTGATTATAATCAAGGTGCCTTTAAGTATTTGTAAAGACAACGTGTTTAATCAAAATACTTGTGAACCCTTGCTTTGACATCCTTGATATGTCCAACTTATTTTCTCGGAGTGCCTAGCAAATATTGCCTCGGTTCCTAAGATCTTCTCAAATTATAAGTTCGGATAATCTATGCGATGCAAAATGATCCTAAACTCAAAGCATTAGACTAGAGTTGCCACCTATTGGTTCAGAAAACCCAGGTCGATCGAACACCTAAAGGTTAAGGCAGTGATGAAAAATTCGGCTACTAAATTTACGTGTGAAGGTAGTTAAGGAAGACTAGATATTTTAGGTCCTGGGGTACCGTTGTTCATGAAATAGATTAGCATCTCACATCGCCTTTTCGGTATGATAGTCTTAATTTTAGTTGAGTTCTAAATCATTTATCATTTAATTCTCTATGCATACATGATGTTTTGCATCAAACGCGGAAAAGTTCAATTTTCAGCATTCACGTGTTTATCGAAACCCCTATGTAACACTCATATGAAAGGTTGAAACATTCTCCAAATAGTGTCGACTAATTCTTTTTCCAGGGAGTAATCATGACAATTTTTTTCAGAAACCTTTGAACACACCATTCCTCTATCCACCGCCCGAGTGCTACTGATGAGACGTTCTTATCAAGATTCGGGTTCTTGGACAGGATGCAATCAATGCCAACAAATTTTGTGGGACCACGTGGAATCCATAATCAATAATGATCAATGCTGTGAGTGAGCCGGTCCGTGTGGGCCAAAGTAAGAATTTTCCTCTATTGATAGCATGAATTAACATTTATACAACTAGACATCTATTTGGGAGAAATGGGCATTAGGGTTATAGTCGGAGGTTAACCTTTTTAAATCCCACAATTAAATGCAAACTACTGCCGTTCTTGTATAGGTAAAAGGTCTTGATTTAACCTGTTTATGGAATATGCAAGATGTTCCATGGGTCTCTAGATAGTCGATCTTCATGCCCCTACCACTAAATTATCATAAAGAAACAAATTGACCGACTTATTTTCCTTAGGTACAATAAGGATGAGTTTGTTTTGGCTTTTGGGGGAAGTCTTTGGGACAATGCAAACAACTTTAGCTTAAACCGGTTTTTGCAAATGTAAGTAGTTGTTGGTGAAGTTTAAATTAAAAGTTCATTGGAAAGCAACTTTAGTTTAAATGTTGTTTGGAAAAATCACATTTTGTGAAGGACTTATGTCATTTAAAAAAAAGGACCTCAAAACCGACGAAGGGCTTAGCGGCTAGTGGGTCGCCAGGGGTCGTTAGGCCTCATTCGACCTTAGGGATGCTTGCCTAGGTTCATTGACCCCAAGCAATGGTCACTTGAGGTTGTGCAACCTCGGGCAAGGCTGCCAACAACTATATACAGCCTCGCCAGCAGCCTGAGCCCTTCACTGGTGACATTGCATGAGGTGAGAACATTTCCATGAATTTGAAAGTTCAACAAGGGTAAAGTTGGAAGAAAAGTAAACAAATTACTATTTCGGAAATGCTCAAAGCCCAAAGCACCTCCAGACCTAGCTTGGATGAAAGATCTTTAGAGGCCTTTAGAAATGCAAATGGTAATTGCTTATGCCCAAAAAAAAAAAATTTAGAGCCCAAAGCCCCTTGGGAAAATGATTCCCAAATGCTCCCTAAATTCTTGAAGAACAATTTGCAATAATATGGTCTCATGAGCCTAACATGAGAAGGAGAGAGCAAAATGTTGCCAAGAATAACTTGCCGGCCATCCAATGTGAAGCCTTTGGTGGTGCTACAAAGCCAACAATCATTCTTGGGGGATAAGTACACTAAGAGTGCCATAACTTTCGTACGGCGCTCACTTTGGTGCCAAAACTTTTTTTTCGCTCACTTGAGTACCACAAGTTTTAAAAAACGTTTACTTGAGTGCCAATTCTGACATGGCCGCCGGAAAAGCTGACTTGGCCGTCGGAAAAGCTGACGTGGCGCCGGTAAACAATATTTTAATATATTTATTAATTTTTTTGATTTTTTTGAATTTTTTTTTGAATTTTTTGTTTTTTTTCTTTAAGGCCGGCGAGGGTCACCGATGGCCCTCGCCAGCCCTAAAAAAAACAAAAAAAGCAAAAAAAAAATCGAATTTTTTTTAAAAAGAGTAGAAACGGCGTCGTTTTGCTTGAAAAGTCCACGTCGACATCGAAATTTATTAAAAAAAAAGAAAAATCATTAAAAAATTCAACGTATGCATTTTGGCCAAAAGTGACACTTAACTAAACGATTTCACTCCGATGTGGCACTCAAGTGAGTGAAAAAAAAGTTTTGGCACCAAAGTGAGCGCCGTACGAAAGTTATGGCACTCCTAATGTCCTAACCCCCATTCTTGGCTACAAGTTTGCTCTCGGCAACTTCATGTAAGACTTCACAACCTATTCGATGACCAAAGTTGAATGACATACATCAATATATCACTATAATTCGTTTCCATCGGGCATCAGACATGCCCTAATGCTAGACTGAAAGGACTTATATATATACAGCAAGAACTAACATTGAGGCACCCGCATTATTATGTTGCTTTAGATTCTTCACGTGACTGGCTACTATCCAAAGTTCCTCATGGGCAAGGTTCGACATGCCAAACGAATAAGCTCAACTTTCCTAAAGAAGTAGTGCTATTGTACCATGCTTATCCAAAAAAAGGAAGTGCTAGGCACCACCTTCAGAGAGGGACCACATATGTCCTCTCATCTCCTCAATCATCTCATACTAATCTCCAGAATTCACTTGATTATGCTGTCGGTCTGGTAAATGGTTTATGCAATCAACCTTAAAGCAGATTAATGTCCAAAATACAACCTTTCACTTCCAACTAGGCAAGAAGGGCTAAATTCTAAAGTGACCTTGAAAAGATACTTGGTTAAAGAACCAATGATGCTTCTTGTTCGTTGAGATGCTTGAACCATTCACCATATGAAGTGCATGCATATCCTGTTGGATAGAGTGATAAGAAGCAATCTGAGAGATGCTTGGAATTTTACATTATCTTTGCGGTACTAGTATTCTCACCATGCACATGTCCTCAATTGATCTCCTTAAGAAATATAATTTAGAGAAAGGGGCCTTATAAGATGTCGGGTACCTTTTTTTTCGTTTGTTTTATTCGGTCGAGTACCTTTTTCCTTCTACTTGAGTAAGTGATAAATTAGGAACAATTTTTAGAGAACCGGTGAGAGTAGCTCGCAGGCTTTATGGTCAGAAGTGAAGTACATTTGAAGGATTAAAGCACGTCAAAAGAGAAGGTCCACGAGGCCTCACCCTGTCTATGATGTTGGGGAAAGTGTAGAGAAGTAGGAGATAATGCAGGTGAGAACTAAATTGAATAAATCACTTGCCACTCGTAAGAATTCACCTAAGGTATAAAAGCATAATAAGAAATCCTTCTCGTTCTCAAGCCAATGGCTAAATGAATTATCACACAAATCAAGTCTACTTTCTTATTCATCATGACATGCTTATATAGATGATCTTGAAACAACCCTCCAAGTAATGAGTAATTACTAGACTCTTTTGAAAAACAAAAGGACTCATAGGGAAAATAAACTAGATAACTTCAACAATTAACTAAGGACTCTAGAAACTTTAAATGACATTTACTATACCTTGAAAATATAAGAAATAAATATTGTTGGGTGCACGTATTCAAAATTTGCTTATTCCAATGTACCGAATCAATGGCCTTCGAATGAATGTGGACATCATTCCAAACATGAGGCCACTGAAGTATCAGTATGGTTGCTAAAGTATCGATAACAACACGAGGTTACCAAAGTATCGGAAACTATGCAATCAATAACTCCTTCATAGAACCAATGCCGCCTAGGAATGCTCCGGCATCAGTCTAGGACTATGTCCCCATCTAGAGACCTTGTATTCTTAAGTAATAAACTAGAAACAAGTTTTACAAAACAAAATCAGTGAGATGAGCCTTTAGGCATGAGGAGTAGAGGTGAAGTGTGTTGAGAAAACTCCTAGTTTTAATGTTAACAAATTATTTTATGCAAGAAATCATACATCTCTTAAGGAGGAAAAGCCATAGGGTGGCGTATGCTTTTGAGTCTGCTTGTAGCAAAAGGAAAAGCAAAAGGTGTCTTTGAGTCTGTCTGTACTAGATGGAAGACCCAAAGAGATTCCGAGTCTGATCGTACTAGACGGAGAACTCAAGCAGACTAAGAACATTGGTTTAATAGACTCAGAATAAAACTACAGGACCAGATCACTAACGGTCAAGAATTTCACTTACATTATTTATATTGATTCTATTGTATCAAACTGATTGGCAGGATCAATCAACGAACAATTTCCAAAGAAAAATGAAACACTTATGGAAGCCCGGATTCTGATTGTATGGGCGAACAGAATCCAAGGGGATCTGATCTACCTTCAAATGGTCAAAAAGACTTACCTTATGAAGTCTATCCAAGAAAAGGAAGACTAATCTCTCAAGGAAAGAGCCAACGGTCGAGTGTGGCATGAAGAGTATATAAAGAGAGGATGAGACCTAGAAGACTAGATAGGATTAATATATTCCAAAGCTCGATTATGTTCTTCATTAGTTGTCTGAAAAAGTGCGAAATTGAGTGATCCTAGTGCATTACCAAGAAGAGTGACTTTGTGAGATATATCATCACCAAGTGCTAACACTCAAGAGTGTGTAATCATCTTTGATCACATAGTGAAATTCAACCTATTGGCTAATCGCCTCGAGAGTGGACGTAGGCTTGTCTAAAGCCGAACCACTATAACTGTATTTGCAATCTTCTCTACTCTCTCTATTTAATTTATGTTTGTAGATTGCAAAAGATTGATATTGCTTGCGCATAAAGTTCTTCTACACCTATTCACCCTCTCTAGGTGTTAATACTAGTTATATCAATTGGTATCAGAGCCCTGTGCTCAGAGTTTTGAAGTGTTTTTTACTTCAGAGTTAAAGATCCTCTATGGTTAGTATTCTTGCACCAAGACTGATTGAGGGACAGAGCAACACTTGACCACCATACTTTGATGATAAAGAGTACAATATATGGAAGAACAAAATGAAGGCCTTCCTTAGATCAAAGGATCCGCTAGAATGGGATGTAGTTGAAAGAGGAGTTGATCCCAACGCTGAAGCTGGAAAAACCACAAAGAAAGATGATGGGAACGCAACAAAACATCAGCTACCATCTCACCAGAAGAATTGACAAAGAGACAAACTTTAGACGCTAAGGCTATTTACTCCATTTACTGTGCTTTATCACCTAATGAATATAATCGAATATCTTCTTGTGATACAGCAAAGGAAGTATGGGATAGGCTGCACGTCACCTATGAAGGGACTGATGTGTTAAATAGACCAAAGTAAATATTTTACTTGGTCAATATGAATCCTTCAAAATGAAACAAGGGGAGTCCATAGGAGATATGTTCAGCTGATTCGCAGAAATTGTAAATGAACTTGCATATCAAGGACAGCCTGTTCTAGGACCAATGAAAGTCAGCAAGCTCTTAAGAGGATTATCAAAAAAGTGGAATAATATGAAGACCTCCATACGAGAAACTCTGCGAATTTCACCTCTGACAGTCGATGAGCTTGTTGGTACCCTATAATCCTATGAAGTAGAACAAATGAACGAGGAAGTGGAGTCTAGAGGTAAGAATTCTATTGCTCTCAAGTCTAATATCGATTTTGATGATACAGATTATGAAGATGAGTTGGACGACGAAGAACTTACATTGCTAATCAGAAAGGTAAAGAAGTTAAACAAGAAAGGTAGAAAGTTCAATAGCAAGAAGCAAAACAGACAGTTTGGACAACGAAGGACAGAGGATGAGGAAGAATATGTCAAAGATGTTGTCTTTTTCAAATGCAAAAAGAAGGGTCACATAAAACAAAATTGTCCCAAGCTCAAGAAGAATAAAGGAAAATATGAAAAATACAAGAAGGCCCTGAAAGCTTAAACATGGAGTGACACTAAGGTTGAAGACAATGAAGATGAATATGGCAACATCTGTCTAATGGCACATTCGGATTTAGACTCTGGAATAGACTCAGAATCAGACTTAGACTCAAACAAAGAGATTGAGGTTAGTCATTCTGATATTCCTACAGAAGTTTTAGATTATATAAATGAGTTGTGTTCTAATTTAAAATCCACTCTGAAAAGGATCTCCGGTTTAAAAAAGGAAAATCACATGTTGAGTCAACAAAATTATTCTTTGAAAGGAAAATTTGATGATCTCAAAAATGAATTTTCAAAAACAAAGGAAAATTGAGATTCTTTATTAAATGAGAATGAATCTCTCAAAAAGGAACTTTTGGAAACAAAGGAAAATCAAGAGTCTTTGCAAAATGAAAATGAATCCCTCAAAAAGGAAGTTTTAAATATTACTAAAATATTACTACAAAATTTTCTAAAGGATCGAAAACCCTATAGCATATTCTTTCCATCTAGATTCCTTACTACGATATTATAAGGAAAGTGATTCTTTAATTGATTTTCCTAAGGTTAAGGAGATAATTAGACAGAGACCTCCTCGACAAGCCTACAAAAATCATTTCAAAAAGAATTTTGTAAGACTTGTTGGTCGAGACAATCTCAAATGTTCAAATTGTGGAGAAAGAGAACATTTTGAAAACAAATGTCCTAAAGTCTGGAGACTTGTTCAGAATAAATGGATAGACAAAGCATATACTACTAACCCCAATGGACCCAAGAAAATCTGGGTACCAAAGAAAAAATGAATATGTGTGTTGATGCTCAAGACACATGACTGGAGATTCAAGAATGTTCATTGGCTTAGAAAAAGTTAAAGGAGGAACAGTTTCTTTTGGAGGAAACAATAAGGGAAACATTATTGGATTAGGAACGGTTAAGATTGGAAGTCTAATCATCAACAATGTTTCTCTGGTTAAGGGATTGAACTACAATCGTCTAAGCATTAGCCAGTTATGTGATGCTGATTTCAGAATTGATTTCAAAGAGAACTTATGTTTTGGAATCAGTAACGACTTTTCTCAATCATTCACTGGACGAAGGCATGGGTACATGTATCTCTTGGATATAAATGAAGACACTGCTAAATGTCTCATTTTAGTTCAAGATGAAGCAAATCTCTGGCATCGCAAACTTGGACATGTCAGTATGAAACAAATCTCAAAACTGCTCAGCAAAAAGCTTGTTTATGGACTGCCTTCGTTAAGCTATAAGAAAACAGAACTTTGCTCCGCATGCACTCTGGGAAAATAGCTAAGAAGCTCTTTCAAATCTGTGAAACAGGTTTCTACTAATCGTGTATTGCAGCTTATTTGGACCAACTAGAACTCAAAGCATTGGAGGTAAGAAATACTGTCTCGTAATTGTAGATGATTATTCTCGTTTTACATGGGTATTTTTTCTTGCTAATAAAGGAGAAACTTCCTCTTATTTCTCAATATTTGCAAAAAGAGTTCAAAATGAGAAATGTTACTCTATTTCTAGCATTAAAATAGATTATGGTGGAGAATTTGAAAATTAGGACTTTGTAAATTTTTGTGACAAAAATGGTATTCAGCATACGTTCTCCTCTCCCTACACTCTAGAACAAAATGGAGTTGTAGAAAGGAAGAACAAATCCTTGCAAGAAATGGCCAAAACTCTGCTTATTGCAAGCAAGGTAGTAACTCGTTCTGGGCAGAAGCAATTTCTGCTTCATGCCATATCATTAACAGAGTCTTTCTAAGAGCAATTCTTGAGAAAACTCCCTATGAAATTTTCAAAGGAATAAAACCAATTGTTTCCTATTTTCATGTTTTTGGTTGTCAATACTTTATTCTAAAAAATGCTAACATTCATCCAAGAAAATTTGAAGAAAGGTCAGATAATGGTATATTTCTAGGATATTCAACTACTAGTAAAGCATACAGAGTATTTAACAAAATCACTCAAACTATGGAGGAATCCATGAATGTGAAGTTTCTGGAGCAAGATGTTTCCAACCAAAGTAGAACTGGAATCAAAGATTCAGAACCAACTATTACTCCTAAGAAATCAACTCTCATCAAAGAAGCTGACTCTTCTCAGAAAACAGTCACAGAAGAAACTCAATAACAAAGAATCATTCAACTGGACACTACTCAATCACCAGAAGATTCTGATGACAACAAAGTGCACAACAGAAACTGGAAGTATAAATCCAGTCATCCTCAAGAGCTAGTCATTGGAGATATCAAAGAAAGAATTCGAACCAGATCAAGGAACAAAAAGGATACAAGCATTGTGGCACTCATTTCTGAGATTGAACTCAAAGGAGTAGACGAAACCCTTGAAAATGAAAGCTGGATAGAAGCAATGCAAGAAGAACTCCAACAGTTTAAAAGGAATGATGTGTGGGAATTAGTTCCCAAACCCAAGGGAAGAACCATCATAGGCACTAAATGGGTCTTCAGAAACAAAGTGGATGAACAAGGTAAGGTGACCAGAAACAAGGCAAGGCTTGTAGCCAAAGGTTACTCACAATCAAAAAGAATAAACTATGATGAAACCTATGCACCTGTAGCAAGATTGGAAGCAATCAGACTATTGCTTGCTTATGCTTATTATCAAAACTTCAAGCTATTCCAGATGGATGTGAAGAGCGCCTTCTTAAATGGATTTATTAAAGAAGAAGTCTATGTAGAACAGCTTCCTGGTTTCGAGGAACCAATAAAGCCAAACCACGTATACAGACTGAAAAAGGCACTGCATAGTTTGAAGCAAGCACCTCGGGCCTGGTATGAACGACTGAGTAGTTCCTATTAGATAATGGCTTCAAGAAAGGTATGGTAGACACAACTCTTTTCATCAAGAAGGAAGGTAAGGATATTTTACTTGTCCAAATATATGTAAATGATATTATTTTTGGTTCCTCTAATGAACGTTTGTACAAGAATTTTTCAAAGTCTATTTAGGAGGAATTTGAAATGAGCATGATGGGAGAACTTACATTCTTCCTAGAACTTCAGGTCAAACAATCCAAACATGGCACTTTCATCTATCAAGAAAAATATGCTAAAGACTTTATCAAGAAGTTTGGAATGGAGAATTGCAAAAAGGCTGAAACTCCAATGTCAACCTCCATCAAACTAGACCAGGATGAAATGGGGAAGAAAGTTGACCAAAAGACCTATAGAAACATGATTGGTTCTCTTCTTTATCTTGCTGCATCAAGACCAGATATTCTATACAATGTGTGCTTATGTGCTCGATTCCAAGTGGACCCTAGAGAATCACATCTCTCTGCAGTAAAGCGCATAATAAAGTACATTGCTACTTATCCACAGTTAGGTTTGTGGTATCCCAAAGGAACAGACTTTACCCTTCTTGGATACTCAAATGTTGATTTAGCAGGATGTAAAGTGGACAGGAAGAGCACATCTGGAACATGCCAACTACTAGGACAAATGCTAGTTTCATGGTTTTCTAAAAAGCAAAACACCGTGGCTCTATCTATAGCAGAAGCAGAATATGCTGCACTTGGAAGCTGTTGCTCATAGATTCTGTGGATGAGACAGCAACTAAGGGACAATGGAAAGGAAGAGACTTGCACCGAGATAAGATGTGACAATACAAGTGCTATAAATCTCACCAAGAACCCGATCTTACATTCGAGGGCAAAGCACATTGAAATCAAGCATCATTTTATGAGAGATCACATGCAAAATGGTGATACATTTGTGCAATTTATTGATTCAAAGAATCAATTGGCAGATATTTTCACAAAACCGTTGGACAAAGGTACATTTGATTCAATTTGTAGTGGATTAAATATTATTAATCATTTTGCATAAAGTCTGTGAATACAGGATATCGTCTAGGAGAAACATTCGTCTGATAGAAGCAATCTTCTGGATGGACCAATCTTTTGGGACGCACTCAAAAGGACTTGATGGTATTTTTGGAAATTTAATTTTTGGCGCGTAAGTTATTTCCTTATATGATTGAACATGGTAATTTATTATTAGAAGATGCTTGATTTGCATAATTTCTGGTGCATGCCCATATTGTTTGCATATATTTTTATCAAGTTTAATATTTTTGAATAACTACCATTTTCAGTTATTTTTCAAAAAAATCATGTCCTTTCATTTGCCTCTCTTCAGAAGGGTTTATAAACCCCAAAAAGAATTGAGTCACTCTTTTGTCTCGAACCTCTTCAGAAACTGCTTCAGAAACCCTAAAGAACCCATTTTTTTCACTAAACCGACCCAAATCCTCTCCAAACATGGCCTCGAGATTCTCCATGTCCAGATCAAAGTCTGTATCTCCATCTCCTCGAAGACGATCAAATCGGATTGCTAGCAAATGACCAAGAAATATGGAAGGAGCAGAGACGCACTTCGATCTGACACAGACTTCTGAAGAATCCCAAAGACATTCTCCAACTGCATCGGTTCAAAGGAACGCAAATAAAACTGTGGAATCTCCAAGGAATTTCCCAACTGAATCTGTGCATAGGAATTTCTCCAGAAGAGGTACGTTTGTGTTAACTCTACCTAAACCTGAAGAACCCCACAGGGTCATGAGAATGTATCAAATTCTAGTAAGGAGACGAGCTACTGAAAGTGTAAAATTGGAATACCTGAGATCGAAAGGGTACGCAAATGAGATGCGACTGGTTCAGGCTATCACACCTACAGAATGTCCATCTGGACGAAGAGAACAGGCAAGTGAAGGTAGTAGGAGTGCAGATAGTTTCTGGGGAGAAAAGGACGATAATGAACGAGTTTTTAGGAATTTTGAAGTCAAAATGGGGGTTGCTGCAGTAGTTCGGAACACAACAGGAAAATTGTTCCGTTCTAGAGAACATAAGACGTGTTATAACACTTTGCTGGATCGAGGAGTAATGAACTACAGGATTGTGGATTTTGACTTTCTGGATGCCACTGATGTAAATCTTAGAGGCTGTTTTGAAAGGTTGCAGATGGATCGCTTCTGCACTGATTCTGCTGCTATTTACCCAGAACTGGCAGCCTACTTCTACTCCAACTTGTCATTCTTATCTCCAAACAAATTGCAGTTTAATGTAAATGACAGGTTTTATGAAGTTAATGCAGACATCTTGGCTGATATCATGAAAGTTAAGAGAGGTGATTTTAAGCCCATTGAAGTTTCCTATGAGACTGTTTGCAAACATCTTACAAACTCTCTTAGGGCGAATATCACTTATCCCTTTATGACTTCAGCAAAAACAATTCTACACAAGATCATCATTAACCGCATTCGTCCTAAGGCATCATTAAAGACTGATGTGGCCAAGTTTGAAGCAAAACTGATGTAGGCAATTGAAAAGGGAGTTCTGTTCTCACTCCCTTATACTGTTCTTCTCCACATGTATAGAACAGTCTCGAAGGATAAAGGACAACTACCCTATGGAGTTTTGGTGACCAGAATCTTCGAACATCTCCAGATCGATCTGCCTAGGAGACTCTGCAATAAAGTGCTTCCAACAATGGCCATTGGACTCAGGATGATCACCAAAATGAGGCTGAAGGATGTTGTGGAGACATGGAGAAGAAAGGAGAATGAACTGGCTAAGGCATCAACCACTGCCAAAGAAAAGGAAAGGAAGTGGCTTCTGTAGAACCAAGTTCTAAAAGAAGGAGACAACTGTTGCTGCATGATGAAGATGATGAGGAGGAAAGTATTTATGAAATTCTAGCAAATTTGAGTCATACTACACGCAGAATGACAGAACCAGAAGTAGAAATGCCTCCACCAATAGCAACAGAAGAGAACCTTCTTAGTGTAGAACCTCAACCTGCTGAAAATGTGGTAATGTCTGAACCAGAAGAAGAGCATGAGGACGAAGAAGAACAAGAAGTTAAGTTTGACGAAGAAGATCCATAAGAAGAAGAAGAAAGAGAGGAAGAAGGAAATGGAATGGATGAGGGTCATATTCCTGAGGATGAAGATGACAATAGGGCAGAGGACAGACATCAACAGGGGCAACTTGATCAAGCTGAAGCATCCATCTCACAATGTTGAAACACAAATTCCTGCAGCTCCATCTGAGATAAGCAAGTTGCTATGGAAACCTCCTTCAACAAAAAGCTTGAGACTCTTGAGAAGAACACTCAGCAGCAATTAGCACGAATGGAGGACTCCATTCATCAGTGTCTTACCAGAATTGAAAAGTCTACCACGGATATAGAGGATTTCACCCTAGTACGAACCCCTAAAAAGCCATCTTCCTAGTCTTCCTAATCCCGCAGTCTTCTAGACTCTTGTGTTTAACTTCTTTGTCTGTCAGATTTTTGTTAGATCTTACTTAATCTTTCAGGATATTGAATTTTTGACTATGACAAAAAGGGGTAGAGTTATTGTAGATACATGCTAGTTGATTTGTTTTGTTACTGGCTGGTTGGTTTTGTTGTTAATTTTTTGTGAACATGGGTGCAGGTATTATGTGCATGAATGGATCATCATTTGATGTTATTTGATTGGTTAGATATTTTGTGATATGAGCATCATAATACTGGTAATGTATTACTATGTTATACAAAGTATGCTCTGTCTAACCATGTTTTGTAGGAACAACAAGCCATCTGCATAAAAAGTTTTGTCACCATCAAAAAGGGGGAGATTGTTGAGAAAACCCAACAAGAACACATTCAAAATTGTTGCTTTATTAGCTAACTGATTAACCCTAAGAAGTTTACAAGTACAAGCCCTTGCCACGGGCATCATCCTATCGAGCCAATGAAACCAACAAGTCAGGGTTAATCTACTTCCTTCAAATAGGGCCACGAGCTGTAACACATGTCGATTCTCTATCCTACGGACCTGAAAATGGTTATACAATAACTAGTGAGATAAAATCTCAGTAAGTCAAAATCCTAAGCCTCGGTTAGGTAGTCTAACATGCAACCTAGTTTCGGCAATCAATACAATACCACACCTCAAGCAGCATTATTAGATGATAGTTCAACAAGCAGATGCAAACATAGGCGACCCTACCTGGCCTTAGCACATGCAACCTGTAGAAACTGTTAATCACCTCATAACAATAATAATAAACATGCAAATAATCAGAGCATAGCACATAACTTTCTCATATCTCAATGCCCACACGTGCTCCAATTATTAAGACCCTCAAGGTCACAGCACAACTTTATGGTTGGCGATCTCTGGCCTAAGCTAGGCTTCGTCCTCTCCCCTGAGGCACGATGACGTCATGGGCTCTACCCCATCAACAGCATTCCCGAAGAAGCATGAGGCCCGCTTGCCTACCGTGGCCTCGCAACTAACCACTATCAGGCATTCAACCGAAGTCAGGCGACCAAACGGCCACAGCATAACCCTGAAGGATTGGCGATCATCCGGTAGCGCTAGGTTCTCAATTTAATGTAACCATGCAACACATCATCAATCAATTCATTCTTTTCTTTGCTTTGTTATGAATGCACACACAGTTCATACTCACACAACATACTGTTACAATTGGCACATGTATAATGAAATGCAACAGTATCCAGCAGCCACGTACAACAGTAACAGTCCAATCACTCACGAAAGTTGCAACAATCAGCAGTTCAAGTTACAGTCTGATAATCAATTTCAACTAATCAACATCACAATACTTGCATTTCCAAAATAATCACGTACCTCAATAATTACGGTACCCAACCATGCGTCTCAACATTCAATAATAAATAAACACGTATCCTCAAGACTACGACAATCAACTATTCTCATAAATAAGCAACCATCCCAAAATAAGTATAAACTAGAATTATACTAAAAAATACTCATTTATGAAGTATAAAATACTATAGTTGATTATTCTGATAAAATAATTTCTCCCACAAAATACTTATAATTATTTTCCAATCCCATAATCCTCATAAAATACTTATCATTTTACAACAATACTAAAATCAATTAATTCACCCAACAAATTTCATTTCTGAAAAATTTTCTTTAATAAACTCATATGCCTTAATAAAAATTAATTAATAACAATTGACATTAGAAAAATAGGCTCTAGTAATTTTTCTCACAAAATTACTCTATTAAAACCATTTACAATAAATAATCACAATTATTTATTTTCCCCAAAAATAATTAATTTTCAGAAATGAATAGTAATAATAATAATAATAATAATAATAATAATTCGAAATTATAAAATAAAATAAATTAATTAATTAATAATTCCGAAAATAATAAATAATGATTATATATTCCAAAAATAATATTAATATTTATTAATACTAACTATGGTTACTAATCTAAACCAACTGCAGTTAATTAATCCAAATATGATTAACTAACCCAACCAATGTTACTTTAATCTAACCTTAGTTACTTTAATCTATCCACGGTTACTTTAACCAACTATAGTTACTTTAA
This sequence comes from Corymbia calophylla, assembly GCA_014182845.1. NCBI lineage: Eukaryota > Viridiplantae > Streptophyta > Magnoliopsida > Myrtales > Myrtaceae > Corymbia > Corymbia calophylla. The sequence goes on from CM024695.1 coordinate 20,775,944, forward strand.
TCTAACCGCAGTTACTTTATTCTAACCATGATTAACACTAAGCAAGCTTAATCAATAATATTAAAACACTAATAATCATCATCCAAAGCATCAATCAAAGATTAAACTAATTAAACTACTCCTAAGCAAGATTAACCCCTAACTAAGGGATTAGGAAATCGACTCATAGTTTAGCGATTCCAACGACACGGGTGCGACGATGGCAGCGAGGGCGATGCATGGCTACGTCCGAAACATCAAGACAAGAGGCGACAAAAATGGGTCTCGGTGAGATGAGGTGGTTCTGATTCGGTGAGAAAGAACGGCGACGAGTGCGACTCACGGATGGGCAATGGCAGGACGTGACTTGGACTATCTAGTGGCATATGGCGGCTCTAGCATGTGGCAAGGGTGGCTGGTTCAGGGGAAACACAGCAGCCCATGCTGTTGTTTTGGAAGAGAAAAACCGAAAAGAACTAAAAAGGAGAGAGAGAGAGAGAGAGAGAGAGAGAAAGAACGTGGGGTGGGGTTGATGGGTGGAGAGGAAGTTGAGAGGAGAGAGAAGAAAGGAAAAAGAAAGAGAAAATACTAAACAAGCTTCTAGAAAGGGCATTTTGGTCTTTTTACCCCCGAAGCACAAATTCTCAAATATTTGGCTCCAAAACTTAACCCATTGAATCCTTTTCCGACCATTTTTGGGCTTACTGATAAATTTGAGAATCAATGAGGCAACATTCAATATTTTAGTCTCAACATCCTTAAAAGTTCGATACTTGATACTGGATTGAAATTCGTGGTTAAAATTGATCAATTGCGACTTTAATACGACCTAACTTTCGAGTAGTATTTAGGGGTTCTCACGCGTTTGACCCGTGGTTGATAGCTTTTCAATCCACGGTCGTGCATATTCAAATTAAGGCAATCCTTGATTGTCATGTAATCATGAGAGGTTAATTGCTCACGCTGAGTACAGGGCCAAAAGGAAATCGGTTTAACGTTGTTCGAAGTCATGTGGAACCACCGGCAATCCGACCTCATACTTTTGTCAAATCGATTTATTTCTATTCGCTAGTTGGTCTGCAACAGTGTGGTATCATCCATCTTTGATCCTTGTGGTCGAGCGATCTATCCATGATTGAATTCACTAGTCATACGTGTATCAATCCTTAATTGCCTTTCTGAATAGTTAATTAACTCATGAGGGGCCAACTCAGAGTAATCATAACTTATAGCGCATTAATAAAATAACCATTTCATCTATCCCAAAATGGATTGAAATTCAGGATGTTACAGCCGCCACCTCCAGTCGCCCTTGGCTGTTATCTAGACCGTTGTCCGCCAACCCTTAGCTGACTGGAGAGCCACTGTCAGCAGGACCGAGCAACTGGTCGCCTCTTCCACTCTCGGCCCCTCTTTTGGCCAAATAGATAGTGGACTTCTGGCCAAGATCCGGTTGCCATGTCACCCGTCCCGACGCACCGAAGGTGCTCGTGCGTCCACCTCGCCACCCCCGTCACAGCCGCACCTTCGCTATCATTAAACGGTAAGTTTCGGCTCTAAACCATTGTTTAGTGTATTAATTTCATTTAGGGTTAGTTTAGTTATGACTAATCGGGATTAGGTGGTTAGTTGTGTTAATTTGGCTAAATTACGATTAATTTGAGTAATTGGGGTTAGTGGTGATTAATTAGAGCCTAATGGGGATTTAGGCTAGTTATATGATTATTTTATTATTTATATTTAACTATTCTGAAAATAATTAAATCTTGTTTTATTATTATTTTAATAATAATAAATTATTTTAGCAATAATTCTTATTTTTAATAATTATTAATTAGGATAATTCCTCAGGTTTAGATTAATTACTTTCCAATGAGTAATTATGGTAAATAGTAAATTATGGGAATTATCAATCGTTGCATTATTACAAGACGAATACTATGCGAGGCAACAATTGACCAATGTGATTGTTTATTTATGCCTTATTGATTGAAGTACATATATCCCAAGAATTATGTGGTCATTCCTTACAAAATTAGTTGATTGTCAAATTATTGCAATGTGGCAGTTTACGGATAATATGTTGGATATTAAATGCTTTGTATGTGGATCTCATGCATGTCCCGTGTGGATTATGATGCGAGTACTCGAGAATTATATGGATTCATTTGGATGTGTGCTTGTGAGATCACTTGTGCCTTGAGGCATATGGATGAGGGGTGGAGGGTGGCCCTAATGCATGTTTACGCGGGGAAAAGGTTAGAGCCCTGATGCATGTTACATGAGACAATAGTGGAGGGCGGCCCTAATGCGTGTTTATGTGGGGAAAATGTTAGAGCCTTGATGGATGTTACGCGAGGAGATAGTGGAGGGTGGCCATAATGCGTGTTTACATGAGGAAAATGATAGAGCCCCGATGTGTGTTACGGGGCTAGGAAGAGATGATTGTGCCTTAATGCATATGACGCTAGGAAAAAGTTAGAGCCTTGAAGTGTGTTGATGCAATGAGATGCATAATTAGAATACGCCTGATTGCTATGTTCATGGAACGTTATATGTGCAGTGTTCTGATTATGTGATCATTTACTTGCCTTTGTGTGGCTATGTAACTAATATTGTGCAAGGTATGTGCAGCCACGAGGTAAGGCTACTTGTGATTGGATTTAATTATTGGTTGTTATTATGAGAGCTATGCCTGTTAGGTATCCTTGAGGTGGATTGGTGCCCTAGTCGAGGCTTAGTGCCTGAACTTACTAAGATTTCATCTCACAGATTATTATTTAACCTTTTTCAGGTCCTTGAGAGATGTGCCTGGCTATGGATTTTTGGATTGAGTAGACCTCGAACCCTAAGGATAAAGGAGGACATAGGTCGACCATTTTGCCTTATGTATTTTGCTGGTTGTAGGAATAGTGCCCAATGATAGGGTTGTATGAGTACCCATTCTTAAGGATTAAATAATGTCGTTTAGAACTGTATATATTTTTTACTGTCCCTATTGATGATGTTTGATTGAGGTTTAATAATTGTTTCTGCATGCGCATATTTATGTGATAAAAAAAAGAATGGTCAGCGACGCATCCTGGGACATTGCATCCTTTTGACCATAAGTGAAAAAGGAGATCGTCTCGTTCTCGAGGGTTGGGGGTGTGACATCCCCATTGGACTTGGTATTAGAGCTTAGTCAATAGTTGGAGTGATAAGGAGCGATGGTTGTTTGGGATAGTTAGTTAGGAAAGGCAATTTTTTTGATGTGCCTGTGATTGCTATAGAATCTCAAGTAGTAAGTGGGTTTCTCATACTTTCTAATTTATGTTTGGAATTGAAAAGCAAGTTCAGTAAAGATTCTGCAAAATGAGCAATCCTGATCGAAGAACTTCTAGCAGACGGATTGGGGCAAGACAGGCTAGAGTTCGGGATAGGGCACCTAAAGATCCCAAGCTGGATGGGATCCTGTACGCACTTGAGACCCTGATAGGGTAACAGGCTCAAGCTGCTACCGTTGCCATTGCTGTCACCACTGCTACTATTGTTACTGCAACCGTTACTACCAATGTTGCTACTCCGGTTGAGGCCCCGGTCCTTAAGGTGAGGAAAGAGCCTCGTGTGTGACCAATGTATAAGATGGTAGAGCAATTTCTGAAGTTGAAGCCACCTAAGTTCACTGGGGTGGGTGACCTTGAGATTGCAACCCTTTAGGTTAAGGAAATAGACAAAACTTTCGCCTTACTAATGTGCTCAGAAGAGGAGAAGGTGACACTGGTAGTTTGCCAGTTGCTAGGGAATGCTAGTACTTGGTAGGAGGCTACTTAGAGGGGAGTAATCACGGAAGGTACAACCCCGGTTCCAGCCTTCGTGTAAACTTTCTATGGCAAGTACTTCTCCGAGTGCGCTCAAAAGCAAAAGATGGTAAGAGTTTCAACGGCTTCGACAGAACCAAATGGTAGTGGACCAATATGAGGCGAAGTTCGCGGAACTGTCAAAGTACACGCTGAGATTGATCAAGGATCCGGTAGATAAAGCTATGAGGTTTAGAGATGGGCTGAAGTTCAAAATTAGGGACCACTTGGTGTACTTGAATTTGAAGGACTATGATAAGCTACATGCGAGAGTTCAAATGATTGAGAAACATTTGGCCGGAAAGGCGACTACATTTGAATCGCGGTTTATGTCGAATAGGGACAGCCATCGGTTCGGGAAAATGTCGATGGCAGGGGGAAGGCTCCATATTCCACCAAACCGAAGGAATGGTGTTGGGAAGTAAGCAGCTGGCTCAAACGAAGCATACTGACTATGCGGTAGGAAACATGGAAATGCCTCATGCCCTGCCCTAGGTAGGAGCTTGTTTTGGTTGTGGCCAGCGAGGCCATCAAGTGAGGAATTGCCCTCGTAGGACAATAGGAGCACTAGGGCAGCAATTGCAGATAGGACAACCTGTAGGGTACGCATCACAGAATAACTTGAATCGACCCCAAGTGTAAGGAATAGTGTATGTCATCACTTAGAAGAAGGCAGAGAATTCACTCTCCATGGTCACAGGTACGGTGCTTTTACACAACCACTTTGCTTATGCTTTGTTTGACCCTAGTGCTACCCATTCTTTCGTGGCTAAGCAATTTGTTGAATTAGCGGGATTAAGTCCAAAATCGTTGGGTATAGTTTTTAATATTTCTACCCTGCTCAAGGATAGTGTAATTGCTGTGATAGGATGTCCTAGATGCAAGTTAGTGGTTGATGGTAGAGAAGGAAGCATAGACTTGCTTGTGCTGGAAATGTATGATTTTGTTGCTATTATTGGCATAGACTGGCTCACCAAGCAACTAGCCACAGTGGATTGCCATGGAAAGATAATCCAGTTTAATCGTCACGCCCGACTCTCGAGCTCGCGGCAACCCCATTTCACTTGAGGTCTAACCGTACGACGTCCCAGGTACTTGAAAGGGAAATAGTCGTCGACCAATTCATTTTATCTTGTAATTAAGCACATGCGGAAACGAACAACTCCCAAAAAACAAACGGGGATAGCAACAACAAAGAAAAGTAGAGGAAAGACAAACAGTATTTTATATATCTCGAAGGTTAGCCGAAAGACACCAGCAAATACATACACGCCTTACTACAAGTGCAAGTTTTGGTGCAACAAGCTAAGGCCTACTCAAAAAGGGATCGGCCTAGCTAACCTAACCCCGTACAAGTGGGGAAGGCTCGTCAAAAGGAAATAGGCTACAGCTGCCTACTCACGGGCCTCAAAGGGATCGCTCTCTTCGATCCCTGCACGCATCATCTAGGGCCTGAAAAGGTTAACCACGACGGGTTGAGATAAACTCAGCAAGTTAAAGTCCTAAGCCCCGGTTAGGAACTTCGCTCGCCTCGGGAGTTTAACATACAACCTAATACAGCAATCAATGCAATACCACCTCAGAGAGAATGACAACATAAGACAGTTTAATAAACATGTGCAATCACAAGCGACCCTACCTGGCCTTGGCACACGCTACCTGCAGAAACTGTCAATCGCCTCACAACAACAAGTAAGAGGCATGCAAATAATCGAGCATTACACAAAACTTTCTCATATCACACCGCCCACACATGCTCCGATTATTACGACCCTCTAGGCCACGGCACAACCTTATGGTTGGCGGTCAACCGGTCGTAAACTGTGCATCGTCCTCCCCCGTGAGGCACGGCGACGTCATGGGCTCTCCCCACCGACGGCATTCCATAAGGAGCATGGGCCCGGCCTCAACCGCGACTCCGCATCTGACCACTGTCAGGCGACCCAATGGTCACGGCACAACCCCGAAGGATTGGCGGTCATCCGGCTCAACCGGGCTATCAACTTTAATCTGACCATGCAACACCTCAACAAACAGTTCATTCTTGTCTTTGCTTTTGCTTGGTCGTGAATGCAACATCGCTCATGCACTCATGCTCATGCGACATGCCATTTCAAATAACCCACGTAATATGTCATGCGGTATCACTCGACAATTCCAAAATTCCAAATTCAACCAATCAACAATCACGTACATTCCCTAATTCTCTGAATAACTCAATAAAATCAAACACTTTCACTTCCACTCAATCTTCGATCATTCATTTCATCATCATTCACGCATATAATTAACAATCGGCACTTCAAAAAAGCATAACAACCAAGAACACAACAATTTGAAACCAAAATTTATTTTCGTATGAACGCCGTGAACAAGAACGTGAACAAGAATCCGTGAATGAATCCGTGAACAAGAATCGTGAACAGTAAATTCGTCCGAAATTAAATAAATAAATAAAAATAAATAAACTTAACCATGGTTAACAAATTAACCTAACCATGGTCAAATTAACCTAACCATAGTTAAATTCTAACCTTGGTTACTTTAAAACTAACCTTAGTTACTTTAATTAATTAACCTTAGTTACTTTATTACTAACTATGGTCAATTAACTAACCCTAGTCAGCCTTAATTAACCAGCCTAATTAACCAATCAACCTTAATTAATCAAAAACACACAAATACACTAATTAACCCCTAAGCAAGATTAACCCCTAAATAAGGATTAGGAAGTTAACTTACTTGGATCGGAAATCCGGCGACACCGGCGCGTAGAGGGGAACGAGGGCTACGAGGGGTAAGCTCGGGGACGACAACGAGTGACAAACGGTGGCCGAAATGGGCCAAAAACAGTGCCTGGTTACTATTCACGCGGAACCGGTGCAGCTGAGCGGAAAAGGCCGAAACGGGCGGTTAACGGCGACCAAAGGTGACCAGGGATGCGCGGTTGGCTTCCTAACTCCCAGGACTACACTTTGGGCGGTGGCGGCGGCTCCGGTGACGGCGGCAAGGCTGTTTTCCGGCTGGAAAACAGTAAAGACAGCAAGAAAACAGCAGAAATGGAAGAGAAAGGAAGAGAAAAAGGGAGAGAGAGTATGGCTGGGCTGGTGCACGAATTTGGGGAAGAAAGGAGGAGAGAGAAGAGCTGCTAGAGGCTTGGATAAGGCCAAGGCAAGTGGGCTAGCCACTTGCTTCAAGAACCAATCAAAAACAACCAAAAACAAAGCATAAACAAAGCCCACTTGGGCACAAAAGCAAAAGGCCAAAGAGAGAAGCCCATGGGCTGGAAATGGAGGGGAGCTTGGGCCAACTTGGGCCCCTCTTGGGCTGGGTTGAATGGGTGCAAGGCCCATTGGGCCGCCGGTCTTGGGCCGGCCCACCCGCGGGCCCAAAACTCGGTCCAATTCTTCCCTTTTTCCGACGCTTCCGTGTCCAACGGAAAATCCCAAAATAAATGAGGCGACGTCCAAGTATTTAGTCATGATATTACTAAGAAGTCGGTTCCCAAAATCAAATTAAAATTCGGGCTAAAATGAGCCGATTTTCAGGATGTTACAACTCTTCCTCTTACAGAAATTTCGTCCTCGAAATTTGAACCGACATGCTAATCCTCAAAAAGATAGGGTGCCGACGCCTCATGATTTCTTCGCTTTCCCATGTAGCTCCCTCCGTGCCATGATGCTCCCAAATGACTTTGACCAAGGAGACCGTCTTGCTTCTCAAGCACTTGTTCTTTTCGGTCCTCGATCCGAATCGGTCTCTCTATATACGACACCCTGTCGTCCACCTCTATGTCTTCAAAATTCAACACGTGCGTCGGGTCCGGCTCGTATTTCCTTAACATCGACACGTGAAATACGTCATGCACTTGAGCAAGTCGAGGCGGTAGTGCAAGACGATAGGCTAAATTCCCGATCCTTTCTAGAATCTCGAACGGTCCGACGTACCTTGGGCTCAGTTTTCCTTTCTTTCCAAATCGCGATGTACCTCGCATCGGCGATACTTTAAGGAACACATGATCGCCCACTTGAAATTCCAATGGCCTACGTCGTCTGTCCCCATAACTCTTTCGTCTCGCTTCCGAGCCGTCTTTAACCTTTCTCGAATCATCTTGACGGCGTCTAAAGATTGCTGCACTAACTCGGCCCCGTAATTTTCCGCTCGCCGACTTCGTCCCAACAAATTGGAGTCCTACACGGTCCGCCATACAAAGCTTCGAACGGTGCCATTTCGATACTTTGCCGATAACCGTTATTGTACGCGAACTCCACGAGATGAAGTTGTTCCTCCCAACTTCCTTTAAAATCCAATACACAGTGCTCTCAAAGCATATCCTCCAAAGTCTGAATTGTTCTCTCCGATTGACCGTCCGTCCGAGGATGGTAGGCCGCATCGAATCGGCAGCTTTGTCCCCATCGAAGTCTCGTAGACTCTTCCAAAATGCAGCCGTAAATCTGGGGTCTCGATCTGAAGTAATCGTCACTGGCACCCCATGCAGACGAATAATCTGTCGCACATACAATTCTGCATACTTCTCCAAGGCAAAGTCCTTGCGTACGGCGATGAAGTGAGCCGACTTCGTCAATCGGTCCACTATGACCCAAATCCCATCATTACCCGCCGACTTCTTGGTAATCCCGTCACGAAGTCCATTGTGATGTGCTCCCATTTCCATTCAGGGATCTCAAGAGGTTGTAATAACCCTCCTGGCTTGCAATGCTGCGCTTTCACTTGTTGGCAAGTTAAACACTTCGCCACGTGCTTGGCGATGTCTAGCTTCATGCCATTCCACCAATAATACTGTCGCAGATTTTGATACATCTTCGTACTGCCGGGATGCACACTGTAGTCGCTACGATGCGCTTCGGATAACAACCTCTCCTTAATTTCGGCGTCGCTTGGTACACATAACCGTCCACGGAATTTCAAGATCCCATCCTCGGATACTTGAAAATCCGACTTTCTCTTGGTCGCGTCCATTTGCAGAATCTTTTGGATCTCAGCGTCCAAAGGTTGCATTGTCTTAATCTTGGCTTGAATTTCAGGTTCGATCCTAAGGGTAGCCATTAAACTGGAAAGATGGCATACCTCGAGCCTAAATTCTGAATCGCGGATTCCCTCCAACAGAATCCATTCCTGAATGATCATACTGGCAACCGATGACTTGCGACTCAAAGCGTCTGCCACTTTGTTTGCCTTACCCGGATGGTACAGAATATCGCAGTCATAATCCTTAAGAAGTTCCATCCATCTCGCGTTGTCTCATATTCAGTTCCTTTTGGGAGAAAGATACTTCAAGCTTTGATGGTCCGTGAAAATCTGAAATCTCTCTCCACGAGATAATGTCTCCATATCTTCAACGCAAATATGATGGCTGCTAACTCTAAGTCGTGTGTCAGATAATTCAGCTCGTGAGGCCTCAATTGCCTGGAAGCATATGCTATCACTTTACCATATTGCATCAGAACACAACCGAGTCCCTTGTATGACGCATCGCTAAAAATCTCATATCCTCCCGAGCTCGACGGAATAGTCAAAATCGGCGCGGTAGTCGCCTTATGCTTAAGCTCTTGAAAACTACGCCGCACTTATCCGTCCACTCGTATTTCTTGTCCTTTTTCAGCAAATCGTGTCAATGGCATAGCTATTGAAGAGAATCTTTCCACAAATCGTCCGTAATAACTAGCGCCCTAGAAAACTACGAACTCCTAAGCATCGAAGTCGGTCTCGGCCAATCAATGACAGCTTCAATCTTGGTCGGGTCCACAGAAATCCCTTCGCCTGAGATCACGTGGCCTAGAAAAGCCACTCGAGCCAACCAAAATTCACACTTGCTAAATTTCGCATACAGCTCGTGATTCCTTAAAGTTTGCAACACGGTCCTTAGGTGTTGTTCGTGTTCATCCGGACTCTTCGAATACACCAAAATATCGTCGATAAACACGATTACGAACCGATCCAAATATTCCTTAAACACCCGGTTCATCAAATCCATGAAAGCAAAGCAGGGCATTTGTTAATCCAAAAGGCATTACCGTAAACTCGTAATGACCATAACGAGTACGGAAAGCTGTCTTCGGTATGTCCTCCTTTCGGATTCTCAATTGATGATAGCCCGTCCTTAGATCTATCTTAGAGAATATCGATGCTCCTTGAAGCTGATCAAACAAGTCATCAATCCTCGGCAAGCGGGTACTTGTTCTTAATCGTCACTTGATTAAGCCGCCTATAGTCAATGCATAACCGCAACGAACCATCCTTTTTCTTGACAAACAGATCGGTGCTCCCCAAGGCGATGCACTTGGGCGAATAAAGCCCTTGTCCAATAATTCCCGCATCGCACCTTCAATTCCTTCAACTCGACAACGCCATCCCGTACGGTGCTTTCGAGATTGGTTCCGTCCCAGAGCCAACTCGATCACGAACTCGTCTCTCGGGCGGGGGGTAGTCCCGGCAATTCCTTTGGAAAGACATCGGGTAATCTCGTACTACCGCGATGTCCTCCGTGTTCGGTCCTTCTTTCGACATATCGCTCACCGATGCCAAATAGCCTCGACATCCCGACCCCAACAACCCGGTTGCTTCCAAAGAAGAAATCAAGGGAATCGAGGACCCTCCTCGGCTCCCTACAAACCGGAAACTACTAGCTCCAGTCGGATTAAATCGGATTCTCTTCTCCCGACAATCCATAGTAGCTCCTTGCTTGGTCAACCAATCCATACCGATAATGACATCAAAGTCATACATCGCTAAAACAATCAAATCAATTATTCCTTCCCGACCATCTATAATCGGTTTACGCCTAGCACATCCTACTGCAGATAAAACTGAATCTTCTAACGGAGTAGAAATAACAAAGACCGTTTCCAACGGCTCTGGTCTTAATCCCACTAATTCTACAAACCGTTTAGCAATAAAGGAGTGCGAAGCTCCCGGATCAAACAACGCATAAGCAGCATGGTCGTGTAGAGATATGTACTGTAATCACGGCAGCGTGTCCTCCGCCTCTTTCCTCGTGATCGCATACACCCGTCCTGAGCAGGGGTCTATACCGATTGCCCCGTTGAACATTCCCCACCGGTGGTCCGGCCGGGCGGTCGTGGCGTGAATGGCATCATGGGCTCGCGTGGGCGCCTCCTTCACTCGGTGGCCCACCCGACCACACCCGAAACAAGCTCCCATCGAAAAGGACACGGGCATTTCCATGCCTCTTGCCACACATTCTACATCCTCCAAACGAAGCTTGGCAACGGTTTCCCCACACCGTCCCTTCTATTAGGCGGAAGAGGATACCTTCCTCCCGCCATCGGTTTCTTCCCAAACCGACGGTTATCCCTGCCAGGCACAAACCGCGATACGATGATGCGGTTGCCTTCTCAGCAAGGTGCCTCTCGATCATCTGAGCTCTCTCATACAGCTCATTGTAATCTTTCAGGTTCACCGACACCAAGTGGTCTCGGATTTCTATCTTCAGTCCGTCTCGAAACCTCCTAGCCTTGTCCAACGGGTGCTCGACCATCCGCGGCGCGTACTTTGACAGCTCGCAAACTTGGCCTCGCATCGGTCCACGGTCATCCGATTTCGACGCAGCCTCCGAAATTCGCGCCTTTTCGCTCTCTTGCGCTCCGAGAAGTACTTACTCGAAAAGCCTCTCCGAAAGTATCCCATACTGGGCCTGTACCCTCGGGAAATACCCATCCTTGGGTAGCTTCCCACCAAGTGCCGGCGTTACCCCGCAGCTTGGTAAGCCGCCATGATCACCTTTTCCTCCTCGTAACACCGCAACAAGGTGAAAGTCTTCTCTATCTCCCGCACCTGCAGGGTCGCTGTCTCGTGGTCGCCACCCTTAAAACTTGGGTGGCTTCAGCTTCATGAATTGCTCCACAACCGATGCATAGGCCGGTTACCGGCCCCGGCCTAGCTGGCAGAGCAGCAAGCGATAAAGAAAAGAACAGCGGCTTGAGTCTGAGCCTGCTGACCTATTAGAGCCTCAATGGCATGCATAATCCCGTCCATCCTCGGGTCTTCAGGTGCTACCTCCCTAGCACCGGTCGGCACTCGCGCCGCCCTCTTCCTCTCGACCCTCTCGACGGGGTCCTCAAACCGTGGGTACTCGGATCCGGATTGCTCATCTTGCAGACTCTCCTAACCCGCGTTCCAATTCCCCCACACGGAATTAGAAAATGAGACAACCCTACAACAAAGGACCACGAAGGATCCCGTAGTCAATCACATGCAAGCAAAGAAATTGTCTTTCCTACTAACTATCCCCACGCACCAACACAAGACTCATCGCACCTTATCACTCCATCGCCCAACCAGCTCGATACCAAAATCGACGGGGTTGTCACGCCCGACTCTCGAGCTCGCGGCAACCCCATTTCACTTGAGGTCTAACCGTACGACGCCCCTGTGCATCGTCGTCGACCAATTCATTTTATCTTATAATTAAGCACATGCGGAAACGAACAACTCCAAACCAAACAACAGGGATAGCAACAACAACAGTAGAGGAAAGACAAACAGTATTTTATATATCTCGAAGGTTACCAAAGACACCAAAAATACATACACGCCTTACTACAGCAACAAGCTAAGGCCTACTCAAAAAGGGATCGGCCTAGCTAACCTAACCCCGTACAAGTGGGGGAAGGCTCGTCAAAAGGAAATAGGCTACGCCCGCCTACTCACGGGCCTCAAAGGGATCGCTCTCTTCGATCCCTGCACGCATCATCTAGGGCCCGAAAAGGTTAACCACGACGGGTTGAGATAAACTCAGCAAGTTAAAGTCCTAAGCCCCTGTTAGGAACTTCGCCGCCTCGGGAGTTTAACATACAACCTAATACAAAGAATCAATGCAATACCACCTCGAGAGAATGACAACATAAGACAGCTTTAATAAACAGTGCAATCACAAGCGACCTACCCGGCCTTGGCACACGCTACCCGCAGTAAACCGTCAATCGCCCACAACAACAAGAAGAAGAGGCATGCAAATAATCGAGCATTACACAAAACTTTCTCATATCACACGCCCACACATGCTCCGATTATTACGACCCTCTAGGCCACGGCACAACCTTATGGTTGGCGGTCAACCGGTCGTAAACTGCATCGTCCTCCCCGTGAGGCACGGCGACGTCATGGGCTCTCCCCCACCGACGGCATTCCATAAGGAGCATGGGCCCGGCCTCAACCGCGACTCCGCATCGACCACCGCGGGCGACCCAATGGTCACGGCACAACCCCGAAGGATTGGCGGTCATCCGGCCAACCGGGCTATCAACTTTAATCTCGACCATGCAACACCTCAAGAAAAGTTCATTCTTGTCTTTGCTTTTGCTTGGTCGTGAATGCAACATCGCTCATGCACTCATGCTCATGCGACATGCCATTTCAAATAACCCACGTAATATGTCATGCGGTATCACTCGACAATTCCAAAATTCCAAATTCAACCAATCAACAATCACGTACATTCCCTAATTCTCTGAATAACTCAATAAAATCAAACACTTTCACTTCCACTCAATCTTCGATCATTCATTTCATCATCATTCACGCATATAATTAACAATCGGCACTTCAAAAAAGCATAACAACCAAGAACACAACAATTTGAAACCAAAATTTATTTCGTATGAACAAAGGCCGTGAAATAGTAATCCGTGAAGAATCGTGAACAAGAATCCGTGTGAATTGTGAACAATGAATCCGTGAACAAGTAAATTCGTCCGAAATTAAATAAATAAATAAAAATAAATAAACTTAACCATGGTTAACAAATTAACCTAACCATGGTCAAATTAACCTAACCATAGTTAAATTCTAACCTTGGTTACTTTAAAACTAACCTTAGTTACTTTAATTAATTAACCTTAGTTACTTTATTACTAACTATGGTCAATTAACTAACCCTAGTCAGCCTTAATTAACCAGCCTAATTAACCAATCAACCTTAATTAATCAAAAACACACAAATACACTAATTAACCCCTAAGCAAGATTAACCCCTAAATAAGGATTAGGAAGTTAACTTACTTGGATCGGAAATCCGGCGACACCGGCGCGTAGAGGGGAACGAGGGCTACGAGGGGTAAGCTCGGGGACGACAACGAGTGACAAACGGTGGCCGAAATGGGCCAAAAACAGTGCCGGTTACTATTCACGCGGAACCGGTGCAGCTGAGCGGAAAAGGCCGAAACGGGCGGCTAACGGCGACCAAAGGTGACCAGGGATGCGCGGTTGGCTTCCTAACTCCCAGGACTACACTTTGGGCGGTGGCGGCGGCTCCGGTGACGGGGCAAGGCTGTTTTCCGGCTGGAAAACAGTAAAGACAGCAAGAAAACAGCAGAAATGGAAGAGAAAGGAAGAGAAAAAGGGAGAGAGAGTATGGCTGGGCTGGTGCACGAATTTGGGGAAGAAAGGAGGAGAGAGAAGAGCTGCTAGAGGCTTGAAAGGCCAAGGCAAGTGGGCTAGCCACTTGCTTCAAGAACCAATCAAAAACAACCAAAAACAAAGCATAAACAAAGCCCACTTGGGCACAAAAGCGAAAAAGCTTCCGTGCCGGAAAAGAGAGTATTTAAGCCTAAGAAGTCGGCTGAGCCGAAATGGAGGGGAACTTGGGCCAACTGTAGTTTCCAAGGCCCCTCTTGGGCTGGGTTGAGAATGGGTGCAAGGCCCATTGGGCCGCCGGTCTTGGGCCGGCCCACCCGCGGGCCCAAAACTCGGTCCAATTCTTCCCTTTTTCCGCACAAACGCAAGAATGGGTTCCGTGTCCAACGGAAAATCCCAAAATAAATGAGGCGACGTCCAAGTATTTAGTCATGATATCACTAAAGGGGAGAAATCGGTTCCCAAAATCAAATTAAAATTCGGGCTAAAATGAGCCGATTTTGTGTTGCTTGCTTGTTGCTAAATTTCTATGGGCCACCATCCTCAGCCACGAGCCATGGCCGGACCACCCCCAATGCCGACCTTTCCTCCCTCCTCCGGTTTTCCTTATTTCCCCTAGTTCTATGTCGGGCCTCACCACCGTCACCCGTCGGTCGTCCCCTGTCTAGCCGCTGCTGTCCCTCCGTCCGTCCAATCGCTAGCGCCCGTCTCAGCAAGCCACATCGCCGCTGTGTTCATCCTTCTCTCTCAATTCTAGTTCGGTTGAACCAACGATCGCTGCCACCTCTAGTCGCCCTTGGCTGCTGTCCGATGTTATCCGCCACCCCCCAGCCGACCAAAGAGCTGCCCTCAGCTAAACCCAAGTTGTTGGTCGCCTCTTTCGCTCTCGGCCCCTCCTTTGGCCAAAGGGATAGTGGACTTCTGACCAAGATTCAGCCATCGTGTCGCCCGTCCCAACGCACCAAAGGCGCTTGTGCATTTGCCTCGCCGCCCCCATCGCAACCATGCCTTCATTGTTGTTAAACAGAAAATTTCGGCTCTAAACCCTTGTTTAGCATATTAATCTTGTTTAGGGTTAGTTTAGTCAGGACTAATCGGGATTAGGATGTTAGTTGGGTTAATTTGGCTAAATTACGATTAAATTGAGCAATCGGGGTTAGTGGTGATTAATTAGAGCCTAATGGGGATTTAGGATAATTATATGATTATTTAATTATTCCCAAAATAATTAATTATTATTTTATTATTATTTTGATAATAATGAATTATTTTAGCAATAATTATTATTTTTAATAATTATTAATTAGAATAATTCCTCATGTTTAGATTAATTACTATCTGATTAGTAATTGTGGTAAATGGTGAATTACGGGAATTATCGATTGCGAGACGAATACTATGCGAGGCAACAATTGACCGATATGCTGATTGTTTGTTTATGCCTTATTGATTGAAGCATGTATATCTTGGGAATTATGTGGTCATTCCTTACAAAATTAGTTGATTGTCGGATTATCGCAATGTCGCAGTTTACGGATAATATGTGGGATATTAAATGCTTCGTATGTGTATCTCATGCATGTCCCGTGTGGATTATGATACGAGTACTCGAGAATTATATGGATCCGTTTGGATGTATGCTTGTGAGACCACTTGTGCCTTGAGGCGTATGGACGCGGGGTGGAGGGCGGCCCTAATGCATGTTTACGCGATGAAAATAATAGAGTCCTGATGTGTGTTACATAGGGAGGTAGAGGTGGTTGTGTCATGATGCGTGTGACGCGGGGAAAAAGGTAGAGCCCTGTAGCGTGTTGATGTGGGAAGACACATAATTTGAATATGCCTAACTACTATGTGCATGGAACGTTATATGTGCGGTGATCTAATTATGTGATCATTTGCTTGCCTTTGTGTGGCCATATAACTAATATCGTACAAGGTATGTGTAGCTACAAGGTAAGGCTGCTAGTGATTGAATTTAATTATTGGTTTTCTTTATGAGAGCCATGCTTGTTAGGTACCCTTGAGGTGGATTGGTGTCCTAACCAAGACTTAATGCCTGAACTTACTGAGATTTTATCTCACTGATTATTATTTAGTCATTTTCAGGTTCTTGAGGGATGTGCCTGGCTGTGGATTTTTTGACTGACTAGACCTCGAACTCTAAGGATAAGGAAGGAAGTAGATCGACCCTTTTGCCTTATGTATTTTGCTGGTTGTAGGAATAGTGCTCAAGAATAGAGTTGTATGAGTATCCATTTTTAAGGATTAAATGAGGTCATTTTGAATTGTCTACATTTCTGACTGACTTGCATTTCGAATTCCCTAAGCATGCATAGATGTTGCCAAAACACTTATTTGATGTCGTATTAACTAAAGAAGGTGTTTTCTTATGCGTAGTGGCATGACTTGCGTGTAGCATTGTATAGGCATATGTCAGTTCGGATGCAAATTTCATTCCACCACACTTGCGGTGCCACCTCTCACATTAACCTTGTGGTGCCTAGCCCTATTTTTTGTGAAGTCTTAATTCATTTATTATTTAATTGCCTCAGCATGCGTGATTTTTTTTTTTTTTAAATTTTAAGATGTTGCCAAAACACCTTTTCGATGTCATATTAACTAACCAAGGTGTTTTCTTGTGTGTAGTGGCATGACTCTTAATATGTATAACATTGTCTAGGAATATGTCAGTTTGAATGCAAATATCATTCCCCAAGACCCTTGCGGTACCAAATCCCACAACACTCTTGTGGTGCCATAGCCCTATTTTTGGTTAAGTCCTAAATCATTTATCTTTTAATCTGCTAAGCATGCATGATGGTTCTTTTCAAGTTAAAGATGTCGCCAAAACACTTACTTAACGTTATATTTAGCTGACGAGGCTGTTTTCTCGCCTGTAGTGGCGTAATTCCATTTTTGTGTAACATTGTGTAGCATATGTCAGTTCGGATGCAAATTTCATTCTTAATTTTGTTGGGACTAACAATTAAATCTAGAGGGGGTGAATAAGTTGTATAAGAACTATGAAAAACATCTGCAAAATGTAACAAGTTAAACTTTAGACAACAGCAACAACAGATTATAGAAATAAGGTGCATGTGCTGCTGATGAATAGATAGTGATAATAACAAACAAATAATACTAATAGTGAAGAGATAAAAAATATTGCAAATAAATATATAGTAGTTCAGCTTTATCCCTGAAAATACTCCAATTTTAACACTAATAGCCACAATGTGGCTGGAATCCCCTAGTAATCTTCTATAGGTTACATTAAGCAAATACCATCTTTCGAATAGATCACATTTTCAAGACTTACCTATTGCTATCACTCTTGTACAATTCCTCTTATCACTAATTACAAACATTAGCACTATACATACATTGACTTTAGGAATACACAACAACTAACAACAAAAAGAGAGCAAATTAGAACACTCAAAACATATCTCCTTCTGTTCATCTCCACCCAACTCAACTACTTTCTTGGACTCAATATATAGCCATCCATCCTTAGATGACCATTCTCCACCCTTATCTGATCATTCCCCATGGAAAGCTCAAGTAGTCGTTGCTTTCTACCGTTGCTAGAAGCAGAACGTTGCTTAAAATTGTCGGAACTGCTCCTAATCAACTCCAGCATTCTTTTTCGAATTCCAAACCTTGAAGATAACCATTAGACATCAAGAGGAGGTTGGAAAGAGAATGTCACACGTCTTCCACCTCTTTGATATCAACAGTTGCTCTTGTCAATACTTTGCTGCTTTGATAACAATCCATTACTCCCTGCTGATTATATGTTTTATCTACTAATCCTTCTAAGCATATTGGCGACTATGACTCTACCAAGCTATATACTTTCATGGTCCTTTCAAGATTCACTCAACATCCTCGTTTTAGACTTACTTACCATCACTAGGTCCACCCAACTGCTCACCACATCTTGGTACCTCCAAGTTATCACGAACATCCTCGTTCTTCTCAAATTGTTCACCCTCGATCAAGTCCTTCCAAATGTTCACCTTATTTTAAGGTATTTCTAACTTGTAGACATCTCCCCTCTTAATACCTTGTTCATCTATGATATTGACAGTGATTCTCGTATATCAGCAGAGCATTCTGGATTGTGACAAAGCACTCGACGTATTCGCATCACACTTGATAGGACACCATTTGCATTGTTACTTGAGTATATATCACTTGATACTATTTACTAATAGACACAATAGTAATGTTCAAAACAAAATAGGTAATTTCCCCAACAGATTTGACAAAATGACATGACATGGTAACAACATGGCAAATTCAATTTTTAGACATGATGAGACAATGACATTGCGTGGCAAAGAAATGGCAAGTTTATAGTTCATACATGATGCGCCCCGCATTTGACTTTATTATTCGTCCGTGTGTATAATGTGTGTGGGACCCACAAAGGATTATCGTCAAAATACTATTTTTGGGGGGAGCAGATAAGTCAAAGAAGAAGTGAAAAAAAGCACGGCCAAAAAAAAAAAGAAATATGATAGAGAAAGAGAAGAGAAGGAGTGAGTTCAATAGAGCAAAGAGATGCAATTGTCACAGATGATGATCTACGCCACCGACCTGGCTTATCCCCGACAAGTCTTCGCCATGATCGCATGACTCAAGCAAGGGTCTCACATGGCCAGATCTCACATCAGAAGAAACCCAATCAAAACTTGTGATTTTGAACCTCAAATAAATAGATCTCTCTCGCATATCAATTTTCACTATATTCCTATTTGCTCAATGGCCTTCTCAAGCTACGAAGTCCAGGCGACTCTCATGATCTCATTGTAGCCAAGGACTTAAAAAACCAGAAAGACAATTTGCTTTAAAGAGGTGAGACCAGGTTCGTGGGACCTCGGCGAGGGCTTACTAAAACTGAGCAACGGTGGTGCTCCGGACTGACGCTGGCGGTGGTCACCACCACCGACATCCCTTCCTCAAACTCACTCCGTCTCTATCTCTTTTTCTTTTTCTTCAGATTTTCTTTTTGTTTTTTCTTTCTAACCATCTCTATTCATTTTCTCTTTTGTCAAATGATTAAAATTGTTATGTCAGCTGCCAAGGCACCATGTTTATGTACGTTGATAATGAAAAGACTCAATTGCACGATTAGTACAAATTACGGGGGTAATATCTTGAATTTTGCGTACCTTGACTATTAGCTTCTTCCGAAATTACATTGTTGTTCTGGTTTTTTTTCCCTTTGAAATGCAAGCCTCTAGAGGATTACAATATTTGCGGGTGTCTCAGTTAGAAATTAGCTGTATGGAAAAAACAAAATTACCCCTAAAGTTGGAGACTGCCTTTTTTTTTTTTTGTTGAAAACACTTTATTTATATCATAACTGAAAACTGGGCGAGCAGAGCCCATAATGGAGGCATCATTACAGAGTGAATGATGAGTCGTA
The DNA here is from genome assembly GCA_014182845.1 of Corymbia calophylla. Taxonomy (NCBI): domain Eukaryota; kingdom Viridiplantae; phylum Streptophyta; class Magnoliopsida; order Myrtales; family Myrtaceae; genus Corymbia; species Corymbia calophylla. The sequence goes on from CM024695.1 coordinate 20,795,597, forward strand.
AAATACTACTTCTATTTCTTTAAAATATTCATCCTGATGCACAATCAAACGTAGTTCGTACATAAACTTTACTATTCTCAACTTGCACAATTAAGAAATAATTGTGTCTGGGGCCGGTTGCCAATATAATATTTGAAAAATTATTGAGGGTGATTATCCGCGGGACTAATAATAACTTTCAAAATCTTTAATAATGGGAAGATTGTTTAATCAGTCTCAAATTTATTGTATGGATATCAAATCAGTCTGAAACTTTTTAATTTTGTCAATTTAATTCTAAATCTTTGCGTAAAATTCCATTTAATCCTCCCAGTCAATTTTCGTCAAAAATTGTTAATGTGCTGGTATGCTGTTTTATTTTTGTTTTTCAACTCTCATTGGACATTTCTCTTCATTATATGTAAACTGCAACCAAACAATAGAAAAGGGATCACACTTTAAGAATTTGATTGCCCAGAATGGGATTCCATTTCATATTTCTTGGTCATGAATTTAAACATGGCAAAAGGGAATTTGAGTAATTTCATAAAGTTATAAAATGTAGATTAATTTTTTGAATGCAGTGATGGTGATCATTCATGAAGACATTTGCTTAAATTAAAAAGTCTAGTCAATTAACGTCAAATTACTTGTTAACGTAAAATTAGGGATAAATTTGCAATTCAAGAACATAATGGGGTCTTCTATAATTTTTTTTGAACTTTCAGATTAAAAAAATAATTAAAATAATTTCTTAGTTTCAAAAAGAAAATTGATTGATTAAATATTCAACCTTTGTGAGTTAAATGTATATCAAGGTGAAATGGTTTGGCTTTTCCTACTTCTTATAAGGTTTTTTTTTTTTTTTTTTAAAGAAAACTGTATTCATTGCTCAAAAGGATAAATAAGAAGTACATAGACTTTAATGGAAAATCAAATCAAAGCATAGCAAAGGTCAGAATGCCACAAAATAAAGTGAAAACTAGAAAGCAAGGAGGATCAATAGAGCATCGACAAGATTTAGTGTATAATCGTTCCATAAGAACATATTTGTCAAGCAAAATATTTGGCAATCAATCGCTGGATCTCATATCATCATTAGTGATAAGTAAAAGTTGAAAATTCCTTCTACATTAACTACAACGTTGCTAGTTGGCGGTCTACACCTAGGTTGAGCTTCTTCTATACCATCACCATCTAAAGGCAACAAAAATAGGTTGAATGAACACTGAGCAAATTTTTGTAGTTCGGTGAGAAGCCAGAGCTCCTATGATCATCATTGAAACTAGAGGTGGAGGGCATGTACATGGATAAAGCTTAGATGTATTGAATCCTCAAAAATACTATTAACCTCCCACATCTAAATCAGGAGAAGGCCTCTAGGTCTGAAATTGATTAGGAGAGTTGAAACCCTCAAACAAGGTTGAACAGTATTTTATTTGTATAGTATCAATATCATTTTAATTGGGTTACAAGAATGATTTGACTGGCTGAGAAAAGTGGCCTAGCTTCAACTCATCTCTTTTATGATGGATTAATTGAGTTTGTTATATGATTTATCGAATCAAGATTTTCACTATTATCGTAACTGATGAATTGCACATACTAGATAATGTACGACTTGTACATGTATATGAGATACATACACGAAAAAGTACGAAGAAAAGAATTAGAATTTTTTTTGAATTTTGTTTGATAATTAATCCATAAATTTTCCCAAAACGTGGAAAAGGATCAACATTTTTGCATATTGGGCGGTACTAGCCTAATCCAAATGTTCCTTGGGAGTGGGCAGCAGGCACGGGCTCAACCTTACCATGCGGTGACAAAAATGTGGATTCCCTCCAAATTATTGAGCATCACGGAAGGCGTGCGTTAAAGGTCTTCCATGCGTTGCTAAGCACAAACGTATCTTGATTCGTTGAGGAACTTGCCACTTTGGAACTATTGCTTTTTATATGCATAATTGTACCCAATTGAAAATTACAAAAGAAAATATCTGTCATTTTCAATTATAGCAAGTATTTCCTACATAAAGATTAAAAAATAACAAAAGTAGAAAAGTGAATAAGTTAAAGGTCCACCACTTTGAATTTCAATAGGATTAATAAGGGCAATTTTGTCTCTTTTAATTAGGGATGATCATCTCTCGATCTGATCCAATTCCAAGATGGAACTGGGAACCCGGAACCAAACCGCTTGGTCCAAGAACCCGGAATTGGACTAGGCCATCGGTTCTGGTCTTGTCTAGGCTAGTCCACTGGGTCTAATGAATCCAACCAATTTTTTTTCCACTAGAGTGGCCCTGCTCTAGTTCGATTGCCAAGACATCCCAATAGAACCAATCACATGTGCGCCTACATTCAAAAAATTAAACTCCACTTGTGTGAGCATTAATCACACTTTATATATTTTACACTCATTTTAGCCAAAAGGTCCATGAGCAATATGGCAAAACGTTATGCTTAATTGGGGTTTTATAGACAATCTCTCTTGTGCTCTATAAGTATTTAGTCGATGTAGAACTCTTGGAGGTTTGGAGTGCCTTGTCTCTTGCAAGTGAGGGGAGTGAGAGAGAGAGAAAGAGAGGGGGAGTTAGTGTGAGGAATGAGAGTGTGGCTCTTGAAGCCTTAGTCCCAATTGAGTGGAAGAAGAAACTAATAAGTAGGCTTCCTTTTTAAATAGCAAGGAACAAGAAAGGTTTTTGTTGGTCTCTTGGCCACAAAGATCTTCAATTGAGACTTTTAAGTTTAATTTAATTTATATATGTGCTAACAATATAAAATAGTCTATTTTAGGATTTTGTTATTTTAAAAAATAAAAATATATATATTTTAAAAAAATTGGTCCGATCCAGTTTGGTTTCCCTTTGGAATCGGGGATTAGATCGAAAATCATTAGTTCCATAAAATGATACTAGGAACTGGATTGATCCCTTCGAGAATCAGACCAAACTTACCTGTCTGGTCTAGTCCTAGTTTGGGCAATCCATCATGCTCAACCCTACTTTTAATGTAGATTGAATAAAATGCTCTCTTCTGAATATGCTTAACATTAGAGTTCCGGTGCTAAACATTGCCATTACTTCAAAAAGTCCCTTCTAGTCTAGTGTCCAACATCGATTGAGAGGCTCTTTTGAGTGATTCATAAGTTAAATATCACCCAAAGAGTCATTAGCCTGTATGGTCATGTCAAGTACACTTTTTAACGGCTTGACCTATGTAAAATGAGTTAGGTCACTATGAATAGTAAAAGCTAATGGATTATTATGCCAAAGATTTAACTCGGACTCTCTCAATCTTATACCAATCCCAACTTTGTGATTTAGATTAAAGTGATGGGATTTTGATTTAATCAATTACACATGTAATTTAATTCAATTATTAGTCACCACTTATCTATTCTGAGTCGATTATAAGCCCAAGTAAAGTGTGAGAGAGCATTTTATTTTTGTGAACTAGAAATATCATGGATATGAGGACATAGCTATGCTAGATAAATATAACGCCCATTTGGTACATTTTTTTTTCTTTATTTTAAAAATATTTAGCAGATAGTCTTGGACAACTTTTATTCTAATCACAAACAACTAAGAAGTGATTATATAAGTATGCAATACAAAATTTAACACTCAATGCTCAGAGCATACAAATAAATTGTTGACAACAAGGCAAATATCAATGCATTATGCAAAGCATAATTTCACTATGATTAATTTTCCAATATCTACAAGATGTTAATTTTCCAATATTTAATTATTTTTGGGTTTTTCTTCTTTAAATCATGACTTAATTCAAAGACTTCATGAATTCCAAGCTAACATGCATTAATGAATTGGAATAAAATTAAGCTGACATGTAAACTATCTTATAATTAAATTGAATGGAATGTAATCTATATGCAGTTCTAATAAAAAAGAATCAATTATCCATTATCCCCATTTTTAGCCATGCAAAGAATTAATTATTTTGGTGTTTTTCTTATATGGAAATAAAAGACTAAACCCTTGGACACCTAAACATGACCTAAATGATTTTTATTAAGAGAATGACCTAATGATGCACTGCTACTAGCTTTTGATATTTTTTTTATAAGAATCAAACTATATGCAATGCAAGTGATGTAATTATTAATGAATCTACATGATGTGATCTTAATTGACGTACTAATATTAAGCTATATGACTCTCTAAATGATATAAGACATGTGGCATGCATATTATGAGATTAATAAACCTTAAACCTAAATGCAATTCATATTACCTAGATCACACCTTTTAATTGATTTTTATTTAATTAATGAAAACCATACACTATCCTATGCCTTTATGAATTAAATGTATGGTTCTAAATGAGAAATTCTAGATTATGGATGCACCTAAGTTCTAAACATTTACATGCCATATAACATGCAATATATATGTGGTAATTAATAAATCTTATGAGGCATTAAATAAGTCTTACTAAAAATTCGTCCAATTCAATGACCTTATTTTAAAGCAACTAGTCTATTTAATCTATCACGCATAATAAAGATATGTTATTAGTCATGACCAAGAAATAAGACAACGTTAAGGCCCTGTCCTTAGTTTCAAAGGACGAACGACCTAACTTGCTTTGATCAATGTCAGGAATAATTGATTAATAATGAAACTACTTAAGGTTTAATGTCAAATAACACAAATTAAATAACTCACATAAATTGCATAAACTTGACTTTACCTTAATTTAGGGTTTTGCAAATACATCTAGCAATGCGGAGGTGCAGTTGTCCAGTGTATAGGGTGCCGGCTTGCTGGGAGAATCATTGGCGATGGTGAGAACTCCCTGGACAAAGGCGAAAGACAACGAGGTGCAGGAGAAACTTGCCGGACAACCTGCAGAAAAAGCAACTTGGCTCGGTGCTTGCTGGAGAACACTGTGAGAAGTCGTCAAGGAAACCGCAGATTCCACGCCAGGAGAAACCAGTCGTGAACTCCTCGGGATTCTATGGCTTACATACGAGGACGTGCTAATTAAATCCTGAATTTGAGGAGTCAAATGGTCCCTTTTTGGGGATAGAGGGACATGAATCCTCTTTATTTCCAAATTTTAGAAGGAAGAATCTCGTACGGCTCAAACAGAAACCCAAAATATTGAGATCATTTGAGAGAGAGAGAGCACTCGGGCAAGAGTCAAGGTAGTTTCAAGAAAGGACTAGGCTCGCTAGAGCCATGGACTTTGCAAGACCTTCGCCCCCACCAAAGATAACTCCAGTAAAGGTTGGGCTTTTCCCGATCGGTAGCACCCATATAGAATACTTACCCTTGAAACCCTTTGATCAAGGCAGACTGGCCCAACCTTACACAAGGCATATGACATGAGTACAGAAACGAATAGAAGATACGAAGATGGTAATCCAACCGAGACATAAATGGTTGAAAGTATCACTTGCCAAGCTGCCTCATAAGACAAAGGGTTTTGACAGGAGTTGAGACCTGACATGACAAGAAAGTGAGCAAAATTGAACCAAGGATGACTTTTCACACAAGACCCAATCCAACACATGTAAGACATTTGCCGATGGCAATAAGCATGGCGGCAAGTCATCCTTGGCTCACATCTACTCTCTTCCTCTTCATGCGAGACCACACCCAACAGCGAGGGAAGAGCATTAGCAATTTCCTCTTCAATTTCCCCGACGATAAATCGAGTTTTTCATGTTATCTGTGGAAGCACTGGTTTAGTATTTATAATAGTCTGCTCAGCTGGTAGCTAGTGGCAATTGCCCACTCGAAATATTCTTATGCATTCCTGATTACAAAGAGCGATTCCACATTCTTCTTCTCTTTGTCAACGACCCTTACTTGGTATGTCTCAATACGAGATCATTTTCTGGCTCTGGACCCAGTGGCCTTGTAGTGGAGTCGCTAATGGTGGTGCCCAATTGGGCATTCGGAGAATATAATACCCTCCACGCATAAACGGAATCAAATGCGTAACGATAGTGTCGTAGACCCTATATATTTTCCTCCGATTTTCTTAGATGATCATATGAAGTTTGGTTAGGTTTGACTCCAGATCCCACACCTGTCAAAACCAACCCAAACACACTAGCAGGATGAATTCGTCAAATATAAATTCTGCTTCTACTCCCAATTTCACTATATAAATTTGGTCATGGCGACATTCTGGCCTAGCTAGGGAAATCAATAGTGAACGCCTGAATGCAAGGAGTAAGAGCTAATATTGCAGGGTCAATAGGTCATCTCGACTAAGACCATCTTGATCATTGAACAATGGGTTTCATCATGGGACCTTTACGAGCAATGGTCAAGATAGGCTAAGTCGACAAGGTCTAAGGATCATAAAACATAATTTTAGCAAGTTGATACGTAAAGCCTGAAAGGCACTACGGAAAACCACCACATAACCCCGACAGTTAGGCTAAATCTAGATATTTCACAACTTCTCAAATCACATAGATGAGCTGGTTAAATTGCAATAGATCTCAGATTCTAAATACCAGAATTAAAATATGAGTCGCTCTAATTAATCAAAATGTCTCGTTTCAAATCAATTACTTATGCATATCACATAAACAATCAGCACATTAGAACTTCAATTTTCTCTTATTTAACTACTTAAAAAATATCCTGGGGTTACTCCTTAAAAGAATCAATGTTTAATTTTCTTCTCAATATTTTAGTACAAGTTGCATATGACTTAGAAATCTGTTACGTTTTTAAACTTACTCATGAAAAAGGAAGACAAGGAATTATGTCTCATTTTATTGGTAATCAAGTTGAGTTCGTGTCAGTTATTATAAAGATCGAATCACAACCACAATAAAGTAATTTCGCACAAATCTTTTAACTTATAGTGAAGTGTTCATCCCCATTCGACTCGAAAGGTGAACTTTGCATGTCATGCAAAAGTTGACTAAAGATTAATTAGACAATAATATAAAGGAAAAAAAGAATAGGAGATCTACTTCACTTTTGTATTAAGACAAAGTGAGTTTTTTGTTATAATACATGAGTAAGCTGTATTAAAGAAATTCCACATCGAATAAGTAATGTGGTATAGAACAATTAATATATGTTAGTTAGTCTATAACTCATAAACTTAAACTTTTAATGAAGGTAGGTCCAACTATATATGTTAACTGGTTTGGTTTTGGGCTCCCTCTTGATGATTTCCTAGATGAAGGTATTGGGCTTTGGGCTTCCATTGTGCACTCCTAATGAAAGATATCAGAGTCGATAGTTGATTGGTGCTCCAAACCTAATTTGTACTTGTATTTGGTGAATATCTTAAGAAAGAAATCTCAATTGCCATGGTTCTTTTGGCAAGAAGAGAGACCATGGATAGTTAGTTCGGCGGCGATGCGAAATAGAGACCATGGGTGATGCAATCCCAAGTTAGCAATTGATGATGGTTGCTATGCATGGTTGCGAATGCATTACAAGGACATTGGAGATTCATATAAAAAGAAGATAGCATGGAATGATACCGAGATTAAGCAAGAGTAGACCTAACACTAAGCTCACATTGAAGGGGAGATTGTTAAAATGCATATTGTGAGTCGTGTTAAAGACATCCCACATTGGATAAGTAGTATGGTGTGAAGCAGTTAACATATCCTAGTTGGCTGTAACTCATTGGCTTAAATTTTTGAGTGAAAGTGAATCCAACTTGATTGTTAATGGGCTCGAACTTAAACTCCCTCTTGATGATCTCCTTAGGTGAAGGTATTGGGTTTTTTTTTTTTTTTTTTTTTTGGTGACCCAGGGAACCGCGCACCCCGCCGACAGCCGGGGGAGTAAACCCTGGGGGCCACACATGCTAGCCACCACACACGTGCAACCAGGTAAGTCACCCTATGAACTCTCGACCTTTTGCGAGAGGAAGAAAGCGCGAACCAACAACGCCACCCAGGTGGGTGGTTAGGTATTGGGTTTTTACTGTGCGCTTCCAACATTTTTCATGAAGAAGAGTGGAGACCCAACTATTAAAAGCATTTCACTTTGCTATAGATTAAATTGGATCATTTGCTTGATCAAACTTAATTATTGCAAAACCAATCAAATAATAAAATATATGCAAGAGTTCCACAAAGGGGTGGCTCTTTCTCAATGTTAGATGGATCGAATTATACACAACTATGAGCATGGAATGACTTCATTATGGTTGCAAGGTTCGTATTTTATTATGACTAGTTTATCTTGAAGCTAACAATGCAACTAGAGAGGGAGAATAGGTCGATTTATAAACTTAACAACTTTTTTTGCGAAATTTCACAAGTTAAGTTTTATAGATGTGGGGACATTTAATATTACTAGATGCAATATACTTCTATCACATAAATATTGAAATAAATAAAGAGATTTATGATAATGCACACACATTTTATAATGGTTCAACTTAAATCAAACTTACATCCACTTTCACAGACTAACAATTACCACATGAACAAAATCCACCACTAATCTCTAAAGTAGTTACAACGAAACAAGTGTTGCTTCTATCCAAATCTGATAGATCCTACTATCAATACACAACCATTGCTTTTACACTTGTACATTTCTCAAGTTAGAGATTAGAATGGGTGACGATAACTCTCAAAAGAGTGGAACACAAGTGTATGAAATCATGCTTACATTAAATAGAGAAAAGATGACAATATTAGAGTGAACTTTCTAGATTTTCCGTCTTATTTTTTAGCTCGGTTTTTGTCTCTTTTATGGAGATTCAATCTCCAAATTAGCCACTAGAGAATCTTCAAGAGTGTCAAAGAGATGTTAAAATTTGAAGTACACAATAATGGAGAGATATGGCCGCACATACAATAATATATTTCTGGTAATGGTGAGCTTTCCCCAATTAAACTCAGCTACTCTTGGAAATTGCCCTTCCTCTTGATTGAGTAAAATAGGTAATAACATCATGATTTAGCTCCATTTCTTTTAAATTTTTTTTTTTTATCCTACTCCACTTCTACTCTAACTCTCACTCTTAGGCGATGTTCGGTCAACCAGATAAAAACTAGGATAGGATATGTTTTATCTCATCTCGTATTTAGTAATGGTCTAGGATAGGATAAGATTGGGCATAGATCGGATATAGCCCGGATAAAAAATTACGTGGGGGGTTAACCATCTTCGAAACACTGTTCACCTGCTCTCTAATTCGCCCGTGCCCCTGCTTTCGCCGGATCTTCGATCGGCCGGTTTGGCCGGCTCCGGCCTCCGGCGGCGGCCATCTCCGGAGGAAAGAACCGCCCGCTTGGGGCTACAAGCCCATTGTAGCATTTTGACCAGGTACGCCCTATTCAGCTTCACCTTAGGTTAGATGACCTAGGTCCGAATTGGTTGTCGAGATGGTCCGATTCTTGCTTTGAATAGAAGTTGGGGTAGTTGTAGTACGCTTGAGAACTCTTAGTGATGGATCGAACCCCGAGGCGGAGTATAGCCGCCATCGAAGCCGTAGCGGGCCCTCGACTCACCGCCCCCGTCTCGTGGTCGCCCGGCAAGAACAGGGAAGGGGTAGATTCGAGAACGGTTGAGGGTATTCCCGTGCGGGGTAGACAGATGCGGGAGGCTGCTCAAGGTGTTGGAAGTAGGGGACAATCTGAATAACCGTAGGAATGTTTCCCCCTCCGGTGATGCTGCTCAATTGAACAATAATGCCCATTCCATGCCAAAACAGAATGAGAAGGAGAATGCGGCACCTCGTTCATGGGCGAATGTTGCAAGGCGCAATGAGAGGCTATGACCTCGGTACGTGGCCCCAATCATCAGAGAAAAGGAAGTGAGGGCTGTTTTTGATGAGGAAGCGCTTGGTGGAGTAGACCCTATGTGGGCTGAATGTGTTGTGGGGTACCTCATTGGCAAGAAATTGCCATTTAGACTTGTTGAAACTGCCCTAAAGAATGCTTGGGGACCGAGCTTGATGGAAGTTAAAGCCGATGATAGGGGTTTCTTCTTTTTAGAATACCCGATCCGAGTTTAGGAGGCGTCTCTAGACAATGGTCCTGTCACCATTGCCCGTGTGCCATTGATATTGCAACAATGGCATCCTTTAATGGAATTGAGGAAAGACAACCACTCCAAAGTTCTGTATGGATTAGACTTAGGAACATCCCTTTCACGCTTTGGTCTTCTAGGGGAATTAGTGGCATCGCAAGTGTGATTGGTAATCCTCTCTATGTTGATCAGAACATAGAACAGCTGAGAATGTTATCTTATGCCCGTGTTTGTGTGGAGTTGGATGCAGCTGACACTAGAATGGATCATGTCATTGTGGAGTTTAGTGGAGTAACTCGCAGAGTGGAAGTTGAGTACGAATGGAGGCCGATCAGCTGCAAAAAATGTGGCACCTTTGGCCATCGATGCAACACAACAGGAGACACATCAATGCAGGCGGATAGCAGACCATTACAACACCCGAAAGGTACTCCAACAGCTGGTATAGCAGCTTCAACCGGTGCTGATCAGCAACTCCAGTCAGCAATTATCTCCTCCGGAGTTATCAGCCCACCTCCCTATCAACACCAGCAAAAACAGCAATGCAAACTAATATTATACAGCTCTACCAAGTCAACTCCAGCTGCTGTAACAGCAGCTCTAAATCACGTTTGCACAACATTCAGCCGGATACAGCGGGTTTGGAACCCCCACCTCGGATGGCAGCAGTTCCAGCAATCTCAGGCCGTCTTCCACCTCTGAAACAGCAACTCCAGCTGCTGTTTTGCACAGCAAACAGGCGATGGCAGCAGCTTCAAACACCCTGGCCCGTCCTCTAGCTCGCTAAAGCAACTACAGCTGCTGGTCTCGCACAACAACCAGGCAGAAACAAGCCCCTCGAAGCTTGCTATCCAAAAGGCGAGTCCGCAAAGGACAACCCCAATACGAGAGGGCGAGATCCCTCTCTCTTTGAACTATCCCCAAGGAGACACCACAGCAGAACCGTAGATGAAGACTCGATACTTTGAGGACATCCCAGCACTACGGGACGGTGGGAAATCCAATCATCCTCCCGCCGGAAAGCGGCTAAGAAGGAGCGGAATCAAAATGCCGGACCGAGTGCCATCCTCACTCCATTCCTCAAGATCAAAAGGCTTCAAAGAAGGCCATTCGGTTCGATGAGGCCGTCAAAAAGCTGGCTGACCCCAATATAAACCCGTCTCAAACCTCTTTCTCTTCAGCGGATGACCTAGATGATGAAGAGGATACTTCTAGCACCAGCTCAGGAGAAGAGAAACAGGAAGGGGATGTCTCTCTTGCAACATCCACTCATACTCTTGCTGTGGTTCTTCCATCCATGGAAGCTGGCGATCCATGCTTCACCTTGCAGCCAATAAAACCGCTTGCCGCGAACAAGGGTAAGGCTCAAACACAAGCCAAACCCCTCTTCCAAAACCATTGGCTAGCAAGCGGCGAATGGTGAAACGCAAATGAGGTGCTGTCCTACCCCTATGTATATATGAATATAGGCTTTTGGAATACCGGGCATAGTAGGCCCGGTCGGACAATCGAAGTGAGACATTTTGTGCGCGAAAACAACATCTCGCTGTCTTGACTGGGGCTGGAAACAAAGGTCCCGCCTCACCGCTTTGAGGCCATCTCGACTACTTTATGTGCGGGTTGGAAATGGATTAACAATTATATGTACGCCGACGAGGTCGTATTTGGATAGGCCGGAACCCATATCTAGTAGACTTTACAAGCTTATTTATCTCTAGCCAAATCATTCATGGCTCGCTTAAACCGTTGCATACCGGCTCTATTTTTTTTGCACAACTGTATATGGGGAACATACATATGTTACTAGAAGACCCCTATGGAATGATCTTATCCGGCTAAGTTCTAACCTCTTGGATAATCCCCTGGATTGTGGCTGGAGATTTTAATGCGTTACGTGACTCATCGGACGGGTTGGGGGCTCGGATATGTGGCTCCCTTCTTTTGATGAATTCAATGAATGCATTTGCCAGCTGAACTAGATGACCTTCGATATGTGGGGATGCGATATACATGGTCGACTTCTTCGGGTGCTCAACGCAAACAACGGAAAATTGACCGAGTGCTGGTTAACAAAGCAAATGGAGCCCGGACTACTCATACTCGAGGCGTCTTCCTTCCTCCCGGCATCTCGGATCACTCTCCAATGCTAGTCGAGTCATAGCCCCGGCCTCGAGAAGGCCCTTCAAATTTTTCAATTCTGGATGTCTCACCCGGATTTCAATACCATGGTCTCTCGGGTATGGGAGAGTCAGACTATAGGTCATCCAATGTACAAGCTGTACAACAAACTTAAACTTCTTAAATGCAGGTTAAAGTTACTCAATAAGGAGGTGTTTTCTGACATTTCCATGCGAGCTAATTCTGCCAAGCAGGCTCTCCTCACTATCCAAGAGGCGCTCATGCAGGATCCACAAAATGTCTTGTTGGCTGAGAGTGAAAGAGCCAGAGCTCGTGAGTTCTATGAGCTACGATCTATGGAAGAGTCTTTCTTCAAACAGAAATCTAGAATCCGATGGCTGAAGGAAGGCGACCAAAACACAAGATTTTTCCACCACTCGGCAAACCATCATCACTTGCGCAACCGGATCATCTCAATCCGGGATGGTGCGGGTAATATGATTCTTGAACCGGAGGAAATACAAGGGGCCTTTGTCTCTTATTTTCGGGACCTTCTAACTCGGGAAGACTCGGTTAGGAGGCCTTCTACAAGTGAGGTTAAGGAAGCCTTGCAAAGCACACACTATCTCGAAGACCGAGTCGGATCAATAGCCGAGCCTATAAATGCTCGGGAAATCAAGGCAGCCTTGTTCTCATTGGCAGCAATAAAGCCCCGGGGCCGGATGGATACAACTCGATTTCTTCAAAAGAAATTGGGAAACGGTGGGTCCTTGTCATAGAGGCGATCTTAGACTTCTTCAACACGGGTAGCTTATTACGGGAGACGAATTGTACCATTCTTACACTTTGGTTCCTAAAATTCCAAATGCATCATCGTTAATGACTTCCGGCCCATCGCATGTTGTAATACCATTTACAAATGCATCACCAAGATTCAGCTAATCGTATATCGGTAGTGCTCCCCGACATCATAAATCCTGCTCGACGGCTTTTGTTAAAGGCGGACGCATTATCGACAATATTCTTCTTCGGCTCAAGAGCTTTTTAGCGGTTTTCACTTGGACACTCACTCATCAAAGTGCGCTATCAAGGTGGACTTCCGGAAAGCTTATGACACACTCGACGGGACTTCCCGGAGACAACTCTCACAAACATTTGGGTTTCTGCTCGCTTCATACAGCTTGTTATGGTATGCGTCAGGACCCCAAAATTTTCCATTTCTATTAATGGCGAACTCCATGGTTTTTTTAGTAGTGGCAGGGGTCTTAGACAAGGGGACCCAATCTCTCCTTATCTATTTACCCTAGCAATGGAAGTACTCTCAGGCATCTTGGAGGCCCAATCTAACCGGCTCGAGTTCGAGATACTATTGGAGGTGCAAGCCTCCCCGCCTCTCACATCTCTTCTTCGCGGATGATGTGTTCATATTTAGTAATGGTAAACCAGCATCGGTGACCTGTATTAAAGAGGGACTGAATACTTTCTCCCAATGGAGTGGATTAATTCCTAATGACAACAAAAGTGAGGTATTTCTCTCGGGTGTTGTAGAGACAACCGGGACCCAGCTCCTTCAAATTCTGAATTTTAGAAGAGGGTCTCTTCCGGTGCGCTACTTGGGTGTTCCAATCATCACCTCACGTCTAAGTAAGGCGGACTGTAATGCACCGGTCCATTTTACTTACAACTCGTGTCCGATCTTGGACTCATCGGTTCTTATCATTTGCGGGTAGGTTACAACTTATCAAATCGGTACTACATGCTATACAAGCATATTGGGCTTCCATCTTTTGGATTCCTTCATCTATTGTTGATCGGATTGAACAAATGTCGGCAATTCCTATGGAAGGGACCGGACTCGGGCGGGTGGGGCAAAAGTATCATGGGACGATGTATGCATCCCTCAACAAGAAGGAGGGCTTGGGGTCCGAAAAATCCGCGACGACAATAAAGCGCCATGATCAAGCACATATGGATCCTCTTCACCGACAAGGAATCCCTATGGTGCAAGTGGATACATGCAAATTACCTCAAAAGGAAGCACTTTTGGACTACCCCTTCCCCAACCACGTTGCTCATGGACATGGAGAAAGCTTCTTGCATTAAGGGAGGAAAGTATAAATTACTTCAAGTGGAAGATAGGTAACGGTACATCTACTTCGCTCTGGTTTGACCCATGGCTAGACTTGGGCCTCATAAACTCGATTTTTGATAATGGCTATATATACGAATCACTCCTTACAAGGCATGCAAAGGTTGCAAATCTATTCTCCATGGATGGCCAAATCATCTTAAATGAGATTCGCATGGCAAATCCCAATCCCCTCACTAAATCAAGCGAGTGACAAGTTCACTTGGTTGATGCATCCTTTCGGTACATTTTCTACGGCATCTGCCTGGTCGGTCATACGAAGGAAAGCGGCGCCGGTCTCGTGGGCTTCATTTGTGTGGAATAAGGCGATAATTCCTCGCCACCAATTCCTCCTTTGGCTGATATCGCGGAACCGCCTCCCAACTCAGGCTTTCTTAATGGCCCATGGTAGATTACCTCTGGTACACTGTGCATTGTGCAACACCAGGCCAGATTCTATTAACCATCTATTTTTTGACTGTCACGTCTCCAACTTGCTTGCAAATTTTTGGGCTGCAAAGTGCAATCTCACCTGGACTAATCGATCTTGGAGGGAGAATCTTAGGTGGGTAAGCAATACTCTCTCAGGTAGTGGTTTCTATGTGGACATCGCCAAATTCTCCTTCGGAGCTCTTTGCTATGTGATTTGGAAGACTAGAAACGATATAACATTCCGGTCATCCAATCTCTCTATGTCGGCCATGAAACAGTATCTCACCAAGGCGGTCAAGGATAAAGCTACCTCCCTCAAGTTGGTTGCTGATAACCCGAGGAATAGGAGATTGCAGCGTAGCTGGGGGCTAGACCCAAATATTTTTGTGTAGGAGTGTGAGTGAGTTAGCCTTACTAACCTTGGCTTCTCACTTTTGTTTTTTTCTTTGCTGTGAACCTGGCCCCCCCCCACTCTAGCGACATGTTGTCCCATTGAGTGTGGTTTGGTGCCAAGTCTCACCCCATCTGTATAGCTGTATGGTTGACTCTCATTTTCTCGTTATAATACTTAACTTTACGAAAAAAAAAAAAATTACGTGGGGGGTGGGGATAGACCCAAATAGGATTTCTATTGGAAACCTTACGCTCCACTCGCTGTCATCTTCCTCCCCAAGACTTGCGCACCTTCACCAAAAAAATTTCTCAGCTTCTTTTCCTTCACTGCCTCCCCTGGCGATTGCATCCTCAACATCAGCTGCAGTATTGGCAGCCCCATGCACGCCATCGCCGCCCACTCCTGCCATCCCCACCGCCGCTCATCTTCAAGACGAGGCTCGTGACTCTCTCCATCTATGCCATCACCACCATAGCCACCGCCAAACCCTTTTCCTCCAATCTCTTGCCCCACTTCCACTGTGCGGCCGCCTTATCGCAACCGCTACCACCGCCGCAGCCACAGCCGCATTCAATTCCCCTAAACACCTTCGAATCTCTGGTCAACCACCCCGTGCTGCTCTCTCCTCCGTTGCCGCCCTTATCGAAACAAGTAAAGCTAGCTAGGACCATGTCTGCTTCCTCCAGATAAGGGCCTTCTCGCTCTCGCGGAGCCACATGATCTATGAGGACGATTGGCTTGTCGCTGTGAACAAGCTGTCGGGAGTTCACTGCAAGACCGTCCAGGCCTTGGCCCCTCGCTTTGTTCTTGGTGATTCTGTCGATTCGGGCAGGTTATCAGTGGGGGATTTAGTTTGAAAAATTACATCTTGTATGGCATTTGTGCAGATTGATAATTTGACTAAGCGTTCATGAGCCTGCTTATCAGGGCGAGTTGCTTGCTATTTAGCTTCATGCTATGATTAAAATTCTACTTGCTTTGCGGGAATGTGTAGTTGGAAAAATCGTGATGCAAAATTGAAGTTCGATTCTGTGAGGGGACGGGCGAGCGACGTGGGCAAAGCTGCCGTGAGCTAAGGGAGAAGCCGTCACAAGCGATGGAGCTAGCGGGAGAGCAGAGCTACAGTGACAGGAGCAAGGAAGTGAATAGATCTATGAGAGAATATCTGACTTTAAATCTGTAGTTCACCAAACAGTAGATAGGATTATCCTATCATATGCAATTCTATCTTGTTTAGAAATCCAGATGACTAACACAACCTTAAACTTTTGCCTAATCTTCTTGTAGTATGTGGGAGTCGAAATTTACATACGAAATTAAATTGTTCCCACCTTAATCCTCCTGACAAAGTAGGAAATCGAATCCCCACCTTTCCCTTCCCATGTGGAAGGATGGCCACTATGGTAAATCTCAATGGTTGATTTAACTCCATTTCTTCATTCACAAATTCTAGGCCCTAAAACAACTGGATTCGAAGGGTGGCTATTAATCCTCTTGACTTATCAATTGAAGTCGAAAGAATATCTAAATCTTATTGGCACGGTTGATTTTAGCCGAATAATGATTTAGTCATGTTATGCTTATCCTTCTTTTTGTGGGATTCGAAGGTCAATGACTGGATTTCTGATCTCCCAGGAAGAGTTGAAACAAGAAATCAATCATTGAGTCTTGAGTACTGAAGCTGATTGAATCTCTACCTTAAAATGAAGCAATTCGCACAACATAGTATTCACCAAACTGATTCAAGAAAAAATAGGGTCCCTGATGGATCAGAAACTGAGCTTTGAATTTTATTGGGATAGTGCTATGATAGTGAAATACTTGGTGTAACAGGAGGACAAAAAAGAGAGATGGTATTGAGAGTTCACTGATTTTTCTCAAACAACAAATCGTGAGAGAATTTCTATCAAAAATTTTCCGGACGTAGAAGAGATGACGGCGAGAATGGACAGAATATTTGCTGATTCTAAATTTGCAACGGTGGTAGAAGGTTGTATACAGTTTTGGGACATTTAAAATTACTAATAAGTTAGTCTTGAGATATTGTATGTTTTGCTAAGACGTTTGAAATTTTATTACTTTTGCAACAAATGCCAAAACGTGGTTGTGTATTTTAGACTCCATTTATTTCGGAAGAAATAAATAATTTGAAAAACGTTTTCCTAAAAATAATCGCATGTATCCCTTGAAATAATAGTCTATGGAAATTTCTTTTATTACCAATATACAATTTATGTATGAATATTTTTATCAATGATGAAAATATTTTTCATTTATTCATTTTTGTAAGCAATACAAATGATAAATTTTAAGAAATTATTCTATAAAATCATTTATTTTCTGTGAAACAGATGGAACATTGTTATTATTAGTTTAGCAATAATAAAAATAATAATAAATTGTTATTATTATCGTTGTTATTGTTGTTATTATTAATATTATTATTATTGTTTGTATATTTAGATCATGTCCTGTAGACATACGTGCACATGCCAGAAATGATCCAAATATTTTCGACGGTAGGAAAATTCCAAATAAGAGCCCGTAATGCCCACGTTTTCTCAAATAAGAACATGAAGTGTAATGGTGTCAAAAACCGAACCGAAAACGAAACTGAATTGAACCGAATCGAAATTTCGTGCATTTTTTGTTCGGTTCAATTTCGGTTCGGATAATTGAAAAATAACCACTAACTTTTCAAGTATGGTTAAGTTCGATTCGGTTAACGGAACCCAACCGAAATTCTTAACAAAAATTAAATAATGAACTTAAAATCTCTCTTCTTTCTCACATCTTCTTCACTTTAGTTCCAATAAGCAATCGAATTTTCAGTTCGGTTCATATTTAGTTTGGGTCAAATTTCGTTTGATTCGAAATCACACCTTATCGATTCGGTTTGGTTTGGTTTTTCTAAAAAACCAAACCTAACAGAATCGTTTACACCCCTTGAAGTGCCCTCATTTTCTCAATTAAGGGCCCAAGTGAACATTTTTTCATATACAGGCTTGAAATGGCTATGTCAGTTTCAAAGAAGGGTCTAACTTATTAGCTAACAAGGGCATTTTTGTCCTTTACTTTTAAAACTTTCTTCCCTTTTTTTTTTTTTTGAATTAGATAAAAAATAAAAGGATTAACAAAAAGTGTAGGGTATGGGAAAATGGCAAGGGCTTTGCAAGCCTTCGTCGCCGTTGCCGCCCCCACCTTTGCCAGTAAGGGTTGGCCATTTCCCACCATCCATGCGAAGAGCTGCATGCCATGTCAACTTGTCAAGTTAAATCGAGCAAGAGAGAGCAGAGCTAGGGTTGGATGGATGTGTGTGAGTGAGAAAGAGAGAGAGACAAAAGGAGGGACCAACAACAACGATACAGGTGTAGTCTAGAATGTGATAAAATTAGTCAGAGACGCAGCGGTGGTGATATCGATTTGTCGGAATAAAATTTTGAAGGTGAAACACAAAGAGGAGTTGGAGATGAAGAGAAGGAGATCGATTTGTTTTCTGATTCACTAAAATTTCACCTTAACAAAATAAATTACAAGACTCTCATATTTAAATACTTGTTACATGACCTTTGCAATTTCAAAATTACAAATAAGATATTGGGAAAATAAATCTTCTAGAAACATAATCAACAGATCTCATCAAATCTAATCATATCTCACAACATTTTAGCAAATCTCAAGATATCTCACCATATCTCACTAAGCAATCTTATCTCCCAAAAATAGGAAAACATTCATTAAAGATAATGCAACAATTATAACTTTTCTTAATACGGATACTAAACAATCTTCGGTATCGATGAATTTGGTTTAATTTCTAGTAGAATGGAGAGATCTAAGTAGTCTACAAGGCATGTAAACAAGTACACCTTTGTTCAAGGGTAGCAGGATGCACTGTATCTTCATTGGATCCAGTCTATTCCATATATAAGGCAGATATTAAGTTCGTTCCACACTTGTCAACTACAAAAAGCTGAATCGATTCCGAGATAACGATAAAGCGACTGGAATAATATATCTTCGTTGCATGCAGTCTATTCCATAAATGAGGATATGAAAGTTTGTCTAAATCTTTCACTTGCTTTTAGCTTTTTCCATTGTACAAGTTGATATCCAGCGCATTTCGTAACTATCGACTGTCCCATTCATCATATTCAAAGTGCCTTTTACTAACTCCGAGGTCAATGTGTATTACGAAAATACCTTGTTAACCCCTTGCATTGACATCCTTGATATGTCCCATTTATAATCTAGAAGCCCATATAGGATTCAAAGATAGTTCTATCTGTACTATCTTGGATTCTGCAAATCGGAGTAGCAAGCTAATAGCGCTTCTGTTCCTAAGATCTTTTCAAATCCTAAGTTCGGATAATCTAGGGCATACAAAACAATCTAAAACTTAAGTACTGGACTATAGTTGCTACCAATCGGTTTGGAAAACCTTGGTCGATTGGACACCTAAAGGTTAAGGCAGTAATGGGAAATTGAGCTACCAATGTGCACTTGTAAAGGAAACTGGTCAACGAAATGTAGAGACTTAGAATCCTGGTATGTTTATGCGTGGGGCAGAATGGCATCCCACAACACCTCTGCATTAGCATAGCCCTATTTTTGGGTAAAATCCGATATCATTCATTCTTTCATTTCCTAAGCATGCATGATGTGTTTTTTCTTTCAAATGTTAAGATGTTTCCAAAACCCTTATTCAACTTTGTATTAACTAATGAAGATGTTTTCTTGTGTAAAGGCTTGATTCCATTTGCATAAAATTGCGTAGGTATACGTCAATTCAAAATGCATATTTCATTCCACAACACTCGTACGATACCACATCCCACAACACCCTGGCAATACCATAGCTCAATTTTGGTTTAAGTCCTAAATCATTTCTCATTTAATCGCCTACTCATGTATAAGATTTTTTTTTTTAAATTTAAATGTTGCCAAAACACTTATTTGATGTCGTAATACTAACAAAGGCGTTTTCTCAGTGTAGTGACATGATTCCAATTGTCTGTAACATTGTGTAGGCATATGTCAGTGCAAATGCGAATTTCATTCCACACCACCCTTGCGGTATGACATCCCACGCTCTTGCGGTATCATAGCCCTGTTCATTTAATTGCCCAAGTATGCATGATGCTTTTTTTTCTTTTTAAATTTTGAGATGTCGTCAAAACACTTATTAGAAGTCATATTAACTAAAGAAGACATTTTCTCATCTGCAGTGACATTACTCAATTTATGTGTTACATTGTCTAGGTATATGTCAATTCGGATGCAAATTTCCTTCCACAACAACTGGGCAGTACCACATCAGACGATACTTGTGTTACCCTAGCCCAATTTTTTGTCAAGTCATGAACATTTGTCATTTAATTGCCAAGCACTTATTTGATGTCCTAATAACTAAAGCCGGCGTTTTCTTATGTGTAGTCGCATGACTCCATTTGCGTCCAACATTGTATAGACATATGTCAGTTCGGACGCAAATTCCATTCCACAACACACTTGCAGTACCACATCTTCAATAAACTTGTGGTGCCTAGCCTTATTTTGATTAAGTCCTAAATCATTTATTCATCATCATCATCATCATCATCATCATTTATTTTTGCCAAAGAAAATTATATTCATCAACCAAAAGGATACAGAAGTATATAGCCTTCATGACAAAGCAAATCAAAAAAGAGAAGAAATCTTAAAAAACAAAGCCAAATCTAGAAATCAAGGAGGATCAATGGAGCATTAGTAGAGTTAAAGACACACTTATTCCACAACAATGGATCTATCAAACAAAATCGGCGACCAATCACTGGATCTCGTATCTTTGTCAATGATGAGCAAATCATTTATTATTTAATTGCCTCAACATGCATGATTTTTTTTTTAAAATTTAAGATGTTGCCAAAACACTCATATGATGTCGCATAAAATGACAAAGGCGTTTTCTCATGTATAGTGGCATGACCTTATTTGTGTATAACATTGTCTAGGACTATGCCAATTTGGATGCAAATATCATTCCACAACACTCTTGCGGTACCATAGTCCTTTTTTTGGTCAACTCCTAAATCATTTATCATTTAATTGGCTAAGCATGAACAATTTTTTTTTAATTAAAGATGTCGCCTAAACACTTAATTGATGCTAGATTTAACTAATGAGGCCATTTCTCATGTGTATTGGCATAACTCCATTTTTTGGGAGAAGGACGCTAGAAGTATCAAAAGTTATGTA
Source organism: Corymbia calophylla (assembly GCA_014182845.1). Classification (NCBI taxonomy): domain Eukaryota; kingdom Viridiplantae; phylum Streptophyta; class Magnoliopsida; order Myrtales; family Myrtaceae; genus Corymbia; species Corymbia calophylla. The sequence goes on from CM024695.1 coordinate 20,816,894, forward strand.
CTTTGTTCACTTCAAAGCGAATTTTTTTTTCTAGATTATTTAAGTGTCAACTCTAATATGGGTTACTAGAAATCCAATATGGTTATATTTTATTAATTTTTCAGTCTTACGTGACTCACCAACATGGCCAGTCAGCATATAACTCTTAATCGATGTTGTCTGTTATAAATAGTGATCATTTGAATGCCAAATTTTGTTTAAAGTGATCACTTCAATGATAGTCATTGTTAAAATGTGATCACTTTAGTACCAAGCATGCCATGTGAAAATGCCACATAGGCTGGAGTTTTTAAATAATATGTCAAGTCATATAAAATTTTTAATTATAAAAGCCACATGTTATTTTTAACCGGAATATCTTATCTTTGACACTTAAATGACTGCTTTTTCTCTAATTTGACAATTAAGTGATCTGGCGAAGATTTTTGCTACTAAAATGAGCACCGTATATAACTTTTGGCATGTCAAATGTTTTTCTGCCCCATATTTATGTAACATTGTGCATGCATATGTCAGTTTGGATGCAAATTTTATTCTTGATTTTGTTGGAGCTAATAATACAACCTAGAACAGGGGGAATAGATTGTATGAGAAATTTGAAAAACATTTGCGAAATGTAATAGGTTAAACTTCAAACAACAACAATAGCAAATTATAGAATTCAAGCACGTGTGCTGCTAATGAATACACAGTGATAATAATAAATAGGTATGCTAATAATGAAGAGATAAATGATATTGCAAGCAAACATATAGTGGTCCGGCTTTACCCCTAAAACGACATCTACTTTTAGTAGTAATAGTCACAACAAGGCTTAAATCCACTAGTAATTTTCAAGAGAAGTTACAATTAGCAAACATTACCTTTCCAATAGCATTATTGGGACTCACTTACTATTATCACTCTTGTACACTTTCTCTGATCACTGATTATAAACAGTACCACCACACATATATTGACATGAGAAATACATAGGAGCTAACAACAAAAACAGAGCAAAGAAGAATTGTTTGTCTAAACCCAACCCAACTACTTTCAAGCATATTGGCAATTATGACTCTACCAAGCTATTGACCTTTATGGTCCTTCCAAGATTTACCAAACATTCTCATTCTAGATTTATTCACCATCATAGGTTTATCCAGCTATTCACCAAATCTTGATAACTCCAAATTATCACAAACATTCTCGTTCTTCTCAACTTATTGACCCTCGATCAAAGTCTTTCGAGATGTTCACTTCATCTCAGGGTATTTCCAATTTGGAGACATCTCCACTACCAATACCTTGTTCACCTTTGATTTTGCCAGAAATTCTTTTATATCAGCAGAGCATTCCCGATTATGATAGACCACTCAACATGCCAGGATCTCACTTGGACACCATCGGCATTGTGGCTTGTGTATATATCACCTACTTAACCTATACACAATAGTAGCGTTTGATTATTTTGTCATCTTCAAAACAACAAAGGGAATTTTCTCAATATATTTGACAAAGTGATACAACAAAGTTACAACATGGTAATATCAATATTCAGATGTGATGAGAGAATAACATGACGTGGCAATGAAATGGCAAGTTTAGAATTTAAACATGATGGGAGTTTAACATGATATGGGAATAATATGGAAAATTCACAATTTGGGCACATAATGACAAAATTACATGACGTGATAACAGGAAAAAGTACAAAAAAATGTCTTAAACCTATCAATTAGACAAATTTAGTTTTAAACATTTTCACATTGATACTAATTTAGTCTATCTGCCTAATTTAGGCAAGAAATTGTTGAAGTGGACAGCTGTCATTCTACGTTGTACAATTGGCACTAACATGGACATTTTTTATCAATTTTTGAGAAATTTTTTTTTTTTTCTTTCTTTTCTTCTATTTTCCTTCTTTTTTTTTCTTTCCTTTCTCTTTTTCTTTTTTCCTTATTTTCCTCCACCAGTTGCCAAACTATGTGATGGCTAGCAAGCACAAGGGCAAGGATCAAGATGCCCTCAACTGGGCGAGGGGCAACCTTGCTGGCCTCTATTGATGGCGAGGGGCCTCACTTAGGGGAGGGCTGGCCTTGTCAGTCTTTGGCGAGGGTTGGGCAAGAGTCCCCTTGCCGGCTTTGGCCCTCGGTAGATTTGATGGGGGGCAGCCTCATCCAGCCCTTGTCAGCAACCATCACAAAGGCTGGTGGCCAACAGAGGGAAATAAGTAAAAAGGAAAGAAGGAAAAGAAAAGAAAAAAATTACTAAAAAATCCAAAAAATAGTCCATGTCAATAACAAGTGTGCAACATAGGACGACTGACATTCACGTTAACAATTTCTAATCTAAATTAGTTGGAAAGACTCAATTGGAACAAATGTAAAAATATTTAAAACTAAATTGATCTAATTGAAGAGTTTATAACTGAATTAATACTGGCACAATAATATTTTTTTAGAACTTTTCCCCAAGGAAACGGCAAACTTAAAATTCATCTATGATGAGAGAATGCCATGGACAAATTCAAAATTCCGGCATCCTGAGAAAATCAAACTAATATGGCAACGATATGGCAAACTTGTAATTCAGGCACGATGGAAAATGAGCTCACATGGGAACGACAGATCAAACTCAGAAATACATGACATTTCCTTGTCTTGAGCTTGTAAAATCCACCGCCTGATTTGCATGATTTTTCATTGTTGAAACCCTTGTGTCGGTAACTCCCGTGGGATCAAGATTGGACGACTCGAGGAAATCCAGATCAGCGCATACAGGCCTAAGCTTAATATCTCCAGTGAGATAAACGGGGCATATGAGAAACGAAACAGGAACGACTAAATATATGCAGCTGGTAATCCCACCAAGACATTATTAACTCACAAAGTACATGATGATGTTACGGTTAAAAGCATCACTTCCCAAACTGCCTCGTAAGGCAGACAGGGTTTCGACAGAAGTTGAGATCTGACATGAGAAGAAAGTGAGCAAACTGGGCCAAGGAATTCCCGCCGCATAAGACCCAATCCCACACATGTATTACCCGATGGCAATAGATATGGCGGCAAGTCATCCTTGGCTCATGTCTACTCTCTTCCTCTTCATGCGAGACCACACCCAACAGCGACGACCATTAGCATTCTCCTCTTCAAATTTGCAGATGATTAATGGAGTTTGTCATGTTTTTGTGGAAGCACTGGTTTCTTATTTATAATGCTCAGTTGGTAGCAACTGGCAATTGCCCATTTGAAATATTCTCATCCATTCCTACTTAAAGATAGAGATTCCACATTCTTCTTTCCTATGTCGATCGACCCGTATTTGTTATGTTCAGCATTGAGAGAAAATGGGCATTGTCTGGTTCTGGACCCGTTGGCCTTGGTAGTGGAGTTGCTAATGGTGGTGTCCAATCGGGTATTCCGAGAATGTAATACCCCCCCCCCCCCCCACCCCACAGAGGTGGGAATTTTTCAATGGGGGCTCTTTCTGTGTGATAACGCTATGAAAGGAATCGAATACGTATAGATAGTGTTGTAGACACTCCATATTATGCATATTGCTTCTCAAATAATATAAAGTCTTGTCAAGGTCGACTCAAGATCCCACAATTGTCGAAATCCAACCCAAGAACACCATAAGGAATTCTCAAGAGTTATAAATTCTGCTTCCGTTCGCAGATTCACTTCAAATAAGTTTTGTCATGGCGACATCTTAGTTTTCAAATGAAATATCATTCATATTGATTTTTCTATCTGGGGAAACCGATAGTAAAATGCCTTAGTAAAACTGAATGCAAGAAGTCAGGGCAGGAATTGCACGGTTACTTAGACCATGTGGAATAAAACCATCTTCATCATTGAGCATATATTGGTTCCACCTAGGGGCCTTTATGGTCCACATGGTCTAAAGACCACATGATATATGTTTAAAAAGTGTATGTCAAGTCGGAGGGGCACTATGGAGAACCATACCGTAACCCAAATTTAAATGTGAAACTAAATCTAGATAGTTCATAACTTGGAATTTAAAAGTTGAAGATTTAGATTTGAGAGAGAGATGCTTAGTTGGGTCTTTTATCTAGTACTAAGCATTCTTTTCACTTTTTCCTAGCTGCTAGGCTTATAGTAGGTATTTGGTTTGGTATCGGCACTATGGCTTTCAACCTAAATGGTTTCAATTTCAATTGATCCATAGTTGATAGTCAGGGTCATGTAATTAATACCTGGGCCGATATTATTAATCGTGCTAACTTTGGTATGGAAGTTATGCATGAATATAATGCTCATAACTTCCCTCTAGACCTAGCTGCTGTCGAAGTTCCATCTACAAATGGATAAGACTTTGGTCTTAGTCTAAGTCTAGACGAGTTTTTGATTGGAAAGGAATGAAGCACCTCACGCTTAGTCTTGTGACATCCTTGGATTAACTCACTCGAGATATTGTTCATTTTAACTGTCCCATACGAGCCTCAAGGTTTTATCCTTTGGCATACAGGTAGGCACTTTCAGTCACACATCCTGGTAGTGCTCTAACCTAGGCTTGCTTAACTTTAAAGTTCAAGCTTGCCGTTATGTCAAAAGGCATCTCCGTGAGTTAATTCCATTTTTTATATATACCTCAGAATCGTTCTCCCCTTATTTGGTGCATAGTTTGATTCAGTCCTCTTTCCTTCACCATCCTAGAAGCCTACTAGAGCCGCTCCTTGTCTAGGCCCTCTGGCCTCGACAACTACTCCCCGCCCTCATCAGACTGAGTTGTTATAGGCCCACCAACTTCTACCCGGTTCGTCCCCAAACCATACATCTACTAGAGAAGGTCCCGCTCTAATACCGTATTGTAACATCCCTAAATGAACTCACTTGAGGTATTGTTCACTTTGGCTCGTCTCATACCACGCCTCATGATTTTATCTTTTAACATAATAGCAAACTTTATTTTGGAACTCCAAAGTTAAGCGAGCCTAAGCAAGAGCATTACTAAGATGGGTGATCTCTTGGGAAAGTGCTTATTTGTATGCCAAATGACAAAATAGTGAGGCTCGGCATGGGACAGCCAAAGTGGACAATACCTCGAGTGAGTTGATCGATGAATATCACGTCTAATCTTTTGTCTAGTACTAAGCATGGAAATTAGGGAGGCAAATGGTCTTTTATGTAGCACTAAGCGTGGAAATTAATGAGGCAAATGGAATCTGAAAAGATTTAAACTTGGCATAAGTACAGCGGGAGTGCCAAAACTTGGCACGGAGGGACACTTAAGTGCCAAAACTTACAAACGGTACACTTAAGTGCCACTTTTCAAAAAGAGTAGATCACTTAAGTGCCAAGTCGCCGGAACCATACCAGAAATCCTACGTGGCAATTTTTTATTAATTTTTTTGCCTACGTGGCTCGTCGGAAATTCAAACAACGAAAAATCAACGCAAAACGACGTCGTTTTTACGCTGACGTGGATTTTAAAAATTATTAATTAAATAATATTTAAAAATTTTAAAAATAAATTATTATAAAATTGATTAATTTAAAAAAAAAAAAAAAAAAAGAGGGGAGGGGAAATCGGCGAGGGCTGTGCAGCCCTCACCGCCGTCGCCCCACCATCGTCGGGAAGGGCCGACGACGGTGGGCGAGGGTTGACCAGGGTCGCCAGGCCCCGGCCGCGAGCCCTCGCCGTAGGCCGGCCGGGGCTCGGCGACCCTGGCCAACCCTCGCCCACCATCACCGGCCCTTCCCAGCGAGGGTGGGGCGGCAAGGTGGCGGCGGCGAGGGCTGCACAGCCCTCGCCGATCCCCTTCTATTTTTTTTTTTTAAATAAAATCGATTTTAATTTTTTAAATCTAACGTGGGCAATTTTTTTATTAAAATTGCCACGTGGAATTTTTTATTTTGAAAAAAATGCTCCATCAACAAATGAAGTCGCCGGAAAATGGACATGTGGCAATTTGGCTGGATTTGGCACTTAAGTGATCCATTTTGCTCCGATTTTGGCACTTTAGTGTACCGTTTATAACTTTTGGCACTTAAGTGTCCCTCCATGCCAAGTTTTGGCACTCCTAGGGTCCGTACCCCATTTAAACTCATGACCTCCAACACTGATATCATAAAAGATTTTTGTGGAATCACTACCAATTGTTCTAAAAATTTAACTATTAGATAAATGCGTGATTTATTATATAAATATTTTAACAACTAGGTGCTTAATTTTATCATCTCTCCTTAGCAAAACCTTTTTTTCAAAATTTTGTAGCATGACGAAACATATCTTTGTTGGATGCTGTCTATTTCATAAAAATGGCAGATACTAAGTTCTTAAGTTCTTTCAGCTCTTGTCGACCTCGAAGAACTGAATCGATTCCAAGATAACAATAAAGCAACTGGAATAACAATGTCCCTTAAATCAGTATATGTACGTTCATCCAAATCTTTCACTTGCTTTTAGCTTTTCAAAGAACAAGTTGATATGTAGCTCATATTCTTGACCAATTTTTGTCCCATTGATTATAATCAAGGTGCCTTTAAGTATTTGTAAAGACAACGTGCTTGATCAAAATACTTGTGAACCCTTGCTTTGACATCCTTGATATGTCCAACTTATTTTCTCGGAGTGCCTAGAGGAATCAAAGATAAGTTTATCAATAGAACCTCAAATTTTACAAATCGACAGTACCTAGCAAGTATTGCCTCGGTTCCTAAGATCTTATCAAATTCTAAGTTCGGATAATCTATGTGATGCAAAATGATCCTAAACTCAAGTATTAGACTAGAGTTGCCACCTATTGGTTCAGAAAACCCAGGTCGATCGAACACCTAAAGGTTAAGGCAGTGATTAAAAAATAGGCTAATAAATTCACGTGTGAAGGTAGTTAAGGAAGACTAGATATTTTAGGTCCTGGGGTACCGTTGTTCATGAAATAGATTAGCATCTCACATCGCCTTTTCGGTATGATAGTCTTAATTTTAGTTAAGTTCTAAATCATTTATCATTTAATTCTCTATGCATACATGATGTTTTGCATCAAGTGCGGAAAAGTTCAATTTTCAGCATTCACGTGTTTATCAAAACCCCTGTGTAACACTCATATGAAAGGTTGAAACATTCTGCAAATTGTGTCAACTAATTCTTTTTCCAGGGAGTAATCATGATAATTTTTTTCCGAAAGAAACCTTTGAACACTCCATTCCTCTATCTACCGCCCTAGTGCTACTGATGAGACGTTCTTATCAAGATTCGGGTCCTTGGACAGGATGCAATCAATGCCAACAAATTTTGTGGGACCACGTGGAATCCATAATCAATAATGATCAATGCTGTCAGTGAGCCGGTCCGTGTGGGCCAAAGTAAGAATTTCCCTCTATTGATAGCATGAATTAACATTTATACAACTGAGACATCTATTTGGGAGAAATGGGCATTAGGGTTATAGTCGGAGGTTAACCATTTTAAATCCCACAATTGAATGCAAACTACTGCCGTTCTTGTATAGGTAAAAGGTCTTGATTTAACCTGTTTATGGAATATGCAAGATGTTCATCTAGATAGTCGATATTCATGCCCCTACTGCTAAATTATCAAAAAGAAACAAATTGACCGACTTCTTTTCCTTAGGTACAATAAGGATAAGTTTGTTTTAGCTTTTGGGGGAAGTCTTTGGGACAATGCAAACAACTTTAGCTTAAACCGGTTTTTGCAAATGTAAGTAGTTGTTGGTGAAGTTTAATTTAAAAGTTCATTGGAAAGCAATTTTGGTTTAAATGTTGTTTGGAAAAATCACATTTTGTGAAGGACTTGTATCATTTTAAAAAAAGGACCTTAGGCCTCATTTGACCTTAGGGGATGCTTCCCTAGGTTCATTGACCCCAAGCAATGGTCACTTGAGGTTGTGCAACCTCGGGCAAGGCTGCCAACAACTATATACAGCCTCGCCAGTAGCCTGAGCCCTTCACTGGTGACATTGCATGAGGTGAGAACATTTCCATGAATATGAAAGTTCAACAAGGGTAAAGTTGGAAGAAAAGTAAACAAATTACTATTTTGGAAATGCTCAAAGTCCAAAGCACCTCCAGACCTACCTTGGATGGAAGATCTTTAGAGGCCTTTAGAAATGCAAATGGTAATTGCTTATGCCCAAAAAAAAAATTTAGAGCCCAAAGCCCCTTGGGAAAATGATTCCCAAATGCTCCCCAAATTCTTGAAGAACAATTTACAATAATATGGTTTCATGAGCCTAACATGAGAAGGAGAGAGCAAAATGTTGCCAAGAATAACTTGCCGGCCATCCAATGTGAAGCCTTTGGCGGTGCTACAAAGCCGGCAAATCATTCTTGGCTACAAGTTCGCTCTCGGCAACTTCATGTAAGACTTCACAACCTATTCGATGACCAAAGTTGAATGACATACATGAATATATCTCTATAATTCGTTTCCATCGGGCATCAGACATGCCCTAAGGCTAGACTGAAGGGACTTATATATATACAGCAAGAACTAACATTGAGGCACCCGCATTATTATGTTGCTTTAGATGCTTCACGTGACTGGCTACTATCCAAAGTTCCTCATGGGCAAGGTTCGACATGCCAAACGAATAAGCCCAACTTTCCTAAAGAAGTAGTGCTATTGTACCATGCTTATCCAAAAAAAGGAAGTGCTAGGCACCACCTTCTGAGAGGGACCGCATATGTCCTCTCATCTCCTCAATCATCTCATACTAATCTCCAGAATTCACTTGATTATGCTGTCGGTCTGGTAAATGGTTTATGCAATCAACCTTAAAGCAGATTAATGTCCAAAATACAACCTTTCACTTCCAACTAGACAAGAAGGGCTAAATTCTAAAGTGACCTTGAAAAGATACTTGGTTAAAGACCCAATGATGCTTCTTGTTCGTTGAGATGCTTGAACCATTCACCATATGAAGTGCATGCATATCCTGTTGGATAGAGTGAAAAGAAGCAATCTGAGAGATGCTTGGAATTTTACATTATCTTTGCGGTAATAGTATTCTCACCATGCACATGTCCTCAATTGATCTCCTTAAGAAATATAATTTAGACAAAGGGGCCTTATAAGATGTCGGGCACCTTTTTTTTCGTTTGTTTTATTCGGTCGAGTACCTTTTTCCTTCTACTTGAGTAAGTGATAAATTAGGAACAATTTTTAGAGAACCGGTGAGAGTAGCTCGCAGGCTTTATGGTCAGAAGTGAAGTACATTTGAAGGATTAAAGCACGTCAAAAGAGAAGGTCCACGAGGCCTCACCCTATCTATGATGTTGGGAAAAGTGTAGAGAAGTAGGAGATAATGCAGGTGAGAACTAAATTGAATAAATCACTTGCCACTCGTAAGAATTCACCTAAGGTATAAAAGCATAATAAGAAATCCTTCTTGTTCTCAAGCCAATAGCTAAATGAATTATCACACAAATCAAGTCTACTTTCTTATTCATCATGACATGCTTATATAGACGATCTTGAAACAACCCTCCAAGTAATGAGTAATTACTAGACTCTTTGGAAAAACAAAAGGACTCATAGGGAAAATAAACTAGATAACTTCAACAATTAAATAAGGACTCTAGAAACTTTAAATGACATTTACTATACCTTGAAAATATAAGAAATAAATATTGTTGGGTGCACGTATACAAAAATTTGCTTATTCCAACGTACCGAATCAATGGCCTTCGAATGAATGTGGACATCATTCCAAACATGAGGCCACTGAAGTATCAGTATGGTTGCTAAAGTATCGATAACAACACGAGGTTACCAAAGTATCGCAAACTATGCAATCAATAACTCCTTCATAGAACCAATGCTGCCTAGGAATGCGCCGGCATTAGTCTAGGACTATGTCCCCATCTAGAGACCTTGTATTCTTAAGTAATTAACTAGAAACAAGTTTTACAAAACAAAATCAGTGAGATGAGCTTTTAGGCATGAGGAGAAGAGGTGAAGTGCAAATAAAGGCTCAAAACACACCAAAATAGGAGGTCTCAACGGTCTCAACTTCCACGGAACCAGGCATGCATGCAGCATCACTTGTGCACTGCTTTCGGATTCTTTGTAACACGGATGGAAGGATACAAGGGAGCAAGGCAAGAACACCACGCCCTCCTCTCATCCTCATTTTCTCTCTCTGTCCCGCCAGAAAAATAGTAATAGTTGTGTCTCAATTCTGAAAAGATATTTGATTGAAGACACTCTAAATTTATCCTTATATGGAAGGGACACCAATTCCAAAATATTTAATAAAATAGGAATTTACAAATATAGTTCTTTTACTACCGTATTCAAGTTTGGTACATATACTTTTTTTGTGCGAAAGATTTGGTCTTTAAACTAATCTTTGATACTGGACTCGAGACAAATGTCAATGAAAATTACCGACTAAGAGCTGGAGATGAACATGTGGCGCTACAGTGAAATGAACAAATAACTTAAAGTTGAGGATAAATTAGAAAAATCATCCCCAAACTATCGTATCTCTTCAATTTTGTTCCTCATACTTTGTTTGGTGATAGATTTGGTCCCAAATTAATTTTGAGCCTTAATTTTAAGACAATTTTTTTTTCATTTTTGTCAAAAGGAAATATGTCTTGACCAAAAGAAAAACGGAAACATGTCGAGTGCGTACTGAAGCTATAACTAAAGCCTAGAGTTGTAATAATCTAGTCATATCCACAACTCTATCTTGAAAAGATCTACTCGAATTTTCGCCATTAACGAGACAGCTGCCACTAAGCTATCAACTAACTCACTATTTATAACACGTCGAAATCTATGCTCAAATTAAGATCAATAAATAGTTTAGGATCAAATCTATCGCAAAATAAAGAACATGGATGACCAAAATTAAACATAGGCAAAAGTAAAGGGATTGTATTTGTAACTACTCTTTATTTTTTAATTTGTTTAGACCTCATTAATGCCACATGTTCATCTCAGGCATTTAGTCTATATATTCCTTCGATGTTTGCGTGGATAAAATAATTCACTTGAATTCTTGATCAATTATTAGTTTAGAAACGAAAATTCATCACAGAATAAAGTTCCAAGGCCAAATTTGGACATGGACAACAATACATGACCACTTGTATAACTTCCCCTCATACAAAGAGCAAACTTGTGTCCAATAGCCCATTGTCTACATATTGTGCATGTAATTGCTAGAGCATTTAACAACTTAAACTTTTAGATAAGTATGCGATGATTACCCCCATGATATCAAAATAGGAGTTCATCTATTCAAATTTCGTCAGATCTTTTGGTTTGCCTCCACTGTTATAATCAATCTTCATGCGTCGGTTTCAATTATAATCTACCCATATATCATCTAAGAGTTCATGTTATTTAGTTTAGTGAACAATGTCTTACATTGCAACAGTACTGGAGTATTACAATTGGGGATCTTGTTTACGTAACAAAATTGAAAATGAGAAATGTATCACCGCAAAAAAAAAAAATCCCTCATCTCTCGAAAAATCATTATTATTATTATTATTATTATAACTTGTACGATAGGATTTGAGCATGTGAAGATATTATAGGTTTTAGGACCTGCCATTGCATCCCGACAAATAGATCTACGATTCTCACTTCTGACTTGACCTCATCCATATCCATTCGGCATTCGTATAAACTACGAAAAAGTTAGCGAATCAATTCTAAACTGACTATACAAATGTCAATTAAGTACTAAATTTTTCAATTTTTCCAATTTACTCTTAGATGTTTGTGCAAAATTTCAATATAATTTTTTTGAGAAATCATTGATGTGCCTATCCATCCAGTCATCATTAACCGTCTTACATAGCACACTATTACGTCAGTGCTTTCTTGCAAAAATTGGATGAAATGACTACCTTGGAATTCCACGTAAATGTTTAGGATGAAATTAACAAAATTGAAAAGTTTAGATTGAATTAGCATCCGTTTAATAAATTTAGTACTAATTGGACAATTTTCCCTTATGAATTGTGTGATGGCCCATTACTTAATAGATTGCATAGCACAATTGGTCTCTCATGCGTGGACCAAACACAATAGATTCCATTGCAAGTCCACATATATCATAGAGTAAATCACTGGAAAGACCACAAGTAAAAAAATCAAGATATATATAAGTCCCTTTAGTGTAGCATTAGGACATGTTCCAATGCCCAATGCAAATGAATTATATTGGTATTGATGTATGCCACCAACTTTGGTCATCAGATTGGTTGGGAAGTCTTACATGAAGTTGCAGAGAGTGAACTTGTGGCCAAGATAATTTGGCGCCCTTGTAGCGGCGTGAAAGGCATTCACATCGGATGTCCGGCAAGTTATTCTTGATGACATTTCTCTTCTTATGTTGGCTCAAGAAACCCTACTATTACAAGTTATTCTCCAAAAAGTTAATGTACTTAAGAAAAAGAAGTCAACCAATTTGGTTTTTCATTTTTTGATAATATAGGGGTGTGGCTTAAATATCGGCTACCTAAAAGCTCATAAAACGCCCTGCATGTCTATGAATGGGTTGAGTCAAGACCTTTTACCTGTGCAAGATCTAGAGCAATTCGTATATGATTGGTGGAATTCAAACGGTTAACCTCCGGCTACGACACAAATGCCCATTTCTTTTCAATAGATGCTTAGTTCTACAAATGTTGACTTGTGCCATTAATAGTGAGAAAATCTTACTTTGACTAAGATCCACATGGACCAGGTCAACCCCCACATTGATCATTATGGGTTGTGGATCCCTTGTGGATCTCACAAAATTTGATGATTTTGATTGCATCTGGTTTATAAACCAAAATCTGGATAAGAGTTTCCCATCAATAGCACCCGGGTGGTGGACAGAGGAGTGGCAATGTCTTAATTGATTCTTTAGGATAAATTTTTTTATGGATGCTCTTGGTCGAAAGAAATTAGTAGGTACTTTTGAAGAATTCTGCATCCTTTCATATGATTGTCATATAAGAATTTTGATAATCACATAGATGCTTAGGGATATAAATGATGTAGGACTTAACCAAAGATAGGATTAGAGTACTGAAAGGGTGCTGTGGATGCTAATCCGGCCCACGCATAATGGTACCTCTCGACCTAAGATATTTAGTACTTGTTGACCAGTTTCCTTCACACGTGCACTTAGGTAGCAAAATTTCCCGTAATTACTTTAGCCTCTAGGTGTTTAATTGAACTAGGTTTTTCGAATCGATTGGTGGTAACTCTAGTTTAGTACTTGAGGTTAGAATCATTTTACAAATCGTAGATTATCTAAACTTAGTACTTGAGAAGATCTTAGGAATCAAGGTGCTCCTGGTTGGCTACCTTCAGGTTTGCTAAAGAGATCTTTGATTCCTCTAGGCACACCCAGGACATCAGTTGAATATATCAAGGATGTTAATGCAAGGTTCACGAGGTATTTTCATAATACATATTGACTTTACACATAGCAAAAAGCACCTTGCTTGTGGTCAGGAATTTCGTTGACGCAAACATGCATTAACGCCTTCAGATGCGTTAGAATTTCACTTGTCGGCATCCCGATTGAGTATAATTGTCAAACTCCACTCAAATCGGATTGAAGCAAATATTCCTTTTTCTCAATTTTTCACCCCAAAATCATTAAATTCCACTAAAAAGGTCTCCAACATATCTCTTTGATTGCTCCACGATCACCTTTCCGTGTCCTTCTAATTCCCTTTCTCTGGACGATTGCCTAGCTCCTAGGGGGTGTACAAGGGAACTAGGAATGACTCAGACCGCCCGAAACCGGACCGGGCTGGCTTGAAACTGATGACTTCTAAGGAAAATGGTTTGGTCCCCAGTTCCAATAAATTGGAACCACTGGGTACTGGTTTTATTGGAACTGGGGACCGGTCTAGTTCCCGATTCCAAGCATGGAGCCACCCACCCGGACCGGTAATATTGTGCATTTGCATTTTTGGTATTACATCACCAAGAGCATACTATTTTGCATCAAATTCGGTGGTGATAATGTCAAATATGGGAATTTAGATGGGCACAAGATAATGATTGAAGGAGGATCAATAGAAAAAATTAGCGATGGACAAACTTGGATAAGCAATGGGTGGCTGGAGATTTGATTGCATTTGATTATCTACACAAGTTGGGGTCAAAAGATATTTGAATTGAGAGAATTTTGAGGAGAGTATTGTCAATAGGCTAGTGAGATATTTGAATGGAGAGAATTTCAATGGACGAATTTGGGAACAACTTTGGTAGGAAAAATTGGTGGCAAGCATTAATTGGTCAACACCAGAAAAAGCAAAGAAAAAAATTCTTGCCAACTTGTAAGGACAAAATCGCAATTGATGTAGCAATGGAAGGGGAATTTCGATGGACAAAAACCTAAATGGAAAGTTGGTATCGAATGGTACAGCTTGGGCGATCTTCTCACCCTTAATCCCGGTTCCAATTACTCTCTGAACCGTCGGGAGGGGAAGGCAACGAACGCTGGTGTTGCCGGACTTGCACAGTTGAGATTAGGTATGTCAGGAAGAACTGGGCTAATGTCACCCGAGCAAAAACGTTGGAAAATCTACAAAGTGTGAGTCAATGATAATAACCAGTCTAATAATGCTGATGGAGAATCAACAGGCAATTTCTAAGTCCAATTTTTCGAAATCAGTCCTTAACAGGTGGTTTTTAGTTTTAAGGTGAGAACCGCCACCCGGACAATGGACAACCCTAGTAGTAACTCCTTCCTTAACCATTAATTAATTTCATATCAGTTGTAATCTCTCAGTCTCCAGCGGGCTCTATTTTGAGATAATTAAGTTTATCCGTAGGCATCCAAATGTTGATTCTATATGAAAAATGTGTGTGTATATATGTATGTTACGCTGTTTTTAGCTTTTTATTCACATTCACTAGCAATAGAGTGGAAACATTTCCGGTGTTTACACTTTAAAGGAAAACTCTTTTTATTACTGAATTTACTCTCTCTTTTTTTATATATAATTTGGTCTATATAATTTAAGTGGGCTTTCTAGTCATAAAAAAAAAACTAAACTTAAAGAGCTGGAACCACGAGTCATTTCAAGAATCGTATTCACCACGACCCTCCGATCAACTTTCTCTTAACTTTTGTAGGGATCTTGGTTATGATTTTCATTAAGCACTAGATATAATGCCGCAGAACTTGCTCTAAAGTGACCTGAGTAATCTAGATGGCACATTATGACCCCAAAAAAATAAAAATTCTAGATGGCACATACGTCACAGATGACGAAAAATAATGGAGAAGAAAAGTGAAAAGAGTGTGTTTGACTTCCTGCCTTCTGTCTCCCATAACGAGAGACATTAATAAGTGATTTGGTTACGTCCCAATCCGGTGCATCTCAGCTTTTATATCTTTTAGGCCCCACTCGATCGGACCGGATTTGCAAGAAATCCTAATGACCCCGATTGTTTCTTAAATGGCCATGTCATGGTTTATGTATCATTGTGACTTGAAAAAACACAAATTATATTTGGTAAAATTATGACTTATTATGTTAAAGACATAAGATCACCTAAAATTAATCGGGCTCTTTGATTTCTCCAACTTTTTATGGAAACATAATGTCGAAGAAGAAATCATAGACAAAACTGTCAAGCATTACGTTAAATAATGTAATGATTGACTATTGGTAGAAATGGAAATCTAAATCGAGAAGGGAAGGTGGTGAGATTTGGAGGGCGAGATATAAGAATTTTTATTGAAATTTTGTAAAGATATATCAACCTTTAAGCACCAAGCAATCAGGGAAGCAATGGGCAACACCGGCCTTTCCTTAGGTCCGTCGTTATGATTGACTCTTTAAGATTGATATGTTCATAACACGACTAACTCAATGAGCTTTCTCATAAATTCTCTAGAAAAAATTGTGGTCAATAGTAAATATTAGATGTTTAGAAGGTGTTTTATCGAAGGAACTGTGACTTAAAAATTAGATATTTAATTTAGTTTTCAGCTACAGTTTGATCCCTTATTTAATATTGTACGCTAATTATTTACTTTGTTATAATTATATGGTTTTTAATTGGAATCTATTGTATATGAGGTTAAGTTCTCCAATCTATTTGCTTTATAGTAGGTCGATCAAGAACACTTTCGATCATGTTGATATTTATACAAGCCGAAAGATTTTGGTCCATGCATGAGAGTCCAATTATGAAACTCCATCAGTTAAGTATTGGGCAATTATATATTCTATACAAATAGATGCAGTCCATTAATGGGATTGTAAGGGCTGGACCTTAACATTAACCTACTAACTCAAAACTTTATACAATTCACATGCTCAAATCTTGGCTTATAAGTCAATCTAGGCGGAAATTATCTAACGGTCTTATTATACGGATGCCAATTCAATTATAAACTTTCTAATTTTACCATTTTGTTCCTAAACCATCACATGAAATTATAACATAGTCATTCTGACCAATTTTTATCGAAAATTATTGACGTGGCGGTGTGCCACGTAGGATGGCCCAAGATGACTACACTGGCACATCAATAATATCCAGCTATGGATAGGCTAAATGAGAGAGATGAACATTGGCATAATATATGTTATGGCTAGAGATATAATTCAGAGGGGGTGAATAGGATATTTTTTGTTAAGTCTTACTTCATTTGTCATTTATTCTTAAGCATGCATGATGTTTTGCAGTAACTGCGGAAGAATTCAATTTTAAGCATTTATGTGCTTATCAAAATCCTTATACGACAATCACGTGAAAGAGTGGAGCATACTAACAAAGTACCGGCTAATTTCTTTCAACCGAGACCATCCATCACATATATTTTCCTAAAGAAATTTTCAAAGACACCGTCATTCCTCTGTCCATCACCTGGGTGTTATTGATGGGAAGCTTTTTATTTAGATTTGGGTCCATAGATCAGATGTAATCAAAATCATCAAATTTTGCGAAACTTGCGTGGAATTCATAACCGATGTGAATGGGCTTTAGCGTTGTAGCCAGAGGTTAACCACTTGAATCTGACCATGTGCATACAAACTATTCTGGATCTTGCATAGGTAAAAGGTCTTGACTTAACCGGTTCGTAAAACTTGCTGATTGTTCCATGGGGCTCTCAATAGCTGATCTTCACACCCGTACCCCTAAATTACAGAAAAATGAAAAATGAAATGGAAGAACAACCGGCAATAGTAGGGTCTCTTCAGCCTAACATGAGATTAAGAGAACAAAATGTCGCCAAGAATAACTTGCTGGCCATCCAATGTCAATGCCCTTCATGGCGCTACGAAGCCGGCAAATCATTCTTGGCTACAAGTTCGCTCTCTGCAACTTCATGTAAGACTTCCCAACCTTTTTGATGACCAAAGCTGAATGGCATACATCAATATATCACCATAAATCGTTTTCAGATGGCATCAGACATGTCCTGATGCTAGACTGAAGGGACTTATATCTATATATACAGAAAGAACTAGCATTGAGGCACCTGCATTATTATGTTGCTTTAGATTCTTCACGCGATTACCTACTGTCCAAAGTTCATCATGGGCATCGTTTGACATTCTAAACGAATACGTCCAACTTTCCCAAAGTAGTGCTATTTTACCATGCTCATCCAAAACAAAAAGATAAAGTGCTAGGGCACCACCTTCCAAGGGGGACCACGTATTTCCACAATATGACCTTTCCCTTCAACTATGCAAAAAGGGCTTAATTCTAAAGTGACCTTCAGAAGGCTCGAGGTTAAAGCAACACGCCTTTAGGCTAATTTTTTTACATTTAGGTGCCCCATTGCAAGGCAAAGAATAATTATGCTTCTGTTTCTTTGAAAATGCTTGAACTATTCTCCATCAAATGTACATGGCATAGACTGCCGTTGGAAAGAGAGATAACAAGCAATTTGAGAGATGCTCGGAAATTTTGGTTAAAAAGATATGTCTTTGTGATATTAGTATAGATCACCATGCGCATGCCCTCAATTGATCTCCTTAAGAAATAGAAATTAGACAAAGGGGTATTAGATGTCATGTACCATTTTTTTTTATATATAGATAAGTGATAAATTAGGAACAAGCTACTCATGCGCTTTGTGGTCAAAAAAGAGGTACATTGAAAGGAATAAAGCACATCAAAAGAGAAGGTCCGCTAAGCCTCACCTTATATGGACCCAAACTCATATTCGATGTCACTTATGCACACCCAAGTCTTAGGGAACTACGTCACCATCTAGAGACCTCCTTTTTTTTTTTTTTCTCATAAGCAATGAACTGGAAACAAGTTCTACAAAACCAGTGAGATTAGCTTAAAGGCTTGAGGAGCTGAGGTGAAGTGCAAATTGAGGATCAAAACACACCAAAAAAGGAGGTCTCGACCCGCCTGAACTTCCACGGAAACAGGCATGTATGCAGCATCACTTATGGACTGCTTTCGTATTCTTTGTAACACGTATGGAAGGACCCAAGGGAGCAAGGCAAGCACACCACGCCCTCCCCCCATCCTCAATTTCTCTCTCTGTCTCGCCAGAAAAATAGTATTTTTTATTTTTTTTTGGTAAGGTAAGTTGTATTAGAATCGACTAGAGAACTTTACAGTAGGGGGGAGAACACGGTACCGACACATACTCAACTGGACTACATGTCTCTGGAGTAGAAGGGTACCACGATCACCAAAAAGTAGAGAAAAAGACAAGAAGATCGGATTGTAGAAACCCGACATCATTCTAAGCTAAGCCATGGCCGGTTCTTCTCCAAAAATCCGGGAGTCTATTCCCCAGCTTCGATGCACCCTTCTATTTTTGGGGTTGTCCTCAATCGACTTGTAGGCGAGGCCTTTGTCTTTTACCACCTTAAGAAGGTATAGTTTCATGGAAGGAACATATAGAATGTGTCCACGGAAGAGAATATCATTTCTGGTCTTCCAAATGATATAGCATAGCGTTCCAAAAGAGAACCGAGCTATCTCTCGGTGAAATCCCTTACCAGATATGGAATTGATAGCCCAAAGAAGATTATTTGACCAAGAGGAGTTGTTCCATGGAAGGTTATTTTTAGCGGCCCAGAATTTCGCTAGAACATTAGAGACATGGCATTCAAAAAATAGATGGTTGACTGAGTCAGGTCTAGTCTTACACAAGGCACACATAGAATTAGGAATCCTGCCAAATGTCATAAGGTATGCTTGTGTGGGGAGACGATTCTTGGTTATAAGCCATAGAAGAAATTGATGTCTAGAGGCCAAGGCCTTGTCCCAAACAAATGAGGACCAGTGAACCGGATTGGCTTTTCGTCGGATTGTGTCCCAGGCCGAAGCATTTGAAAATTTTCCGGCAGAATCTTGGGCCCAAGTAAACATGTCTTGACCAACTAAAAGATGGGGAATTGGTATTTGCCACAATAACAGCTCTTGGCGAACTTGATCCCTATCAGAGGAGTATAGGTCCTTTGCCTTTGCATGTCTAAGAAGATCCGATTGGTAAATGTAGCTATCTAAGAATATTGAGTCTAGAGAACCAATATCAAGCCATGGATCAAACCAAAGCGATATTGTTTCCCCATCTCCTATCTTCCATCTGAAATGGGGTTTGAATTCATCTCTTAGGGCAAGGATCTTCCTTCAGGCCCAAGAACAGTGGGTGGGGGTTGAAGAAATCCAAAAGTTCTTCCTTTTGAGATATGTGGCATGAATCCATTTGCACCATAGCGATTCTTTATCAAGAATAGCAACCAAATGTGCTTAGCCATGGCTGCCTTGTTGCTTTCCCTGATTCTTCTTATACCAAGTCCTCCTTCTGTAAAGGGGAGGCATACATCGTCCCATGCCACCTTAGCACCTCCCGGACCCATGGAAGGGCCTTTCCAGAGGAACTGTCTACAAGTTTGTTCAATTTTTTCCACTACCGAGGAGGGGAGCCAAAAAATAGAGGTCCAATAAGCTTGGATGGCATGTAGCACCGACTTAATAAGTTGTAGTCGGCCTGCGAAAGAAAGAAATCGGTGAGTCCAGGATTGGACTCTAGCCGTGAGGCGGCTTACTAGAGCATTGCAGTCCGCTTTGCTTAGTCGCGAAGTAATGATGGGCACGCCCAAGTAACGCACAGGAAGGGATCCAAGATTGAAGCCAAGCACTTGAAATATTTGGTGTTTAGTAGCCTCAGAGCCTCCCGAAATAAAGACTTCACTCTTGTTGGAATTAGGGACAAGCCCACTCCAAGAAGAGAATAAGGTGAGCCCGCGTTGGATGCAAGAGATTGAGGCGAGGCTTGCTTGACTAAAGAGGAGGACATCATCCGCAAAAAATAAGTGGGATAGTCTCGTAGCCTTGCACCGCCAATGATATTTGAATTCCGGATGCCGAGTGTGAGAGTTAAGGACCCCAGAGAACACTTCCATGATCAAGGTGAATAGGTATGGAGACATAGGATCACCCTGTCTTATACCCCTTCCACTTGCAAAGAAACCATGTAGTTCACCATTTATAGATAGGGAAAATTTTGGCGTTTGGATGCACACCATAATAAGCCTTGTGAGATGGTTGGGAAATCCAAATGCTTTGAGGGTTTTCTCTATAAAGTCCCAGTCCAAAGTGTCATACGCTTTCCTGAAGTCCACCTTAATGGCACACTTTGGAATATTTGGTTTGTTGTGAAAACCACTGAAAAGTTCCTGAGCAAGCAAGATATTGTCACTGATTCTCCTACCTTTGATAAAAGCCGTTTAAGCCGGACTAATCAAATATGGGAGTACTGCAGCAATTCTAGATGAGAAGATCTTAGTAATACACTTGTATATTGTATTACAGCAGGCAATAAGACAAAAATCGGACACCGAAGTCGCATTGGGGGTTTTTGGTACCAGAGCAATGATAGTATTATTGACTTCCTTTGAGCAGACACCCAGATTCAAGAAAATCCATAATCGCTTCAGTGACTGTGGGGCCCACCTTGTCCCAATTCTTTTTTAAAAAATCAGCATTGTACCCATCAGGACCGGGAGCTTTATTCCCGGCCAAAGAGAACATGGCTTCCCGGATCTCTGCAGGTAGAAAAGGTTGAGCGAGAAAGTTGATCTGATCCTCGTTAAGAGTGGAGTGCACAATATCTCTGAGCTCCTGAATAGAGGGCCTTACAACCCTATCATCTGGGGTAAGAAGTTCCTGAAAGTATGCGACAAAGACCTTCGGTACCTCCTTCAAGTCAGATATCATATGTCCTGAGCTATCCTGGATAGAAATAATATGATTACGAAGGTGTCGATGGTTGACCGAGTGATGAAAGAACTTGGTGTTGAGATCCCCTTCCTTAAGCCAGCGGATTCTAGATTTTTGCTTGAAAAAAGCCTCCTCAAGATTTCTGAGCTCATAGTAATCCTTGAGCTGCGCATGTTCCTCTATCGCCAACAAGCTACTCCCAGGATCAAGGTGCAGTGCCTCTTGTGTCGATAGAAGAACCCTTTTTGCTATAGCCACCCTCATGGTAATATTTGAATAGGCATCTCTATTTAGACTCTTAAGCAGCCCCTTTAGTAACTTGAGTCTAGCATAAAGTTTGTACATAGGGGAACCTGAGACTCGGGCCTCCCAAGACTAGGTAACTAATGTAGAAAAGTCAGGGTGATTCATCCACATATTAAAAAACTTGAAAGGAATGCGCCGAGACCTAGGAGCCAGTATTCTCACAACCATAGGGGTATGGTCTGATAGGCCCGGGGCTAGAAAAGATGCTTATGAGAAGGAGAAAGCAGAGCACCAGCAGTTGTTGACCAAGACCCGATCAATTTTGCATTGCTTCCTTCGAGTGCCAGAGGAGGTGGACCAAGTAAACCGGAAACCCACATATCGGAGGTCAAAAAGTTCAGCTTGATCCAAGCATTCCTTGAAATCATCAAATGCAGGAATCCAAATATCAGGGCTTCCCATCCGGTCAGAGGAATCCTTGATGGCATTAAAATCACCGGCAACCATCCAAGGTCGATCCTTGAGTAAAGAGCTCAAGCTAATAAGTTCACTCCATAGGGGTCTCCGGCTAACAAAAGAATGTTCTCCATACACCACTGAGAGAGATAAGGTGGATCCCGAGTTCAAAAGATTTACCTCTCCATGAATAATCTGATCAGTACTAGACCGAGTATTAAAGCATACCAAAAGCGGGTTCCATCCGACCCATATGCGCCCTCGATGAGAGTGCTCATAATTAGAGACCCACTTCCAGCTAGGGATTAAGCTAGAAGAGAGATTAGGAAAATTTGTTGCTGGAACTTTAGTTTCCAAAAGGCCAACACGGCATATATTATTCTACCGCACCAACTGTCTGACTTCAGCTTGCTTAATGGGGTTCATTAGACCCCTTATATTCCAAAAACCAAAAGACATATGCTACTATAAGGACAAAAAATAAAGGAATCCATAATAGCTATTTTCTTTTTGGGCGTCTCTTGGTAGACTTAGTTTTAGCCTTACCAGAAGCTGACCCAGGTGATGACCCTGATATGCTATCCAGAGTAGGAATTTTTCCTTTGGCACGAGAAGTAGCAGGTGGAAGCCTTAGTCTACTAGCCTGCTCAATCTTCACCTCAGTAAGTTGAAGTTCAAGTGTGCCAGTCTCCAAGTGACTAGACAGTTGTCTCATCTTCTGATCTGGGCCTGCGGTGAAACCAGGTTTTGAATTGCTGGAAGTAGGGGGATCAACTTCGACATGACCTAAGTCATCGCTTCCAGAATCCATCACCACATCAGCACTTGGAGGGCACTCATCAGCAACAGTAGTCGCTACACCAGGCACCAGCAGGGGGCCATAACCATCTACATCCGAGTGAGAACCAGCAATTGTTATACCTGAACCAGCGAGTCTAGCAGCATTGCCCTGAAGAAAAGGATCACCACCAGCAGTCACCAGAGGAGCATCTGCTTCGCTGCCATGCGCTGGGACAGCATCAGCATCAACATCAGCAGAAGAAGAGCTAGTCTTCTGTCTTGACCATCCAGCACCAACATCAGCAGCATCACCAGCTGCAACAACATCAGCATCCCTAGCAGCACCAGCAGCATCAACACAGTCATTTGCATCAGCAATGATCTGATCTTGAACACAGCAAGAACCAGTCACAGCATCAGTAGCATCATTGACAGCAACAGCAACTACAACAGCACCAGTTACAGCAGCTCCAGTCGGGATAGCTGCAGCAGGACCAGCCTTCTGTCCTGCCCAGCCAGCACCACCGCTCACCATCTTTACAGCAGCAACAGCAACATCATCACCAACCTCAGAATCGTCATCCAGGTCATCAGCTGACTCAAAAGAAGCAGTAGCTGGCTACTTGTTTTTTCCAGTCAAACGTTGGAGTTTGCTGCTGACTTGAGTCCATTCCATATCTGAAGGCAGTCTCGACGATGTTGCCATGACATGATCTCCATGAAGGCTTGAGCCTTGATCGTTTCTTCCAGTAGGAATCTCAGAGGGTTGCACAGTGGCTATGCACCCCAGTTCAGCCTCTTTAACAGAGCATGTATGTCCAAAAGTACCGCACCTATGACATGTAACCGGCTTCCATTCATATTCCACTTCTACTATGCGAGTTTGCCCATTTAAATAGACCGTAATAGCCTCACAACAGGTTTTGGTGGCTGCAAGTTCGACACAAACCCGAGCAAAAGAAATCATTTTCAAATGTTCCGTTCTCTGGTCTACATATAGTGGTCTTCCCACCACACTGGCAACTTTGCTGATACCTGTTGCAGACCACAACCTATAGGGGAGGTTCTTTAATCGAATCCAAACTGGAATACAAGAGTGATCTCCTTTTTTCAACTGTAGCATTGGGTGCCATTGCTGGAGTATTAAAGGCACTCGTGCCACTGTCATCGGACCCCCTTCAATCACCTTCCGTCTAAATTCAGGGTCGGAGATATGGAAAAAAAAGAATCCTTGGTCATTAGCCTTGACCTCTAACAAGCGTTGACCCCAGAGATGTTTAAGGGCCGTCTCCACAAGTTTAAACGGGAGTTTCTTCCCAACAAAGTATCCAACTAGGCATTCATGCCAAATTGGATCAGCAGCATCAAGGTCTTCCTCGGTACAATACACTTCGTTTTTCCCATCGGTGCTAGGCTCTACAAATGATAGCAAGTACCCTTTACTAGCCGCTTTGGCTACATTGACCCAAGACCGAGTAGCTGGGGCCGAGGACCCATCTACTTGAGGCGTCACGTTTGGGTTTTGAACTTCTGCAGAATGGTTCTGCTCTTTACTAGACCCACTCGCATTCAAACCAGAGGAGGCCAGACCTATTCTAACGTCTACGAAGGGTTCCCCAGCAACAGAAATGTGGCCCCCATTCTTACCCTTAGACGTCAGAATACCCGGCGTATTTCGCACAGCCGGAGCCCTACTCCGGCTGCATTGACGACCACCCCTACCCGGGCGAAATTCCAAACCAGCAGACCTCCTATCCATCATATCAGCAAACAATCAAAATCCACCTAAACCATCCCCGCAAAACCCTGCATCCCAGAGCAGAGTACTGAGGAAGAGATCTTACCGGATGAATCGAGTTAGATCAGCTTCTCCACTGAGAATGTGGTTTCCCGAGAGTCAGCTGAGAGGGCCAGTCGCTCAGCACCGAGAGGCGCGATGCGTCGGAGTAGTAGCCGCCGGACCGGCCACCTCAGGCTTGAGTTGCAGGAGGCGAGAGCTCAGGGCAGAGAGAGCACGGTGAATAGTAGTTTTTGGTCAATAATTGGGTGCCAGAAAAATAGTATTTATCGTGTCTCTATTCTTAAAAGATTTTGAGTTATCTTATTTCCTTTTTATCTTTAGATGTTTGATTGAAAACAGTCTAAATTTATCCTTAAATGGAAGGGACACCAATTCCAAAATAGTTAATAAAAGAGAAATTACAAATATAGACCTTTTACTATCAATATTCAAATTTGGTGCATATTTTATTGTGCGAAAGATTTGGTCTTTTAACTAATCTTTGATCCTGGATTTGAGACAAACGTCAACGAAAATTGCCGACTAAAAGCTGGAGATGAACATGTGGCGCTACAGTAAAATGAACAAATAACTTAAAATTGAGGGTAAATTAGAAAGTAATCCCTAAACTATCGTCTCTCTTCAATTTTGTCCCTCATACTTAATTTATTGATAGATTTGGTCCCTAAATTAATTTCGAGCCATAATTTTACGACAATTTTTTCTTTCATTTTTGTCAAAAGGAACTATTTCTCGACCCAAAAACAAGAAGGAAATATGTCTGAGTAAGTACCAAACCTAAGACTAAAGCTGTAAAGATTGACCTCTAGCCCAATTTGCCAACAACATTGTCCTCTTTGGATTGTAGGACTCATTTGCCCCATGCCCTCATGGATTTGCTCCTTTGGTCTTTGCTCAAAAAAGGTCTCATTGGTAGTTAAGACCAATGCTACACCTTATATAGCACATTACCTCATGGTCAACTAGTGATGTGGGATTCAATTATTTATTGCCTCTTTCGCCATCCTCGAGGTGGAGCCACACTCTCATCCCTTGTATAATATGAAAAGAAAGATCACATTGTATTTTTTTTTAAAAATAATATTTCCATTCATTCTCACTTAAAAATCACAATAACAAAGAAGCCCATTGAGCTACAACGATAATAAAAAAAACTTGAAATCAAGGTGTTTTATTAAAGCATGATTGGCAGAGATAATCATTGCTTTTCCTTTAAGAATAGATCTATAATTACATTTGAGTAAAAGAATTGGCAGCCAACCACCAAATCACATAGAACCATTAATGATAAGCACACCTTAGGATCTCCATTTGTAATTACAACTTTGCTTTTCAACAATGCGAGCCTAGGTTTAGTGTCCCCAACACCATCCCCGTACATAGACAACATAAAGACGTTGAAGCGGTTTAGATCTAAAACCTGTGAGAGCACGCCATGTAGCCACTACGCGGAGTACTTCCTCATTAAAATTCCAAAATCTAGAATTAGACAGGAGAAGAAAGCTCCCAAATATAAGATCGGGAGAGCAAAGTTTCCAGATTTAAAATTAAATCGTGAGAGTGAGGAAAGAAATAAAAGGAAATAAAAGAAAAATAAACAAGGAGAGGAGGGAGAGATGTAGATCAAATCCCTAGGTTAGAGAGGGAGAGAAAAAGGAAGAGAGATCAAATTTTAATTGGAAAGTAAATAAAACACCTTCCATATTTAAATTTTAATATTTCATCTACTCAATGAGTTGATTCCTTTTTACTATACGATTTATTATAATTAAATAAATTCTCCAAAATTTATTTATTTTTTCTTAACATACTTCTTGCCATATTTTTTCCATACTTAATCCGTGTGCCCTTTTTCTAGTTAACGACAATCTTCTTAAAGAAAAAACTTTTACACTCTTTCACTGAGGCAATCTAACGGACGTTATATTGTTTTAAGAGGATTTAAGTTTTGTCCAGCTAAAATTTTACTATTGGCCAAGAGAACCTTCAAGAAAACACATTGAAACGGTGTGCGTGGTGTATGTATAAACCTCAAAGGCTCCATCACAATGATGGCAGTTGGCTCCCTGTTGTCTAGGTGCTTGAAGCTTGATATAATTTGTATTAAATATGTCTCTTACTTGATAAAATTTCCAAATGAAATTTCTGTGTCTTGCCCTCCTAAACTCGTATCCTCCTCCTCGCCGCTACCGAATCATTACATTCTTTACCTGATTAGTGTCATGATTAAATGCGTGATTACAACCTCTAACCACACACTAATAAGCATCGAAGCAGTAATTGATCCACGTAGAATCCATATGGGACCCATAATAGTCAATGTGGTGATCGACCCGGTCCATGTGGACCTAGGTCAAAGGAAGATTTTCCTGCTATTGATGGCATGAATAAGCATTTGTACACTAAGCATTTCAGGAGAAATCAGTACAAGTATTATAGCTGGAGGTCACCAATTACAGGTAGACTGCTCTGAATTAGAACCAACTATACAGACAGAGGATCTTGACTTAACCTGTGCATGGAACTTGCAAGGCAATCCATGGACCTCTAGGAAGCCCAACTTCACACTCGTATCCATAGAATTATGAAAAGAGAAATCAAATCAATCAACTTCTTTTTCTCAGGCACGTTAAATTTTCCAAGAAATACTTGCCATAGTGGGGTCTCTTGAGCCTAACACGAGAAGAAGAGAATAAAGTGTAGCCAGAACAACTTGCCGGCCATCCAACGTGCATGCCCTTCGCCGGCAAATTATTCTTGGCTACAAGTCCACTCTCCACTTCATCATGTAAGGCTTCCCAACTTATCTGATGACTAAAGCTGAATGGCCTATATCACTATTCAATAGAAATCGTTTGCATTGAGAATTGGACATGTCCTAATGCTAGACTAGAGGGATTCGTATATATCCAGCAAGAACTAACATTGAAGCAACCGAATTATCATGTTGCTTTAAATCCACGTGACTACCACCACAGTTCCTTATGGGCAAGGTTTGACATTGCAGAGGAATAAGTCCAACTTTCCTAGAGAAGCAAGTGCTGGTGTACCATGCTTATCCAAAAGAGAAAGGTGCTCTTGTACCACCTTCAAAGAGGGACCACAGATGTCCTTACATCACCTGAATCTTCTCTCATCAATCTTCAGAATTCACATCAGCATACAGTCGGTCTGATAAATCGTTCATGTAATCAAACTTGAAAAATATAACTTTCAATTCCAACTATAGCAGAGTGGTCTGAAGTGACCTTGAAAAGGCTCTCTACTAAAGAAACATTCCTTTAGGCTCATTAATTTATGTTTAGGTGCCCCCCATTGCAAGTTGAAGATTAACGATGCTTCTTATTCGTTGAAATGCTTGAACTATTTACCATAAAAAAAAAAATACGGCGGAAAGAGAGATAACAAGCAATTTGCAAGATGCTTAGAATATTTGCTTGAGAAGATATGTCAGTGAGGTGTTAGTATAGATCATGAAAGCCCGTTCTTCACCATACACATGTCCTGAATAGATCTCCTTTAGACGAGAGATTTAGGAGCAGGGTCGTTATCGAATGTCATGCCCCTTTTCTTTAAAATAAGTGATAGGAATTATTCTTAGGGAAATCGATGGGACTGAGTGTTGGGATTTTGTTTTGAAAAACAAGAATACATGCATGGGTAAAATACATTAAAAGGATTCGCAGCAGAAGCAAACATGACCATACACGTATCTCCAAAATATTGCTCATGCATTATAATAAGAAATCTGTAGAAATGAAAAAGGAGACTAATCACATTACTCTTGTACCGTGCTCAAAATGTTTGGTTTTGACATTCTACAAACTTGGACCACAAATGTCTAATGTCCTCATAGCTTAAGTTCTGATGTTCTTTAGAGTTAAATCACAAACTTCTGATCTCCTCGTATTGTAGGTTTTTGACGTTCTTCAAATCCAGTCCTACAAATGTCAGACATTTAATTCAGACACACTACTAATCTTGTATCGAGCAATAGAGAGAAATTGAGAGAGGTCACCATTACAATTGTGCTAGCAATTACCCTCGTGTGTGACTAATTTGATTGATCATTATCATCTCTCTCAGTCATCTCATGACCCCTTCTCTCAACTGCCTCTTATAACTAGTCTCAAATCACCTTTATTTAATTCGATTCAGCTTATAAACTCTAAGGTTGTTTCAGAGCATTAATTCAGCCATAACATTTTGGACATAAATTTTGAAACTATTTTAAAGCATTAATTTTGGCATTGATTCTGTAACCATTATAGAGCATTATTTTGGGCATTAAATTTGTAACTATTATGAAACTTTATTCTAAGCATTAACTTTATAACCATTACAATACTTTAGTTTGACCTTTAAGTTTGAAATATTTTCGAAACATTAATTTTGTCATTTGATTCTAAAACCATTTCAAATCATTAATGTGGTTGTTAAGTCTAAAACCGTTTCAAATCTTTGATTCTAAACTTACTTCAAATCATTAATGCGACTATTGATTCTAAACTCACTTTAGATCATTAATGTATCCATTGATTCTAAACTCACTTAAATCATTAATGTGGCCATTAATTTTGACCTCGTTTTAGATCTTTAATATGGCTATAAAGTCTAAAACCCCTTTCAAATATTTGATATGACCATAAAGTTTGAAACCATTTCAGATTTTCAATATTGTCGTTGGTTTTGAAACTATTTCAAAACTTCAATCTTTAACCTAATTCAATCTAATTGCCATAATTCCAAACACATTTGCAATATTATTTTCACTCTCAAAAGTCATTTTGAATTAATTATGGTGTGCACCATCCCTAGGTCATACTAAGCTAGCAGTAGGGCATGTGCTAACACATTAGCACAACCAAGAAAACTTATTGTCCTGATCAATCTCCAATTCTTACAAACCATGAGTAATGAACCCTCTGGTTTTGACAACCATGTAATTCAATCCTTCAATCTCTCTATGTCCTGATCGAATAAAGGCTAGGGGATTATTTGTCAAGCTACCAATTCTATCATGTGTCCAAATCTAATTGACATGTATTTCTATGAGATATGAACCATTCATTCTCAATTACAACCTAGGCTGAGGATTTTAATACAATGTCACAATTAGATTGTATAGAACATTAATCTTCTATCTTGTGTATTGACATATATAATAAAAAGATAGATTCCACATTGTGCACACATATGCCTTCTTGTATGAACAAACTATGACCATTAAATATAAAGACGGCTCAACAAAGCGTCAATATGCACACTTATGAACCACAACCATTTAACATACAAGTTAGCATTATGCCTTAGAAGCACGAATGATTAGTCATTGACCCTACTAAATGCTTCCATGTTGTCAATCATGTTATGCATGTCATGTTTAGTAAACTTGTCTAAGACAAGCACCTATATTTTAGCTTGAGTATCATAATATCCAATGACGAGACTCCATCATCCCTTTAGATATCTAATACTCAATGGTAAAACTTGAGAACATACCGGTCTCAACATGATCATCAATATCCTCTCAATGATTTATCGACCAGGAACTGTTTAAAGATTTGGTTTAACTTTAAACCTATCACGCATATTTTTAACACTTTAAGATAGGTACAATTGCAACTGATTTTATGGACTCATTCATAAAAATGGGACGATGAATGAATATTTTTTTGCCATTAAATAAATAATGCAACTTAAATCGATAACATGTAATTATTACATGATTGTTTTAGAGTATATAGCTAACACAAAGTCACAGACTTCAAGGTCAGAAGAGGAAGTGTATATAAAGGATCAAAATACGCCAAGAGAGTGTAAATGGTCTCACTTTCCATGGACCCAAACGTATGTACATTGTCAAGTTGGACTACCTACCCATCCAGAGGCCTTTATTTTCAAGTGATAAACTAAAAATAAATTCTAAAAGCTTTAGGGCTTGAGAAACGGAGTTGAAGGGCATATAGAGGCTCAAGACATCAAAAGAAGAGGTCTGAACGGCCTCCTTCCAAGGAAACAGGAATATGAATTCTCAGATGTTATGCAATTTGCGCACTTCAACTTGGATGGAAGGGTTAGACCCACAAAAAGATATTAATTGTACATTGTCTCTATTCTAAAAAGCTTTTCAGTTATCTTATTTCCTTATCTCTGAAAATTGATTGAATGCAGTCTCAATTTATCCTCAAATGGAAGGACACCGATCCCAAAATAGTCTATAAAAGAGGAAATTAAATAAAAAAAATTCCATGTACCATTGTGGATTTTCAATTTCAGTGCATACTATTTTTTTTTTTTGTCATTCTACTTTAATACTTAACTCACTCTTAGATTTTTGTCTTGCATTTTTATAGGGTATGGGAGTCGAAACCCATGCCTGAAATTAATCGTCCCCACCCTCAACTTCCCCTGAAAAGATGGGAATTCGAATCCCTATCTCTCCATTTCCATATGAGAAGAGTGATTATTGGGACAAACCACAGTGGTTTAATTTTAGTGCATACTTTATTTTGCAAAAGATTTGGTCTTTAAACTAATCTTCGATCTCCTATTGAAGACGACTTCCCTTTTTTTTTTTTTTTTTTTTTTTGGTCTAGATGACGAGGAAAAATGTTGACTAAAAACT
Organism: Corymbia calophylla; assembly: GCA_014182845.1. Lineage (NCBI taxonomy): Eukaryota > Viridiplantae > Streptophyta > Magnoliopsida > Myrtales > Myrtaceae > Corymbia > Corymbia calophylla. The sequence continues at coordinate 20,847,970 of CM024695.1, forward strand.
AGAAAGGTGCTGACGTGAAATGAAGAGATAAAAATAAATTGAGAATAAATTAGAGACCTTATCCCTAAACTATCGCTTCTATTTAATTTTGTTTCTCGTACGTAATTTTATGATAGATTGGGTCTCTAAACTAATCTTCGGTTGAGATTTCAAGACAACCTCTTTTTTGTCCAAATGAAAAATGTCGAGTAAGTGCCGAAGATTTACGTGTGGCTTCGATATGTCGAATAAGGAATGGACAATGGATGACCTGAGCCTAGAGTGATGACAATTTGGTCCATCCACAGCCAAATCTCTAAAGATGTACTCAAATTTTGGCAATTTACGGGACAGCAGTGACTCGGTTATCAATTTTAACACTACTTATAACAGGTTTTTATCACAGTTGGATCTCCAACAGATAGGATATGTTTGTTTTGGGAAAAATATCATGGCAAAGAAAAATACTTTCTGAAAAATTATTTTATAGAAAACTATTTCCCCCTTTTTCGAGTGAGGAAATTCATATTCTTAACTTTAAGTATACATATTTTCTTTGATCGTAAGTGATTTTCTTTTAATTGGTTATATTCAGCAAACCGAACACATTAAAGTCCGTAGAAGCAGTTTGTAGAATATTATTTTACTCCAACGGGCACACCCTTAATTTGCTTTTCTTTTCTTTTTTGTGAACTTGGGTGGACAACTTGGAAATTTGTGCTCAGAATGATTAGTTCATGGATCAAATCTATTACAATATAAGCAACAGGGACGACCAAAATTGAACATAGGCAATAGTAAAGGGATCAATTCTGTAATTGCCGTTAATTTTTAGTTCGTTTATACCATGTTAGTGGCACACGTTCCTCCTGTCGACGTTTGGATAATATTACAATAATTTTCGTTAATTAATGATCAAAGATTAGTTTAGAGTCTAAATCCGTCATATGAAGACCAAATTTGATCATGGACAATAATATAGGACTACTTTCGTAACGTCCTTTGTATATTTAGCAAAGTTGTGTCCAAAAGTCCATTTTCTACATGGCGTGCATGTAGTTGCAAGAGCACTAAACAAATTGAACTTATAAATAGTCTACAATCATCACCACCTCGATATTTCTCTAAACATTTCGGTTTGCCTCCCCTATTGTAATCAATTTTAAGCATTAGAGTCAAATCATAGGCCTACACATGAGGGACACTTTTGCACGTTTAATATTTACCCATTCCTTCATCTAATAGTTCGTATTTTGTAATTTTCACAAATGGTGGCTTACACTTCAATTGTAATAGAGTATTACTATTTGGGTGAGAATACATTACAAGTGTTATGACATTTACATGATGTCCACTTTTGCACAATAAGTTTTTAATTGATCATTTAAGTGAGCGTCTTTAAAAAGTTATAGCTTTCAGCTAGTTGATTGAAAAGTTATGGCACCAAAGTGAGTGCCTTTTAAAGATAATAGCCTTCAACTGATTGATTAAAAATTTATAACACTAAAATGAATATACTATGAAGGTTATGACGGTTATAATATCATTTTCCCACTATATGGGTCTTGTTCACTTAACAAAATTGACATTAGGAAATGTATTCCTGCAAAAAAAAAAAAAAACCTTTATCTCAATTGTATTTTTACAAGAGTGACCTTTTTTTTGGCTAGTCCTACTATACTTCTATTATAATACTTAGACTTTTGCCATGCCTTCTTGTAAAGCGTGAAAGTCAAAACTCATTTCTGAAACTAAATCATTTTCACTCTAACCCCTCTGAGAAGGTAGGCATTCGAACCCTTACCTCCATATAAGGTAGGATTTGAGCATGTGAAAATTTTGGAGAATTACAAGTTTATATCAGGGCCTTGCCATTTCAATTCCATTAATGGGCCTAACATTCACACTAGTCATCTGACGCATCAAATGGCCCAATACTCCATTGATTCATGCATGAAACAAATTCTTTCGGCTCATACAAATATCAACAAATCAGAAAGTGCTCTTAATCAATCTATTGAAAAGAAAATATATTGTTAATCTTAACCTCTAACACTACAGATGCTATTGAGAATCCGTATATATTACGAAGTAAATCATTGCCATACAATATTAAAAGAGGGATCGAATTGGAATTCAAAAGTAAATGAAATTTCTAATTTTTAAATTTGTAAATATTATCAATGCGTTGATTTTCTTATAACACGATAATTTAAACTCTTTATAATTAAATATATTCTTCAAAATTTTATTTTCTTTCTTAAAACAATTCTTGTTTTGACTTTGTCCGCCCTCAAAAGGTGTGCTCTTTTTCTAGTTAACGGTTATCTTCTCAAAGGAAAAAAACTTTATACTCGTCCACTTAGGCAATATAAATGAAAATTATATTATTTTAAGAGTTAACAAGCATTATTGATATGGCAATATGGCAAAGAATACAACACGTTGTTTGTGATCTAACACAATACCATTTTCTATTATTTTTATTTCCAAAATAGTTAACTAACACAAAATATTTTCATTGTCAGTTTTGGATATGATTTCTCCTTCGACCTTATGTTTCCATAAGAAGTTGGAGAAATACAAGAGCACAGTGATACATAGATTATCCAACTTGACATAGCCATTGAATTTGAAAAGGAAAATTGGTCGCCCGAAATTCTAACATAATTAGATGACGCTCGAACCAGACCAATATAGTCTAAGGGGTGAATAAGCTGGATTCATAATTTACCCGAATGCACCCAATAATGTCTCCAACTATAGGAGATACGATTCCCAATTTTCTTCAGTATTATTTTTCACGCTTTGAACTTTGGTCATCATCTGTCAAGTTGAGAACACTTTGCTCTTCACATACATTCATGTGGAGAGATAGTATTGTACATAAGGAAATGACATAGAAGTGGAATCTCCAATACAGTTCTTTTTAATTACTCAAAACAAAATTTCATTCATTTATTATAATCAAATACGAGGAAAATAAAAAATTTCCAAGCAAAGTAAATTTCAAAAGAGCTCCAAAAACATAAACGGAAAACGAAAAAAAAAAAAAAAAAAAACAAGAGAGTACAACTTAAAGTTGCAAGCACGCTCTCATCTCAAAAGACCAAATCTCTCCCAATATCAAAATACAATTGACAACCAATCATGGGAACTGCCAATGATGGGCACACGTTGAGATATTCCCCTTCAGAGACAATGGTTTACACATGGTTAGGTTTTGTATCCTCAATACTATCGCCATACAAAGAAGACGAAAACAATAATTGCATGTTGAACCACCACAAATCGAACACATTTAAAAAACTTCTAAATCTAGATTTAGATCCAGAGAGAAAAGCTTTCGAATTTATATTTAAACCTAACTTTCGTTGAATCTCAAAGAAGTCTTAAAACTACATCTTGAGTATCCTGCTGGCTGGATTGGTGATGACGTACTAACAAAATATTTAGCTGTAAGTAGATTTATTCACCACGTTAAGGGAAGAAAAGCAGCAACAACAAATGAAAGAAGACGTCAAATGAGGCAGAAAAAGACTCCCAAATTAGATTGGGAGAGAAAAAAAAAAGGAAATCAGGGCCAATAAAAGAAAAGCAGAGTAAAGCAAACTCTCAGTTTCAGAAAACGAAACAGAGAGACAGCGTGTGAAGTTTCTTTGAGGGAGGGTTTTTACCGGAAAGAGAGAAGTTTGCCAACAGAGATTTAGGGTTTTCCCTTAACTATCTCCAATACAATTACTCGAGTCACTTTAAAGCAAGTTCAGAGACATTACTAGATGAACAATCATCTAGTCCCCAATCGGATCCTGACAATATGAATTAGATAAATGAAGAAACAATTGTTTTCGTTATAAGAATACTGATTCCGGTCATCGCTAATTTTAGATTAATAAAGGGAAAGGTTGTGGATCTCTTCTACTCGAAGGCTTATATCTTGTTCTTCTTTTTCTTCCAAGAAATTGATAAAGCCTTTGAAGTTCTTATTGGCATGAAATTACAAATTCAATTGCCTTCGTGTATCAGTGCCATTAATAGTGATCCTACCCAAATCATGTCATCAGAGCTTTTAGCAACTTTAAAATCCTCCTTTAATGATTAGGATTTTTATGTGTCTTATAATCTTTTGCGATATTATTTTGAAGGTATAGTGTAAAAAAAATATATATGCGACTAGCATTTAGACATAGCACGCGATGTTGAGTGAGAAAGTTGTCATATAAAGATTTATTGTTTGGTGTCACCAACCATTATTTGTGATCACAAAACATTTAAATAAACTACAAGCAAGTCAATAATTTCACTTTTGACGCAAAAAAAAAAGTTAAATAATTTTGCTCCATATAAATGAAAATAAAAATAAATGAAACCAACGGCACCGAAACTTTGGAGTCAAAACAAGTGAATGAGTTTTCTGAACCGAAAACTTTTTGTCATTGTCTCAATTAATTCAAAAGAAAAATGTGAGTTTAAACGTTTTGAAGGAATAGAAGCACACTGGCATTATTTTCACTTTCACTTTCAGAATATCTCAATTAATTCAAAAGAAAAATGTGAGTTTAAACGTTTTGAAGGAATAGAAGCACATTGGCATTATTTTCACTTTCACTATCAGACACAGAGAACAAAAGACGAAATTGTAGTGAGAATCTAAACGTTCCACGAAACCAAACAGATAGGCACGAGAAAGAGAGAGAGAGAGAGTCCTTTTCGATGTCTTCGCGCTTAATTTTCTCCAGCACTAGATCTATGGAGCCTCGCATGAGAAGAAGAGAGACAAATGTAGCCAAGAACAACTTGCCGGCTATATTTTCGTGGGGAAAAGGAAGGAAAACCGGCAAGTCATCCTTGGCTGCATTCCACGCACTCTCTACCTCTTCATGCGAGGCCCTCGGACCAAACTTTGACTGCTCATATCTCTTTCGCCAGACGATGTTTCTTCTTACAATCACATCTCTTTCACCATGATGAACATTCAGACACGGTCACACACTCATATAGTGCCCAAGAAAAGAAGCCCAGGAAGAAATTTTGGGCGTGGCCACAGGAAAGAATTTATGAGTCCCATAAAATATTTCCAGAGGTTGACATTCTTTCTGAAAGAGGCAATTGCTGCCCGCCCAATTAATGTGAGTGACCACACTTTCCGCTTCTGCCACCTTCCAAAATCTCCCCTCATCTAGAGACTTCACTTTTAGGATACGGGCGATATGATGGTCCCCCTCTTTGCTTGGAGATGATATTCATGATGATCGGTCGGTTTGAATTGCTTCGATTTCTATTTTTTATTATTATTCTTGGGTAAACAAAATGCTTGAATATTAAATGATATGTGATGGGAAAAGAATCTCTTCTCTTTCCTTTATCAAAAGAGAGAGAGAGGAGGAGGACAATGGTGAAGGCTGGAATATGATTTGCCAGCTGGCTTTGCTTGAATTCTGAAACCGGCAGCCTGAAGCTGTCATATCTTTTGTTTTTTTCCTTCCTCATTTTCCTTTAATGGTTATGTATCATTAGTGGCTGTGGCCAGATCAAATTAAATTCAATTTTGCATTTTTTAACTTAGAACCAACTTCGTGCAGGATTTCCCTTCATAAAAAATAATAAATTTCATGAAGGATTTGCCTCGGCCAATACGGTTTATTCAACATGCTAGTCATGTGGATGCTCTAACACTGAAGGTCTCACAGTGGTTTTAGTCTATCACGATCCAAGAACATGATCCGATGGGCAGACCATGTTAACAAGAAAAAATATAGGCTAGATCTTGTCAATATTATAATTCATGCATGTTTCCCATAAACGCAGTGTCTTTTCTTTAAATTCAATACACAGCCCTGTTTGTGTTCGATCTTCATTGGTCATGTTGACTAACTCATGTAAAATAGAACCCACTCGAGAGATTGAAGACCTAGCCCAAAATTGAAGATCCCCCACCAAGATAGAATAAAGACTATTAAAGAGTAAGAGTAATTAAAGAATGCTAAAACTAATTACTCTAGTTTTACCCGAATTTCAGATTTGAGAAGACTTTGTTTGGGCAGATATGAAAATGTATGTCCAAAAAATGTCTTTTTAGATCTGAAATTCGGGGGTAGAACTAGAGCAATAATGTGAAAATGCCATGTAAGATCTCTAGGAGCGATTTTGGATGAAGGATTAATGTGGGCAAATTTGGGATTCAAGTAAAGTTTTGGGTAAAATTGCAATTGGACCTAAATGTGAGGATTTCTGATCTGAAGTGGAGTTTGACCATTGAATATAATTCGTATGCAGACAAGCGAAATTCAACGTATGCAACTGATGTGAAAAGGATGATCTATGCAAAACTAGCACAATATCATCTTTAAACCCCTTTTCACCGTTGCTTGTCGGAGCACAATTACCGGCCAACAGTGATGACCACCATGGTCGAATGCAATTGTGATTGTGCAATGGTCAGAAGTGTGACAATGATCGGTTATCTTAGTGTTGGTCCTTGGGCAGTGTTAGTGAAGCAATATCCGATACAACACTCCATCACTCTTTATATTAAAAGAAAATAGGAATTGTCAAGTTATTTATTAAATTTTATATCCAAGCTCGATTTATCCACTTATGCTGGATTTCTTATCTAGCATTTTATCTATGTTTATCCGTCTGGAGAATGTTACCAAACACTGAATAGGATATGATAACTTATATCTTATCCAGACCCAAATCCAAACTACCAAATGCAATCTCGTATAACAATCCTATGAAAGGATGAAGCGAACTCCAAAATTAACTATTGAGTTTTTTTTTAACCGATAGCATCCATAACATTTATTCTCCTGAAGAAATCTTCTAAGACACCGCCATTCCTCTGTCCACCACCCAGGTGCTATTGATGGGAAACTCTTATCTAGATTTGGGTCCATAGACCGGATGTCATCAAAATCATCAAATTTGTGAGACTCGTGTGGAATTCATAACCTACATGATCAATTCAATGATTGAGCGGTCCATGTGGACCCTGGTCAAAGTAAGATTTTCCCACCATTCATTGCATGAGTCAACGTTCGTAGAACTAAGCATCCATTTGAGAGAAATGGACATTAGTGTTGTAGTAGGAGGTTAACCATTCAAATCCCGTCAACTATATATAAAGTGCTCTGGATCTTGCATAGGTAAATGGTCTTAATTTAACCCGTTCATGGAACGAGCAAGTTGTTCTGTGGAGCTCTACGTAGCCGATCTTCACACCCTCACGCTTAAATTACCGAAAAATGAAAAACAAAATCAGCCAACTTCTATTTTATAGGTACATCAATTTTTTGAAGAACAAACTTGCAAATAATAGGGTCTCTTGAGCCTAACATGAGATAAAGATAACAAAATATCGCCAAGAACAACTTGCCAGCCATCCAATTTGAAGCCCTTCGCAGCGCTACGAAGCTGGTAAATCATTCTTGGCTACAAGTTCAGTTTCTGCAACTTAATGGAAGACTTCCCAACCTATTTGATGACCAAAGTTGAATAGCCTACGTCAATATATCACTGTAATACGTTTGCTGGCATTGGACATGTCCTAATGCCAAACTAAAGGCACTTAGATATATATAGAACCGGATTATTATGTTGCTTTAGATTCTCACCTTACTAGCAAGATTTGACATTCCAAACGAATATGCCTTACTTTCCTAAAGAAGCACGTGCTAGTTTTCGATGCTTATTCAAAAAAAGAGGTGCTAGTGTACCGCCCTCAAAGAAGGAACACACGTGTCCTTGCACCTCCTCATTCATCTCATAGGAATCTGCAGAATTGACATCAAGATATCGTGGGTCGCTCAATGGTTAATACAATCTACCTTGAAACAAATTTGTGTCCAAAGCATAATTTTTCACTGCCAACTATAGCAGAATTATGTAAGAAGGGCTTACTTCTAAAGAGACATCGAAAAGGCTCATGATTAAAAAAGTACTTGAAGAGACTCCTGTTGGAACGAGAGAGAACAAGCCATTCGGAAGATGCGTGGAAGTCATGCTCAAATAGACATATATGTGTGATGTTAGCATAGATCAAGAAAATCTCATTTCTGATCTGATCTCCTTAAGAAGAGATTTTAGAGAAAGAACTTTATCCAACGTTGAGTGCCTCTTTTCTTTTTATAATTAGTGGGAAATTAGGAACAGATCTTAGAAGATCCGTGAGACTAATATACAAGCTTCAGGTCAGAAGCGAAGCATCTATAAAGGCCCAAGGCATGTCAAAAGTGAAGGTCTAGACCATTTACTTTTCGTGGACGCGAACATGTTGAGGGTGTGCAAAATAGACCGTTCGAACTAAATTTACCTAGCTGGTTGGGTCCAGTTCCTAGGAGTGTTGGTCCAATTCTTAGTTCGAAAATGGAATCAGACCAGAATAGACCGACTACATATAATTTTTTTTATTATTTCTTCAAAAAAATTAGTGGGTTTAGTTTATTGTTTCCGAGGAAATAGGAGCCTGTAAATGGACAGTAAGACATCTAGATGGAAGCATAGGATTTGTCTTGAGCTTTGAATTTGTTCTTGGTTTATGCTATGGACAATAAGATATCCAAATAGAAAAATGAAAAGTAATGGTGTGCAGTTCCTGGTCTCAGGACCAGCCAGTCTGGCCCTTAATTTCCAATTTTGAAAACTAGTCCTCCCCGGTCTAATTTCTAGGTCCACCTTGAAATCGGACCGGATTGGGAACCAATTACCCCTAAATTATATGCTACGTTATTATATGCACACCCAATTTATATCGTACTACGTCCCATCAGGAGGCCTCGGTTTTCCTTTTTAATTTAAGTGAATAACTAGAAGCAACTTTAGAGAATTAGTGAGAATAATTTACAGGTTTGAGAAACGTAGTTAAAGTGCATAAGGCTCAAGACACGCTAAAAACAGAGATCCAAACGGCCTCGCCTTTCACGGATTCAGGCATAAATACAGCATTACTTGTGCACATCTTTCAACATGGATAGGACACAAGGGAGCAAGGAAACACCAAATAGTAAAATTGCGAATAATAGTCCATGTGTTATAATAAATATTTGATTTTGTTCCATATTTCTTTCGCGAAAGATTTGGTCTTTAAATTAATCTTCGTACCTCCGATTCAGGACAAATTCCATATTTTTGTCCAACTAAGAGTGAAAGATGAACATGTGTGTTAACACCTATATTTTAACTATTTCACTTGTTCATCACATATATTAAGCATTTCATAACATTACATTTAGATTTTTTTTTAAATCTGAAAAAAACCAAAAAAATTAGAAAATAAAAAAAAGAATAAAAATATCGAAATTAGAGAATTATCCAATTGTGGCGGGAGGTTTAAAATGTTTTAAATTTTTGAATGATGAAGCCATTTATTTTGATTGGGAATATTTTAAGATTTTGAATGATGGAGGCATTTTTAGTTTAGCTGATTTTGAAAAGGATTTTAAATTTCGGAGCTATTTTTGGTTGAGCGGTTTCCTCTCTACGCGGAAGATCATCATTTGTTAAGTCAGGAGAAATCTTTGCTGAATAACAAATCATTTTTCCTCTATAAATAGAGGCCAAGAGGAGCACTCGGCGGAGAGGGGGGGGGGGGAAGGACTGGTGCAAGTGAGAGAGAGAGAGAGTTTACAAAAAGAGTGATACCCAGAGAGAATTCATGAAGGAGAGGGCCGGGCACAACACAAAAAGGGACCAGCCATGCCCGGAGAAAGGGAGAACATAGTGAACACCTTGAGTAAAAGAGATGACAAAGACCTGATCCTTTCCACCTGTTGTAGTGTGCCCTTATTGCTGTAGCCACATGATTTCATCCCGCTAAAATGGTGCTTCCTTGTTTCGGTGTTCACACCTAGTGAGCCTCGTATGAAGACGTACTTGTTTGTTGCTCGTTATGGTTGCGTCACGGTCATTTGTCATTGTCCATTGCTACTCAACTGCCGCTGTGTTGCTGTTATTCTTTGCCATTCAGCGCCACTGCTGCTCCGTGTTCGTTTGCTGTACAGTTTCGCCGTTGTTTGCTCATGATCGTTGTTGACCGGAGATTGTTCATTCCTACTCGCTGCACAAGGGTTACCGCCCAATTTAGGGTCAACTAGGTGGTTTTGTTGACCAGTTTTTATCATTTTTGTTGCTGGACAGAACATTGTTGCTGTGAGTTTGGCGTGGCCGCTCCATGCTGGATCTTTGCGGTCATTCACACTCGGCTAGACTACATCTCACATCAGGATGTGATCTCTCTTGCGGTTGTTCTTTAATTTCTCTTTGTGCAGGTACTGTCATTAGCAATAGAAAGCTATCAACGAGTGCCTACGAAAACTGAAAAAAGACCATCAAGGTAATTTACCAATCCTTTTCATTTGTATGAATATTAAATTGTTCAATTTGCAATGCATTTACTACTAATGTGATTTCCTTGAGACATTAAGCATATTCTAATTAGGTGAAGTTTTTGTGTTGTGTTAAAAATTGCATTCCATGTTAGATTAATTTTCCAGTTAGAGTCACATGTTTAGGATAATGTAGAAACATAAGAAATTTCGTAAATTAGAATAGATATAGTTATTTTTCAGTTTAGATGAGGCTATGATAAATAATTTATAATAAATAGGGTCATTAAAAAAAGCATAAAAAAAAGATCATGCATAACATTAATTTGTCATTCATCCCACGTCATGTAGTACATGCATATTTAGGGTCATGTAAATTATATTGCATCCTTGTTACAATATTTTTTAATTAAAATATGTCGTTAGAGCTAGGCTATTTGAATTGCATGTCATATGTCGTTAGAGTAAAAATCATGCATATTAAATCTAGACTAAAGTTATATATAATTAATTTTATAAGAAAAATCCAAAAAAAATAGATGTCACTATACTCGTATACAAGTTAGAATGTTATACCGGCTTGAATAAATTTGGTTTGGACTCAAAATGTGGAAAAATTGGCTTGAAAATGCTATTGGGCTCAACCGCTTAAAGTTGGGCTTGGTGGGCCTACTTAGGCTCACTTGGAATTGCTTTGAGCCCTTGAGGCCTCCCACTTTGGGCGTGAAGCCCAATGGGCCCTTACCTGGCCTACTTCCTCGTGAGCTCCATTTTTTTGGCCCATTGAATGCTTTTCTGATAATTTTCAGACTTACTAATAAATTTAACAACTAATGAGACATTGTCCAAAATTTTAGTCTCAACTTTCTTAAAAGTTTGGTACCCGAATTCGGATTGAAATTCGTGGTTAAAATCAATCAATCATGAATTTAGTCCAACCTAATTATTGGACGGCGTTTAGGGGTTTTAGCGCGTTTGACCCGTGGTTAATAACTTTTCAATCCACAATCATGCCTCTTCAAATCAAGGCAATCCTCGATTGTCATGTGATCATGAGAGGTTGATTACTCACCCTGAGTACAAAGCCAAAAGGAAATCGGTTTAACGTCATTCGTAATTAGTATGAAGTCGTGCGGAATCACCCGCAATCCAACCTCGTATATCTACCAAATTGATTTACTCCCGTTCGCTAATTGGCTTGTAACAGCGTGATATCATCCATTTTTTATCCTTACGGTCGAGCGGCTTATTTCTGTTTAAATTCATTAGTCGTACGTGTATCGATCCTTAATTGCCTTAATGAATAGCTAGTTAACTCATTAGTGATCAATTCAGAATAAACATAAGTAATAGTGCGTTGATAAAAAAACTATTTTATATACCCCAAAATGAATCGAAATTCAAGATGTCACACATGTGACTATGTTTGGGCTAAGATCCGTATAGTAGTTTTTTTTTTTAAATGACATAAAAAAGAAATCCACTATAGCATATAATTCATACTACGTATGCATTGTTCGACCGATAAGAAAGATGAGTATAAATTATACATATTTACTCATCGTGTGAGTTCTTTAGGTAATTTATAATTTATCTTATTTTGTGCCCTATATTACTTCTGACTATGTTCTCAAAGTAGAATATCAATGTTACTACTTTAGCATGTTAATAGTGGTCATGAATAGATATGATTTTATGGAATGTGTCTCGAAAAGCAGTTATTCTGAAATGGAGAGAAACATGAGTATGAAGGAAGACTATTGTTGTTCTACATCTATCATATATATTTACTAATCAATCAATTGTATCACTTTTTGTGATTTTGGATATAATTGTAAATGCATGATGTCTTGAGAATAGTCAAGTATAGCCTTTAAAGGATAGGTATACTTGGGTTGATGTAACAAAATATGTGACGTCCTAAAATTCGACCCTATTTTGGAATTTTATAAAATGGTTATATTGATCAAATGCCTGGTCAATACAAATATTCCGAACTGATCATTCGTAGTATAACGGACTATAGGGAGATGCCATTAGGAAACGATATGCATATGACCAACAGTTTCGATAAAAAACCAACCATTTGACCATAAGGGCCTGGAAGGGAACGATGCCATCCAGTACTAGACTATTAAGGAAACATAAATAAATCGATTCGACAGAAATACAAAGCCGAATTGTGGGTGATTTCGCACGACTTCAATACAAGTTACGAACGATGTTAAACCAATTCATTTTTATCTTGTACTTAGGATTATTGATTGAACCCTCGGGATCACATGACAATCAATGGTCATCCCTAATTTGAGAAATTGCTTAAACGTGGATCGAAGAACTATCAACCATGGGTCAAACGTGAGGAAAAACCCTAAAGGGGCGCCCGATAATCTAAATGTACTACGGTCACAATTGAGTCAATTTAGCCTCGAATTTTAATCCGATTTCGGGTATCGACTTTTCAAAGACACCATGACTAAAAATTCTCGAGTTTTCCGAGGGTTTTAAAGTGTCGGAAAAGGAAAATTTGGATCGAGAATTAGGGCCCATGAGAGGGCCGGCCCAAGATTGGCGGCCCAATGAGCCTTACACCCATCTAGACCAACCTAAGGTGGCCCCAAGCTGGCCCATTTTTTCCCTCTCCTCAACCCATAGGCCCTGTCTTCTAGAAGTTTTCTTTGTATGGTCCCTATTGACATGTTTTATTTGTTTATCATTGCTTTGGAAGAGCAAGTTGGCTTGCAAGTGGGGCTTGGCTTCTTGGACAAGTCTTGGTAGCCATTCTCTCTCCTCACTCCTCCCTTGCAACTGCCCCCCCTCCTACTTAACTCACTCTCTCTTTTCTCGTCCCTTTTTCCCTCATTGCCTACCCCTTGCTATTCACTGCTGCTGCTGCCTTACTACTGTCCGTCGGAGTTGCTATCATCGTCCACTATCTAGCCGCCGCCGTCCGAAGTCCAACCGCTTGTTCTAGCACTGGTAGCCGTGGCTAGGCCTTCTGCGGAAAATGCTTGCTAGCATTGTTTCGATAGAAAGTGGTCGCCGTCCGTCGTCCGTTGCCGTTCGCGAGCTAGCCCTGTGTAGCCCTCGCCCTCGCCATCGCTCCGATATCGCCGGAATCCTAGAACCCATGAGTTAATTTCTTAATCCCTTAGTTATGGGTTAATCTTGCTTTAGGAGTAGTTTAATTAGTCTAAGTGTGATTAGTGAATAATGAGCATGGATTATGTGCCTTGCTTATGCTTGAGTGAGTTTAGGATAAGTTAATTATGGCTTAAGCATGATTAGTGGTTAATTAATTGGGTTTATGATTGATTAACATTACTTTATGTTACTAAGCTTGTTTAGGGTGTATTAAGGGGTTAATGATGGTTTAGATAATTAATTATAATTATATTATTTTGTGGAAATTATTTATTTATGAAAATATTATCATTTTGTGGAAATTAATTAATTAATTATATTATTTTATAATTTCGAATTATTATTGATTTCTGAATATTAATTATTTTTGGGGAAAATAATTAATTATGGATATTTATTGGAAATTGATTTAATTGAGTAGTTTTGTGGGAAAAAATTAGTATGGTCTATTTTCTAATGTCAATAGTATTTATATACTAGGTTATTAAGGGACATTGTTTTATTAAGGAAAGGATTTAGAAAATGGAATTAATTGTGTGGGACATTATACATGGGATTGTTGAATAATGATAAGTCTTTTATGGAAATTATGTGATTTATTAGAGGGATGAATTATTGTGTTATATGCCCTTTTTAAATGAATATTTTCAGGGATGATCTTGGTTTGTCCTTGGGTGGTGACGATTGAGTTTTGGTAAGAATAATTGATTATTATCAATCATAGAGGCATGTGGTCATTTATTACTGATTATTGAGACAAGTTGTTGGGTGTTGTCCGTAATCATGCTATGTGAGTATCGTGGCGTTCATTGACTGGAATTGATTGTAGTACTATAATCTAAACCACTGCTGAATGGTTGTGTATGGAATAGATGGGCTTTTGTTAGTTTGCGTGACCGTCGATTATTGCTGCATTTCATTATACATGTGATAACTGCAATGGCATGTCATATGAGCACAAACCTTGATTACATTGACGACAGAGAAAGAATGAATTGATTGATGGTTATGCTGCATGGTCACATTAAGAGGAAAGCTCAACACTGCCGGAAGACTGCTAATCCCTTAGGGTTGTGCCGTGGCCATTTAGTCACCTGACAATAGTCAGTTGCTGAGTCGTGGTAGAGGCCGGACTAATGCTCCTTCGGGAATGCCATATGGGAGGAGGCCCTTGACGTAGCCGTGCCCACGGGGGGGATGATGCTTGGTTTTGGACCAGTAGACCGCCGACCATAAGGTTGTGCCGTGGCCCAAAGGGTCATAATAATCGAAGTACATGTGGGCACTAAGGCATGAGAAAGTTCTGTGAAGTGTTCAGATTATATGCATGCCTGGTGATATTGTCATAGCTTAAATGGTATGCTTCTATAGGGTGCGTGCGCCAAGACAAGGTAAGTTTGCCTATGTTTGTGTCTGATGACTAAACTGCATCTTGATGACGTTTCTCTGATAGGCCAATAGATAAGGCAAGGCTGGATTGTTTTGCAAAGGGTCTGTTATTGATTCTAGGTTGTATACTTAGACTACCCTCAAGGCAAGCAAAATTCATAATCGAGGCTTAGGATCTTGACTTACTGAGTTTATCCCACTCTATCATGGTTAACATTTTCAAGATCTTAATATGACACCTTACCCAGTGAGGTTCGGTGTCCCAATTGACATGAGCACCACCATCACCACGTGGCTCGTCCCAAGCTGCGATTTTGTATATAAGCATCATGTGATAATGGTCTGGGTTGACGAGAGAAAGAGGGATCATTATGTGCCACACGTCTTCAAGGCGTGGCACATCAGGCTGAGGGATATGATGTACGGTCCCTTGAGGGATTTCAACGGGCCCGCACCGCCCGTGGGGCCGACTGACAAAATTTGTGATATGATGGGCCTCGATCAACTTGATGGCGAGATCTCAGACCCTTCAACAGACAAGTCTGACCCTTCGAAGGACAGTGATCAGGCATCTATAGCCTAGTCCCTTTTTGACTGCCCATCCTCTCCTTTTGTGGTGATAAGTTAGGCAGGCCGGTTTCTTTTGTGTAGGCCTTAATATGTCGCCTATAGTGAGGTGTGTATATAAATGCAACTTTTTCAAGCTAACCTTGCAAATAAATAAAATAGTGCTCTTGTCTTCCTTCTGTTGCATACCTGCTGCTATCCATGTTGATTGTTGGTAGGGTGTTTGATTTTGCTTCTGCATGTGTTTAACGACAAGATAAAATGAACTGGTCGACGACAGTACTTGGGATGTTGTATGTTTTAGACCTCGAGTGAATTGGGATTATTGCGAGCTCAAGGGTCAGGGTGTGACAAAATATGTTTGGGGGACTGTGAGACATTATTTATTTATTTCTTTTTTGAGTTATAGCCATTATGTTATCTCTAACAGGTGCATAATTAGAGCCTCCAAGTGCAGGTGTACTCATTGGTTGCACGGCTTTCTTATCGGTATGAATTGTTTCTAAAATAGATGAATGTTAAATATCTTATATCCTTGATAGAACATTATCAAGCCCATCTTGTCCAAGTGGGAGATATTGGCGTGTCCAAGGGGTACCATTTGCTCTAATGGCATGTGTGTCTAAGAGGTACCTTCTGAAAAGGTGTGAGAGGTTATCTTTTAAGAGATGTTTAAATAGTTCTGGTCCAGAACTTCTGGAGAAGTTTCTCCCCCTCTCTTCATCAAAGGAAACATATAAAAGGGTTCCATTATCTATTTTGAAAAGACAATCAGCATTAATATTGTGGAATGGAAATTCCTCATGATTGTATTCAGACCAACATGAAGTCGTATCATCCATCATTCGCTAATGATTCAACGTATGTTCTTGGGTAATTTGATTGTTGCGCATCGTAGATGTTAGTGGTCTCTTCTGCTGACTATTTTTCCAACATTATAGATTAATAGCTATGCCTCCTTTTCCTACATCCTCCATTGCCCATGGCGCACCCGTTATACTGGAGGGCGAGCATCATGAGTTTACGGACCGGCCTTTCCACGGGTAATGTTTATGTGGTACATCACGGTCTTGTTAGTGGGCATAGGTTCACCTGATCTTATTTCCCATCGTTTTGTCGCCATCTTTGTGTTGGTGAATGGCAACCTGGTAAGATCAATTCAGTACCTTGACGAGCGTAGTGGTGGTGGCAGAAATGGTGACGGTGGAAGGGGTAGGAGCTGGAGGAGACGTAGTGTGGAGGTAAAATGCTTGTAGTTTGCACGATCATAATTTTTTGGCGTAGGGTCGTGAAGTCAAGTAGATAGATGGATGGATGGTTGGTCGCGAGGGACGCTGTTTCTAGCGGGGTCTCAGGGAGATGAGCACTTTTTGATTCCTCCTAGATAAGTCCTTTCCTTTTGTTGTGTATCCAATCTCCCTATGTAAATAAGTATGTTAAGTAATGAAAGCATGTATCCTTTCTGTTGTCAGTGTTCTTAGATTTGCGAATACATAATTCATGTTATAAATGTTAACATCAAAAAAAGACTTCCGCTTGTGTGATAACCTATAATGAATTGAGAGAAATCTTAGTAAGTGGCGTATGAGGACACTGCATTATATTTCCATAGAAAGTTGGATAAATCAAGAGCGCGGTTGATCATCGAACTTGACATTGCCATTTAAGAAAAACAACCGGAGTTATTAGGATTTCTAGCAAACCTAGTCGCGTCACTTAATCGTATCCTGAGTAGTTAATTAGGCCCATGAAAATCATAACCAATATCCCTTAAAAAAGTTAAAAAGAAAATTGAAATGATTAGCGGTTCCAACTCTTTAAGTTAAAAAAATAATCTTTCATGACTAGAAAGTACACCGTAAATTATATTGCCAAAATTGAGAGAGAGAGAGAGAGAGATAGTAAATCCTGCAATAAAAAGGGTTTTCCTTTTAAGTGGTAGACTCCGGAAATGCTTCCACTCTACTGCTAGTGAATGTCATTAAATGACTACAAACAGCATAACATACACACACGTATATATAGTTTTCCACATAACATCAACGTTTGGATGGCTACGAATAAAATCAGTTATTTCGAAAACAAAATAATTCATTATTTTAAAAGAAAAAATTGTTTTTCATGATTAGAATACTGATTCCGATAATCTCCAAATTTTTATTAATAGAGATATAGATTGTGGATGTTTCCTACTCAAAGCTAATACATATCTCTCTTCTTTATCACTAAATTGATGGAAAGGTTTCAGTGCCTTTGAAATTTTTATTGGGAAGAAATAACAAATCCAATTGCTGCAACATATCAATAGACAAGACCATGAATAGTGATCCTTCTCAAATTACAATTTTCATTTGATGTTATTATACTTAAACTAAGCGTGGCCTTTAGACATCACCCACGTTGTTTAGTAAAAAGATGTTATATAAACCATTGGTGTGACCGACCGTTATTTTCAATTAAGAAAAATTAAATAAACTACAAGCAAGTTAAATAATTTTAATGTTTGTAAATAAAAATTAAAAAAATTTGAAACAGCACCTAAATTTTCGAACCAAAACAAGAAAATGAATTTCGTGAACCAAAAAAGTTTTGTTATTTTTCCGGATTGTAGTTCAAAAGAAAATGCTGTAGGAAAGACAGAAGGGGGGGAAACTTATTTCATAGCTTTGATGGAATACAAAGACGTTGCCCTTATTTCCACTTTTATTTATCAGATAAGTTTTTAAAACTAGATAGAAACAAAAGCGAATGTGTAATGAGAACTCAAACATTCAACGATACCAAACAACTATGTTTAAGTAGACGCTGTTTTAACAAGTAGTGTGGAATAAACACTATATAATGAGAGAGAGAGAGAAACCTTTTTATATCTCGCTTAATTGTCTCCAGCACTGGATCCGTGGAGCCTCGCATGAGAAGAAGAGAGATGAATGTAGCCAAGAACAGCTTGCCGGCTACATTTTTTGCGACGAAAACAAGAAAAACCGGCAAGTCATTCTTGGCTGCGTTCAAAACTCTCTAACTCTTCATGCAAGATTCTCGGACCTAACTTTAATCACTCATATCTCTTTCATACAACGATGTTCCTTCTTACAATCACACCTTTCTTTCTTGTGCTTCGAGGGACAATGATGAACACACAGACACACATACACTTATAAAGAGCCTGAGAAAAGAAGTCTAGAAGGCAAGTTTGTATATGCCCACAAGCAACAGTTGATGACTGCCATATAATATTCCCAAAGCATGACATTCTTTCTAAAAGATGCGATTGACCACACTCTCCAACGCACCCACTTTCAACTTCTGCTAACTTTCTCCCATCCAAAATCTTCTCTCATCTAGAGACTTCCACTTTTAGGATCTAGGCAATGTAATGGTCCCCTCCTTTGCATGGAGAAACCCATAATAATTGGTTGGTTTGAATTTCTTCAATAAATAAATAAATGAAAAGCGAAATGAGATGGGGACGGTACCATTACTCGTAGGAGAGTAACGGTACTGTGCACACCACATAATTTCCCAAGGACCCGGTTCCCTTGGAAAATCATGGATCCCACTTAGTGGGTTGGCTAGCCCACGCGAGTGCTTCTTATATTAGAAAAAAAAATCAGCGAAAATAAAAATAAGGGAATAAAAAAGAAACTTATTAATATTATCAGTTTTATATTTTTTTAATTAAGTGCAAAAAAAGACGATTTAAACATTTTTATTTCAAGAGAAAATAAATGTAAAATTACTATTAGTAACGGCACCGATGCATAACATTTTTCACCCTTTCAGTTTTTCAATCAAGAACTTGTCTGTTTTAACGAGAAAATAGAAAAAATATTAGCAGCCCAAATTGAATGATCTAGGGCTAGTTTATTAAAAAAAATTCTCTCCCAAACCAAAAGTTAGTGTTCCAAATTGATGATTTTCATGAAATTTATCAATTTGTAGAGATGGAAAAATTAATGATAGGTTATCTTATCCCTAAGTAATTCATGAATTTTTTGGATCATTTAAAAGTGAGAATATTTTTGTCCTGTACATAAGCCATGCATTTTCTTTTTGTGGGATTCGGTTGGAAGCATGATAAGGGTAAACATTTTTAATGTCATTAAATAGAACTGTAAAACAATTTTCCAAAATCTTTTCATTTCATGATAAAATAACAATAGCACCTTAATTTGCTTTTAGTTATGATCTTAAAAAACTTTCTCTAACTTTCCTAAGCTACTGTTGCCAAATCCTCACAAATGAGAATTTGTCGTCATTGTGGCCCCGTTATTTATGGTAAATAACGGTACGGTCATATTAGAGGGTCCAAAAATGCTTGAATTATAAATAACATGGGATGCGAACAGAATTTCTTCTCTTTCACTTTCCTTTTCTCAAAAGGGAGAGAAAGGAGGACGACGATAAGGCTGGAATATGATTTGCCAGTTGGTTTTGCTTGAATATTGAAACCAGCATTTTGAAGATATCATATCTTTTCTTTTTTTCTTTTTTTTCTTTTTTTTTCCTTTTCTGGATTTTGACTTACTAGTGGCTCTGGCCTAATCAAATGAAATGCAAATTTGCATTAGATAAGTTACTCAGAAGTTTACTTTCTTTGTTGATAGGAGATCAGACTAAATCAAGTTTTATTAGGAACACTCAAGCTTTGCACCCTTTTCTTACAAAAAAAAATTCAGATTTGCATTATTTAATTTAGAACAATCTTCATGCCTCAGCCATTTTTGTTTATTCAACATGACAGTTATGTGGGTGCTCTAAGACTGAAGCTCTCATAGGCAATAACTAAAAGGATTACAAAAAATAATATAAAGACAAAAAGAAACAAAAGAAGGTCACTGCTTAGACTCAATATATGGTTTTAGTCCATCACAATTCAAGAACATCATTCGATGGGGCATGCCATATTAGCTAAAGAAAGGCTAAATCTTGTCAGCGTCTTTATTTAAAATTCAAGATACGACCCTATTTGTGTTCGATCTTCATAGGTCATGCCGACTAGCTCATGCGAAAAAGAACACGCTGGAGACCGAGAGATTACTTATAATATATGGTTGATAAAGGGGTTAGGCAATCGTTCATAGAGAGGGAATCAGAAGGATATGGTAAGGTGATTGTGGAGCAATCAAAGAGATATGCTGGGGACTTTTTGAGTGGAATATGATGGGGTTGGTGGGAAAATTTGACAAAAAGGAATATTCGCTGCAATCTGATTTGAGTGGAGTTTGACCATTGAACTCAGTTGGTACGCCGACATGCGAGATTTGAGCGCATCCGAACGAATTAATGCATGTTACATCAACGAAATTCCTGACAACCATGAAAATCATTTGTCAAGAAGCGGATATTTCAAGTATCAAAACTTGATACAAGTAACATGTAAATGTTAAAATTTTCAAAAGATATACTTAAGTACCTAAATAGGAGAAGAAATGAACACATAATTGTCAACGGCGAGAATTTTCAACTAAACTATTGACGTGATTTGTTTTCGCAAGAATTTAAATAATGTGTCATTTCCTTAAAAAAATTTATTTTATGCGATGCTGACATGGCTAGATAAGCCCAAAACGATATCGTATTAATCCAAATTTGATTTTTAATATAAATAGTAATCAAATTAAATTAAAAAAATAGAGAGAGAAGGAGCAACAAATCAGCGAGGCACTCTACAACCCAAGCCCTTGCCTATGGTCAGCCAGGATTGCCGGCCATTAGCTGGGGCTCGGTGACCTTTGCCCCACCATCGCCAACCCTTTTTTACGATGGTGGGGAGGTGGTGGGGAGGGCCATTGAGATCCTCTCTTTTTTAATGTAGTTTTTAAAATCACTTTAATTAATATTTAGATTAAAAATTAAATTTGGGAGCAAAATGACGTTTTGGGACAAGCATTGCTAAGTGGACATTTTGGTGAGCCACGTAGACTAGTTTATTATTAAAATAATGTTACGTCTGGTTTTCGGCAAGTCTCGATCAAGTTGGTACTTAAGTGTCCAATTTTTTAAAAAAAGTAACACTTAAGTATACTTTTTAGAAATTTTGGCATTTATGTATCCACCCGCGTCAAGTTTTGATATTGGGATGTACTCTTACACGATTTATCCAATTAACTATATATATATATATATATAATTTTTATGCAATTACACAGGTTTGAAATGTCCCAAGGAGAATCTAAACCAAGCAGTGCCCAAAGGGTTTGTGGAGGAGCAAAAAGCCGAGTGGAAGAGAGTCAAGCCACTGCGTCTCTACGGCCTAGTCAGCTGTTGTATTGGAAGCCCGCGGACAATGGGCTACCCGAATGGATGGGTGGGCCTTGAGAATCTTTAAGCGATCCATAATAAGAAGCCACTCTACCTAGTTGAAGTGATCTATAGACCCACTTATCTTGGCTTCCTTAAGATCAACACGGTCAAACTCGACAGAATAGTTTTCACGTTTGTCCTCTCTCGAAGCTACAAGCTAGAACGCTTTAAGGACGGCTAGGGTTTCTGCCTGAGAAGCAGATGATACCTTCACCGATTTGGGAAAACTCGTAACAATAGTACCAGTATCATCTCTGCAGATACTAGCAATGGCGCCATCCACCGGTTCATCAACGAAGGAGCCATCAACATTGAATTTGAGGGTTTTCTCCTCTGGCAGAACCTCGGTCTGCGACGCAATAAAGGTAGAAACTTTCCTTGTTTCTGATGCATGAGAGTTCCATTTCTTGTAATTTGCTTGCAAGAGGTATGTTGATTCCACTGTTTCTCAAGCGTCCAGAGATTTTCCACGAAATATAAAGTCACCGCAGATAGGTTAGGTAACTCTGCTCCTTTCTCAACGAATTTCATTAACCATGCATCAATTCCTGAGATTTCCTGGATTTTGAGTTGAATTTTCATGCTAGGGTCGACCCAAACCAGCTGAGTCTGAGGACAAAGCAAGAAGATATCCTCAACCGTCTTCTTCTCTGGTCAGCACAGGAGGCATAGCGGGCCAAGTATAATTTTTCTCTCCCAGATATTTTCCTTCGAAGGAATTGCGTCACTACAAAGGGACCTAAGAAAGATGATTACTTTTTAAAAAGTCTGCATATCCCAGATAGCTTGCCATAGTGTTTTGGCGGACCGGCATGAGGAAGAAGCTTATTCCAATTATTGAGAGACAACATCTTAACAATTGATTTTTTTTTTGGTAAAGGTAAGTATTATAAATGAAGATCCAACCATGCAACTGTACAAGGGGGGTGAGGCTCGGCCCCGACACGCACTCTACGAGACAACATGTCATTGGAGTGTGGGGGGGCCAAGTTCACAAGAACTATCAAGAAGACCCTATAGCAAGTAATAGAGTAGTCACACCTAATACTCCAGTAAGCTAGCCAAAAATGGTGGGATCAATGCCCCAATTACATTGTAACCTTCTATTCCTTGGATCATCAACCACCGTGTTAAAAGTCAATGCTTTATCCTTGACCACTTTGATGAGATATTGCTTCATCGAAGGCTCCGATGTGTTGGATGACCAAAATGTGATGTCATTTCTAGTCTTCCAGATTACATAGCACAGGGCACCAAAGGAGAACCTAGCAATGTCTTCATAAAATCCACTTCCGGTGAGACTATTTTGAATCCACCGTATATTTTCTAACCAGGGTCGATTAGACCAGGGAAGATTACACTTCGCAGCCCAAAACGTAGCGAGCGAGTAGGGTATGTGACAGTAAAAAAAAAGATGGTTAATAGAATCTGGCCTTAAGTGGCAAAAGGCACAAAGAACCGTCGCCAGTCTACCATGGGACATAAGAAAAACCTGGGTTGGGAGCCGATTCCTCGAAATAGTCCAAAGGAGGAATTGATGCCGGGGGGTAAGTGATTTATGCCACACAAAAGATGCCCATGGAACCGGTGTACCCTTCCTCCTGATGACCGACCATGCCGACGCAGTGGTGAAGATACCGGAAGGATGCTTAATCCACGTAAATGAGTCTGGCATTTGGTTTAAAGAAGGAATCGTGACCTGCCAAGAGAGCAATTCATGCAGTATCTCCTGGCCGTCAACGAAAAATAGATCAGCGACTTTCGCATTCCTCGAGAGAGCCGATTGGTAAATTTGAGGATTTGTGTATATCTGATTAATGGGGCCCATATCAAGCCATGGGTCAAACCAAAGTGATGCTGATAATCCATCACCTATTTTCCATTGGAAGCAGCCACAGACATCCTCCCTTAATGCAAGTATTTTGCTCCAAGCCCATGAACAAAAAGTTGGAGGAGTAGCATTCCAGAAGTGCTTACCTTTGAGGTGATTCGCGTGAATCCATTTGCACCAAAGGGACTCCTTGTCGATGAAGAGCGTCCATATGTGCTTGAACATCGCCGCTTTGTTGCTGTCCCTGATCCTTCGAATCCCAAGGCCTCCCTCTTTTTTAGGAAGACAAACATCCTCCCAAGAGACTTTTGCCCCTCCCGGGCCAAGCCCTGGCCCTTTCCATAAAAATTGCCGACTAATCTGCTCTATCTTGTCAACTATTGAAGAAGGAATCCAGAAGATGGCTGCCCAATATACTTGTATAGCATGAAGGACTGATCTAATCAATTGTAATCTACCCGCAAAAGATAAAAACCTGTTGGTCCAATATTGTACCCTATTCATCAGGAGACATACCAGGGCATTGCAATCCACCTTGCTCAATCGCGACGTGATGATTGGAATGCCTAGATAACGGATTGGGAGAGTTCCCAACCTGTAATGTGAAATTTGAAGGAGCTGGTTCCTGGTTGCCACCGAGCCGCCCGATAGATAAACTTCACTCTTACTATTGTTTGGTATGAGCCCACTCCATTGGGAGAATAGATTGAGACCATCTTTCATGCACAAAACCGAGTCTGCTTTGCCTTCGCTAAATATAAAGACATCATCCGCAAAAAAGAGATGAGATAGGCGTGGATTCTTACATCGCCAATAGAACCGAAACTCGGGCCTGGAGGCTTGCTTTTCCAGTATACCGGAGAGCACTTCCATAGCTAGAGTAAAGAGATAGGGGGAGACCGGATCACCTTGTCTCAGTCCTCGCCCACTGTTGAAAAATCCATGGAGATTACCATTTATTGAGATGGAAAATTTTGGAGTGCGGACACATACCATGATCAGTCGGGTAAGATGCTCTAGAAACCTAAATGCTTCAAGTGTTGTCTCTAGAAAGTCCCAATCTAGCATGTCGTAGGCTTTCCTGAAGTCAACCTTGATAGCACACTTCGGGGAGTATCTATCCGAGTGAAATCCACTAAAAAGCTCTTGGGCCAGCAGAATGTTATCAGTGATGCGTCTGCCCTTAACAAACGCCGTCTGGGCTGGGCTAATGATATGAGGGAGGATCGCAGCAATCTTACTAGCTAATATCTTAGTAATACATTTGTAAATAGTATTGCAACAAGCTATGGGTCGAAAATCATTGACAGATGACGCATTAGGAATTTTGGGAACCAAAGCAAGAATCGTGCAATTGATTTCCCGAAGTAGCCGGCCAGATTGAAAGAAATCCAGTACCGCATCAACAACAGACTGTCCGACCTTATCCCAGTTCCTTTTAAAGAAATCAGCATTGAAGCCATCAGGCCCGGGGGCTTTATCCCCGGCCAATGAAAACATAGCCACCCTAACATCCTGGGGGGTAATAGGCTCAAACAGAGTTCTAACCTTGCCCATATTGAGTGTATGCTTCAAGACTTCCTTAATCTCCCCAATGGAAGGCCTCAGGGTCGTACTCACCTGAGCCAAGAGAGACTGGAAATAATCCACGAGTGTCTGCTGGATTGCCTCAGGTTTTGTTGCCAAATCTCTAGCTTCACTCTGGATTGAAATGATCCGATTTCGCATGTGATGATAGTTGACCGAATGATGGAAGAATCTTGTATTTTGGTCGCCCTCCTTCAGCCAACGGATCCTTGATTTTTGTTTGAAGAAGGATTCCTCATGTGCCCGAAGATCATAATACTGGCGAGTTTGGAATGTTGCAGTTGCCGCTAGAGATAAATTCCCAGGCTCATGGAGAAGTGCTTCTTGGGTTAAGTGAAGATCCCGCCTAGCTGCAGCAGCTCGCTCAACAATATCAAAGTATGCTTCCCTGTTCAGTTGCTTTAGCCTGCATTTCAAAAGTTTAAGTCTGGTACAGAGCTTGTACATGTGAGTACCCGAGAGTTGGTCATTCCACACCTGAGAGACCATATCATTAAAACTAGGATGGGACATCCAGAAATTAAAAAATTTAAATGTCTTCCTCTATGGTCTTGGGGCCAATATTTTGACTAGTATCGGGGTGTGGTCCGAAATACCAGGGGGAAGGAAGCTTGCTTCTGAGTAGGAGTAGTCCATACACCATCTATTGTTTACCAAGACTCTATCTATCTTCCTTTGCTTTCTGTTAGCACCTGAAGAGAAGAACCATGTAAAGCGGAAACCAACATATCTGAGATCGTCAAGATTGGCTTGAAATAGGCACTCCTTAAATTCATCAAAAGACGGGGGCCAAATTTCTGGGCTCCCTGTGCGGTCAGTAGGATCACGGATGGCAATGAAATCTCCACCCACTATCCATGGGTTCTCCGAATGAATAGAACTCAGACGTATTAAGTCGGTCCACAGAGGTCTTCGGGCTACAAAAGTATGATCCCCATACACCGCCGTAAAACAGATAGAAGAGCCCGAGTGCAAAAACTTGATTTCACCATGTATCATTTGGCTAGAGACAAACGAACTCGTGAACTCAACCAAAAAAGGGTTCCATCCAACCCAGACACGCCCCCTCGTCGAGAATTCATAGTTTGCCATCCATTTCCAACCAGGGAGAATATTGGAAGAAATGGATTCAAAATGGCGGGGTGGGACTTTTGTTTCCATAAGTCCTAGGCAACAAATACTATTGGCACGAGCAAAATTTTTAACCTCTGATTACCTAATGGGATCCATAGTACCCCTGATGTTCCAAAAATCAAAATTCATCAAAAAACGGGAGTTAGAGACGCCTACTTGCGTTTTCCAGTTCGGGGTTTACTAACCGCCGGTCTCCTCGGCGGAGGTTTGTGGCTTTTCATTCTGAGTTGTGGCTGGGAATGCTGAGGTTCCATCCCCCCCGATGAGGGAGGCATGACCTTGGCGCCCAAAGACAAATCAACAACCTTTAGAGCTTCTGAGCCAATCCCCGGGACTGCCTTATGATGTAAATCCTCTGAGGTGCTGGCCTCCAAGTCCTCCAAATCATTAGCAGAGGAGAAAGAAAGTTGGGATATTTGCTGGTCAGCAAAGTTTGCACCCGACAGTTTCTTAAATGCCTCATCAAACTGGGTAGTTTCAGTTATCCATCTCCTGACCTCGGAGCTAGGAGATGTAGGGAGGGACGAACCTTTTTTCCGGACAGATGGCCTCATTCTCCGTTGAGAGGAAGTCTTTGTCTCTGGGGGTAATGCTAGCTCCACATAAATACCCGAGTCTGACTTGCTTAGGTCCAAGTTTAGAGCCTGGGAGGTGTTACCTGCTTGTTGAGAAGAATCAGCAGCTGTGCGCTCCTCTGACCAAGACCCATCTACAGCTGCTGGATGGTCTGCTACCCGTGAGCTGGGTGGGTCAGTTTTTTGCTGAGTTTCCTGCCGACCAGCTGCATTCGGATGCTGACCTGCAACTGCTGGTTGAGAGACCGTCCCAAGAGCTCCTGCAACTTCTTTGACCCGAGAAGCCCCTAGCCCCAGCCGACTTCTTCCCTACTTTGGCGACCTCTCCTGCATCTGGTTGGATCACTGACCGAAGGGGTGCTTCAGCACCGCCCTGGTCTGTCCAGGTGGAACTCGGTTCCCTAGCTCAAAGTGCATCAGCTACGCCCTGGTCTGCTACCCGTTCTTATGTTTGGACGGCTCCTACAGCAAGTATTTGACTTGCTTCTTGACAGTCAACTACGGCTGTTCTCTACTCTGGAACATGTGGAGCTGACCTCAGAACATCTGCAGCAACTGCAGACCGGTTAACAGCTGCATTTGCAGGTTGTTTTGCAGCTCGGGGGTTCTCTACAACAGGGAGCTGTTGCTAGTCCTGAGGTTTAGTGGCTGGGCTACACCTATGTCCAAAAGTACCACATCTTGAACATGAGATCGGCCTCCACTCGTACTCAACTGCTATTACTCGAGTTGCTCCTTTGATGCTGATTTTCACAGAGTCTTGTCTAGCATCAGTAGCAAGTATTTCAACACAAACGCGAGCATAGGAGATTGATTTTTTTTGCTCCGTGTTTTGGTCCACATAGAGCGGTTTGCCGATTAGACTGGCTATACCACTTATACCACGAGATGACCATAGTGCTAAAGGAATATTTTTCAGCCTTATCCAAATCGGCACTTTGACATGGTGATCTTTTTTCAATTCCAAAATGGGATCCCACTGCTGCAGAATGAAGGGGACTCTGGCCACCGTGATTGGGCCATTGTCCAGCACTTTCCTCCTATATTCAGCATCAGGGACACGGAGGAAAAAGAAGCCCTGGTCATCCGCCTTAACTTCAAGCAATTTGGAGCCCCAAGCGTGCTTGAGGTTGTCTCAACAAGCTGGAAAGGCAGCCTCTTCCTAATCAAGTACCCGACAAGGCATTCATGCCACATGGGGTCCGACTCATCCAATTCTTCATCACCAAATTCAGCAATCCACTCATTTTCAACTCTCACGGGTTCAATGTAGGTAAGGTCATACCCCTTCATCGCGGTACGAGCGACATTTGCCCAAGAGCGAAGTGCAGCCGCATTCTTCCCTCTTTGCGCTTGGACAAACGTAGGGGGACGAGAGGATTGAGGTGCGATGCTTAGGGGAGGGGTCTGTTGGGCATCACCTACCCCCATACTACTACTTTCAAGGGGCATAACCCCAGCCATAAATGGCCCCTTGCCATTTTCCATTTCGACCGCCCTCTTAGCGGTCATCACACGTCCACCCCTGTCTATGGCGCAATTACAAGACTTTGACCTATAACGAGGAGGCCGGCTTCTACCCCTTCGGCGGCTACTCTCCTCGCCAAAGGGTGTGTGAGTCACGGAGACTCTTTCCTCAAACAATAAGGTAACCCCCGACGCCATTCCAGATCACTACCCGCAGGTATTGCAGAAAGAAACCCCTATCCTAGATCTGGAATTCCAGGGAACTGAGGCATACCTGAGACAGCAGCTTCAACGAGTTAATAACCCACTGGAAGGAGAACCCACCCTCCAAGGAGGAGCTCCGAAAATGCCCGAAATCTCCCAGATCAGCAAGCTGAAGTTCTTGGATGAACAGTGTATCAAATACGAAGATTGAGAGAGAGTGAACAGTGCATGGGACTTCGTCGATCTCAACTCTTAACAATTGATATGAACCATTAACAAGAATAATGTTGCTCCCAATGTCTAATTGCTATTGCCTTCGAAGATCATCATCACAGTATACAATCATCACTATGCACTCAACATCAAACATGTAGAGAATCATTGTTATTCACACATTTCATAAACAATCATCTCAATATTAGTATTTCATGATCATCAACATCAACCTGATATCATAATGACCAAAAGTAAGAGATGTCGAAGATGAACACTAACAGTACTATGTAGAACTTAGCAAGTTCTACCCATGAAGTCATATTTTCTTCCATCCTCAAAATGATAATCAAGATCCAAGTGAAAGTCTGCTCAAGTATATCAAGATTTGCCCATACTTGGTCTTTTCTCTTCATCTATATGTTGATTCTTTGATATGATAATTCTCCTCTTTCTTTCGCATTTTTCCTCCTATTGCTATTCATCCTTTTGTTCCTATGACTATGATAGTCCTTATAAATAGCTGTCATCAGTATTTATAGTTCATAATATCTTCTGTGTGAGCTTCTATCACAGCTTTCATTCTGCTTTTCACGATTTCCGTACTAATTTCAGTGTTGATGTCACTGCTTTAAAGTGCTGAAGAAAAGGTTTTGCCCCTATATTCTTTGTAATAACAACATCCTCATCATCAATTGCTCTTTGAAATTTGAAAAGAAGATTTAAGTTCTTCAATCAAGCTCAACATTGAAGATAGCACAATTTGTAGGCTTGATATGAGCAGATGTTGTTGTCTTTATCACCCTTGTCAAGTTTGGTTGATGGTGCCATTTGCATATCATATTTCTTGCAATTTTCCATCCCAAATTTCTTTATTGACTCTTTGGCATTTTTTTCTTGGAATGTGAAAATGCTAGCTTCGGTTGGTCTGACTTGTATAAACTAAAGAAGAGATTAAGTTCTCTTATCATGCTCATTTTGAATTCAATCGTCATGTTATTTGCAAATTTTATGCTCTTGGAGCTTGTTTGAGTCATGTTCTCATCTTAACTCCTTTATTTGATCTCCAAGGATTTGGTAATGATATAGATTTCGAACTTGGTACTTCAAGTTACTGATCTTGATATATATATATCATTAGTTAATGCAAGCAGTAGCACTAGTTCTTCAATTATCAACATGTGCACCTTTTATCTTCAAACTTAATATTTATTGGTTCTTCCACTTTCTACAAAACTTTGTTAAATAAACCATATGCTATGCTAGGAGAATAATCAAGAGATATACTTCATGAGCCTTTGGTTTAAACTTACCATTATTGTCATCAATATTTTGACAATATATCACTTGAAATCGAATACCCAAATGTATGCAATGGTTGCCTTTAAGATCAAGGGGATTTTCCTTAAGCAAAAAGAGTCTCATATGCAATGAAAATATAACATATAGCACTAGCATCATTTGCAAAAAGGGATCTCGATGCTTCTATCATATACAAGCATTACACATGCCATGTCTTGTGATAAATGCATGTAATGCCATATACTTATCTGATAAGAAATATTATAGATACAAATCATGTGTAATCATAAGCAATTCGGAAAGTATCATCAAGAATCATGATAAATCCATATTAAAATGTACAAAGCATGTTAGAGGATAATCATGATATTTTGATACTCTTACCCAAAGTAGAAGTTTAATAAATACCATGCCCATGAATCTGATTTTTTTTTTATCCTTACTTGAAAATCATATATTGATAGAATCAAGATTTGGATAAGATCATATTCGGTCTTCCATAGATTATTGATTATGTTGATATATGCTTATGGTGATGTCCAAGTTAATTACTGATATTAGTTATTCCCCATTCCCATTTGTTCAAAACATTTTCTTTCCATATATTCTTCTTCTTTTTGAGTATCGGATGCATGATAATCTTGCCACCATTGGATTTTTTTTTTCTCAAGAACCTTTGGGTTTTCTTGGCTCATTATTGGATTTGATTCAATAAGCCATGAGAGTTCCAGTAAGCTCATCTAATGTCAAGTGTCAAGATCTTTGAACTTCATGAATTGACGATTTTCATATGAACTTATTCTTGTGATAGTGCTCAAAGAATCTTGATCGCATGATCCTTATCTATGTAGACCTTGATCGCTTCATTTCCCTTTCTCCATTGATTCCTTCAAATGTGACTTAGGAGTTTATCCTAAATCTCTTTAACTGTCATACAAGAAGAAACACCCATAAAATTAAATTAGACAATGCATAATATAAGAAGTGAAGAGCTTTAAGCAATTAGTGCAAGCCTTCTTTGGATATCATTACAAGGAGGAGCAAATGGAGCTAGTGGTTATTTTTCTCTAACTGTTTGAACAGTAGAGGTCTTGCCAATGTTTAAGTTGCTAGTCCATGTTCAATCACATAAACTATTTGCTTTTGTCGCACCATTCATTCCTTTTGAATTAGATGTGGTGATTGGTGTGGATCAATGAATTGACGAGCAAAAATTCTAGTTGTCCTTCTTGCTTGAAGAGAGATCGCGTGGGGTGAGAGACATACAAGACAAATTTAAGACTCCGAGCTTGAACAAATTTAGTCGTTTAAAAGAATCCATATAAGTATCATTACTAGAAAATGAGACTACTCATTTGGATTAGGATAATCTTCTATCCAAAGAATTTAATCAAAGTAATCACCAAAAAAAATTCAAACCTAAGAAGGAGAGTTTGTGAAATTTTGTAAGTATTGAAGATCCTTTGGTACATTACAAATTTGGAAGACTTTGATCCAAAACAAAGAAAGTCTTAAAAAACAATGCAGTAATTCCAAAAATCTTGAGTTGAAAGAATGGATCAACCATAAACAAGAATTTGTAAAACTACCTCTTGTAAAGTTAGCCATAACATTATGATCGGAAGTAAAACACTTCTAATAACAAGCAGCAAGGCTATAATACCAATTGCCAGGGCCAACAATACAACTTCAAACATCGATAGAATCAAATTGCATAAATCAAGTGTGCATGCTGCTATTTAACGGACGATGATGATATTGAACATGTAATGCTAATATAAAGAAATAAAAAATATTGCAAGCAGATATATAGTGGTTTGGCTTTATCCCACACCTATATCCACTCTCAACACTAACAGCCACAATAAAGTTAGAATCCACTAATAATCTTCATGACAAGTTACAAAAAGCAAGTGTCATTTTTTAGTGAACACACTACCAATACTCATGTACTGCTATCACTTGTACATATGCTCTTATCACTGATTACAAACATTAGCACGACCCAGACATTGACATCTAGATACACCACCGACTAGCAACAAAAACAGAGTAATGAAGAAGACTCTAAGCACGTGACTCATTCTATTCATTTTCACCCGGCCTAATTACTTCTTTTAGACTCAATATATAGCCATCCATCCTGAGATGTTCTTTGCCCATTAAAATCCTCAAATAGCCATTGGTCCTACCGTCGCCAACAACAGTTCATCGCTAGAAATCGTCAAAAGGGCTCTTTGATATAGGCAACATCTCCCCGATAGTGGCAATTTCCCAGAACGATGTCAATGTACTTTTGTTAGTCTTGCTCATTAATACCATAGCTACTCCTGGTCAACTCTTGCAATCTTTTTTTCCGAATTCCAAACCTTTGCAATGGCTATTTTCTTTTTGTCTAACATTCCAATCAATTGTTTAAGTGATAGGCACCTTGTAAGACTAAATATCAATCGATTGATTAAGTGACCAGCACCTTTATATCAGCACGATCCCTTACCATAATTAGGATGTGTAGATTTTTACTAGTCTTTTGATGTTGTCCACTATGGACAATTTGTGATCAATCATCAAATGATCATCTTGAGTATCTTAACTTCTAAAGACATCATGTCACACCCCACCCCTAAGGTACGTGTCAACCCTTGTTCACTTAAGGTAAAATGAATGCGATGTCTCAGGACGCATCACCAACCATTCTTCTTATCTTGTGATTATTCGCATAAGAAAATGAAACATTAAACACCCAATCAGTTAATAATAGTAGGGATAGCTAGGAAGACCCTTTATAACTAAAGCAAACACACCATTTTATTTATATATTAGATTAACCCCTAGGAACATATATATACAACCCTACAAGTGGGCAATGTTCTGACTGTCAACAAAAAGATATAATGGGACAAAAGGGTCAATCTACTCCATTTCCAAAAAGGCCAAGGTCTAGTCAATCCAAAAAGTTAGAGGTCAGGTGCGTTTATCAAGGGTTGCCAAGGTAGATGGACCTCGACTCCATGGCATGCTCTAATGGGTTGTAGTCCAACAAGGATGCCGAGTCTGGCTAGGGGTTGGGATCCTCTAAAACTTCATCAGGAGGGTCGACATCCATTAGGTCCCAGATCTCATGACTAAGGCCATCATCAGGCAAGCAATCAAAACTGTGCAAAGGGCCGAATAGGGCCTCCATATCCCGGATGAACCAAGGTTAAAATATATGGGGCACCCACCAGGTCAGCCCCTCGTCCACCCAAAGTGTGGACACGTGGCACTTATATAAATGTGGATTGTTGGGAAAATGGTGATGTGTAACTATGGTGTCCAAATCCCTCGAGACCTCGAATGCATTGGATATTACGTCATGCTAAGGACCTGAAAATACTTATACAACAACGGGTAAGATGAAATCTTAATAAGTCAATGTTCTAAGCCTCAGTTAGGATATCAACTCGCCTCAGGGGTACCTAAAACATGCAACCATCATAATGAACAATCGACAGTTAGATCAATTCACAGGCAACTTTATTTCACATCTATACATATCCTACACAATACAAACTCACACGTGCCAAAAACAATGCAATCAAGTATTCACATAATGAGAATACAATTCATAATATCTAATGCACAATACAACCAAACGTATTCCAGTTATTACAACCCCTAGGGCCAAAGCATAATCCAAAGGTTGGCAGTCTTCCAGCATGATTGAGCATCATCTCACCTCATCAGGCATGACATCGTCTAGAACCCCTGCCATAAATGGCATTCCTATATGAAGCATCGGTCTGGCCTCAACTGTGATATCCGAACCCCTATTGAGCATCCGATAAATCAGGCATCATCCCTTCAAACTCCTATTGGGTGACGAGTTCAATTGTTGTGACCATATAAGCATCTTAAACCATGCAATCATTTTATTTCTCATTAATTAACTAATGCGGGCGTGGTACGTGCTTACGATAATAAACAATTGGCATTTTCACATATAAAAATGTAGTAAAATATTCACACTTGGTCACGTACACATTTTTAACCTGTTAAACTTTGCATACATTCCTTTTAAACCATCCTTGCCCCAATTAAATTATAAAACATGATATATAAACCCCACACCTCAGGGTTTATTAATTATAAGTCCTTAAAACATCCTTTAAAAATTCGCAAACACAATTTTTCACAGGATAGTTATTTTTCAAGGTAAAGTAGACATCCAATGGTAAGGCACATGTAGGAAATTCATATAAAGTTCAAGCAGAAACCACATATTAAACTGTACTCATCACCCTAACTACAATAACCTATTGGTCATATATCGATAATTTATCGCTTACGGGGCAATAACTTATCATTAAAATTTTGATAACTTACTGCTTTCCAGATGATAGGTTAATACTAAATTTTCTAATAACTTATTGTCTATTTGGTGATAGCTCATCAACTTTTCCGATAACCTATTGTGATAACTTATCATTACCCTAGATAGCCTATCGCGATAGCTTATTTCATAAATAATCATTAATTAAACTAACCAAAATTAACCTTAATTAAGCCATTCCTAATCATGATTAATTCTAATTAAATTTCCCCTAATCGTGATTAGCCATAACCCAAGATTAACCTACTAATCATGCTTAACTATAAACTAAACTATCCCTAAGCAAGTTTAATAAATGAATCAAGGGATTAGAATGCTAACTCACTAGTTGGGGCTGGTGACGACATGGGCACAACGGCGGCAACCAGGGTGATGCGCAGCTACCACCAGCACATCAAGACAAGGTGGTGCAAGAATGGGTCTCAATTGAGAGGTGTTCGGTGAGGAGGAAAGCTGTGAGAGAGAGGGAGATAGCGAACGATTAGGCACAGCTTGAGCAGGTGGATGGGCGGCTCGATAGCTTGGACGATAAAGCAAGGATGACGGCAAGGTCGAGTGGAGGCGGCTGGTCGGTGTGGTGGTGCGGTAGTCAGGCTCGGTGATAAACTAGAGAGAAAAATAAACTAAACTATCCCTAAGCAAGTTTAATAGATGAATCGAGGGATTAGAATATTAACTCACCAGTTGGCGATGGCAACAACATGGGCACGACGATAGCAACCAGGGCAATGCACAGCTACCACCGGCACATCGAGACAAGGTGGTGCAAGAATGGGTCTCGATTGAGAGGTGTTTGGTGAGGAGGAAAACCGCGAGAGAGAGGGAGATAGTGGACGATTAGGCATGGCTTGAGTAGGTGGATGGGCGGCTCGACAGCTTGGACGATCAAGCAACAATGACGGCAAGGTCGGGTGGAGGCGGCTGGTCACTGTGGTGGTGCGGTGGTCAAGCTTGGTGAGGAACCAAAGAGAGAAATAAAGAGAGGGAATGAGGAGCGGTTAGTTTCAATGGTGGTTTGGGTGCGGCTCGTGGGTGGTCCAGTAGTGTGCGATGGCCCCGACATGCAGGTGGAGTGGCTGAGTTGGCCAGTGATGGTGGTTGCGGCCAAGATCATGCAAAATGGAAGAAAAGAAGAAGAAAACTAGAAGAAGGAAAGAAGAAGAGATGCCGAAGAGAAAGGAGCAAGGAGTGTGCATGCGATTAGGGGGGGAGAACAGAGAGAGAGAGAGAGAGAGAGTACAGAAGTTTTGTGCCATCATCATTCCTCTGAGCCAAGCATGAATTTCACCCCATATTTGTCTCTAGTGAATTAATGCCAAGGGGGGCATTTTGGTAATTTCACACTCTTGGGCACAAATTTCCCAAATTACCCTTGGGTCAAAAAGCAAGAAGTG
The DNA here is from genome assembly GCA_014182845.1 of Corymbia calophylla. NCBI lineage: Eukaryota > Viridiplantae > Streptophyta > Magnoliopsida > Myrtales > Myrtaceae > Corymbia > Corymbia calophylla. The sequence continues at coordinate 20,883,759 of CM024695.1, forward strand.
AGCCTAGAGTTGGGCTCAATGAATAGTAATGGGTTCGCAAAGTCATTGGGCTTGATTTGGGCTTGAATTGGAAATGGGCTCGGAAATTGATTTGGGTTTGGTGGGCCAATTTGGGCCCACTTTGGGCTTGCTTGGCCCTTTTGGCCGTCCCCTGGACATGGGGCCCAATGGGCCTTGCCCAGCCCACTTCCTCATGGACTCCAATTAGGCTCAGTAAATCCTTTTTCCGACGTTTCCGAGCAAAGCAAAAATTTTGGAATTTAATGAGGTAATATCCAACCTTATAGTCGTGAAGTCCTTTGAAAGTTGATACTTAAAATCGAATTAAATTCATGGCTGACTTCAATCAATTGCAAATTTAGTACATCTCAGATTAACAGGCAACTTTTAAGAGTTATGTGTAGTCGATTCATGGTTGAAATAATACAATTCACATTTAAGTCTCATCGATTCATAGATGACCTCGGTTGTCATATAATTACGAGGAATTGATTGTTTGATTCTCGTCAATCCTTACGGTCAAATCTTTATCCATGGTCGAGTTCTCTAGTAGTGTGTGTACTTAAATCTTTAATAGCCTTTCTCCTTTAGTTAATATCTCATGAGTGATCAATTTAAAGCGAGATTTAACTAATAGTGTATTAATGAAATAATCATTTATATATTTATAAAATGGGTCAAAAATCCAAGACATCACACATCACCTTAATGAAAGATTGACCATGATATCTCCAAATCATCATAAATATCTTGTCATCTTTGAATTGTTCTCCTCACTACCAAGATCCTCATCCTTGTACCTAGTCTTCAGTAAACTCACATAAGTTATTAATATCATCACAATTTTCCACCTCATCTATATAAGGCACTACTATTTGCCAACAATCTACTGCTTTGATAACAATCCACTACACCAACAACGATGTTAACCTTTTTAATCCTTCTGAGTGTTTTGGCAATTTTGACTCCACTAAGTTGTTCAACTTCACAATCCTTCCAATCTTTACCAAGCATCCTCGTTTTAGGCTCGTTCACCATCACCAAGTGCATCCGATTGTTTACCCGATCTTTGTACCTCCAAGTTATCACAAATATTCCCATTTTTCTCAACTTGTTCATTCTTGATCAATGTCCTTCTAGATGTTCACCTTATTTGAAGATCCTTTCAACTTGTAGATGCCTTCAATGCTCAATATCTTGTTCACTTCAGATATCGGCAGAGCATCTTGATAGTGGCAAAGCAATCCTCATATCATATTATCCGATGTTTATTATGACAGCATTTACATCTTGGCTTGTGCACATATCACTTGGTACTACTCAACCAATATACATTAGTAACCTTTGATTGTCTTTATCATTGTCAAAACAACGTAAGGGAGCAATCACCACATAGGTGATACTCCCAACAGGTCTGGCAATTTAAATTTGAAAATCGTATTATTTCTAGCCTTCCATGGGAATCAGAGCACTTCGGACACGAGCTAGAGAGAAGGCAACCCTGGTAATCCACTTTTACAGCATATTGACCACAGATTTATGCGTGAGGGGCCCTGCAATTACAGTCCCATCAATGGACCTAAGATTCACACTTCGTCTAACCGCATCCATCTGTATGAAATATGCAATGGCCCAATACTTGATTGATGGCGTTTGACGATTGGACTCTCATGCACCAAAATCTTTGGGCTCATGTAAACATCCACTGATCAAAAGTGTTCTGATCAATCTACTACAAAGCAAATAGATTTGTGATCTTAACCTCAAATACAATAAATTCCAATGGAAAATCCATACATTTATAAAGTAAATAATTAGCTTACAATATTAATTAAGGGGTCAAGCTGTAGCTGAAAAGTATATTAAATTTCTAATTTTTAAGTCACGGTTCCTTTAATAAAGCACCTCCCAATCATAACAATTGGCCACGGTTTTTTCTTAGAGAATCTTCGAGAAAGCATATTGAAACAGTCGTGTGGTGAACCCATCAACCTCAAAGAGTCAATCACAATGATGGACCTAAGGAAGGGCCGGTGTTCACTGTTGCTCCCCTCCCGATTTAGATTTCCACTTACGCCACGAGTCAATGATTACACTCTTTTATGTAATGATTTCAAGTTTTGTTCATTATTTCTTCATCGATCTTATATAAGCCAAGAGCGGAATTGATCTTAGGTGATCCTATGTCTTCAACATAATACTACGATGGTCCCTGATTGTGTCGCAATGATACATAGATCATTGAACTTGACATGACCAAAGAAAAACAATCAGGTCATTAGGATTTCTAGCAAATCCGATCACATTTGAGTGGGGCTACGTGACCTAAAAGCTACGATGCACTGCATTCATATATATCCAAATGCACTCGTCAATATCTCTTGTTATAGGATATTGAAGGAAGGAAGCTGAACACATTCTTCGCACTTTTCTTCACTATTATTTTTCTTCATTACATGGTATACATACCATCGAAGATTACTTAGGTCACTTTAAAGCAAAATCTGCGACATCACTAGATGTACAACCATCTAGTCCTTAATCGGATCCTGAGTAATTACTTGGGTACATAAGATCCGTAACAAAGTCAGAGAAAGTTGATTCTCCTGGTGGATACGACTTTTGAAATGCCTCGTGGTTCCAAGTCCAACACGTTAAGTTTACAGAAATTCTTTTATGAATAGAAAGTCCACCGTAAATTATATAGCCTAAATAAAAACAAAAAGAAGAGTAAATCCTGTAATAAAAAAGGTTTTCCTTTGGGTATTAAACTCCGGAAATGTTTCACTCTATTGCTAGCGAATGTTATTAAAACGAAAAACAATATAACTAGCACATCTATATAGTTTTTCACATAAAATTAACATTTTGATGGCTACAGATAAAATCAGTTATTTCAACAAATAAAAACAACATAGTCCATTTATTTTGATAGAAATAAATTGTTTTTTTTTTATGATCAGAATATTGATTCTGATTATCTCTAACGATAAATTAATAGAGATTTGTTTTTGTTCGGTAAATTAATAGATGTAGAAAGTGGATATATTTTAGTCAAAGCTAATCTCTCTCTCTCTCTCCATCGAATTTGATGAAGAGGTTTTAGTGCCATTTTAATTTTTATGGGGCTGAAATAACAAATTCAATTGCTGCCGCATATCAATAGACAGTACCATCAATAGTTGTCCAACTCAAATCATTTTATAAGAGCTATTGTAGTGATTAAAATTATCATTTTGATGAAATCATATATAAACTAAGTGTCCCCTTTACACAGTACTTACGTTGTTCAGTAATTATATTAACAACTTTTTTTTGGGGGGTGTAACCAACCATTATTTTCAATAAGAGCATTTAAATAAACTACAAACAAGATAAATAATTATACTGTTTATGAATGAAAATAAAAATATTTGAAACCAACCAGCACCTAAATTTTCGAACCAAAACAAGAAAATGAGTTTTGTGAGCCAAAAGCTTTTCGTTATTTTCCTAAATGTAATTCAAAAGAAAATGTTGTGTGGATGATAAAAGGGGAAAAACTTCTTTCATAGCTTTGATGAAGTACAAACAAATTGCCATTATTTCCACTTTCATTTATCAGTTTTCATAAGTACATAGAACTAAAACGAAAGTGTAATGAGAAATTAAATGTTCTACGAAACCAAACTAGGTGTTTCAATAAACATTGATTCAATAAATCTTGTGCAGTAGAATAGAACCGACCGAGAGAGAGATAGAGTTCTTTCAATATCTTCATGCTTAATTTTCTCCAGAAGTAGATCCGGAGAGCTTTGCATGAGAAGAAGAGAGACGAACGTAGCCAAGAACAGCTTGTTGGGTACAATTTCGTTTCTTAAAAGAAGGAAAACCGGCAAGCCATTCTTGGCTGCATTCAACACTCTCTCTAGCTCTTCATGCAAGACTCTCGGACCGAACTTTGACCGCTCGCATCTCTTCCACACATTGATGTTTCAACATACATTCACACCCACTTTCTTTCTTACTCTTCTATGTACCATGATGAGCACGGGCACACACACAAACACACTCTTATATAGAGCCAAGAAAAGAAGCCTAGAAAGCAATTATGTGCATGCCCGCCAGTAATAATTGACGACTCCCATATAATATTCCCAAAACTTGACATTCTTTCTAAAATAGGCGGCTGCCGCCTAACCAATGAATATGAGTGACCCACTCTCGCATAAACACACTTTCAACCTTCTGGTACCATTCAAAATCTTTACTCATTCTAGGCTGCGTTTGGCAGTCAGGATAAAATTCACTATCCTATCCTGCGTTTGGTACCTATTCAAAATAGGATAAAATCGAATATAATGAGGATATAAGCCAGATAAAATTATCCCATGATGGAGGTGAGATAAAGATAGATAGGACTTATAATATCTATAATAAAAAAGTTATTTTTCTCGAATAACAAATTTCTTAAATTAACAAAGTTAAAATTGTATTTCAATATAAATAATATTTAAATTCTAATATAAAAATTCAAAATAACAAAATGTAACAATTTACTTTTAGGATCTAGCCAATGCGATGGTCCCCACTTTGCATTGAGGAAAGAGATTCTCTTTCCTTTCCTTTTTCTGAAAAGAGAGTGATAGGAGGAGGACAATGGTGAAGGCTGGAATATGATTTGCCAGTTGTTTTGCTTGAATTCTGAAACCAGCGGCCGGAAGCTGTCATCTCTTTATTTGTCCTCTCTCTCTCTTTTTCCTTTTTCTGATTTATGACTTATGAGTGGCCTGGCCAGACCACCATTCAGAAACATGATTCGATGGGCATGCCATATTAACAGAGAAAAGGCTAAATCTTGTCAATGTTATGATTCGTGCACGTTTCCTTAATCACAGTGTCTTTATTTAAAATTCAAGATACAATCCTGTTTGTGTTCGATTTCCATTGGTCATGCTGACTAGCCCATGCAAAACTGAACCCGCTGGAGACTCAGAGATTAGTACTAATATAATATTAATTAATGTTTGACGGAGTTAGGCAGTCGATCATAGAAAGGGAAAACGATATGGAAAAATGATGGTGGAGCAATCAAAAGAGATATGGTGGCCTGGTGGGGACTTTTTGAGTGGAAATATAATGAGGTTAGGGGGAAAATTGAAAAAAATGATATTCGCTGCAATCTGATTTCATTAAAGTTTGACCATCGAATTTGATTAACGCACGATGCGTCAATGAAATTCGTCTCCCAAAAGAGCAAAAGAACGTGCACTTGAAGTTTTGCAAGTGAATTTAAGTTTGATACGTAACAGATTCACAAGACTACATTACATTTACGTTGACAATCTTGAATTGCGATTTTGTGTATCATACAAAATAGATTGTCAGAACACAATTTACTAGCAGGCAGAACCGGCATCCAGATGATGTTACTCATAGTAGAGATCATTCTTAAAAAACAGCGTGTGAGAAGGGAAAGAAGACAATCTCAACGTTAGCTGATCAATACAGACCAAAAGATTTCGATAGCACTTGTTCCTGGATAGCCATATTTGACCCCTAAATCACGAAAAAGTCAAATCGAAATTCCATTGCTCAAGCAAAAATTCCTGAAATAAAGTTCAGAAATTCAGTTTCCACGAACTGTATTTGCACTAGTTATAGTCTATAAAATGCAACCGACTTCAGTCATAGAGTAAGGAGACTCTAGGAAAGCGGTGGATGCAAGCCACTATTGCAACGCAAAGTGAATGACCCTATCTCAGATCTGATATGATTAAAAGGTGGACATCAGACATGATCTAATGATTCCCCAACTAGACAAAGCCTAGTGAAGAAAAAATTGGGTGGATTCCGAAAGCTTCTGAAAATTTGTTTATTTTCCAGCTCAATTCCACGGTACTGGCAGGATTGCAAAAGTTATCGCCAGTGAAAAGTTGTACATTTACCAGTCAAATTCCCAGTACAGGCATAAAGACCCTTCTGTCTTGCGAAATAAAGTTTCTGGTCATCAGTTACAGTCAAACAGCGTCAAACTGCACATTGCTTTGTCCAAGGTGCAGCAGCAGTTGAGCAACCGTAGCCTCCATAAGAGTGGCTCCTCCATATCTATTCACATGAGAAGACCATTGCAAGACCCGACTAAACATTTGCCATCTTTGTAAGCTAAGAATGTACAGAAAAGCAGTTGGTTTAATAACACAACAAATATTGTGTACTGCAGAGTCTACTTGGCTAGACATTAATCACTTTTATATTCAAATTGAAACCCATTGAAGATGGTATTGACAGCCTCAGGTCGTAACACTGGTTATTTAGAGTTCCTAATGACCTTTATCAGGTTGAAAGGATGAAAATCTGAGTTAAGTAGAGGCTATTTAAGGTCAGAAAGTATTCTTTTACAGTCACATCAGGATGAGCCAGCTCAACAAGTAAATGAATTACTTGATGGTATGAATCGCGGGAAATGGAGGATCCTTGGAAGAGCACAGGAGTCCATGGGTGCAACTTAAATGGATCCAGACTAAACAATATATTTCTCATTGTATAGTTAGTATCTTGAAATATTCAACCCTGGGAACATTTGATGTATGATCAAACTTACCTCTTGAATCTCTACTTCTCTTTTTTACTGTGGGATAGGGTGCAAGGATGTTAGTTACTTCTTGTTCACCTATATCCCTTGCATAAATAGATAAGCAAGTCAAAGATGAGATATACAGTAAAGGTTCTCAAGCATATTAAGAGACATTGATACCACATAAATGTGACCATTATGAGATTATCATTCAGGCATTGCGTTAGAAGATATTGCATAAGTCCTAGAACATTACAAAATGATCAATATGACACTCTCTCGTCATCCGAGATTAAATATCCTTTCACAAAGAACAGTATTTCCTTTCTAAGACATCCTTTTAATTCACATAACATCTAGCTTTGTTTCTGAAACACTACAGGTAGTTCCTTTGAATAGGCAATAATAAAGTAAATAAACTAGTATCTTCAAGTGTTTTCAGGTCACAACTTAAAAACAAGGCCAACAAAAGGATCGAACAAGATGAGAAGACATGATCTTTCTGACCCTTGATGTGATAACATGATCAACCCACAACTAAGCAACCAACAACTGTGTAGAGAACATATTCTTTGCAACAACATAATTGTTCGGGGAACAATTTTTTTGAGCAGGCGATGTAGTTCATGCAAGAATAATGTTTAATTTTCCATGTAACTATGGAAAATATATTCATCACTTAGCCATCCTATGATTCACAGACAATGAACACATGTAATTGGAGGCTAATCTTTCCCGATGAAATGAAGTATTTGTCATTGGAAGCTAATCTTTCACAAGGGAAAATAGACAATTCTCTGGACAGTGTCAACAAAAGCTATAATCTCAGTAACCTGCATGATCACCGTCAACTTGATTTCAAATATATATAAGCACACAAATGAATGTAAAAATTGAGTAGTGGGTACATCTTCGTAGTGGCTACATCTTTGTCTTCTTTTTTCTTTTTTTTCTTTTTATTTTATGAGGGAGGGGGCCGCAGGTTATGAAGCACCACCTCTTCATTTAATGGAATTGAAACTCCACAAGACTGAGGTGTGTTATTCCAACCCTCCAACAAGTGTGTGGTTTAGCGAGTATGGGTAAAGTAACAAACTGAGGAAAGAGTTTGAATCAATAAGTAGGTGATACAATCAGAATGAACAGATTCAAGAAAATTTATCTTAGATCAAATGCCACTCCCAGATCTTCCTCATTCCACCCTACAACTCACCTGTCACGTTTCATCTAGTGTAAACTGATCTGCCATGACTTCTGAATTGCATCTGGATTCTGAATCTTTAAGTAATTACAGTCATTGAACAAGATGGCCTGATTAAGGGTAGAATAACATTAGGTATGGCAACCACCTGCATAATCCAGTGGAGCAAGAGTTGCTCACAAGCTTTAGAATAACATATCCCACTTTAAACTAAAATCTTGTGATTTTTAGCAAACCATCTTCAAGCCTATGAGTTTGTCACCCGGACATTTCAATTACCTCCACAACAAGCCTCAATAACATGTAAACTTCCATCTGCTAAAAAGCTCAATCATTAGTAAGTCATTTGAGTTTATGTAAGGCACTTGCTGCAAATTGAAGTATAAAATTAAGGGTAGACTAGCCACACCTGGGATACTGAAAGGCCCCTGTCATTCTTGGGCTCTAAATGCATAATTCAAATGCAGAAACAAATATGTACAGTTCAATCAATATCCTCTCTGATTTCCTGGGCTCTCTCATTCTCCAAAGGAAACCCCAGACTAGTGACCGCCCAACAGCAGCTATGCTATAAACCATGCAGAAGCACTGTCTTTCAATATATCAGAAAAATAATAATTAAATAGATGAAACCAACTTGCAGTTACCATTTATTTCCTCTGTTCCAAGTGCTTCAAGAGCTTGCAGGAACAGATACTAAACAATCACCATATCTCAGTCATCCAGGGTTTGTTCTAAGCTCCTGCACTAAGCATTGCAAGTCAGTCCAGAGAATCCATCCATGCGCTGTAATTAATTCCTGTGAAATGCATTAATCGCTCTCCAGTATAAAGTTGCAATTAAAATTGACAATCTCAATAAACAACATATTTTATTTGTGACTCAAAAAGAGGATTGAGAATGAAGCTTGCAGAACATATTAATACAAGTTCATAATAAAAAGGATTGACATCACAATTTTTTTACTTATTTTGGGATGGTTATAAAGGTGAACGAGATATGGTCATGATAAAATGCGGGTCACTAGATAGGAGACATCCTATATAGTCACAGTAAAACACTGCTGCAGCAGAGATCATACAAAACTTGAGTAGAGTCTCAGCCAAGCTAGTAGCTAAGTAGGTTCATTTGTGCATGCCATGAGATAAGCACAGAAACATGTCCCGACTGTTACAAGTGAGATGTCATGCAAACAAACCAGATGAAATGTGCCTTTTGAAATTGCAGTATATCTAACACGTATCCTCTGGAAGGGACTACTATTTTCTTCCTAGAGCCCTGTTTGTATTCAGTCTCCAACTTAACTCCATAAACTCTAATTCTCTTGACAATAGTTTCTCTTGCCTCAATCTTTAGTAATACCAGTCCAATTTTTTTCCGTGAATGATGTCCTCGAGAGAAATAACTTTTGCCTGTGTCATATGCCCTATAATAGAGCATCATTTGATTCATCATATGCATGTTTCTTCTTTCTTTTGATGTGCAGAAAACCATGTATGCTATCACTTATCATCAAGCATGCAATAATCATCACTAGTAACAGTGCAAATCCAGCTTAATGACGTGATTATAAATGAATCCAACTATAGTATTGCTAGTTAGAAATATAATGGTAATGATATTAACTGGTCGAACATTTTCTCTGCACCAAGTATTATGATCACTATGCTATTCACAGAAACTATTAAATTCAGACAAACCATCAGTATTAACTGCTTGGTTGAGCTATTTGATAAAGATTTTTCTGGTTGCAGGTACTTATATATTTTCTTGAGCTAACTTTTCAGTTCTATTTGTGCAGTCCGAATAAATTTCTCACCAATTGTCACCATGGAAGTTCAAGATGACATAGTTTAAGATAAAAATGGAAATTTCCGAGAGCACAGAATATGCACATTTAAATGGTCGGAAAAGATTTATAGGAGGGGATATTACATGCATAAAGGAGGTGCCCATAATCAACTATGGTTGCAGTGTTTAATACTATTGCATCGCCAAGTAAACCATCAGCTACTACAAATTTGTTTAGTAATAACAGCACAACATCCTCTGGCAGATTTCCAGGACAACATTTGCTGCACTCATAAGTAATTCTTGAGTAGATGAACTTTGAATTAATTGTTTACTGATCATGAGACATAACACTTTATTCCTTTGACAATACAAGGAAGTAAAACCAACAAGAAGTATCTTATTTCATCATAAATTATTTTATTTCCTCAAATATCTATAAGATTTGTAAAAAAATTAAATCTGCATTGATCCCTAATCTGAGACATTATGTGGGAGAAATGTATGTTGAATAGCTATCTACAATAGCAATTTGATTGCAGAGTAGAGAAGAGCCTATTAATGAATTTAAACATTAAGTTCTATCAAGCATTCAAGCATCAGTAACCAGAAAATTAGGAGCTTAAACATTAAAACGCCTGTATGACTTTAAGTGAGTAATGACCAACTATTTAAAGGGGGAGAATTGAGTGAAGTAAAAGAGCACTCATTTTAAGAACAACAATTTCCAGAGGCAGTTAAAAACATACTTTCAATTAAAAGAAAAATGGAGATTTTACAGAAAATAGCAGCATATTTTCCTAGTAAAACAAACAGTAGCAAATACAGTTGCTTAATCAAGACTGGAAGAATTAGAATATTTTCAATACCACTCAGATACTGGAGGTAGACCTTAACTGGCCACAGAGGTGAGTAAAACAAAACTATAGTTATTAAGTTCTCATGCAGGCTAAAGGATCGATAATAATGATGACAAGGGTTAAGAAACTGTATCTCAAGAAACATTTCTTGTACAAGTTACTTCAAAAGTTTGTTTTATCAACATCTATTTATAACTATTTAAAAACGTTTTTGTATACCATTGGCATTTGATGGCATAGAAGAGGATGAAAGAGAACAGAAAAACCAGCAGTTCTCGAATTGACTTCAATGTTTAAGTTTAAGCAGATAAAATAAACATCAATGGCAGTACGAAAGAAGGGAAAGAATGCCTGAGACTGATTTGTGCAAATTCTCCAGAAGGAGAGTACAAAAAGCCCTTCTGCATGCATCATGCAAGAGCTATGAAAGAAAATATAATAACCAACATAGAAATTGCACAAGCAAATAGTGCACATAAGATATCAAGACTAATACCAAAAGATCAGCAACAAATCACCAGTCTAAGAATGGGGAAAAACTAAAACATGATGTCGTGTTACCAAAGACTTACCCGATTTACTGATCCTAAGTTTATTCGGAATTGTCAGCTTTCGGGATGTAACCTTCCCTCTTCATCTCATCCACCAATACTTGATACATCTCCACTGTGCTATGATGTAAACCATCACCAGCATGAAATTCATGAAGCTGAGTCTCAATTTCCAGCCAACTGCAACCAGGTGTCTTAGTTATCCCCCTTTGTCTCATCAATATTCTCATCCTCGCTGATTCATCCCACTTCTTCACGTCAGCAAAGAGTTTCGATGATATTACATAGTTTCCAGAATTCAAAGGTTCTATTTCAAGAAGCAGCTGCATCACCCGCTCGCCAATATCTGCATTTCGCCGTTTCTGACAGGCACCAAGTAATGACCCCAGAACAACTTCATCTGGCTTTCCAGGCATCTTCTCAATGAATATCCAAGCCTCATGTAAAAGTCCAGCACGAGAAAATAGATCAACCATACAAGAATAATGCTCAATTTTTGGGACCAATCCAAATGATGTGCACATCAGAGCAAATAATCTACGCCCCTCAGTAACCAGACCACCATGCACACATGCAGAGAGTACTCCAACAAATGTGATGTCATTTGGGCAGACATGCCCACCCTCTTTCAACATGCGATCAAAGAGTGCTAATGCCTCCTTTGCTCGACCATGAAAAGCTAGGGCAGAAATCATTGCATTCCAAGATACCTCATTTTTCTGAGGCATATCTTCAAAAACTTCAAGAGCATTGTCTAAACTTCCACACTTAGCATACATATCAATTAAAGCAGTACCAACGTATACATCACGCCTTAAGCCACTACGAGACACATAGGTGTCCACCCACTTCCCCTGGTCTAGGGCCCCTATTGAGGCACAAGAAGACAACATGCCAAGCAATGTAATTTTGTCTGGATCAATGCCAGCCTCTCTCATCATACTAAATAGTGCGATCGCTTCATCAGCCATCCCATTTTGTGCATAACTGTCACAAATCAATTAGTCAAAAGTTTAGGGAGCTCTTCACCAATTACGCTTAATCTTACAGATTAACATAATATGTATCTTGCACATTACTAACTGATTAACTGAATGAAAGGTAAAAGGAGAACACACAAGTCAATCAGAAGGATAATTTCTTCCACAGACAACCCAAAAAAAAAAAGGTATGAGTGGCACCCTCCTCATTACTGAAAGGCTAGTACATGAAACATTTAAAGAGAAGCAAGAATCAAGCTAACAGGGTGCACTGCCGATACCCTTGCAAGGCTAAATCAAGCAGAGAGAAAGAGAGGACCCGAAAACCTTTTGGAAATGGAGGTAAAACTACACAAATTGAAGACCCGACCCCCCCACCCCCAAAAAAAAAATCTTTTCAAAACTATCCACTAGTAGAAAAGAAACAATCTTCTAGCCACTAGACAGAGAAGCTGGAGCAAATATCGACTATGACTCAGTTCAAGAAAAACATTAATATTAGCATTATGAAGAGCATAAATGAAAATGTGACGATAGATCAGGATCAATCCTGGTAAAGTCTAATAGTTCAGAATGAGCATCTCATAGTAAAGCTAATACGTGACCTATAGTAATTAGACTAGTAGAACACAATGATGTCACAGATGAGATGAGATAATAACTGGTGATTTCATAAAGCAAGAGAGAAAGACTATACCTTGTGATCATAGCATTCCAAGTCACTACATCCCTCTTTACCATATTATCAAAAATCCTCCTCGCTGATGTCAAATCCCCACATTTCCCATACATATCAATCAAGGCAGACCCCACGTAAGAGTTCAACTTCATCCCATTATCCAGAACATATCCCTCTATCCACTTGCCCAATCTCAGATCCCCCAAGTCTCCACACGCTGTGAGAGTGCTCACCACAGTCATTTCATCAGGCATGAAGCCTTCCTCCCCCATTTTCCTGAACAGCTCGACCGCATCCCCTGCAAAACCCATTTTCGCATACCCAGAGATCATCGAGTTCCACGAGACTAAATCTCTGTCGGTGATTTCATCAAACACCTTGCGTGCATTCTCCAGCTCCCTGCACTTGGCATACATCATAATCAACGAGTGACTAGTGTGACTGTCGGAATCCAACCCACTCTTAAATACCGAAGAATGAGCCGCCTGACCATGGTCCAACTCGAAAAGATTCGCACATGCTATGAACACAAATGGGTACGTGAAATTATTGGGCTTCAGTCCTACAGATTTCATTTGGTAATGGAAGTGCAGCGTCAAGGGGTAGTCGTGCCGCGTGGTGGCTAAGCCCCGGATCATGACATTGAAGGCGTAGTCATTGGGCTGAGGAATTCGAGAGAAAACGAGAGAAGCGTAGGACATGTCCTTGAGGTCGACGAGCTTCGCGAGGAGGAAATTGGGCTTGTCGATGGAGCTTGTGAGCATCTGCGAGTGGACTTGCTGGACCGTCCTCGTGGAAGTACATCTTCTCAAGATGGACAGGAGCGATTCGCAGTGAATCTGCTTCGGTGAATGAGCGGGGACTGGCTGGGATTTCAAAAGGCTCAGTTGGCGGGGAGCAAGTTGAATTAGGACCCGTTCTATGAGCATCGTATGAGGGAGAGCCGTCTCCCGAGCCGTTTCCTAGCCTATTTATTTGGAATTCCACCGGGGCAATACTATTTTCACTTTTTTGGCCAAAATAAACCATTTTTGTAATAAATGACCACATTACCACTATTAAAGAATAAGAATGTCATTAATGGGCTTGTGTTATTGTGCATATATATATTAATTTTAAATTACTTACGATTAACATAAATATTTATTAAAACATACGAACAGGAATAAAGGAAGAGATCAACACAAGGCTAATGCCTACTCGGCGTTGTCCCTTGGCAAATGTCTAGAGGCATTTTTCATGACGAAATGGTGCCCTATTTGGGATAGGGCAGCGTGGAGTGTGAATTCTCCATAACCTGTGCCCACCCCTAAGCACCATGAAATATGGATCATGACATTCGATTATACTTCATAGCTCATGCTTGTGACATGGCTCAAGAGTGGCGAGCCCAGAGATGAGTCTAGAATTCGATCATAGCCCATCCACAAGCTCAGCCAAGTTCCTCTCTTGAGCCCACGACCGTTTAGTCCCAACGGTTTGTCCTATCCCGTTCGTCCTTTCCGCTCATCCCATTCAGCTTGTCTCCTTGTGACCAAAAGATTACGCGGGGTCCCAAGGCATGGCCATACAGACTAGCCATGGCAGGCCATCCTTGAGCTGTCCCACGTTATAAACCCTACTGTAGCCTTGTAATGATTGTGTAGATTTGAATACGACTGTTGGATTGATGAGGAGATCAACATATTAGATCAGTCTGGCCATTGTATAAATAGGGGATTCTCACCCGACTTGTAAATGCTTGATCAGAAGTGAATACACACTCATTTACTCTCAAGCACTCTTCTGGTCGAGTGAGTGATCAAAAGACTGACTTAAGATCGTTCCTAAGGCCACACAGGCGTGAATTAATCGGTGTGAATCGATCGGCCCGTGACAAATGGTATTAGAGCCTTGTTTGAGCCTCGTTCGTACCTCATTCGTGCTTTGTTCATGCCTTTGGCCGTACCTCGGTTGTGCCTTCAATCATGTCTCTGTTCGTGCCTCAACAAATGCAATGGTTGATCCATGTCCCAGCGTCGTGATTGCCCAAGGTGAGAATTGCGAGGATCGTGGAAAGGCAACCAAGTGGGTCGGCGTCTAGACCAGGCGTAGCCATGCTACGTCCCATTTGACAGAGTCAATGGGAGAGTGGGAGCGTCGCATGATGTTCCTGGAGGAGAACATTTTGGACGTTCGCGAGTTGGTGAACAACTTGACCCAAACAATTGACGGAGTGGAAGTCAACCGAGAGGGGTTCCTAGCCGAGATAGGGGAACTAAAAAGCGGCATGGGAGAACTCCACAATGAGCTGCTGGGGTCGTTGGTCCGTGAGTTGCAGCAATGAGACGAGACTTGGGAAGCTGCGGTAGTGGCCATGTGAACTAAGATCAACGAGCTCATGGAGAAGCTCACTGAGGTAGAAGCTGCATGCGTGAACGGGGTGATCACCGTGCAACCATGCATGGACACCCCTAAGCCGAAAGAGTTCAAAGGCTCACGGGTGGCTAGGGATGTGGACAATTTCTTGTGGTACATGGAGTGGTATTTCCAAGTCACATGTATAACTGATGACATGGCTCGAGTTAACACAGCGGCTATGTACCTGAGCAAAAATGCCTTGCTCTGATGGTGCCGTAGGTCTGACGATAGGAGTTGCGACCCTATTACAACATGGGCCAAGTTCGTCGAGAAGTTTCGATGGAACTATTACCCTCTTATACGAAAGAATATCTTACTATTTACGTAACTAGAGATTCTAGATTCAGGGATTTAATTACGTTAATCATATAACTAGCGCCCTTTTGATACCTAACTCAATTGTGTATTAACTAAGGCCATAGCAACATATTCAAAAAATCTAAGGTTTGTCATAACCATTCTAGAGTAGGAAAATAACATTTAAGATATTAAAATGCGTAATTAATTATGATCACAAAATAAAGCAAGCGAGCATTCTACTATTATCCCTAAAAGAGAAATTGCAACACAAAAAAAATATCCCTATTGAAAGCCCTAAAGACTTGTCCAATTTTGGGTTTTTTGCATTTTTAAGGGGTCTTCTAATTTTTCTGAATTTTTTATTTTTTTGTACTTTAATAATTTTTGAAATTAAAAATGAATTTTTGGGATTTTTTTAGTTTTTCAAAGGCTTTAATGAATTTATTAACCCTCGTGGAATTTTTTTTCTAATTTTCCTAATTTTTTCAACATATTAAAAGTTTTTAGGAATTCTTTTAATGATTTTTTTATTAAGGACTTGGATGGGTCAAGAGACCGACCCTACTAAACCGACTTGTACCCTATCGGTCCAGGTTGGTTTAAAAATCGGGTCAACCTTGAGGCCCACTTGGAACAAACCAAATTGGCCCTTGAAAAAATAAAAGAAATTCTAATTTCTAATTCCAGCCCACAATGACAATCGGCCCGAAGCAACGTATCTCATTTCCTTTTCCTTTCTATTTTCCTTTTTTTATCAAATTTTTTTTTTGTCTTTTTCTGCTGCATTTTTCTTCCATACCGCCTCACTCTATCGTCTTTTCTCTCTGGGCTTCCTCGCCGAACGCTCACCAGTGACACCCAAAATTTTTCAGCCGAACGCCCACTGGAACCCTAGTCACCTCCCAAACTACTCCTCGCCGGCCGCCTATTTTGTCCTACACCGCATCACTGCCAAACAATAGTTGGCCAACAATTTCTATGTCGTCGGACCATCTCTGACGAAGAATTTTTATGTTTTAAAATCACACATGATAGAAATCTGACCAGTCCAGCATAAACAACATGCACATGCACATTAAAGATTGAGAAATGGACTGACTGGGGCGACCTCCAACTGCGAGGATCACTGTAACAAGTATTCTCCGACGGAGGGCTGGATGGATGGCCGACTCAACGACAACCCATTTTTTCTTTCAAGAAATTGCATGAAAAAACAGCAAAAACTCAACGACAATCAGATATGCTTCGACAGATATAGATGTAAATATGAATCGATCAAGCTTGAACACAGATTGCTCTCTCGGCCTTCTGTCAGGTATTTTAGCAAACAGTTTTGGCGTGCATGAGTTAAACAAGGGGTTCTTGACTCGAGTGGAGCTAAAACACGGGTCTAGACTCCTAAACCAGCATACCAGAGCATACCAAAAAATGAATGGAGGACCGACAGGGGCTGGGGCTCGCGTGAACTAGTCGGCCGTGAGCTTCGGCCCAATACCCTACAAAAAATAGAGCAACCGCGCTCGGGAGGACCTACCTGGTTCAGGGGAAGCTCTGTGGCGGACGGTGGTTGACAAACGGGATCCGGTAACGGTCGAGTACTCCCCTAGAGCACGCTGGCTCTCTTGTTCTCTGCCTTTCACTCTTGGTCTGGCACCCCCTGGACACGTTCTTCTACATGGTTCGGTTCCTTTTTCCCGGCTTGGGTTTCCCTTCTCCTTCAAGCTCTCGGCCAGCGAGCAACGAAGAAGAAGGTTCCAGTCGGAGAAAACCCAGAAACCAAAACCAGCAGCCCGAAATCGTCCTTCCCAAAAACCAGAAAAAAACCAGCCTCCCCCTCTCCCTCTGGTTTCCCTTTCGGTTTTTCTCTCCACTCCCCTCTGCAAATAACCAAATGGTCCCCTCTCGCTCACCCACCTCTCTTCTTACGACAGCTGGGTTATTCCCTTTGCTTACGTCACGGTGTCGACGTCACCATTGTGGAGGGTGGCGTCGGGACGAATGATGTCGTCGAGGCCTCGTCTGTTGCGTGCGTGTGAGTGTGCGTTTGAGCATGCAGAGAGAGAAAAGAAAGGCTAGTGCAAGCTTGGGCTTGGGCCTCCTCTTCTCTCTTTCTTTTTTTTGTTATCAAAATTGATGGGCTAGAGAAAGAAAGTAAAGTGGGCCAAAAGACTACAAATGAGAATTTGGGTGTAGAGGGACGAAAATCTATTAAGAAGAGTTGACCAAACATGTCAGCCAGCTCAAAAAAAATATATTTTTAATCAAAATTTCTTTCTCTTTTTTTTTTCTTCATATTTTTACCTTTTTATATATTTTTTATATATTTCTGCAGACTAAATGGGTATTTAAAAAGGTTAAATGGGTATTTAAAAAGGCGCCAACAAAAATTTGGGTGTCAACATAATTATTTAAGGAAATAATTAATTAAAGTGACTTATTTTATGTCCAGTAATTATTTATGCAAATAGTTAATAATTATAACTATTTTGTGGTAGTTAATTATGAAATAATTAACTAGTGTACTTTATTTTGTGATAACAAGTATTTATGGAAATAATTAAGGCCATAATTATTTTATGGGAATAATTAATTATGGTTAGTTATGTAAGGCACGTGATTGGTTATTGAAGTAAATGCTTATGAATGATTCACTAGTGCTAATTGATTATGGTGGGAATAATTAATAGTGATTATTCTCTTAGTACTAATTGATTATTGTGCAAATAATTGTTTGTCGTTCATTTCTTTCAGGATTGATTGATTATCACGATGCTAGTTGATTGAGCTTGGATATATCGTTGATAATTAACCATTTAATAATCGCAATAGGATGATAAAGGGATGTTGTAGAGGTTAATTACTTGAACTACGACCTGAACTCGTATTTATTTGTTGTGGTTGGAAGCTTGTTGTCTTGGAAATATGAATGTTGGGTTATATGCTTTAATGGTTATGTTTTATGAGAGGTTGTCTAGATAAAGTGAGCAAGTTTGTGTGAAACTTGCAATAATTTGTTGCGTGAGTACGAACTATGGTTACATTGGCTAATGATGAGAAGTGCAATGAATTTGAGTGGTTGAGGTGTTTGCACGATCACCTAATGAAAACCTATTACCCTCGTATGAATGTGGGTGTGCCATTCTTGGCTGTGAGAATGTTAACATGAGCTGTCAATTAGGGTCTCAATAGGAAAGTTTTTCTATTTAAAGTCTCTCAATATTTGTTGCTAATATGAGCTGTCAATTAGGGCCTCAATAGGATAGTTTTTATTCTTTAAAGTCTCTGTATATTTGTGTCTCTTGATTTGTAGGAGATTCTATGGTGGCTGAGGGCGGTGTATATATATGTGTTTATAATCTTGTAAAGAAAAAAAAATAATACAAGGAAAAAAATCTATTTACTGGTTAACATGGTATCAGAGCCCATGATCTAGGGACTCTCTGTTCATTCTGATCAAGATCTGAATTCCTTGCCATGGTGTAGTCACGCGGTGGTTTCGTGCGATTGCTGTGCTGATTGCATCAGCTATTAGGACTCATGGTGGATGACAATCCACCCACCGAGATAGTTCCTTCAACTCCAACGGAGGGCACTATGAATTCTCTAGGCGTTGTAGTCCTGCACCAGGCTCTGGGAGGGACTTCCACTACTGACACACTCCTTGAAACCTTGACTTCCAAGTTGACACAAATCTTGACTCACCATTAGGCTTCACCTTCTCATGCTGAAAACTCCGCCCCACCAATTGCAGTCAAGTTGGATAGTTGTAATTATGGCCTTTGGTCCCAAGTTGTCGAGATGTATATCTCCAGGAAGGACAAATTGGGATATATCAATGGGGATCTTCCCCACCACTTCCAATCGACCCTAGTTTTCGGAAGTGGAAGACTGACGATAGTACAGTTAAAGGATGGCTCATCAATTCCATGGACCCGGCATTGATTGGAAATTTTATTCGTTTCCTAACAGCAAATGCAGTATGGGATTCAGTGGCTACTACGTTCTTTGATGGCACCGATGTCTCCCAGTTGTATGATTTGAAGCGACATTTGTCCTAACTAAAATAGGCAGGCGGCTCGATTGAAAAGTATTTTAATGAGCTCCAGGGTTTATGGCGGGAGGTTGATTTTTGACGACCTAATCCCATGACTTGTCCTCATGATATTGAGCGCTACAACACTCTTACAAGAAGACCATGTATATCTCTTCCATGATGGGCTCGATGACTGCCTTGACAAAGTCAGGGCTGATGTTCTACAAATGCATCCATTCCCAACGGTGGAGCTAGCCTATGCCAGGGTGAGGCGGGAGGATGTATGCCAAGCTGTTATGCTGTCTTCAACCGAACCACCTAGCACCATGGCAGCCATGGTGTCGCGTGGTGGGAAGATTACCTCACACTTTCTTGAGGCCAACAATGAGCCCAAAGCCCTCCAGATGGTCCCTCCTAATATTGCGTCTGGTGGAGGGAGGACTAACAATGGTTCGAAGGCTAAACCACAACAGCCAGTAGGTTGTACCCATTGTGGTAATTCTAAACACACTAAAGATACCTATTTTAAATTGCACGGTTATCTAGATTGGTGGAAGGAGTTGCAAACCAAGAAAAAGACAGAAAATGCTATAGGACGAGGGCAGGCATCGTTGGCTACTGGAACCTCACCCCTCTCTTTGGTACCGCAGGTAGATGCTACCAATACTTCTGATGCGGCTCCTAAAGGTAACACTGGGTGTGCACTTGTTATTAATTCTTAAGGTGGTAGGGAGGGGTGGATTGTTGATTCTGGGGCAACAGATTACATGACACCCAATCGTGACGATATTATATGCTACACCACTCTAAGGAGACAGAGTATTTATAATGCAAATGGCACTAGTTATCCTGTCACTGGGGCAAGCAATGTTGATCTTACACCTTCTTTATCATTGTCTCACACTTTATTAGTGCCCTCTCTATCTAATCGTTTACTCTCCGTTGGCCAACTCACTGATGCTTTGAAGTGTTGTGTTCTTATGTATCCGTCTTTTTGCTTATTTCAGGATATCCTCACGAAGGAGATTATTGGTCGTGGTACTAAAAGGGGGGGCTGTACTATGTTGATGACTTCCATGCAGGCCGAGCACATTACACAAGTAGTGGGTCTACTAATAAAGAGAAAGCAATTTGGTTATGGCATCGTCGTTTAGGACACCCGTCTTTGGGTATTTAAAGCATTTATTTCCAGACTTATTTCATAATTTGTTAGATACTAAATTCCAATGTGAGACATGTATTTTGGCAAAAAGTCATCGTGTCTCTTTTCCTTTGAGTTTTAATAAGAGCACCAGGCCATTTTCTTTGGTTCATTCGGCCGTGGGGGGTGCTTCACCGCTTACTACTCTATCTGGCATTCGTTGGTTTGTAACATTTGTGGATGATTGTACCCAAATGTCTTGGGTTTATTTAATGAAGCATAAAGATGAAGTGGCAGCAATATTTCGTATGTTTCATCGGATGATTGCAACGCAGTTTGGGACTCAAATTCAAGTCCTTCGTTGCGACAATGGTGGGGAATATATTAATCAGCATCTTGCAGCTTACTTTCAAGACCACGGGCTTATACATGAAACATCTTGCGCCAAGACACCCCAACAAAATGGTATTGCTGAGAGGAAGAACCGCCATATCCTTGAGATGGCACGGGCACTCCTTTTAGGTGGTCAGGTTTCGTCCCATTTTTGGGATGCTGCTGTGGTAACGGCAGTACATTTGATGAATAGAATGCCCTCTCGTGTGTTGAACTTTCATACCCCACTTTAAGCACTTGCATCCTTTGTTTCTCTTCCTTCGATCATGACACTACCTCCCAAAGTGTTTGGGTGTGTGGCATACGTCCATCTCCACAAGAACCAACGGACAAAACTCGATCCGTGTGCGGTGAAGTGTGTTTTCATTGGTTATGGCACTCATCAGAAGGGATACCGCTGTTACAATCCAGCTACCAAGAAAACCCACGTCACAATGGACGTCACCTTCGTCGAGTCTGAATTATTTTTTCTCACACCCAATTATACCTTTCAGGGGGATACTTCTAGTGAAAGGACAAATTGGTGGGAAGGTGGTGTGATGGCAGGGGTTGCGGCTAATTTTGCTAAGGAAAATGCTATTTTTGCTTTGAAAGAAAATGACCCCGTAGTGCTAGCACTTGGTGACACGAGGATTGGTGATGCACAAGCTAAGGTGCAAGGTGACAAGCGGGTTGACATTCTATAGTAGGCAGCATTGAGCAATGGTGTGGTTACGGATCATGATGGGACATCGGAAAATGAACAGCAGTGCACTAAGGAATCTAATCATTAGATTGATTTGGTACAAGAAACACACGAACAATCTCAAGAACAGCTCTCTCCACTTCAAAATACCCCCTCTTTGGTACTTGACAATTCTCCTAAGGATACTCCTGAGGTAAGTTCCCTTACCACACAGAATTTGTTTGTTGATACTGATGTAACTATTAGTTATAAATTTCTAGACAGGCATAATTGTGGCAAGGCTCCTAATAGGTACTCACCAAATGTAGAAAACGAAGGTCAAAGTATCTGATCACCAATTATGTTTCGACGAAGCAGATGTCAGGACCTTTAAAGGCATTTGTCTCGAATGTCTCTGCTAGTAGAATTCCTAGTGGAGTTCAAGAGGCATTGAGGGATCCCAAGTGGGTTCAAGCAATGCAAGAAGAGATGGAGGCTTTACAGAAAAATGAGACTTGGAGACTTGTAGAGTTACCGAAGGGAAAGAAGGCAATAGGATGTAAATGGGTCTTCACCATCAAATATAAAACAGATGGTTCTGTTGAGAGGTACAAGGCATGTCTAGTAGCAAAGGGATATACCCAGACCCATGGTGTAGACTACCGGGAAACATTCTCTCCTGTTGCAAAACTGAATACTGTGCGGGTATTGTTATCACTTGCAGCAAATTTGGACTGGCCCTTACATCAATTTGATGTAAAGAACGCGTTCTTACACAGAGATTTAGAAGAAGAGATCTACATGGAAATCCCACTAGGATATGTGTGTGTTGATAAATCGGAAGTGGTATGTAAACTTGAGCGGTCATTGTATGGGTTAAAGCAATCACCACGGGCTTGGTTTGGTCACTTTAGCTCTGCAATGAAAAGGTATGGATACACTCAAAGTAATTCAGACCATACATTGTTCCTGAAACGACAGCGTGACAAAGTGACAGTATTGATTATATATGTAGATGACATGATCATCATAGGGGATAACCTTGAGGAGATCACAGAACTTCAAAGGAAACTGGCAAATGAGTTCGAGATGAAGAACTTAGGGGGCCTAAAATATTTTTTGGGTATTGAAGTGGCCAGATCAAAGGAGGGTATATTCTTATCTCAACGGAAGTATGTGTTGGACTTGTTGGCTGAGGTGGGGATGTTGGATTGCAAACCTGCCGATACCCCTATAGTACAGAATCATAAACTTGGAGATTTTCCTAATCAGGTATCAACCAATAAGGACCGAAATCAAAGGTTAGTAGGGAGACTGATTTATCTATCACACACTTGACATTGCATATGTTGTAGGAGTTGTAAGTCAATTTATGCACGCTCCTAGTGAAGAGCATATGAATGCTGTAGTCCGGATTTTACGCTACTTAAAGTCAGCACCAGGGAAATGACTATTCTTTGCAAAGAATAATCACCATGAGGTGGAAGGATTTACAGATGCTGATTGGGCTAGCAATACCTCGGATAGGAGATCGATGTAACATCCCGAATTTCGGTAAGCCCGAATTATTGGAAAAGGATTTAACGGGCCGAGTTTTGGAGCCAAATATTTGGAATTTGTGCTTCAGGGGTAAAAAGACCAAAATACCCTCTCCTATGTGTTTGTTTAGATTTTTGTCGTCTTCTTTTATTTTTCTTTTTCTTTTCTTTTCCCCCCATTCTCTCTCCGCACGTTCTCTCTCTCTCCCCCTTTTCTCTCTCTTCCCTTCACGTTTCCCCCCCTTTTGTCGACTTGACCCCCTCCCCCACTTGCCCTTATCCTCTCTCTTTTCTCCTCCTTTGACCGGTCTTCCCCTTATCTCTTTCTTCTTTCTCTCCCACTTGTCCGACAGCCCATGTGGGCATCTCTCTCTCTCTCTCTCTTGCGCAAAGCACGTTCGCCCCCTCCCCCTCGCCTTCTTCTTCTTCTTCTTCTTCTTCTTCTTCTTCTTCTCTTCCGCCGAAGGCCGGTTTCCGCCACCGGCGCCGGAAACCACCACCCATCACCGCCACGGCTCCACCGTCCCGCCGCTCGCCGCCCGGCCACCGGTGAGCCGCCGTCCGCCGGCCTTGAGCCAAACCGGCTCCGCCCAGCCTTCTGTTTTCCTCCTCTCTCTCTCTCGCCCGACGGAGCCGCTGTCCTGCGAGTTCTAGTCGCGCCGCTGTCGCTGCAACGCCGGCCAGCCGACCGCCTGACGCCGGAGCCGCGAGCTGTCGCCTCGCCTTCGCCCGACCACCCCAGACTGAGCCGCTGCTACTCCCCCTTTAGATCGAACCAGATCCGGCTGGCTGCCATTCCTGGCCCGACCTCCACCACCTCACCGTCGTCCCTCCGCCCTAGTCATCGTCGGAGGCCAGCCGACCGACCAGCCGGTCGGCCTCCGCCACCCCTCGAACCGATTCTTTGCCTTTGCCATGCTTTCTCTCTCCCTCGGGGCTCCTCTGGCCGTGACTAGGAGAAGCGGCCAGCAGCTTCGCCGCTGCCCGCTGCCGCCGGTCACCGCCGTAGGCCCGCCGGGGGACCGTTCCCGAGCTCCTCCGCCGCACCGGAGCCACCCCCGACCTGCTGCCATCCCCTGAAACCAGTTGCACCGCCTCCCTTCTCCCTCTCCAGCTTCTGTCCAGACCTCGCCGGAGCCGCCGCCCGGTCGCGGAGCCGCCGGCCACCGTCCGGGAGCCGCGGCCGCCCACAGCCCGGCCTCGTGCCGCCGCCCGCCGGTATCTCCGTTTCTCGGCCTCTTGCCGCGTGGACAGCCGCCTCGGCCGAGACCCGGTCCGGGCCGCCTCGTCCCGACGCGCCGGAAGTTCCGGGCGTTCCCCTCGTCGCCGCCGTCGCGCTCGTGTCGTTGGAATAGTAAACCGTGAGTCGATTTCCTAATCCCTTAGTTAGGGGTTAATCTTGCTTAGGAGTAGTTTAATTAGTTTAATTATTGATTAGTATTTTGGATAATGATTATTAGTGTTTTAATATGATTGATGAAGCTTGCTTAGTGTTAATATTAATAAATATTATTATTATTATTTTTGGAATAAATAATAATAATTTATTATTTTCGGAATTATTAATTAATTAAATTAATTTATAATTTCGAATTATTAATAGTAATATTGTTATTACTATTCATTGCTGAAAATTAATTATTTTTGGAGAAAATAATTAATTGTGATTATTTATTGGAAATGGTTTTAATTGAGTAATTTTGGGGAAAATTACTATGGTCTATTTTTCCAAAGTCAATAGTATTTATATACTATATTATTAAAGGACATTGGTTTATTAAAGAAGGGTTTTACTAAATGGAATTATTTGGGTTGGATAATTAATTATGGGATTGAAAAATAATTATAAGTATTTTGTGGGACTTGAATTATTTTATCGGAAAAATCGACTATAGTATTATATGTTCCTTAAATGAGTATCTTTGAATATAATTATATTTTATACTTATTTTTGGGATGATTGAGTATTATTGGGAAATAGTTGATTGGCGTCGTCGTGAGGACACGTATTTATTTATTATTATATATACGTGATTATTTGGAAAAGTGCGCAAGTATCGTGAGGTTGATTGGTCGGAATTGATTGATAGACTGTGACTTGAATTGTTGGTTGTTCCCAAGAGTTAGGGAATGTGCATGATTGAATGCTGATTGGAAATTGGATTTTGGAAATTGTCGAGTGAGATCGCATGACATATTGCGTGGGTTATTTGAAATGGTCTCGAAATGGCATGTCGCATGAGCATGAGCGTATGAGTGGTATTGCATTCACGACCAAGCAAAAGCAAAGACAAGAATGAACTGTTTCTTGATGTGTTGCATGGTCGATTAAAGTTGATAGCCCGGTTGAGCCGGATGACCGCCAATCCTTCGGGGTTGTGCCGTGACCATTGGGTCGCCCGACGGTGGTCGATGCGGAGTCGCGGTTGAGGCCGGGCCCATGCTCCTTATGGAATGCCGTCGGTGGGGAAAGCCCATGACGTCGCCGTGCCTCACGGGGAGGACGATGCACAGTTTACGACCGTTGACCGCCAACCATAAGGTTGTGCCGTGGCCTAGAGGGTCGTAATAATCGGAGCATATGTGTGGGTGTGAGGCCCGAGAAAGTGTGTGAGATGCTCGATTATTCGCATGCTCTTAATGTCGTGATGATTGAAATGACGGTTTCGCAGGTTGCGTGTGCCAATGCCGAGGTAGGGTCGCCTGTGTTTGCATCTCGCTATTGAACGTCGTATGATAATACCGCTTGAGGTGGGTATGTGTTGTTTGCCGGAACTAGGTTGCATGGTTAGATTGCTCCCAAGGCGAGCGAAGTTCCTAACCGGGGCTTAGGACTTTAACTTGCTGAGTTTATCTCAACCCGTCGTGGTTAACAATTTTCAGGTCCGTAGGATGGAGGATCAACACGTGTTTCGGTTCGTGGTCGTCTTTGAAGGAGTAGATTAACCCTGGCTTATTGGTTTCATTGGCTCATTAGGAAGATGCCCGTGGTAAGGGATTGTACTTGTAAACTTTCTAGGGTTAATCAGTTAGTTAATAAAGCGATACTTTTGATGTGTTCTTGTTGGGTTTTCCTGCTATCCCTGTTTTCGTAATTGACCGGGGTATTGTGTTTCGCTTCCGCATGCGTTTAATTAAAAGATAAAAATAACGGTCGGCGACGGATCCTGGGGAGTCGCAAATCAAATGACCGCAAGAGAACAGGGGTTGCCACGTGCTCGAGGGTCGGGGCGTGACAATCGATGTCAGGCTACTTCACATTTGTGGGAGGAAACTTGGTTACATGGAGGAGCAAGAAATAGAAAGTGGTAGCTTTGTCAAGTGCTGAAGCTGAGTTTCGAGGGGTGGCTAAAGGACTATATGCGTTTTTGTGGCTAAAGAAGTTGTTGACAGAACTTGGTTTTCTGCCTAAGTTAGGAATGCGATTGTTTTGTGATAATAAAGCCGTGATTCAAATTTCCCACAACCCGGTTTAACATGACCACACTAAACATGTTGAAATTGATAGGCATTTTATCAAGTAAAATTTGGATGATAAGGTGGTGAGTTTTTCATTTATCAAATTTGAAGACCAGTTGGCGGACATACTTACAAAGGCAGTATCAAGTCGAGCATTCCACAACTCACTTGTCAAGCTGGGTATCAAAGATATCTTCTCACTAACTTGAGGGGGAGTGTTAACATGAGCTGTCAATTAGGGTCTCAATAGGAAAGTTTTTCTATTTAAAGTTTCTTAATATTTGTTGCTAATATGAGCTGTCAATTAGGGCCTCAATAGGATAGTTTTTATTCTTTAAAGTCTCTGTATATTTGTGTCTCCTGATTTGTAGGAGATTCTTTGGTGACTGAGGGCGGTGTATATATATGTGTTTATAATCTTGTAAAGAAAAAAAATAATACAAGGAAAAAATATGTTTACTGGTTAACAGAGAATACCCTCGTTCGAGGATAGACATGCCATTCATGGTTGTGATGAAACCCTCGCCTGATTACAGGTGTGCCCTATGTGGTCGTGATAAAACCCCCATATGATTATGGGCATGCCTTAAGTTGTTGTGATGATACCCCCATTCAAGACGGGCGTGTCTTGAGTGGCCATGATTGGTGCCCTGATACATATGATTACACGGGGAAGAGGTAGAACCTTGAGGTGTATTTACGCGGGGAGATGGTTTGGTCCTAATGTGTATTTACGTGGGATGATGCTTGGTTATACAAGAAGATCACCAACTTTCGTGTTGTGCTACGGCCCTAGGAGTTTTAATAATTAGAATACGTATGTGTCACGCCCCGACTCTCGAGCTTGCGGCAACCCCTTCTCTTGGTCGATTGAAAGCGACGTCCCAGGACCCATCGACGATCATTCATTTTAATCTTTCGATAAGCGCAAGCGGAAGACGAACCATCCCCAGACAATCAATCAATCAAACAGGGATAGAGGGATGAACAACAAGAACAACAGCAACTACTGAATTATTCAATTTACTGGATTAACCAATGGAGGATCGTTTTCCAAATTACAAGCCCGACAAAAAGGGCTGATCCATCTTCTAAGCCAAACCAAAAAGAAACTAGGCTAATCCAACCGTACAAAAAGAACCCTCGGGTTCAACACCACGGTCACTCGGACCCATCGGCTCAGTCTCCGTCGAGTCGATCACTGGAGGAGCGGGGCAGGATCCTCCATTGCGGGTACGCCATTCTAGGGGCCTGAAAATGGTTAACCACGACGGGTTGAGATAAAATCTCAGCGAGTTCTACCCCCTAAGCCCCGGTTAGTACGCCAACTCAACCCGGGGTATCTCTCCAGAACCACCCCTCACTCAACCCACAATAGACAACTGACAACCCGCAATCAAACAACCACCAGGGTCAATCAATAAACACCATTCGGTTCGCATGCAACCTTACCCGGTATGCCATACCCTACACGTTAAATCTCAGCACAATACACGCAATCAAGGCACATGGCCGTTAGATGAAACAGTTCATCAATCACATGCGAATCGCGTCACAAGCGATCTCACCTAGCCATTGCCACACCCTGCACGACTGTCAACTCATGCGTGCGTACCATAAATCATCACGATCATCACGACACTAAGAGCATGCGAATAATCAGAGCATCTCACACAACTTTCTCATGTCTCACACTCACACATGCTCCGATTATTACGACCCCTCCTCCTGGGCCACGGCACAACCTTATGGTTGGCGGTTCCTGGCTAAACCAGCTTCGTCCTCTTTACCTCGAGGCACGGCGACGTCAAGGGCTCACTCCCAAGACGGCATTCCCGAAGGAGCACAAGACTCGTCTACTACCGTAGTCCCGCTACTGACAGAGGCCCGGGACCCTCCCCCATACCACGATCCCACATAGAACCCCTCCCTGTCAGGCATCCGACCGAAGTCAGGCGACCCACTGGCCACGGCACAACTCCATAAGGATTGGCGGTCTTCCGGCAACGCCGGGTTCTCTCATTTAATGTGATCATGCAACACCTCATCAAGCAATCCATTTATATCTTTGCTCTGTCGTGAATGCAACATCACTCATGCTCATGCGACATGCCATTTCAGATAACCCACACAACATGTCATGCGATCTCACTTGACAATTCCAAAATCCAATTTCCAATCAGCATTCGATCACGCATTTCATCAATATTCACGAGTATAATTAACAATCGGCACTTCAATAAATCATAACAACCAAGAACACATCAAAATAAGCCAAAAATTAGCTTCTGCATGAACAGTGCCGTGAACAGTAATCCGTGAACAGTAATTTGTGAACAGGGATTTTTCCGAAATTCAATTAATTAAAATATTTAATCCAAAAATTAAAAAAAACATTAATTAAAACAATTAATCAATTCAATTAAATCAAATCATGCTTAATTAATCACATAAACACAATTAATCCCAAATTAAGCACAATTAGCAAAATTAAGCTAATCTAATCCTAACCATCTATCTAACCACCTATCTCGAGGGCTAATGCAACTTAATTAAACCCCTTAAACCAGAATTAACACTAATTAACCAACCCTAAGCAAGTTTAGGCACTAAATAGGGATTAGGAGCTAAACTCACCCGTTAAGCGGGCCGGAGACATGGACGCGGCGGCGGCGACGAACCCGACACCTGGGGACCTCTACCATGACGATCCAAGGCGGTCCCGGGCTCAACACAGCAACAACAACTCGGAATCCCCACTGCAACTCTGAAAAACTGCACTGCTGGAGGAGGAAGAAGCTGATCGGAGTTGAACGGGCTGCCCGGAGCTCCGGTGAGCGGCGGGCCAGCGACCAACAGCACCTGGGGTCGAGGGGGAACCACTTGTGGCTGGGATGGGCGGTGGTTTAGTCGAAAATGGAGAGAAACGGAAGAAAAGGCGGAGCTGTGCAGGGGGCGACGCTACAGTGACGGACGGAGGACCGGTGACTTCTGGCCGCCGTACGGGTCGGACGGCAGCTCCGTTCGGCGATCGGCCGCCGTGAACAGTACGGAATTTCTGTTCTGAACATTTTGATAGGTGGCACGGCCCGAGATTCCACCGGGAAGGCAACGAACAACTCAACTTTCGGTGAGAGGTCCAAAGCAGAAACTGCAGAAATTGCAAGGAGAAGCAAGGGGAAGAGGGCTGCGATTTTGGAGAAGATGAAGAGGAGAGAGAGAGTGAAGTGAAGGCTGAAGGATAAGCCTTATCAAGGCCATCAATGCTTGCCCCACTTGCCAAACAATTGACCTCATCTTCTCTCTCTTCTTTTTTACTTTTCTTCAAAATATCCAAGGGCATTTTGGTCATTTCCACCTTGCACATTTCCCAATCTGTCCTTGGGCTGAAAATGAAGGGTGAGCCTAGGAAAAAGGCCGGAAAATTAATAGGAACGGGCTCGGGAATTTGTTGGGCTCGAAACGGCTTAAGATTAGACAACGGGCTCGGGAGGGTAAATTGTCGGTTTGGCCCAACGGGCTCACTTGCTTGCCTCGGGCCTTCCATGGCGGCTGTCCCACCTTGGGCGTGAGGCCCACACTGATCTTGCCCGGCCCACGTCCTCGTAGGCTCATTTTCTTGGTCCGAAAATCCCTTTTCCAAATACTCAGCTTAACCTAAGATGCAAGCCGATTGTCTAAGAAGCATCGTCCAAAGGTCCTTCTCGAACGTTCCCGAAAATTCGAAGTCCAATATTGGATTCTCGTGCCATGTCAATTTTGCCCAAATGCCATTTTGGTACTACTCGGGCCCGACGGGCGGCTTTGAGGATTCACGCGTAACCGACTCGTGCCAATTCACGTTGAAGACTTCTCGACACATGGACGTCCTTGACTACATGAAATTGCGAAGGATCGATTCTTATTTCAAAGTACACGATTACCAAGGATCGACATAGGGTCGTTCGCGGGC
This sequence comes from Corymbia calophylla, assembly GCA_014182845.1. NCBI lineage: Eukaryota > Viridiplantae > Streptophyta > Magnoliopsida > Myrtales > Myrtaceae > Corymbia > Corymbia calophylla. The sequence goes on from CM024695.1 coordinate 20,914,257, forward strand.
TCGATAACAGTAAACGGAATCACCCGTCATCCCATTATGTTCTATCCGCGAATTGACTTCTAATCGTCCCTGAAATCGGCCTGCATATCTACAGGATCGTCCTTACGCAAGTCTCACGGTCGAGTCGTTTTCCCAGGTCAAGTTCTTTAGTCGCACGAGTTCTATCCTCATTAGCCTTTCCCCTCAAGGTCAGTATCTCAGGAGTGATCAGTTCCGAGTGAGATCAACCAACAATGCATCGACGAAATTCACGTTCATTCCTTCCTCAAAAGGGCTCGAATTTCAGGATGTTACAGTATGAGTGCATTACGCATGAGAAAGTTTGATAGATGTTATGATTATGTGAATACTTGATTGTATTATTTTTAGCACGTGTGAGTTTGCATCATGTAGGACAAGGTGAGAATGCCCGTGATTGCATTTGATGGCTGTCGGTTAATGATATGGTCGAGGTCTCTGCATGTTAATAGATAAGGCAAAACGAGGGTTGTTTTGCCATTCATCTACCATTGATAGAAAAGCTGCATGTCTAGAATGCACCCAAGATGAGTAGATTTCCTAAACGAGGTTTATGACTTTAATTTACTGAACATATCTCACTTGTTATTGTTAATCATTTTTCAAGTTTATAATAAGGAGAACTAACAATTGGTGTGGTTCATTGCGGTGTTAGAAGGAGTAGATTAACTCTGTCTTTGCTGGTTCTTTTTGTTGGTTTAATAGGAAGTTGCCCATGTAAGGGCTTGTACATGTAAAACTTCCTAAGGTTGATTAGTAGACAAACAAAAGAAATAATATGGCTGTGCTTTCGGTTGAGTTTCCTACTATCCTTGCAATGATATTTGATTGGGTGGTTCTGATTCACTTCTGCAAGCGTTTAACTAAAAGATAAAAATAATGGTTGGTAACGCATCCTTGGATGTCGCATTCAAATGACCGCAAGATAATAGGGATTGTCATATGCTTGAGGGTTGAGGCGTGATACTGCAAGTTCTTGCCAAATCTGGGGAGGGTAAGCCTCGCTTGCGGCTGAAGAGGGTGAAGCGACCCTCGCCGACCACTGATGAGGGTATGCTTGGGGCTAGCGAGGGTCGTCTAACCTTTGTAGGCGCTAGGCAAGGCTGCCCATGAGCTCTCTAGTGGCCAGTTGACCATCGGCAAAGAACAAAGAAAAATAGAAAAAGGAAAAAGAAAAAAAAAGGGGTAAATTGTAATTTGGAAGTCTCGGAATGATGCATTGTTTAGGGGTAAAGCGGTCTTCATTCAAGCGGTGAAGCATTATATATATAAGGCTCTTAGGGACAAGGTGATGGCTGGCCCGCCTGTTCAAGATAATCCTGTCAATAGGTAGCTACAAAGAGCATGGGGTTTAGATGCCTCCATTTTTGCTGTTTAAAGTGTTTTCGTTGTTCTCCTCTATGTGGCTATTGCCGTGTATGATGATCTAGTTTTGCTTGGATTTCGTTACCATTCCACTCATTAGTCATGTTACGATAAGTGTAAATGGGTGCCGATTTCCTTTGCTTGTACAATTGATGGTTGGATTTTATACAAATTTACCTTACCAAAAAAAAAAGGGGGGGTAAATAACGAAAATGCCCTTGACTATCGAAAAGTTAAACTCTTATTTGAAACAGATATAACAACTTCAGGTCCTTATTTGAAACAAAGTCTACTTCGAGCCTTTGTTCGAGAAAATGAAAAAACTTGGGCCCCTTTTTTGGAATTTTCCCTATTAAATAAACCAATAATATTCACAATTTAGTAGACATGTTAGAGCATTTAAATAGTAAACCACGTATTCATCTAATTGCTTAAGCTTTTAGAATAGTTAGTAGTGGTTCCACAAACTCTCTCATAGTATCCGAATTAAAGATCTTGAGTTCAAATATTTCTAAGCTCCATTTACTTCCTTAATTAAATTTCCACGTTTAGTACTAAGCAAACAACTAGATTAAACGTCCTTACAAAAAAAAAAACAACTAGATTAAACGTGAAGGGGAGTGTTAAAACATTTAATTAATAAATCACTTTATCTAATAGCTTAGGCTTTTAGAATAGTTGATAATGGTTCTATAAAATCTCACGAGATACATCAATGTTACAGATGAAATCGAGAATGCTAGCCTATTGAGGTCAAAAGAAATATAGGTCGTCATTATTCCATTGCATCACATCCACAGAGCAACCTAACATAAACAAAGATGCACACTAATTCTAGAAGCATACAGCAAACTAATTGGAAGACCATCTAGAATTGTAATACATTAGTACATCACTCAAACTCCACACTCGTTTGCATCAGGCATTGAAATGTCAAGTTTAAGGAGAAAAAGAAAATTGACATTACCTCCCAGCTACGCGCAGAAGCAGATTAAATATCTTGCATCATAAACACATGACACCAGCCTTCGCAACTCTTCAGTGTCATGCATTGAGATATTACACTTGAGACATATGATTCAAAGTTACCATTTGACTATGCCAAAGATCAGGAACAAAGCCTCAAATACAGATTGTATGACACCGATGGACAGCACGCTCGTTGCCAAGCAACGATATCACCCAGATCCTGCAAAAAGAAATGCGCAGAGGTGAATTTTACTTGTGGCGTGCTTGCATAGATCTTTCACCGACATCTATGGACAGTGCCCCTTACGTTTCTGAAATTCAATAGCCAACCCAATTATCGCCACCAGGAGTATATTTGATTGCATGATTTGTCATTCAAATTAGAGAGTTATAAGCAATATTTTGCAACATTTAACCATGCAATAGCCATAGGAATTGTTCTCCGCCGTATCAATGAAGAGTCTCGACTAAACTCTCCAAAAGCACGGATTTGCTCTAGGCCGACAAATGTCCCCATACTGAATTGAACCCAACAAGAAACGGACAGCTTTGAAGGTTTAAAACTTACAAGGCAAATGTTACAAAGGGATCAGCGCAGACGGGAGTAAAAAGAACACAGAGCACTGAAATCTCGCAAATCAAGATCTTCAAAAAAAATAAAAATCAGAAGGAAAGTAAAAACAGATTGCATGCACATATATTATAATCACATGTTATGATATAAAACAAAAAACTAAGCAACATCTATGACTTAATCATGTCTCATTCACATCTAGTGCGAACAATTTGGGGAGCGATAGTGTAGGATTATTACGAGACATCATGGTTTAATGAAGTATCTGTATTTAGTGCAATTTTCACATGTCAAAGATAAAAATTTTATCGAATAACTGCTGTTGCAGTCATCAACATCTATAATAAACCAAAAGCACAAAAACAGTCCACACGAGAAAAATTAACTACAAAACATAACAATCTCCTAAGCCTGCTCAAAATTTGCTGCCATTAAAGTAATGAGGTTGCTGTAAGCTGACCGCAGAGAATGGCATATTGAAGTAACTTTAAATGACAATTTTTGTATTGCTTGTGCCTATAGAAGCATCATTCCAAGTAGAACGAGCCAAACAGCTTAAGGATTACATAATGAATTCCAACCTTTATTTGGGCTGTTAGAGTTGGGAGAGTGGGGTAGATCAAGTAATTAGTTGAACCACTAGAAATATGCTTTGCATTTTTTCTATCCCTTAAGCTCCACTATTTTGTCTATAAAAGGTAATTGCTTGCATGTACACACGATTGTTTTTATAGCACAGTGTACGTTCTACACGTTGTCCACCGCTTATTCACTAAAAGGCTTAAGTTTTCATAGATAAACAATTTATTCCTCTCTTGGTTGTTTGTGCCCAATCCGTTGATCAATTTGCACATATCCTATTAATATATGAAAAGATACATAATCCAATGTCAAACTACAAGTTCTTGAATGATTGTATTGAGACAATTTCAACACTACACGTTAATTGAATGATTGTATTGAGACAAGTTTTGTTGAAATTAATTAACCAAAAAAACAAGACAGAAAAATATAAAATAGAATTAGATGAAAATAATAGTCCCATTAGTTATTGGTTCTAATTCGGAGGAAGAAAATCAACATTAGATTCCGAATTAATACTATTAAGCCATTTTTTCAATAATCAGATAAGAATTCTACTAGTATAAAAGAAAAGCTTCCAAGCCTGCACAAAACCACGCACTCAGTAGGAACAATGTGGAATTACTCTTCTTCAAGCTTTCCATAGTGATCTTGTCAAATGGAGAATGAGGGAGGAATTTTTGCTACACTTTCAAAGAAAATGTTTAAGTTTTAAGAAATGATTGGGTGATAATATTTAATCTACTGTGAGAATAACAATATGTTTTGGACCATAAAAAACTAAAAAACAAATAATTCTAAATCGTTGTGGGGTCTACTTTTTCGAGAATTTGTGTTGCACAATAAACCGTTATTCTCATAATAACCTAAAAACTATTATATTAGTAAAGTTCTTAAGCTTTTCATACATTTAATTAGCAGAGATTTCAAAGTCGTTATCTTTATCTTCTTGTGAAGAGGAATGTAAAATCATTATTGAGAGAATGATAATGTGTGTTGAGAAAAGAAAAAGTTGTCTGAGTGAATAGAGCACATATTAAAGAATTGTGAATTATAGTTTTGCAGTTTCAAGTCAACATGACAAGCACGAAATTCACGTAATTTTGTCCGTTAAATATCAGCATTGTTAGATTGGTGTTCAAGCCATATATCATTCAAATTGATAAATTATAGAATGACAACAAACATATTAAAATACATAGGGGATCTAATTGGATCAACTGAAAATTCCAATATACACTAGTCAAAAGTGATTTAATTGAACCAATTGAAAGTTTAAGTATGACAACGCATCCATAAAAGTTCAAAGACTACTAGTAGCATTATCTCTTTCAGCAATAGACACCGCATGTTCTTCACATCTTGACTCACAAAAGGCGAGAGATGTCAATCCAATGCATTTTGCAAATTCACTTCCTAATCGCTTGGCAAAAAGTTGGAAATAATTGTGAAGTTAGATCTCCTTAGAAGCCTTCCCATGATTATTTTTGGAGCCATGACTCCAAAATATATACATCGAACCATTCCTATAGCAATCATAGAGAAGCTGGCTTTGCAGTGAAAATAAAAAATCACATGGTTGGAATTTGTGAGAACAAAGAAGATATTCAAAAGGTGATTGTCATGGTGATTATAAGCCAAACACTATAACACATGAAAAAGAACCTTAAAAAATTACCTTATCCTGCGAATGATCAAAATTTCCCAATATTGAGATGGCGAAGTTGCTCTAAGCTGATTGTAGAGATCGGCATTTCTAGGGGTACTTGTACGCGAAGCTCACGTGAGACTTGTTTCATGGTTGGGCGAAGCTGTGGATTGGCTTGCAAGCACGCGAACGCTAGCATAGTGATCAAGACCAAGTCTTGTGCATCTCGACCATGAAGTCTACAAGGTGAGAGTCGTTGATCCAACACCTCTTTCAATAGAATCGGGAAATCAATTTGGGTGGACAATGAACATTCCTGAGAGACATGATCTCCCGGATGCTTTCCCATGATTGTCTCTAATGCAAAGACTCCAAAGCTATACACATCGCATTTTTCAGTAGGAATTGTAGAGTAAGCCAGCTCTGCAATTGGAGACTTCACAGTTTTTTTTATCACCTTATTTATAAGCTATATCGAAGTTGACAGCATTGCTTCCCATGATGTGACGACCACAAGTACAAATTTCTACTTAATCTACACTTAAAACACTAATGTGAGCATGGCAGTTTGTGCTCCCCTGAAGTTCAAAGGATTTTGTTTGATGATTAAAGTACAAGCATCATTTAGGTTTTTTCTTATCAGGGAAATAAGGAAGCTTTTTGATCAAATAATGTCTAACACCGAGTGCCATCGATATTGAAAAACTTACGAAGTACCTGGAGCAATATATCCAATGGTTCCGCAATAGCAGTCCAATTTGATGAATCTGGCCTCAATAGTCTTGCAGTGCCAAAATCAGAAACATGGGCCTCATAATCGCGATCCAATAGAATGTTGTTACTAGTTAAGTCTCGATGAATCACCGGAGGTGAACATTCATGATGCATATAGGACAATGCATCCGCAACTCCTCGGACCACATTTATCCTCTTGTCCCATTGAAATTCTATTGCTCTTTCATCATCATTCAAAGTTGTTCTCAAGCTTCCTCTTTCCATATACTCATATACCAAAAAACAATGTTGGACATGGGAACAAAACCCATAAAATTTCACGATATTGCGGTGGCGTATATTTGTTAAGGCTTGAATTTCTCTTTCAAATCGTATCAAATCAATGATCTCACTATTTTCGTGGGATGGTGAGAATTTCTTGACAGCTACCGTTTGACCTTCTGATAATTCAGCTTTATAAACAATTCCATATGCTCCATCACCCAAGTAGTACTTGGAGTCAAATCCTTCTGTGGCCTCAACAATTCGGTCATGGAAAACTGTAACATCCTGAAAATCGACCCCATTTTAGGATTTTATAAAAGGGCAATGTAGTCGAAGGCCTGGTCAGTACAATTTTCCGAACTGTGTGTTCGTGGGATAACAGATTACAGAGGGGCGCCGATAGGAAATGATACGCGTTCGACTCGCAATTTCGATCAAGAACGAACCCTTCGACCATGAGGACCTGGGCGGGAACGATATCCTCTAAGTACTAGAATATTAAGGAAACGGAAATAAATCGATTCGGTAGAAGTACGAAGTTGATTTGTGGGTGATTTCCGCACGACTTCGATACGAACTACGAACGACGGTAAACCGAATCCTTTTCATCTGGTACTCGGGATTATCAATTGAGCCCCCGGGATCACACGACAATCGAGGGACGTCCCTGACTCGAGAATTGGCGTAAACGTGGATCAACGAATGGTTGACCACGGGTCAAAAGTGAGGAAAGTCCAAAAAGGGCGCCGGTAATCCAAATTGTACTACGGTCGCAATCGACTCAATTTAGCCCCGATTTTTAATTCGATTTTGGGAACCGACTTCTCGGTGATATCGGGACTAAATATTTGGATGTCGCCTCATTTATTTTGGAATTTTCCGTTGGACACGGAAGTGCCGGAAAAAGGAAAAATTGGACCGGGTTTCGGGCCCGCGGGTGGGCCGGCCCAAGACCGGCGGCCCAATGGGCCTTGCACCCATTTAGCCCAGCCCAAGAGGGGCCCAAGCTGGCCCATTCTCCTCTCCCTCCTCAGCCCATGGGCTTCTCTCTTTTGGCCCTTTTGCTTTTGTGCCCAAGTGGGCTTTGTTTATGCTTTGTTTTGCTTTGTTTTGATTGGTTCTTCAAGCAAGTGGACTTGCCCACTTGCCTTGGCCTTATCCAAGCCTTCAGCAGCCTCTTCTCTCTCCTCTTTCTCCCCCAAAATTCGTGCACCAGCCAGCCCTCACTCTCTCTCCCTTTTTCTCTTCCTTTTCTCTTCCATTTCTGGTGTTCTTTGCTGTGTTTGCTGTTTTCCAGCCGGAAAATGGCCTTGCCGCCGTCACCGGAGCCGCCGCAACCACCCAAAGTGTAGTCCTGGAAGTTAGGAAGCCAGCCGCGCACCCCCGGTCACCGCTGGTCGCCGTTAGCCGCCCGTTTCGGCCTTTTTCCCTCTGCTGGTCAGTTCCGCGTGAATAGTGTTTCGGGGGCTGTTTTGGCTCGTTTCGGCCACCGTTCGTCGTCCTTTGCCATTCCCAAGCTTACCCCTCGTAGCCCTCGTTCCCCTCTACGCGCCGGTGTCGCCGGATTTCCGATCCAAGTAAGTTAACTTCCTAATCCTTGTTTAGGGGTTAATCTTGCTTAGGGGTTAATTAGTGTATTTGTATGTTTGTGATTAATTAAAGTTGATTGGTTGATTATGTTGGTTAATTAAGACTGATGAGGATTAGTTAATTGACCATGGTTAGTGTTAAAGTAACCTAGGTTAATTAATTAAAGTAACTAAGGTTAGTTCTAAAGTAACTATGGTTAATTATTAATCATGGTTGAGTTAATTAACCTTAGTTAGGTTAAATTTAGTAACCATGGTTAAGTTTATTTATTTTTATTTATTTATTTAATTTCGGACGAATTTTGTTCACAAATTATGTTCACGGATTACTGTTCACTAATCACTGTTCACGGATCACTGTTCACGGCACTGTTCATACAGAAATAAATTTTTGTCTCAAATTGATGTGTTCTTGATTGTTATGCTTTCTTGAAGTGCCGATTGTTAATTATATGCGTGAATAATGATGAAATGCATGATCGAAGACCGAGTGGAAGTGAAAGTGTTTGATTTATTGAGTTATTCGAGAATTAGGGAATGTGCGTGATTGAATGCGATTGGAAATGGAATTTTGGAAATTGTCGAGTGAGATCGCATGACATATTGCGTGGGTTATCGAAATGGCATATCGCATGAGCATGAGTGATGTTTCATTCACGACAGAGCAAATATATAAATGGATTGTTTGATGATGTGTTGCATGATCACATTAAATGAGGGAACCCGGCGTTGCCGGAAGACCGCCAATCCCTATGGGGTTGTGCCGTGGCCAGTGGGTCGCCTGACTTCGGTCGGATGCCCGACGGGGGGAGGTTCTATGTGGGGCTGCGGTATGGGGGCGGGTCCGGGCCTCTCGTCGTAAGCGGGGGGCTGCGGTAGTGGGCGGGTCTTGTGCTCCTTCGGGAATGCCGTCTTGGGAGTGAGCCCTTGACGTCGCCGTGCCTCGAGGTAAAGAGGACGAAGCTGGTTTAGCCGGGAACCGCCAACCATAAGGTTGTGCCGTGGCCCGGGGAGGAGGGGGTCGTAATAATCGGAGCATGTGTGGGTGTGAGACATGAGAAGGTTGTGTGAGATGCTCTGATTATTCGCATGCTCTTAATGTCGTGATGGATTAAATGACAGTTTCTGCAGGTCGCGTGTGCCAAGGCCAGGTAGGGTCGCCTGTGATTGCACCTGTGTATTAAACTGTCTTTTGTGGTTATTTCTCTGAGATGGTATTGCATTGATTGCTGTATTAGGTTGTATGTTAAACTCCCGAGGCGAGCGAAGTTCCTAACTGGGGCTTAGGACTTTAACTTGCTGAGTTTATCTCAACCCGTCGTGGTTAACATTTTCAGGCCCTAGATGATGCGTGCACCCGAGGATCGAAGAGAGCGATCCCTCCGAGACCAACGAGTAGCCACTTGTACGGTGATAGGTTAGCTAGGCCGGTCCCTTTTTGAGTGGGCCTTAGCTTGTCGCCCGTAGAAAGGCGTGTATGTATTTGCTGGTGTGTTTGGCTAACCTTCGATATATAAAAATGGTGTTGTCTTTCCTCTCGCCGCTATTGTTGCTATCCCCGTTATTTGGGTTGGGAGTTGTTCGTTTCCGCATGCGCTTAATTACAAGATAAAATGAATTGGTCGACGACAGTACCTGGGACGTCGTACAACTTGACCACAAGTGAAATGGGGTTGCCGCGAGCTCGAGAGTCGGAGCGTGACAACCCCGTCGATTTTGGTATCAGAGCCTGGTTGGCTGATGGAGTGATAAGGTGTGATGAGTCTTGCGTTGGTGCGTGGGGATAGTTAGTAGGAAAGACAGTTTCTTTGCTTGCATGTGATTGACTGCAGGATCCTTCATGGTCCTTTGTTGTAGGGTTGTCTCATTTTCTAATTCCGCGTGGGGGAATTGGAAAGCAGGCTAGGAGAGTCCTGCGAAATGAGCAGTCCGGATTAGAGTACCCCTAGTTTGAGGATCCCAAGTCAGAGGGGTCAGAGGAGGAGGACGGTGCAAGCAAGGAGTTTAATCTGACTAGAGCTAGTAGTTTTCAGTTTGTAGGGAGCCGAGGAGGGTCCTCGATTCCCTTGATTTCTTCTTTGGAAGTAACCAGATTGTTGGGGGTCAGGATGTCGAGGTTATTTGGCGTCTGTAAGTGATACGTCGAAAGAAGGACCGAACCTGGAGGACATCGTGGCAGTACGAGACTATCTTGATGTCTTTCCAAAGGAATTACCGGGACTACCCCCGGCCAAAGAGACAGAGTTCGTGATCGAGTTGGCTCTTGGGACAGAACCAATCTTGAAAGCACCGTATAGGATGGCGTTGTCAGAATTGAAGGAATTGAAGGTGCAAATGTAGGAATTTTTGGATAAGGGTTTTATTTGCCTAAGTATATCGCATTGGAAAGCGCCAGTCCTGTTTATTAAGAAAAAGGACGTGGCAGAGTTTGCATCTTATATGGTTAATCATTGGCTTAGGAAAAAGCTGATGATAGGAGGAATGGTATTAGGAAAGATCAGTGTATAATTGGAATGCCAAGTGTTGGACTCGAAGGTTGTAACTATTGGTACGACTTCCAGTGTGATCATGCTACTTATGCGTTAATTGGTTTTTGGAACTACGCATTTGTTTATAACTGAACACTTCGTTAAGTTGGTAAGGTTAAGACCAAAATTGTTGGAAAAAAATTCTTAACAGGTGGACCCAGTTAAAGGACGAGGTTGTATGTAAAAGGATGTTCAGATTGTACGATGGTCGTTGGCGATCAAAAGGAATTGATCGATTTGATTGTGTTGGAAATGTACCATTTCGATGTGATCGTTGGAATGGATTGGCTTACTAAGTATCGAGTTACGATGGATTGCTATTGGAAGGTAATCCAATTTAACCCATTAAGTGGGGTTCGTTTCGAGTTTACTGAAATCAAGGAGGACTCTCGATCCCTTTGAATTCGTCGTTGGAAGTGACTCGTTTATTGGATGAAGGTTCCTAAGGTTATAGGACGATTGTGGTTAATTTGTTAATTGAGGAATCAAGGATGGATTGTTGCACTTATGTATCGATTAGCGACAGTTTAACCAAGGGACCGTCATGAGCAAGTATCCATTACCAAGGATGGATAATTTGTTTGATCCACTTCAAGGAACTTCGATATGTTCCAAGATAGACCCAAGGACGAGCTATTAGTAGCTGAGGATTTAAAAAGGAGGATAAACTGAAGGTGACATATTGTGTGCGATGTGATCGCTACAAAATTACCGTACTTGTCGTTTGGATTAACTAATGCACCAGTTGCTTTTATGGATTTGATGGATTGACTGATTAAGGCGTATTTGGATTGATTCGTAATTGTGTTCGTGAACGATATATTGGGATATTCGAGGAATTCAGAGAAACACAAGCAGCACTTGAGGATGGTGCTATAAACTATTTGAGAGCATAAACAGTATGCCAAGTTTAATACGTGCGAGTTTGGGTTTACTCGCGTTGTTTTATTGGTCATATGATTTTGGACGATGGAATTTCTGTGGATCCATCAAGATCAAGACAGTCATGAATTGGCCAAGACTTATGACAGTGATAGAGGTTCGAAGTTTTCTAAGTTTGACAAATTATTACAAATGATTCGTAGAAAGGTTCTCTACGATAGCTATGCCTCTAATACGAAAGTTAATAAAGAACGTAAGAATTGGAGTGGACGGATAAGTGTGAGCGTAGTTTCCAAGAGCTTAAGCATAAGCGATTGGATGTTTCGGGAATGGATTGTTGGAGGGAATCCGTGATTCGAATTCGAGCTCGAGGTATGTCATCTTTCCAAGTTTGATGGCTACCCTTAGGATTGAACTTAAAATTCAAGCCAAGATTAAGGCAATGCAATTTTTGACGCCGAGATTCAAAAGATTCTGCAATTGGACGCAACCAAGAGAAAATCAAATTTTCAAGTATCCGAGGATGGGATCTTGAAATTCCGTGGACGGTTATGTGTACCAAGCGGCACCGAAATTAAGGAAAGGTTGTTATCCGAAGTGCATTGCAGCGACTACAGTGTACATCCAGGCAGTACGAAGATGTATCAGAATCTGCAACAGTATTATTGGTGGAACGGTATGAAGCTCAACATCGCCATGCACGTGGCGAAGTGTTTAACTTGCCAACAAGTGAAAGCGCAACATTGCAAGCCAGGAGGGTTATTGCAACCTCTTGAAATCCCTTAATGGAAATGGGAGCATATCACAATGGACTTCGTGACAGGATTACCGAGAAGTCAGCGTGGTAATGATGCGATTTGAGTCATAGTGGACCGATTGACAAAGTTAGCTTACTTCATCGCCGTACGCAAGGATTTTTGCTTTGGAAAAGTATGCAGAGTTGTACGTGCGATAGGTTATTCGTTTGCATGGGATACCGGTGACAATTACTTGGATCGAGACCCCAGATTTACGGCTGCATTTTGGAAGAGTCTATAGACTTCGATGAGAACAAAGCTATAGTTCAAGACGGCCTACCATCTCGGATAGACGGTCAATCGAGAGAACGATTTAGACCTTGGAGGATATGTCGAGAGCTTGTGTATTGGATTTTTAAAGGAAGTTGAGAGGAATAACTTCATCTTGTGGAGTTCGCGTACAATAACAGTTATCAACTAAGTACCAGAATGGCACCGTTTGAAGCTTTGTATGGCAGACCGTGTAGGACTCCAATTTGTTGGGACGAAGTTGCCGAGCGGAAAATTATAGGGCCAGAGTTAGTGCAGCAATCTTTAGACGCCGTCAAGATGATTCGAGAGAGGTTAAAGACGGCTCAGAGCAGACAGAAGAGTTATAGGGACAGACGACGTAGGCCATTGGAATTTCAAGTGGGTGATCATGTGTTCCTTAAAGTATCGCCGATGCAAGGTACATTGCGATTTGGAAAGAAAGGAAAACTGAGCCCGAGGTATGTCGGACCGTTCGAGATTCTGGAAGGTGCATGACGTATTCCACGTATTGATGTTAAATAAATATGAGCCGGACCCGACGCACGTGTTGGATTTTGAGGAGATAGAGGTGGATGACAGGGTGTCGTATGTGGAGAGACCGATTCGAATTGAGGACCGGAAAGAACAAGTGCTGAGAAACAAGACAGTCTCCTTGGTCAAAGTCAGTTGGCAGCATCATGGTATGGAGGGAGCTACATGGGAAAGCAAAGAAGTCATGAGGCGTCAGCACCCCTATCTTTCTGAGGATCAGAGTATCAGTTCAAATTTCGAGGACGAAATTTCTATAAGAGGGGAAGAGTTGTAACATCCTGAAAATCGACCCCATTTTAGGATTTTATAAAAGGGCAATGTAGTCGAAGGCCTGGTCAGTACAATTTTCCGAACTGTGTGTTCGTGGGATAACAGATTACAGAGGGGCGCCGATAGGAAATGATACGCGTTCGACTCGCAATTTCGATCAAGAACGAACCCTTCGACCATGAGGACACAGGCGGGAACGATATCCTCTAAGTACTAGAATATTAAGGAAACGGAAATAAATCGATTCGGTAGAAGTACGAAGTTGATTTGTGGGTGATTTCCGCACGACTTCGATACGAACTACGAACGACGGTAAACCGAATCCTTTTCATCGGTACTCGGGATTATCAATTGAGCCCCGGGATCACACGACAATCGAGGGACGTCCCCGACTCGAGAATTGGCGTAAACGTGGATCAACGAATGGTTGACCACGGGTCAAAAGTGAGGAAAGTCCAAAAAGGGCGCCGGTAATCCAAATTGTACTACGGTCGCAATCGACTCAATTTAGCCCCGATTTTTAATTCGATTTTGGGAACCGACTTCTCGGTGATATCGGACTAAATATTTGGACGTCGCCTCATTTATTTTGGAATTTTCCGTTGGACACGGAAGTGCCGGAAAAAGGAAAAATTGGACCGGGTTTCGGGCCCGCGGGTGGGCCGGCCCAAGACCGGCGGCCCAATGGGCCTTGCACCCATTTAGCCCAGCCCAAGAGGGGCCCAAGCTGGCCCATTCTCCTCTCCCTCCTCAGCCCATGGGCTTCTCTCTTTTGGCCCTTTTGCTTTTGTGCCCAAGTGGGCTTTGTTTATGCTTTGTTTTGCTTTGTTTTGATTGGTTCTTCAAGCAAGTGGACTTGCCCACTTGCCTTGGCCTTATCCAAGCCTTCAGCAGCCTCTTCTCTCTCCTCTTTCTCCCCCAAAATTCGTGCACCAGCCAGCCCTCACTCTCTCTCCCTTTTTCTCTTCCTTTTCTCTTCCATTTCTGGTGTTCTTTGCTGTGTTTGCTGTTTTCCAGCCGGAAAATGGCCTTGCCGCCGTCACCGGAGCCGCCGCAACCACCCAAAGTGTAGTCCTGGAAGTTAGGAAGCCAGCCGCGCACCCCCGGTCACCGCTGGTCGCCGTTAGCCGCCCGTTTCGGCCTTTTTCCCTCTGCTGGTCAGTTCCGCGTGAATAGTGTTTCGGGGGCTGTTTTGGCTCGTTTCGGCCACCGTTCGTCGTCCTTTGCCATTCCCAAGCTTACCCCTCGTAGCCCTCGTTCCCCTCTACGCGCCGGTGTCGCCGGATTTCCGATCCAAGTAAGTTAACTTCCTAATCCTTGTTTAGGGGTTAATCTTGCTTAGGGGTTAATTAGTGTATTTGTATGTTTGTGATTAATTAAAGTTGATTGGTTGATTATGTTGGTTAATTAAGACTGATGAGGATTAGTTAATTGACCATGGTTAGTGTTAAAGTAACCTAGGTTAATTAATTAAAGTAACTAAGGTTAGTTCTAAAGTAACTATGGTTAATTATTAATCATGGTTGAGTTAATTAACCTTAGTTAGGTTAAATTTAGTAACCATGGTTAAGTTTATTTATTTTTATTTATTTATTTAATTTCGGACGAATTTCTTTGTTCACAAATTACTGTTCACGGATTATCGTTCACTAATCACCGTTCACGGACATCGTTCACAAGACTTGTTCATACGAAATAAATTTTTGTCTCAAATTGATGTGTTCTTGATTGTTATGCTTTCTTGAAGTGCCGATTGTTAATTATATGCGTGAATAATGATGAAATGCATGATCGAAGACCGAGTGGAAGTGAAAGTGTTTGATTTATTGAGTTATTCCCGAGAATTAGGGAATGTGCGTGATTGAATGCGATTGGAAATGGAATTTTGGAAATTGTCGAGTGAGATCGCATGACATATTGCGTGGGTTATCGAAATGGCATATCGCATGAGCATGAGTGATGTTTCATTCACGACGAGCAAATATATAAATGGATTGTTTGATGATGTGTTGCATGATCACATTAAATGGGAACCCGGCGTTGCGGAAGACCGCCAATCCCTATGGGGTTGTGCCGTGGCGGTGGGTCGCCCGACTTCGGTCGGATGCCCGACGAGGGGAGGGGTTCTATGTGGGGCTGCGGTATGGGGGCGGGTCCCGGGCCTCTGTCAGTAGCGGGGCTGCGGTAGTGGGCGGGTCTTGTGCTCCTTCGGGAATGCCGTCTTGGGAGTGAGCCCTTGACGTCGCCGTGCCTCGAGGTAAAGAGGACGAAGCTGGTTTAGCCAGGAACCGCCAACCATAAGGTTGTGCCGTGGCCCAGGAGGAGGGGTCGTAATAATCGGAGCATGTGTGGGTGTGAGACATGAGAAGGTTGTGTGAGATGCTCTGATTATTCGCATGCTCTTAATGTCGTGATGGATTAAATGACGGTTTACGCAGTCGCGTGTGCCAAGGCCGAGGTAGGGTCGCCCGTGATTGCACTGTGTATTAAACTGTCTTTTGTGGTTATTTCTCGAGATGGTATTGCATTGATTGCTGTATTAGGTTGTATGTTAAACTCCCGAGGCGAGCGAAGTTCCTAAGCGGGGCTTAGGACTTTAACTTGCCGAGTTTATCTCAACCCGTCGTGGTTAACATTTTCAGGCCCTAGATGATGCGTGCGAGGATCGAAGAGAGCGATCCCTCCGAGACCAACGAGTAGCCACTTGTACAGTGATAGGTTAGCTAGGCCGGTCCCTTTTTGAGTGGGCCTTAGCTTGTCGCCTGTAGAAAGGCGTGTATGTATTTGCTGGTGTGCTGGCTAACCTTCAGATATATAAAAATGGTGTTGTCTTTCCTCTGCTGCTATTGTTGCTATCCCTGTTATTTGGGTTGGGAGTTGTTCGTTTCCGCATGCGCTTAATTACAAGATAAAATGAATTGGTCGACGACAGTACCTGGGACGTCGTACAACTTGACCACAAGTGAAATGGGGTTGCCGCGAGCTCGAGAGTCGGAGCGTGACAAAAACTTTGCCATCATAACTCAATATACGCATGAAATCCAGATCATTTGCTCGTTTATTGCTCTTTGTCTTGATAATCCTTCTTTGATGATGATTGGTGATCACAAGGACGATCAAGATGAAAGAGAGAAGGAGAAACCCCAAGCATGAGAGAATGAGGATAACTGTGATACTAGCTCCAACGGATTGATTGTGCTTTTTGCTCCCGGTAGAATTGCATTTCGGTAAGCCAACAACATTTCCACATAGCCCTTTGTTATGCTGAAGTGCCTCAAATTGAGCTTCATTGAAAGCCTTGACATTTGGGAGAGGACCTTCCAGGTCATTGTAGGATACATCAATGGAAGTCAAGGCCAACATATCGCCAAAAGTATGTGGGATAGAACCAGACAGGCTAATGTGAGAGATATTTAGAACTTGTAAGTTTCTCAGTTTTGCAAGCTCTCTAGGTATATTTTCAGACAAAATATTATAACTCAAATCAAGAACCTCAAGGACTTGTGTGTTGCCTATCTCAGGAGGAATGCTTCTTGAGAATTTGTTTCTGCTCAAATTTAAGCTCAGCAACTTCATGCATGAGCCTAGTTGAGTTGGAATCGACCCACTTAAATTGTTTGATGCCAAGTTTAGATTTTCCAAGTAAGACAAAAGTCCAATCTCATTTGGGATATTTCCTATGATCCCATTGTTGCTTAGATCGAGTTTAAACAAGATCAACAAGCTTCCCATTTCCCTTGGAATCTCTCTAGTTAAATTATTTGAAGAAAGGTCCAGTAACTGTAATTGAGCCATCCTTCCAAATGTCGCAGGTAAAGTACCTGAAATGCTGTTGTTTGATATCTTTAAGCTTGTCAAATTTCGACAACGCTCCCATTTCCAAGAAAGTTCACCATTAAAATGATTGTGGCTCAAGTCTATAAAATATAGATGTGGATATATTCCAAAAGCCTTGGCTATATTTCCAGTAAGTTGGTTCCCTTCTAGACTTAATCTGATCAATGTGCGACAATTCTTCAAACTTGTTGGGGTGGGACCTGTGAAATGATTATTGGAGACAGAGAAATTTTGCAATGATCTCCCAAGGCATACATCTTCTGGCAATTCCCCCTCCAGTTCATTATTAGATAGATACAAATGAACCAAATGTGTTAATTTATTAAATTCAAAAGGCAAGGAACCAGAGAATTTATTGTCACCAAGGAGTAACACGGTTAGATTGGCCAGGCTTCCAATTGATGCAGGGATAGAACCGGTCAAATGATTATCCGATACTTTAAATACCGAAAGAGATATCAATTTCCCCAACTCATATGGAATCAAGCTTGAAAGATTATTTGACTTAAGACTAAAGAACTTTAGATTGCTCAAGTTCGAGAGAGACGATGGGATTGGGCCAACCAAATGATTCCCTGACAAATCCAGTTCTTCTAGAGTTATCAATTTCCCAATTTCTTGAGGGATCGAGGATGAGATTGCATTTTTGTAGAGGTAAAGAATAGATAAACTTGTCAAGTTTCCTATAGAAGAAGGAATGGAGCTAGTGAGGCTGTTGTTTGCAAGGTGAAGTTCAATAAGAGAAGTGAGCCTCCCTATTTTTGAAGGAATAGATCCTGACAATCCATTTCCCTTTAACCTAAGAAACTTCAAGCTCGTCAAGTTACATATTTCTTGCGGAATGCAACCGGAAAGGGTGTTACTTGAGATGACTAATTTGGTTAAGTTGCCTAATTTTCCAAGAGAAGTAGGGATTGGACCAGCTAAATTATTTTCAAACAATTTCAAAGATTTCAGAGATATCAGCCCCCCTATTTCTCGAGGGATCGAGCCTGAGATTCCATTTTTTGAGATGTGAAGATAAGATAAACTTGTCAAATTTTCGATGAAACGAGGGATTGAGCCTATGAGATTGTTGTCTGATAGGTCAAGTTCAAGAAGAGAAGTCAACCTCCCTATTTCTGAAGGTATGAACCCAGAAAGGGTATTTCTTGAAATGTCTAATATGGTTAAATTGCTCAATTTTCCAAGAGAAATAGGGATTGGACCAGCTAAATTATTTTCAAACAATTTCAAAGATTTCAGAGATATCAGCCTCCCTCTATCTCGAGGGATCGAGCCTGAGATTGCATTTTTTGAGATGTGAAGATAAGATAAACTAGCCAAATTCCCGATGGAATGAGGAATTGAGCTGGTGAGATTGTTGGATGATAAGTCAAGTACAATAAGAGAAGCAAGCCTCCCAATTTCTGAAGGTATGGGTCCTGAAAGTCCACTTTGCCCTAACAAAAGATGCTTCAAATTCCTCAATTCACTTATCTCTCTCACAATGGAACCAGCAAAGTTATTTCGAAAAAGGCCTAATTCAAGTAAATTGCCTAATTTTCCAAGATTAGTAGGAAGGGGCCCTGAAAGTTGATTTTTTGATAGATGAAGTTTAATGAGGCTTCTCAAGTTCCCTAGTGAAGCAGGGATAGGACCGATGAAATTGTTTTTGGAAAAATCAAGTTCCAAAAGAGAAATCAATTGTCCAACCTCTGAGGGATGTGTCCACTAAGGTTGTTTGCACATAGGTACAAAGAATGAAGACTCTTTAGCATACCTATACTTGGAGGAATGTTCCCAGACAATTCATTGACACAAAGATCAAGAGAGCTGAGTTTAGAGAGGTTACCGATACTCGAGGGAATGGAGCCATAGATCAAGTTGTTGCCAAGTTTGAAGCTAACCACATTGGTTAAGTGCGAGAAGTCAAGGCTGTCTAGAGTTCCTCTTAAGCCGAGACATGAAAGATTTATATGGGTGATGGCTCCGTAATCATCGCAAGCAACACCGGTATAACTGCAAGGATTGTTGCCATGCCATGAAAAGAGGAGAGATTGACTATGGTTTTCGAGAATAGATTTCCAATTTAGGAGAGCCTCTCCTCCATCCTTACTCCTGGTCGCGTTGATAGTGAAAAAAGATGTGGAGGAAGCTGAAACGCCTGGACTGTGAAATGAAGCGGTGTCAACCAAGAAGAGCAATAAGAACAAGAAGACACCTAAAGGAGACTGGTTGGGCAGCACTAAAGAAGAAACCATGATTTGGGGGATAGTAGGTTTATGGGAATGAGCGGGCTCAACTCTACATATTGTTAACAAGGTTGATGACATAGTTATATACGGAACGTCATTCCTGAAGCCTCAATCGAGGTCAATGCCTTTTACAGCTGGATTGCGTTTTCTGGCAAATGGGGCCTTCCTAGAAACCATGTCTTCGGTTTTCCATTGACCATATATTGCAAGATAATATCTTTTCCTGTTTCAATAGGTTTAGCGTGCATTTTGCCGTGACGACTGGCACGTTTGACGTACTTTTCCAAGTCATTGAAATTGACATGTCCAGGAAAATTCGCAGAAAAGTTCGAGTGTCTGTATTTAAGCTCACGCAAGTCCATTGATAAAAAATTACAAATGGAAGGCTTCATCACTCGAGCCTTCTGTCTTTGGAATGGACAGATATCTGAAGAGAACAGTAATCATACCCTCCCGCAGTAGTTGTTAGAGCCAACGTCTTGCTTTCGTGATCGATCCGTTGAAATATGTCCCAACTTGCAGATTATATCCCTTCAGTTGCTGCTTTGGACGAATGATATTCAAGTGAGTTCGTTGGATTTGAAATTGACGTTTCCATTTTTTAGGAGTCTCGTAATTTATTATGCTTTGGGGAAGCTTAGCTTGATCTTTTAGTCCAGATGCAGAGATGAATCTGCAATAGGAAGGGTTTTCTTTTTTCCCCTTCAGAGTTGATGCCGGAGAGCGCAAAACAATGATGGTAAAGGTTATATATGATGCTGGGTTCGACGTCTTGAAAATTGATGGTTTGTGTCGGGGTGTTTTCTTCAATTGACGAGATTAGGCTGTGTATCTAGCTAAAGTATATGTGAAAATAGAAAGACCCTTTCCTAAATTTTATTATAGTTGGTGGTGGAATCCTAATTCTTGATAAGACCAAGTAATAAAGTTCCACAATCTGTCAAGGAATTCTATTTCATATGTAGTCCAAATCTCAGGGTAGGTTTTTTTTTCCTAAACATAGAAAAGTCAAGAGTCGGAAGTGTCGAGCCTCTGTCCAAATCGTCGGTCGCCATCAAGCTCGGAGGTGGGCCGTATGGTTGCCAGCGATCTAGGGGGTGAGAAACGGCGGAGGTGGTGCAGGCGCGGCTAGGGCATGGCAAAGGAATGAGACAGGAAAGGGAGGCAGGAGAGAGAGAAGTTAATAGCGTAGATGAATTGAGCAGTTGGAGTATTTACTCCTCCTGTGGTGCGAATTTAATAAATGATGAATATTTACTTCATCCAGATGCAGTATCCATCACCGACGTTCGCGTGGTGGCTGTGACCCTTTGACAACGCAGCCAGCTCCAGCTGGTAGCAAGTGAACTTTTTGACTATTTGTAATGTTTATTCAACGGTTTCACACGCAATGCAACTGTATGGGCTACCTTTGCCCAGATTCGATGAGGGCATGGGTGAGGGGGCCTTTGCCCAGATTTGACAAGAGCTGCAAATCTCATCAGCCAAAGTGAGGGTATGAAAAATAAACCAGAAAATGAGGATAAAAAAGAAAAGAAAATACAAAAAAAAATATCCACGTGCGGGCATGGTATGTAGGATTGTCCATGTCTATGTTAGTAATTTCTAACTAAAACTGATCGGATGAATTCAATTGGTAAAATGTGAACATGTTAATAATTAAATTGGTTAAATATGTTTAGAATTGAATTGGTACAAATACAATAAATTTGTGACTTTTTTGGTACTTTTCCGCAAAATTCTTACACATTTTGCGTGTAGAAATCCCATCACATGCCAAAAGACAAAAGGAGAAATATCACTAGCACCCCAAACATGATCACCATCTACCACCACATAAAAGGTTTTCAATAAATAAAGAAATTTAGTTATGTTCATATATTGAGCAATGAATTTCTAAATTAACATCTTTCTTATGAATTGATATGGATGATTGAGGTCCGAACTACTACCAATAACTTTCTCTTCATCAGTTTGTACGACAAATGAGAAGTAAAAAGCTGGTTGGGAAAAAAACCCTAAAAGACGGAAAAGATGGTGAATGGTTTTCTTCATCAAGCACAGTGAGAAGATGGCGACATGGGATTAAAAAGATGGTCAATGACTCATTTTGACTGTTGTAGCCACACCTAATCGCCAAGCGCATGGATAGATGCCCACCGTCCATCGCTTTGTGACTTTCTTCTCGCCCGATTCTTACTCTCACAATAATTCAACAAAAAGAACTAGAAAGTCATACGTGATGTAACCATTTTTGGTCGGCGAGTTTTGATTGACAAGTCATAAGACTTGACTCACGTAATTTCTCAAGAAAATTCCAGCTGAATGACACTATAACCTCAATATTTTCTAAGCGAATTCCCGCCATATAGCAGTCCTCACCACGTAAGGTTTAATCGCTGGCTGTTAAATGACAAAGCT
Source organism: Corymbia calophylla (assembly GCA_014182845.1). NCBI lineage: Eukaryota > Viridiplantae > Streptophyta > Magnoliopsida > Myrtales > Myrtaceae > Corymbia > Corymbia calophylla. Next base: position 20,935,756 of record CM024695.1, read on the forward strand.
CTTGGTTCTTCTAAACTGTTGAATTTTTATGGATGGATAGCGTGAATCGGATAAAATTAGTCGGAAGGAAGGAAAGAAAATCAGATACCAAATTTACGTGGTTCAGTCCGAATATTGGAACCTATGTCCATTGGGAAAGTAGCACGGAATTCCACTATAGAAACCAAGTGATACAATGGAGATTACACTCACTCGAGCACTCAAACACTCTCTTAGTGTTTCCCAACCCGCAATTACACCTAATAATTCACACAGTGTTTAGTTCCTCACAATTCCCAATAAAATTCTCACTCAAGGAATTAAACAAATTCTACTAACAAGAATTTAACTAGCTAAAACACTCAGGTGTAATTATAACGAAAAAATTTCCCTTTCTGCCGTGAGCTCCTATGCTTTCAGGAAAGCTTACTTCTCGCTCTCCTTGCTCTCTACTTCCTCGTGGCCACCAAACTCCTCCTTTCATAGGAAATGGATGGAGAATAAGACAAATGGCGCCTACAAGACAAGCTTCTGAAGACGCACCCACCAATTTCCATGGGAATGCATGCATATGGCCATGTGCATGCATTTAATGAGGTGGAGAACAATTGCACATTCATGGACTATTTTGCCTCTTCTTGGACTTTTCCTCCTTTGCAATTAGAAGACAACTCAACCGAATAGGAGCTTCTATTTGCATTAAATGAAGGCAGCAATTTTGGACTTTCTCTTTTGCAGCTGCACGCCTCCTTCTAACTGCACTTGAGAGTCAAACACGCTTGTTCTTTCTTTTCTACTGCTTCCCTTGTCTTCATTCTTCCTTCTCCATTTTGCATGCAAAGCATTTAATGTAGAGAGTCCGGCTAGCATGCGAAATCACAGATAATCACAAAAATCCAATTTGGATTTTATTTTCCGAGACAAACTCACATGCTTTTATTTATTCAACGGGCTTAAACTTGAGACATATTTTTAAGAATCTTCCCCTTGGCTCGACGTTTGAGCCAAATCATTACCGCTTCCGTGGAAATCTCGCGGCTACTCTCCCATAGCCCTAATGGGCTCAACCGCCATAGAGTGCTTTCAAGTTCAAGCCATGCTTGAACTTCGCCATAACCGTGGACCTTAGCAAGACACCAACTCCACTTGCACAATTAGCTGCTCCACAAGGATTTTTTGACATAACCTCCTGTATCACAGATAAAGAAAAGCCATCATTGCACACATATCTGACTGAAGGTTGAACATGCACCTTGTCAATTTCAGTAGCAACATCAACCGTTGGCTCTACCGGCTCCACCTTGCTACAAGCATCATCCGTGTCGATTATTCCACTAGTATCACTACCTCAGGAGTTTCTAGTTGCAGCTCCACTTCGAGCTGAACACCATCTAGATTCGTATTAACACTGCCACAAACACTCCTAACTAGAAGTACCGGAGACTTGTCAAATGTAACTTCTCTGCTGTCAAAATGTGATTTTATATTCGGGCACCACTACTGATCGCCCCGCTCACCTTGTGTATAGCCATGGAATATGCACCTTGCCCTCTCATCGAGCTTACCATCACTCACTCGAAAATAACATGGGCAACCAAACATTCTAAACATAGAATAACCAGCAATGTTACTTGACCACATTTCTTCAGGAGTCCGATATTCAATAGTAGCCGATGGGGATCTATTCACTAGGTAGCTTACCGTACTAAGCACATCAGCTAGGATTCTCCTAGCAACACCAGCGTTAGAGACCATTTTCCGAGCCATCTATAGTAATGTTATGCTTATCAATTCTGCAAATTGTTGTGGTTTACTAGCACTAGTGCGGTGTTTCACTATGCCCTCCTTCATGCAAAATTTATTTACCAGCTCCAAGCAGAACTTCATGCTCCTGTCAGTTCACACATGTTTGATCGACCTACCAGTCTCTATCTCAATCAAATTTCTCGACCGCGTGTTCCTGACACTAGCATCAAATTTGTGCATTGGCACAACCACCCAAGTCTTCCTCAAGCAGTTGTTAAACTCTCGAACAGATGCATTCGACATCTCTAAGGCGAAACCTGTCACTGTCTTACCTTGAAGTTCATATAGGCCACCGTGCTTGGTTCCTCTCATTATCACTAGGGCACCTAGAACAACCTTCAGAACTCCACCTTTTGAAGAAAACCTTCAACCAGCTGAATCTAGAGCACCCAAGGAAATTAAGTTCTTTTTCAATTCTGGAACGTGTCTTACTCCGATCAATGTTCTTACAATATTATCATGCATTCTAATTTTAACATCACCGACACCCACAACATCGCACTCAGCGTTGTTCCCCAACTAGACTTTACCACTACCCGTGCACTGATAAGCAGTAAACCATTTCCTATTTGGTGTAGCGTGAAATGAACAACCAGAATCCATTATCCATCCATCAAATGACGAATCCTCAGTGACAGACAAGACACAATTGACACCATCAGAATTATTTCCAGCTATAGTGGCAACATCATATGTAGACTCAACTCTAATTCCCTTGCCCTTTTCATTTTTCAGCTTAAAATAGTCTCTTTTACGATGCCCACTCCTACCGCAATTCCAACAGACAACTCCACTAGTCCTAGACTGACTACGTCTGTTCATGTTTATACTATTCCTATTAACACGTGTACTAATTCTTCCTCTACTTTCACCTACTAAAGCAGCAAGTACAGGTTCACCGGATTCTTTCCTACGAATGTCTTCACTTAGAATCAAATCTTGAACCTCATCAAACGTCAAGCTTCTTGACCCAGAGGAATTACTAATAGCAGTAACGGTAGTATTCCAACTATCAGGTAGTGAGGATAATAAAATCAATGCATGTACCTCATCTTCAAAGGTAATCTCAACTGAACTCAATTGGTTAACGACTTCATTAAATTCATTAATATGCTCAGCAGTCGACGTACCTTCACCCATCTTAGACGTCGCATCAAATAGACCTTGTTAATTGTAGAGGGGTTCTCGTACATATTCGATAGGGCTTTCATCAGTCCTGGAGTGGTTTCCTCCTTCACGATGTTAAACGCGGTGTTCTGAGCTAACGTCAGCCAAATAACACCCATCGCTTGTCTATCCAGCAATTCCCACTTGGCATCTTTCATCGAGTTTGGCTTCTCTCCATATAAAGGTAAGTGTAGATTTCTCTGGTACAAATAATCTTCAATTTGCATCTTCCAAAAAGCAAAATCCTTCCCATCAAACCGGTCGATTCTCACTTTTCCTTCTTCCATTGTAATTGATTAGCCAACCTTGGCTTTGATATCACTTGTTGAATTTTTATGGATGGATCGAGCGAATTGGATAAAATTAGTCGAAAGGAAGGAAAGAAAATCGGACACCAAATTTATGTGATTTGGTTCGAATATTGGAACCTATGTCCATGGGGAGAGTAGCATGGAATTCTAATATAGAAACCAAGCGATATAATGGAAATTACATCCACTCGAGCACTCAAACACTCTCTCAATGTTTCCCAACCCCCAATTACACCTAATAATTCACACAGTGTTTAGCCCTTCACAATTCCCAGTGAAATTCTCACTCAAGGAATTAAACAAATTTTACTAACAGGAATTTAACTAGCTAAAACACTCAGGTGTAATTACAACAAGAAAATTTCCTTTTTTGCTAATAGCTCCTACGCTTTCAGGAAAGCTTGCTTCTCGCTCTCCTTGCTCTCTACTTCCTTATGGCCACCTAAGTCCTCCTTTCATAGGAGAATGGATGGAGTATAAGACAAATAGCGCCTACAAGACAAGCTTCTGAAGAGGCACCTACCAATTTCCATGGGAATGCATGCACATGGCCATGTGCATGCATTTAATGAGGTGGAGAACAATTGCATGTTCATGGACTATTTTGCCTCTTCTTTGACTTTTTCTCCTCTGCAATTAGAAGACAACTCAACCGAATAGGAGCTTCTATTTGCATTAAATGAAGGCATCAATTTTGGACTTTCGCCTCATTCTAACTGCACTTGAGTCAAACACGCATGTTCTTTCTTTTCTATTGTTTCCCTTGTCTTCATTCTTCCTTCTCCGTTTTGAACGCAAAGCATTTAATGTAGAGAGTCCAATGAGGTGGAGAACAATTGCACGTTCATGGACTATTTTGCCTCTTCTTTGACTTTTTCTCCTCTGCAATTAGAAAACAACTCAACTGAATAGGAGCTTCTATTTGCATTAAATGAAGGCAGCAATTTTGGACTTTCGCCTCATTCTAACTGCACTTGAGAGTCAAACACGCATGTTCTTTCTTTTCTACTGTTTCCCTGTCTTCATTCTTCCTTCTCCATTTTGCATGCAAAGCATTTAATGTAGAGAGTCCAATGAGGTGGAGAACAATTGCACGTTCATGGACTATTTTGCCTCTTCTTTGACTTTTTCTCCTCTGCAATTAGAAGACAACTCAACTGAATAGGAGCTTCTATTTGCATTAAATGAAGGCAGCAAATTTGGACTTTCGCCTCATTCTAACTGCACTTGAGAGTCAAACACGCATGTTCTTTCTTTTCTACTGTTTCCCTTGTCTTCATTCTTCCTTCTCCGTTTTGCACGCAAAGCATTCAATGTAGAGAGTTCGGCCAGCATGCAAAAAAATCACAGATAATCACAAAAATCCAATTTGGATTTTATTTTCCGAGACAAACTCACATGCTTTTATTTATTCAACGGGCTTAAATTCGAGACATATTTTTAACATAAACAAAAACCAATGCGTGCTAAGCAAGGAACATGTTCTGTATACGCAAATGTTTGCACGACTGTCGTTATTTTCCAAGGAGAGTAACGACCCTTTATGAAGGACAACATCCTTTCTAAGACCGGATGACTAGCTCATCCGGTCACAAAGTTGTTTCAAATTGAGGAGCATATTCTCATATTAAAAAAGAAAAAGAAAAAAAGAAGAGGCATATTCTAAACAAGCGTATTGGAAACTTGATTCGATTGACACTTTCTACTTGAATTATAATTATAATCATAAAAAAGTTTATTAGATTTGGATATGTTAATTATTTAAACTTTTTTGTGTTAAATATAATTGAATTTGATGAAGATTGAATCGAATTGACATCTATTTTATTAATCAATAATTTTTTATAAATATGTCACGCCCCAACTCTCGAGCTCGTGGCAACCCCATTTCACTTGAGATCTAAATGTACGACATCCTAGGCACTATCGTCGATCAATTCATTTTTATCTTATAGTTAAGCATATGCGGAAACGAATAACTCCCCTAACAGAAACATTAGGGATAGTAGTAATAACAGCAGAGGAAAGACAAAACACTATTTTATTTATTTGTAAGGTTAGCCTGCACACCAACAAATATACACAAGCATTACTACAGGCGACATGCTAAGGCCTACTCAAAAAAGTCTAGCCTAGCTAATCTATTATTGTACAAGTGGAGGAGGGGCTCCTCAAAAATGGAATAGGCTACAGCTGCCCACTCACTGTTCTCAGAAGGATCAGTCTCTCCAGTCGTGGGGTCTGAAAGCTTGCCATCAGGGGGATCGATGTCCATAGGATCCTAGACCTTATCTGTCGGTCCCACAGGAGGGACTGGTCCATCATAGCCTCGGAGAGGACTGTACAAAATACCTCCCATCCTAAGAAACCACGCCTTGAAGATGTGAGGTGTGTAATGGTCCATTGACCCCTCGTCCACCCATACTGTAGTCAAAATTGCGGCTCGGGACTGGCCGCATGGTAACGGTGGTACTTATGTCCACCGGGACGCCGAAGCATACTGGGTACTATGTCATCTAGGGCCTGAAAAAGTTAACCACGACGGGTTGAAATAAACTCAACAAGTTAAAGTCCTAAGCCTCAGTTAGGAACTTCACTCACTTCGGGAGTCTAACATACAACCTAATCCATCAACCATCAACCACCACACCTCAGAGAAATGAAAACAGCAAATAGTTTAATAACAGACACAATCATAGGCTCCTACCTAGCCTTAGCACACGTGACCTGCAGAAACTGTCAACCATCTCACAATAACAGTAGGAGACATGCAAATAATCAAAGCATTGCACAAAATGTTCTTATATCTCAATGCCCACACATGCTCCAATTATTACGACCATCAAGGCCACGGGACAACCTTATGGTTGACGGTCTCTAGCCTAAGCTAGGCTTCGTCCTCATCCTCGAGGCACAACGATGTCATGAGCTATCCCCCATTAACGGCATTCTTGAAGGAGCATGGGGCCCGACCACTACTGCAGCCCCGCATCTGACCACTCTCAGGCGACCCAATGGCCATGGCACAACCTCGAAGGATTGGCGATCATCTGGCTATACCGAGCTATCAACTTTAATCTGACCATGCAACACATCATCGATTAGTTTATTATTATCTTTGCTTTTGCTTGGTCATGAATGCAACATAATTCGTGTTCATGCGACATGTTGTTGCAATCGACACACGTATAATGAAATGCACCAGTAATTGAAAATCACGTACAACAGTACAGTCCAATCACTCATGAAGAAATTCGATAAACCAAGAAAATTCAATTCCAATCAATCATCAACCATGTATTCCCCATAATTCTTAGGAATAATTGACAATTAGCACTTCTATATATCATAACAATCAAGAACGCATTGAATTATAGCTATATTTTGCTTCTGTGCGAATAGTGCCGTGTGAATACTGCCCCGTGAACAGTAACTGTGAATAGTAACTCATCCGAAATTAATCAAATAATAAAAACTAATGAACTTAACCATGGTTACTAAATTAACCTAACTAGGGTCAACAACCTAACCATGGTTACTAAATTAACCTTAGTTACTTTAATTACTAACTCTAGTTACTTTAATTACTAACTCTAGTTACTTTAATTACTAATCATAGTTACTTTAATAACTAACTATAGTCACTTTAATTAACCATGGTCAACCCTAATCTAATCAGCATAATTAACAAACTAATCAATAATTAACCAAGCACAAATTAAACTAATTAAACTACCTAAGCAAGATTAACCTCTAACTAAGGATTATGAAATTAACTCAATTGGGTCGGAAATCTGGGGACACCGACATGAAGGTAAGAGCGAGGGCTATGCGGTGTTAGCTCGAAGATAGCAATAGATGATGGATGGCGACCGAAATAGGCCAAAACAGTGCTGGAAAAATTGTTCAGGCGGAAAGGGCAACAGCGGCAGAAAATGAGTCGGATGGGCTGCCGATAGGGACCAGGGGCGGCTAGCGGTGAACGGCTAGCCTCTAAACTTCGGTGGCTCTACGCTGGATGGTGGCAGCAGCTCCGGTGGTAGTGACGGCAGCTGTTTCCGGCGGTGGACAGTAGGGACGGCAGAAGAGAGAAGAGAAAAGGAAGAGAAAAGGGGGAGAGAGAATGGGCTGAGGAACTTGGATAAGAAACTAAGGCAAGTGGCTAGTCCACTTGCTTTAAGCACCAATAAAAAACAAGCAAAAACAAGCCAAACAAAGCCCACTTGGGCACTAAAGGAAAAAGGGCCAAGAAGAGAAGCCCATTGGGCTGAGAAGGGAAGAGAGATTAGGCTAGCTTGGGCCCCTCATGGGCTAGGCTGAATGGGCGCAAGGCCCATTGGGCCGTCGGTCTTGGGCTGGCCCACCTACAGGCCCGAAACTCGATCTAAGTTTTCCTTTTCCAACACTTTCAAGCCCAACGGAAAATCCAAAAATAAATGAGGCGACATCCAAATATTTAGTTCTGACATCACTGAGAAGTCGGTTCCCAAAAATCGGATTAAATTCGGGGCTAAATTAAGTCGATTGCGACCATAGTACAATTTGGACTATCGGGCACCCCTTTAGAATTTTTCCTCACATTTGACTTGTGGTTAACCATTCTTTGATCCACGATTACACCAATTCTCAAGTTAGGGACATCTCTCGATTGTCATGTGATCCTAGGGGCTCAATTGATAATCCCAAGTACAAGATGAAAATGATTCGGTTTAGCATTGTTCGTAGTTCGTATCGAAGTCGTGTGCAAATCACCCACAACCCTACTTCGTACTTCTGCCAAATCGATTTATTTCCATTTTCCTAATAGTCTAGTACTAGAGGATATCGTTCCCACTCAGGTCCTCATGGTCAAAGGATTCGTTTCTGATCGAAATTGTGAGTCATACGCATATCACTTCCTATTGGCGCCTCCCTATAATCCGTTTTTCCAAGAACAAATAGCTCGGAATAGTTGTACCAACCAGGCATTCGACTAACATCGCCATTTTATAAAATCCCAAAATGGGGTCGATTTTAAGGATGTTACAAAATATATATTGTTTGTGTAAAGGTCAATTAAATTTCGAAGATGAAAAGACATTTGATAATGATGTTTGTGAGACTAATGAATATATTATTGTGCATTAAAATGCCTTTTGATTCTTTGCACTCAAGTTAAGCTGGTCCGAAAGTTTTCAGTGATGTAAAATTAAGAAATAGAAAAATTGTTAGAATTTATGTATCAACCATGTGCAGTGATTAGACCTGTCAAAGTGGATCATAGACTAATTTCTTAATCCATATTTGATAGGCTAGGCTATTATATAAATTAGTTATATTTAGTAAATATTTCATAAATGGGTTTAGATGGTATGACCTAAAATAATATGAGTATTAAATAGGTTCACAACTTACTTAAACTCAACTCACTTCTATGATTCTTGTTCGCCCTCACTTGATCTTGCGCTCACTCACTTTATATTCTCATGTTAGTTTGGGTTTGAGCTTTTATATATTGAGTTAAATATAAAGGTGTTTTAGCATGAAATTAGACCCCTGTTTAGGATACAATTAATGGTTTAATTATTAATGTGCAATTAGTAGGATTAGACCCCGAATTGATTCCAAAATTGTTCTTAAGTCAAATAACCTATTGGGTTCGGTTATTAAGGATTTAGACGTGTACGAGCAGAGAAATTGACCGTGGACAGATTATTCAACCATAAGGATCGATGAGGGACAATTTTACGCCATTATAGGTCGATCCAAGAATGGTGATAGATCGATTTAACAATAGTATATAATCGGATTGTGGGTGATTCTACACGATTACTATACTAATTTCGAAGGACCCCAAACCAATTCCAAATGATTGTATGCTTCGAAACGAGCAATTGACCCCTTACGATTACATGACAACTGAGGATCGTCCATGAATTGAAAAGGGCACAAACGTGGATTAATATTGAATCAACTACAGGTCGAACGCGCAAAACCCCTAAAAACCACCCATTTGTTTAAATCATACTAAAGCCGTAGTTGATTGATTTTAGCTATGATTCCTAATCTAGTTATGGGTACCAATTTTAAGGGATTAAGAGACAATCCTATAGGACATCACCTCATTAGTCACCCTAATTATCGGTTAAGCTCTAAATTTTGGATTAAGGAAAAATGGGCCAAAATTGGAGGTTGCAAGGGCCATGCCATGCCCAATGGGCTTCTCACCTATTAAATTCGGCCATGGGCCCCACTAAGCCCATATTACCAAATCCAAGCCCATTTTTGCTAATTTAAACCTATTATTGACTTTTGGAGGCTTGTACACTATTTGGCCACGTGCATGAATAGTGTCGTGAACAATAACCGTGACTAAAATAACCATTATGCCCCTGATGACCTTCTAGAAGTCATAATTGGATAGAGTCATTTTGTGACGTTTTGAATTTCAGCCCATTTTGGGATATGAAATGGTTATTTTATCAAAATGCTGTTAGTTACGTTTACTCTAAGCTAGCTTCTCATGAGTTAACTAACTATTCAGAAAGGCAATTAAGGATCAATACGTATACAACCAATGAATTCAATCAGGGATAGGCCACTTGACCATAAGGATAAAAAAGGAATGATATCACACTTTTGCGAGTCAATTAGAGAATAGAAATAAATCGATTTGGCAAAAGTATAAGGTTAGATTGCGGGTGATCCATACAACTTCAATACTAACTACAAATGACATTAAACCGATTTCTTTTTGGCCTTGTACTCAGGGTGAATAATCAACCTCTCATGATTACATGACAATTGAGGATCGCCCTTATTTGAATAGACATGATCGTGGATTAAAAAGCTATCAACCACGAGTTAAATGCACGGAAACTCTTAAATGTCACCCGGTAGTTAGGTCGTACTAAAGTCACAATTGATCGATTTTTACCATGAATTTCAATTCGATTTCGGGTATCGAACTTGCAAGGACGTCGAGACTAAAATATTATACAATGTCTTATTGATTCTCAAATTTATTGGTAAGTTCGAAAATTATTGAAAAAGGATTGAATGTGGTGAAAAATTGGAACCAAGAGAGATGGACTGATTGAATGTCCAATGGGCCTTGCACCTATTAATGGTTGGCTATGTGGGCCCTAAGCTAGCCCAAGTGGGCTTAATTAGGCCCACCAAGCCCAAAATAATTTCTTGGCCTATTTTCAAGTTCGTTAGCAATACAAGCCCGATTTGAGCCCAACGACTTTGCAGAGTCCAATCCTATTCATTCGAACTCATTTCCAAGGCCTGCTTCTTGACTTTGGCCGAGGAAAAAATGGTAATTTGTGCCGAAGTGAAATTACCATATTGCCCCTCTTGACAATTATGCAAAAAAGGACAAAAAAGGGAAAAAGCCAAGAGAGAAGAATACTATTTTTATTATTATTTTCTCTCTCCTCCCTCACTTTTTCCCCTTGCAACCGTCCTCCTCCCCATGTTCTTCTCTCTCTCTCTCTCTTCCTCCCCTCTCCCCCATGTTCTCATTTTTCTCTCCACCTCTCTTCTTCTCTTTTGCTTCTTTCGTTTCTTTTCCTTAGTTGCAGCTTGTGTTGCTGTTTTTCCCCGAACCAGCCACCACCTTGCGCCACGGTTGCATTCCATCATTGTCTGTAAGCCACTGTCCATTGTCGAGAAGTCGTGCCACCAGTTTGCGAGCCGTTCACCTATCATTCTTGCCAAATCGAAAAGCACCCCCAAAAGACCTATTTTTGCTGCACGCCTCCTTGACCTTTTGGATGTAACCATGCATAGCCCTCGCCGCCACAGTCCCACTCGTATCATCGCCGGGTGAGTTTACGTTCTAATCTCTTGATTAGTCCGTTAAACTTGCTTAGGGTTAGTTTAGATTATTAGTTAATTTTGATTAGGGGGTTAGTTAGGTATATTAACCAAGGTTTGATAAAGTAACCATGGTTGATATGTAGTTATGTTAATTAACTTTGGTTAGATAAAGTAACCATGATTGACCGACGGTTAAGTTAATTTAACTTGGGTTAAATAAAGTAACCATGGTTGATAGGTGGTTAGGTTAATTAACTACAATTAGTTAACTAAAAATGGTTTTTATGTGGTTAAGTTTTAGTTAGCCATGGTAAAATTAATCCGGAATAATTATAATTAATTATGTTCAGGTTAATTAATTATAATTAATATGATAAGTTTTTGTGATAAGCTATCGGAAGGGGTGATAAGCTATTGCAATAGGCAATTGGAAAATGTGATAAGTTATTGTAAAAAAGATGATAAGTTACTAGGAGATTAAGTGATGAGTTATCACCAAGGGGTGATAAACTATCGAGAATTTTAGGATAAGCTATTGCCAGATAGGTGATAAGTTATCGGGAAATAATTGATAGGTTATCACTAAGGGGTGATAAGTAATGCTTGTTATGTGCTGTTGGCCCAAATTTTATGATGTTTTTTTGCACGTGCCATGCTATTTGATGCCTGCTTTGTCTTGAATAATGTTTGCCTCTTGTGAAACCTAAAGTAGTAATTTTTACAAGGGTTTTTATGGACATATAAAAGGGAAAGTCTAAGGTGTTGGGTGTGTTCATCGAGTTTTACAATTTAAATGGGGCCAATATGATTAAAAAGTAAGACATGCAAAGTTTGACAGGTTTTTGATAATTATGTGACAATGTACGAATATTTTTGTACATTTTTACATAAAAAATATGCAATGGTTTATTATGCTAAGCACGTAACACATTTGCACTGGTTAATGCATTGAAATGAATTGAAATTAAATGATGTGGTGTGCTCGTGCGGTCACATAATGTAATTTGTTACCTTAGTGGGAGTTTGGGGGATGAAATTTGATTTATCATAATACTCGGTGGGAGTTTGGATGATGGTCGTGGTAGAGGCTAGCTCCATGCTCCTTGGGAATACCATATGGGTGGGAGTTTTAGATGTTGCCATGCCTAATGGGATGGGGCGATACCTGGCTAAGCTAGAAGACACCGGTGGGAGTTCGGTTATACATATTGGCGTAAGCTCGGTTGTGGCCCGGGTGAGAGCATAATAATTGTAACACATGTAAATGTAGGGGTGCATGGACAAGATATGATTATGTGTTCTAATTATGCATGTGCATGTTTGCATTGATTATGGCACACATGAATTCATATTGTGAAGGGTATGGTTATGGTAAGGTAAGGTTACCTGTGAGTCGATTTGACCGTTGATTGGCTATTGTGAATGCCTGTTTACATTGATTATGGCACGTGTGAGTTTATCCCGTGTAGGGTGTGTGTAGTGGCAAGGTAAGAATGCTTGCGAGTTGAATCGATTGATGATTGTGGGGTTTGTCATGCGGTTTAATGGTCAGATCACTTGTATAGTTAAGGCAAAACATGGGTCACTTTGCAATTGATCTGCCATAGTAATGAGAAATATGCTTGTTAAGAACCTTGAAGCGAGTTGATATCCTAACCGAGGCTTAGAATTGTAACTTATTGAGATTTATATTTCATTGGTTGTTGTTAACCATTTTTCAAGTCCGTCGTTATGGCATCCCTATCGCCATGGATTTGATAGTAATGGTGCACGGCATTAAGGGTAGCAGGATTGTGTGCTTGATGGTTGAAGGAAGTAGATTAACTCTACCTAATACCTTTGGGTAACTATTGAGGAAGTCGCCCGATTGAAGGGCTTGTGTATAAATTTCCTAGGGTTGATTAGTATAAAAATAAAAATGACGCTGCTGTTGTTATTGGTTTTTCTACTATTCCTATTGTTTGATTGACTATGTAATGTTGAGTCACTTCTGCATGCATTTAATTGCAAAATAAAAAGAATGATCAGTGACATGTTTTAGGACATCACATTCATTTGACCAAAGTGAAGGGATTGTTGCGTGCTCGAGGTTCGGGGTGTGACACATTTGGGTTGTATTATTGGAGGTGGTGGGCGTCCATTAGAAAGAAAGAAGAAGGAAATTGCCATTTGTCATCCTATCTCAATTAATGCCCTTAACTTCTCTTCTAAAAACCATTATTGAAGAGAGGACGAGATCTTTGGGCTGCATGGGGGTTTGGACATCACTTTGGAGGAGGAGAGAGAAGATGGACTTCATTTTTGCATGTGCTATTGTCTTGGCATTAATGTGATAATATGTAGATATTTTGGTAGAAGACTTTTGCTATGTATTATACTTGGTGCAGAGGGTTTTAATGAGAAATAGGTAGTAGAGTACTAAGTGTATTAGCATTATTGACCATTGGCTTCTTGCTTGAAGAAAACTATCCACTCTAATTTCTCTCATTTCCCTCACTTTCATTCTCTCCCTCACCTCTCACTCTCACATGCCCTCCCTCACTTTCTTTTGTGTTTTGTCCATCACCACAACTCACCACCGCCCTCACACCATCGCCGAGCCGCTGTCCTCCTTGTTTGTTGTCGTTGATTCGCTTGTTCTCCTTAATCTCAAGCCAGTACTCTAAGTGACTTCACTAAACATTGGCTAGCATGTTGCGTTGCGCGGATTAGAGCGTAGGTTGGTTTGGGTTTTGAGAGTTTATGGTTGTTTGTTGTTGTTTAAGGAATCTTTGTTTAAACTTTGTAGAATACTCAAGTTCTGGTTAAGCTAAGGTCAAGAATCTATATGTTTTCATGCTTGGTTATATAATTGCAAGAAGAGGTTTAGTTATACTATAACATGCTTGAGAATGAGATAGGATTATTAGGCTAGTAAAATGGCTATTTGAATAGCAAGTACTATATTTGTTGCTAGAATGATAAGCTTGTGTTAAGGAATCTTATTGAGGCCATAGTAGAGTATGGTTGTTATTAGAATGCCTGAACTCATGCTTAGAGTACAATATAAGTGCTTATGTGCTTAATGAGTTCAAGAAAGGGATTATTGTGCTATGTGATTATAGGGTGCTGAAATGCCTAGGAGAGGTGTGTTCTTATGCTTAAAAATAATTGTAAGGAAGGTATTTGATGAAATGAATGTGTTGTCGCATGTTGGAATGAGGTGGATGTGCGCGTGTGAATGTGGGATTGTGCACTTTAACTGTTTGGTTATGTTGATATCATTACATTGGCTAAATTGAAAGATAAGAAATGGTTGAGTGCTTGAAGTGCTTGCATGGTCACATATATAGTTCCATGCCCATACGACTACAAGGGACAATGCCCAATGGATTTTGGATGCCATATCACGATTGAGGTCGGAACGATGCCCTTAATTGGATGTTGTCTTTGGGGAGGCCAAGACGTTGCCATGCCCAATGGGATAAGACGATGCTCGATTATGTTGGAAGATTGTCGATGCAAGTGTTCGCCGTAGCCCTAAGCAGTTGTAATAATCGGAATACGTATAGATGAATTGTGCTTGATTATATGATATGAAATGTTCTAATGTGAATTACATGTGTTATTTAGAAACAATGCCGCACATATGAATTTTTGAGCGTGTTATAATATGTGGAAATGAGGTGCTTTAGCACATGTGATTAGTTAGAAGTGTTTTTACATATAAAGAACGTGTTCTGAATCAAACGTAGTTATTTAAATAGGTTGCTACATGTTATAATGGAGTAGTGGTCATGTGGGATTATTCGTGGGTGTTTTAGTATGTTAAAAGATTGCAATTAATAATGTGTGATTATTTGAGCTTGTTGTTTGCATGTTTAGTGCATTCTGATTTGTGAGGTAACCTCCTATACAAGACTTAGTTAAATTACTTACTGAGTTTGGACTCACCCTTTGTGGATTACATCTTTGAGGCCCCTAGGTATGGCTAATCCTTACATATGTTTTGGAGTCCTCGTGGACATCAATATCGAAGTATTAGAATATTCAGATTCTGCTACTAGGGTTTATATGAGAAGCATATGATGGTCATGTGGGTCGACGAGGGTTTGCTGAACTTGGTCCCACACTATTCTGTTGCATGTATGCCAAGTTTCGAGCGGATCACTTTGGCCCCCTTAGAGGGTTCGACAAGCCGTCGGGTAGTTCTAGTGGTGGAGTGGTTTGGATCCTATGGTGATTGACATTCTTGATAGTTCCGTTAGCGATCCTGAGTCCGACCCAGACTACGACCTCAAGCTTAAGCCGTAGATGTATCCATGCCTAGGGAAACCACACGCTTTTAGAAGTAGCCTTTGTAGTAGAAAAGCAAACTTAACCCCCAATCCTTTCTAACCTTTTTTGATGGTCTTTTAGGAAGGTACCCGTAAGAACGAGTTGTACATGTCTAACATCCCTAGGGTTAATGTTATATAAATAAAATGAGTGTTTGTTTTAATTTTTGTCTATATTTTTCATTGCTATCTCTTTCATATTAGTTGATTATGCATATTTTCACTTGTTTATAATGCAAGATAAAAAGAAAGGGTCAACAACGTGTCTTGAGACGTCGCAAATATAACCCTTGTTGGTCACATTCCCGCGGCTAAGGGAGTCCGGGACATGGCATCCCGATTTAGGTATTAGAGCAAGGGTTATTATTTAGAGTGATAAGATGCTCTGGGTTTTGAAATAGTTAGTTAGGAAAACATCCTATGCTAGTGATTGTTGATTGATTTCTAGATAGATTGTTCTTGATTTCTGATTTCCTGTTGGAATTGGAAAATAGGTTTCTTTGAAATTCTTGTGAGATGAGTAACTTAAGAGGAAGGGGAGCTTGGGGCTAGTCAAATTCCCAAGGAAGGCTTCAAGGGGACCCTCGAGTGATTGGGATCTTATAAGCCTTGGAAGTTATAGGAAATTTGATGGGAATGGTGATCGATTAGTGCATAAGCTGGTTGACTAATTCTTGAAGCTAAAACCGCCAAAGTTCACTAGGGTGAGTGATCCTGAGGATACAACCCCTTGGATTAAGGAGTTGGAGAAAACTTTTGCACTTCTAAGGTGCTCTGAGGAGGATAAAGTGATTCTAGCCATGTACTAACTTCGAGGTAATGCTAACACTTTGTGGGAAGCCACCCAAGGAAGGGTTTTTTCCCGAAGGTACTATTCCGGTGTGGGATGCCTTTGCCAAGGCATTTAATGGGAAGTATTTCTCCGACTATTTGTGGGAACAAAAGATGGTAGAGTTCCAACGACTTCGTCAAAGCCATTTGTCGGTAGACCAGTACGAGGCGAAGTTCACCAAGTTGTTCAAGTATGCATCGAGGTTGAGTGAGGATCTAGTGGACAGAGTAAGATGATTCTAGGATGATTTAAAACTAAAGATTAAGGATCAGCCGGTGCCTTAAATTTGAAGGATTATAATGAATTGTATGAGAAGGCCCAGCTGATTGAAAATAATATGGCAGAATGGGCAGCTGCATTTGGATCGAGGTTTGCATCTAATCGGGATAACTATTGGTTTAGAAAGAAGTAGATGACTGGAGGGAAATGCTTCGTACCACCCTTCAAGAAGAACATTGGAAAGCCGGTGTACAACAAGAATGACATCTGCTGATTATATGGTAGGTGACATGGAATGACCCCATGCCCATCTAGGATTGGAGCATGCTCTAGTTGTGGTTAGCACGGCATCAAGTGAGAAACTGCCCATGCCGACAGGCTAGGATGCAACCTCAACAGCTACAAGTGGAATAGTAGGCGAGAGCTCCATCGTAGCCTTAAACATAAGGAAATGTGTATGCCGTTACTAGAAATATGCAGAGGATTCATAAGCTGTGATTTATATGATGGTCTCCTTACATGAACATGATGCCTATGCTCTTTTTGATTCAGGAGCTACGCATTCGTTTATAGTAGAATAGTTCATCAAACTAGTTGGGTTAAAACTGAAACCGTTAGAATTTGTTTTTAGTATTCTTACTCCATTAAAGGATAATGTGTTGTTTGCTGTAGAATGTCTAGGTTGTAAGATAGTTATTGGTAGTTAGGAGGAAGTTATAGATTTGATTGTTTTGGTGATGTATGACTTTGATGTCATCATTGAGATGGATTGACTCACTAAGTAACGAGCCACAATGGATTGTCTTTTTACTATAAGGTGATTCGATTTAATCCATTGGGTCATGTTAGTTATGAGCTTGTGGGAAATTGAGGAGGACTCTTGATCCATCTGATTTTGTCATTTGAGATGGACTTGATTGTTGGATGAAGGTTACCAGGATTATTTTGCAACCGTAGCTAATACATTGGTTGAGGAACCAAGGATGGAAGACATCGTTGTAGTACAAGATTTCGCAGACGTCTTTCCAAAGGAATTACCTGGATTACCATAGAAAGGGAAATAGAATTTGTGATCAAGCTAACCCACCCTTGAAACAAAACCCATCTCTAAGGCACCTTACCAGATAGCGTTGTCGGAACTGAAGGAGTTAAAGATGTACCTAACCTTTGCACTTTCAATGTTGACCTTGCCCAACACAATGCATGAAACATTCACATACATTGCATTACCACATTTTCGGCTAGAAGCATCCACATCTAAAAGGGAGAAAGTACCAAAAAAGTTCTAAATATATTGTATTAGCATTAATTTAGTCCTAAAAATTTTAATTCGACCAATTTAGGGCCTGTTTAGCTCAACGTTGGGGAAATGGCATTACATTTCCCCAAGTACCTTTGGTTTAAGGGGTATTTGGTAAAAGTAATAGTATTTGGCAAATTATAATCTAAAGCAATTTTCCGAAATGACTTTGGCATAAATATTGTTTAGTAAACCTACATTTGCAAAGCGCTTTTATTGTTTTTTTTTTTAAAAAATTAAAATTAAACCTACATTTGCTTGCGATTTTCTGGATACACAGTCTAGCGGCCAGATCTGGCGATTGGCGTTGCTATTCGGTAGCCAGATCCGGTCGCCAGTGTTGCCTAAGGTCATCCGACCTTAAGGTCATTGCCTAGGTTACCTCAGGCTAGAACGCCTAGGTCGCACGAACTCATGTATCCACTTGAGGTCGCTCGACCCCTAGGCAGTGGTTGATGGAGGTCGCTAGGGACGTCACAGCCAACGTGATGAAGATTTCTGAAACAAAAAAAGAAAAGAAAGCAAAGATGGTTGGCTTGCATTTCCCAAATGCTAAAAGCCCAACATAGGTCCCCACCTTCTTTGGGCTTTCAGCATTGGACCTACTTTAGGCTTTCAACATTGGACCTACTTTGGGCTTTTAGCTTTCCAAATGCAAATATTTGGCCAATGAGGCTCCAAAATGCACCAAACGCTTTATATATTTCCTAAGGGGTTTTGAAAGTCTCTTGGAAAAGCTGAACGAAATGGGACCTTAGTCCTAAACTTTCTTACATTGATATTAATTCAGTCTATCCAGTCAATTTAAGTTTGAAGTTGTTGACTTGGACATTGTATTTGGCTGACGCTAGCATGAATATTTTTTTAAACATTTTAGTAATATTTTGAACTTTTATATTTTCTTTTCTTGTTATTGCTACTTCTTCCAGGTGCAAGAAAAGAGATGAGAATGGCGGCGAACCTTTAGAGGAGGGGACATTGTGGTCAGTTTAGTTAATAAGTAATTCTTCCTACTTTACCTTGTTCTTTAAATTTCAAGCTTCCAATTCACGCTCTTTATTCGTTTTATGATGATAGATCTTTAATTGCGAATGCCCCTAGTAGGTTTTAGACCTAGATGAACAAGTCAGAGGTTAATATCATTTCAATCCCGAGAAGTCTCAAGAGCATTTAGGAAGGCCTTAGCCCAAGACATTAAGAGTATGTGGAGAAAAGGATCGAGTTCTTTCCTGAGCTACTGAAGGTCGACCCTTATATCTCGATGGTCCAAGCATCGTCCATTTTTTGAGCCACTTAACTTCCATATTTCTGTTTTATTGGAATGAAGTGATTCCTACAATTGAGATGTATGATATAGCCATTGGATTAGGTAAGGGTTCCTTAGGTTTAGCCTTACCTCTTATCCAACAAAATCTAGTCGCTCTTTTGAGCCAATTCCTAAATATTCATTCTGACTGGATTGGGGCCGTACTCAAAAGTAATTGCATTTCCATGCCATACACCTTTCTTGAACAATATCTCTCGAATCTTAAGCCTCAATCTGGGAATCAAAACCTTCCTCTTCATGTTTTTTGGTTTCATCATCTTCCCACATACTCGTAAGACAATGGATCCTTTAGTCACACACATCGTTAATAAATCTTAAGCCTTCAAATGTTTTACACACATGATCCTTTCTGAAACCCTTTGTTTCCCTCAATCGTTTCAAGGAAAATGGACGAGGAACTCTTAGAGCCCCAATAGTTCTTCCATAAATTTGGCTTTTCTCCCATGTTAAGGAATTCGCGCCTCATTTAAGGATCATCCAAGTCACAAATAACTACAGCCCCATTCAAATGTTCCATCAAAAGAAATAATTATTTCGCACTTGGTCTTTCTCTATCTGATTTCATTTCCTCAAAAGACTCCTCCCGAACCATGATATGTCCAATGGTTAGGGAATCCCGAGGTGCGCCTTGTTGGTGGAATGGATAACCCAATCCCCCTCGTAGGATTAACAGGTCTAACATTCTATTGCCCTTTAAGGGTCCTCTGTCAATATTGCGCGCTTCACACGATCCCTTCAATCCTCAAGCTAGAGTTATATCATTTTGATTATCATAAGGAAGTCTTGATGGAAAACCAAATTGACCACATTTTGCTCTTAAGGAGCTCAATTGAAGACAATTGTACAACAACACACATTAGTCCAAAATACCACAGTGATTTCATGAAACATGAGTGATTTTCACCATCCCAGTGTCATAAAAATTCCAAAAAAAATTCATGCGTATAGAACAGTATGTCATGATTTCTCGTGAAAGAACTTAGGTTTAATTAGGCTCACAAAATTCCATGGAAAATGGGCAAGCAATGCAAGTCACAAGGGAACAGAACCAACAATGCATGTTCTTCAAGCAATCTACTCTATTAGATGACCTTATTATTTTTCCAAAATTTTATATGTTGTAGCCCTAGATACTCTGAGCAAACTTCATGATGATGCATCTTCTAATTCGCAACACATAATTTTCTAAAAATCAGGGAACAGGCGAAGGTCAGTTAGAAAATGTTATAGAGATGTATGTTGTGAGCAACTTTCACGAAGGAACTGACTTAAAATTGGAAGCACAAAAATCAGCAAAATATCGACAAGCAGCGAAGGTCGGCTGGACACAGAACAAGTCAGGACACATTAGAATTCCAGAAACATGCATTGACTTCCGAAGCAGTTTTCAGGTAGCAAACGACATCGGATTGGGACAGTCTATAGGTTGTTGGAAAGGTCTTCAAGTCATCTATGAATGTCATGAAGATGTCAAGTACAAAATACAACAAATACAAGCTCAAATCACAGCATTTCTCAGATTTATGACAGAGGCATTCAATTTTTACAGAACAAGCATAATTAAACAATCAAGCTCATTCAATGCAATCAAGCTCCATTAATGCTAAACTAAGGCCATCCTAACATCCTAACGTATCATCGTTTTCAGATATGAGAAGCCTAGGTTGAACTCTAGACTCGGTTGAACAACCTCACTTCATTGAGCTCGAGTTTTTGATGGCTACCTTTTATGCGATCTGAGCAATTCAAGCTCAATCAAGTGTGTGCCAAGCCTCCACACTGACCTAGGAACGTCAATGTTGACACCTAATTTTTAGCCGACACGTCAATGAATATAGAAAAAATCAAAATTAGAATTTCCGATTGCGACGAAACCCTTTTTCGAACAAAAATTGTCTATTTTTGTTTCTTTTTCTTTAGATTGTCATTTTTAGGCAATTTCCTAGTCATTTTCACTAGAAACACGAAACGTCAAACAATTGATTTTTGGATTGACTTTTAGTCAACCCTTTGATCAAAAGTCAAACTCTCGGGTCAAAAATTTGACTTTTTGCTCAAAAATATCTGTTTGTCTCAATTTGACTTTTGCATCAAAAATTTTATGAAAATCGATTAAAAACCTTATTTTCCGAATTTTTCGGTTTTAGGTTCAAAACTGACAAAACATAAAATTACTTTTATTCTAGTCATAATTAGGTTTAGTTCTTTTTACGATATTTAATCTATAGACAATTACCCATTCACTCATTCTATTAATTTTGAGATCAGATAAGTCGAAGCATGAATTGGCATTTTCGCCCCTAATTAGGGGTCTGGATCGATTCTTCATGATTTGCAAACCGACACTCCCATTCTACTTATTTTTTAAAGATAGGTTCACATCTAGGGTCAATTTTGAGGAATCCACTTGGGAATATTCCAGTTTGGGGAATTTAGCTTACATGAGCTTTGAAAATTCAAGCTAACGTGCTTCAATTGATGCAGTTTGACTTGAGCCATTCTAAACTAGAGTTTAGTTGAGCTTCGAAAATTCAAGCTAATGTGCTTCAATTGATGCAATTAGACTAATTTGGCCAATTGAAGCTTGATTACATACATGGGTTTAGCTTGTGGCACCATTTTAATGGAAATTCAATGAATTTGAAAATTTTGTGCATAATTAGTTGTCCCGAGATAGTCCAATTGCATCTCATTTGATCCAATTCATATAGAAATATTCAATTTCATTTGAATTAGACAAATTCAGAACAAAATTCAGACAAGAATTCAATCCGGTCAACCCAGCATTGACCGGCGTTGACCAGAGTTGACTAGTGTTGACCGATGAGTTTTTCCAGCCATCTTTCAGCTGGCGACCACTGTGAGGTGGCCCGCCACACGGCCAACCTCCCCGTGCCTTAATTTTCAAATTTCTAATTTTGCCCCAGATTTTACTAAATTTGCAAATTTGTCTCCCAAGTTTAATGAAATTGCAAAAAAGACTATGATCTCAAGATTAAATCATCACCATCCATTCAGAATGCATAATGGCCATTGAAACTAGCATGTGCTTGAATTAGAAGTTTGTTAAAGGATGAGATGACATCCTAACCCTTAGATCGATCCAATGGTTAGGATGGCATCTCCCAAGATCAAATTAATACATTTTTTCCTAAAAACCATAAAGGAAGGCCATTTGGAGCAGATTTTTCAGATCTGAAGAAAGAGAAAATCTCTCAAAAATCTCACGGATTCTCTCTCTCGTTCCCGCGCTTCTCTTCTTCCACCCCAAACTGCGATCGTCCTCCCTTGCCGTGCGCACCGCCGCTCACCAGAGCTCCCACCGGCCAAGCACCACCTTGAGCAAAGCCTCACCGACCTCCATCCTTCCCTGTTCTGGCCACTCGACGATCGGTGAGTCACCGGAGCTGCCCGTCCAGCCAGTTTTCTCCTCGGGTCCGAAGACCCTTTTCCACGCCGGTGATGAGTCTTGTGTTTTCCTTGGTTCCACTCGTCGGTACGGCGACTTCCTGAAGCTATCCAGTTGATCAACGACGATCTTCAGTCTGTCCAGAAGTTCCAAGGGGCTAGAAATTTGCAGAACAGCCACCGGAAGTCCTCAGTCCAGCTGATCTTCTTACTAGTGATCCCCAGCGCCCGTTCCAGCAGCAAACCAGAAGTGATTCAGCCCAGATCCGACCCCTCTGGTTGTTGGGAGTGCGCAGCAGAAGCCCGATACCTTTTACTTAGGAAGATCTCTAAGGGGGAAACTAAGTCCGAGCCCGTCATTATATCTAGTTGGATCCACCTCAACTCAAGAGCTTAAGCTAGTGAGTTATGGGCTAAACAGTATATATTAACTGCTCCAAACCACATCAATTATCCGATGTGAGACTACTTCTCTAACATAACTCACACGTGTATCCTAACAATCTTCCACACCACATCAATTATCCGATGTGGGATTACTTCTCTAACAAAACTCACATGTGTATCCTAACAATCTCCCCCTCACGTGTGAGCTCTAGTGTTAGGTTCACTTCCCCTTAAATCAGATATCTTTCTGGCCTAACATCATTCTTATGGGCCCGCATTGTTACGCCATAACACCTACCTGGGCCATCCTCACGGACCCATGTTGTTACATCACAACGTTTACTTGCCCGGAAACCGTAATCATTGGCTCTGATACCAGTTGTTGGTGTTGAGAAAACTCCTAGTTTTGATGCTTGCTTACAAAACATTCTATGAATGATATTTATATCAATCTCTTGAAGGAAAAGAACTCAGAAAGACTTAGGCTTTAAAGTCTGCTGGTAGCAGAAGATAAAGCATGAGATGTCTTAGAGTCTGACCGTACCAGACGGAAAGACTCATCCAGACTGAGATTTAAGTCTGACCGTACCAGACTGAGATTTTAAGTCTGAACGAACCAGACTGAAAATCTAGGCAGACTAAGGACTTAAGACCGTCAAACTTAAGATGAACTTATACGATAAGATCACCAACGGTAGAGTATTTCACTTACCTTATTTATGTTGATTCTGTTATACTAATCTGATTGACAGGATCAATTAGTGGGCAACTTCCAAAGAAGAATAGAGCACTTATGGAAGCCCAGATTCTAATTGTATGGGCGAACAGAATCTAAGGGGATCTGATCTACCCTCAACGATAAAAAAGACTTGCCTTATAAAGTCTATCCAAGAAAGGGAAGACAAAAACTCTCAAGGAAAGAGCCAACGGTCGAGTGTGACTTGGAGAGTATTTAAGGATAGGTTGAGACTTAGGGGTAGATGAGATGAACATCATTCCAAAGCGATTCCGTTCTTCAATTGTTGTTCATAGTGCGCATTTGAGTGATCTCGGTGTATTACCAAAAGAGAGTGACTTAGTGAGATAGATCATCACCGAGTACAAACACTCGAGACGTGTAATCACCGTTGATCATATAGTGAAATACAGCCTGATTGGCTGGTCGCCGAGGAGAGTGGACGTAGGCTTGTCTAAAAGCCGAACCACTATAAACAGTGTTTGCAATCTTCTCTCACTCTCTCTACTTGATTTCGATTCGTTGATTGCAAAAGTTATATATATTTGCGTGGATAATCTCTTTACACCTATTCACCCCCCTCTAGGTGTTTATACTAGTAATATCAATTGGTATCAAAGCTTGGTGCTCGAGATCTTGAAGTGTTTATTACTTCTGAGTTAAAGATCCTCTATGGCTAGTATTCTTGCATCAGGTTTGATTGAGGGGCAGCGCAACACTCGTCCTCCCTACTTCGACGGCAAAGATTACAATATTTGGAAGAATAAAATGAAGGCCTTTCTCAGATCGAAAGATCCACTCAAATGGGATGTGGTTGAAAGGGGAATTGATCCCATTGACAAAACCGGAAAAACATCAAAGAGAAACGATGGGAAAGAAACAGAAACTTCAGCCACCATTTCTCCAGAAGAAATGACGAAGAGACAAACTCTCGATGCTAAGGCTATCTACTCTCTGTATTGTGCTTTATCACCTAATGAATATAATCGAATATCTTCGTGTGATACAGCTAAGGAAGTTTGGGATAGACTACATGTGACATACGAAGGAACTGATCGTGTCAAGGAAACCAAAGTAAACATATTACTTGGTCAGTATGAATCTTTCAAGTGAAACAGGGAGAATCCATTGGAGATATGTTCAGTCGTTTTACAGAAATTGTAAACGGTTTGGCATATCAAGGACAACCTCGTTCTCGGACCAATGAAGGTCAACAAACTTCGAGAGGACTGTCAAAAGAATGGAACAATGTGAAGACATCTATCGAGAAACTCGCGAATTTCACCATTGACTGTCGATGAGCTCGTTGGGTACTGCAGTCCTATGAAGCGAGAACAAATGAACGAGGAAGTGGAATCCAGAGGTAAAAAATCCATTGCTCTTAAGTCTAACATTGATTCGATGTTACGATTCTCGAGGAAGAACCGGATGACGAAGAACTTGCACCGCCGATCGAAAAGTGAGGAAGTTAAACAAGAAAGGCAGGAAGTTCAACAACAGAAAACAAAATAGACAATCTGGACAACGCAGAACTGATGACGAGGAAGATTATGCCAAAGATGTCATTTGTTTTGAATGTAAGAAAAAGGGTCATATTAAACAGAATTGTCCCAAGCTAAAAAAGAACAAAGGGAAATTCGAGAAATACAAGAAGGCCCTGAAAGCTAAAACATGGAGTGACATAGAAGTTGAGGAGGACAGTGAAGACGAATATGGCAACATCTGTCTTATGGCCCATTCAGGCTCAGATTCTGAAACAGATTCAGGATCAGACTCAGATTCAGACAGAGAAATCGAGGGAAATCATTCCGATATCCCAATAGAAATCTCAGATTACATAAATGAGCTTTGTTTAAATTTAAAAACTACCTTGAAAAAGATCCCCAGTTTAAAAGTGGAAAATCATAAGTTGAGTCATTAGAATTGTTCATTAAAAGAAAGATTTAATGATCTCAAAAAGGAATTTTCAGAACTGGAGGAAAGTCGTGATTCTGTTTTAAATGAAGGTGAGTCTCTCAAAAAGGAACTTTTAGAAATAAAGAAAAATCAAAGTTCTTTACAAGATGAGAATCTATTTCTTAGAAAGGAAATTTCGAATATTAATGCAAAGTTTTTCGTAGGGACGAAAAACCTGCAAAGCATATTCTTTCTATCCAAATTCCTTATTATGATAAGTCAGGACTTGGGTTTTGCAAGGAAAGTAAATCGTTAATTGATTTTCCTAAAGTTAATGAAAGAATTAAACAGAGACCTCCTCGACAGGCTTACAAGAATCATTTTAAAAAGAATTTTGTTAAACCTGTTGGTCAAGCAAATCTAAAGTGTTCTAATTGTGGAGAAAGAGAACATTTCGAGAATAAATGTCCTAAAGTCTGGAGACCTGTTCAAAAGAAATGGATAGAAAAAGCTTATACTACTAACTTCAATGGACCCAAGAAAATTTGGGTACCAAAGAAAAAATGAGTATATGTGAACATTGCAGGTAAGCTTCAGGAGTAAGAAGAAATGGTATTTGGACAGTGGATGTTCAAGACATATGACAGGAGACTCAAAGATGTTCATTGGATTCGAAAGAATCAAGGGAGGAATAGTTTCGTTTGGAGGAAACACCAAAGGAAACATTATAGGTGTGACGTCCTGAAATTCGAGTCCTTTTAGGGATGAGCGAACGTGAATTTCGCCAATGCATTGTTGGTTGATTCCGCTCGGACCCAATCATTTCCGAGATACTGACCTTGAGGGGAAAGGCTACTGAGGACAGAACTCGTGCGACTAAAGAACTTGACCTGGGAAAACGACTCGACCGTGAGACTTGCGTAAGGACGATCCTGTAGTCATGCAGGCCGATTTCAAGGACGAATAGAAGTCAATTCGCGGACAGAAATAATGGGACGGCGGGTGATTCCGTCTACTATTATTGAACCCGCGAACGGCCCTGTGTCGATCCTTGATAATCGTGTACTTTGAAATAAGAATCTATCCTTCGCAATTTCATGTCGTCAAGGACGTCCATGTGTCGAGAAGTCTTGAACGTGGTTTGGCACGAGTCGGTTACGCGTGAATCCTCGAAGCCGCCCGTCGGTCGAATTATACCAAAATGACATTTGGGCAAAATTGACAAGGCATGAGAATCCAAGATTGGACTTCGAATTTTCAAGAACGTCCGGGACGGACTTTTGGACGATGCTTCCTTGATAGTCGACAGTGTCGGTTGAGCCGAGTTTTTGGGAAAGGGATTTTCGGACCGAGAAACCGAGCCTATGAGGACGTGGGCCGGGCAAGAACAGTGAGGGCCTCACGCCCAAGGTGGGATGGCCACCGTGGAAGACCGAGACAACGAGTGAGAGTTGGGCCAAACCGATCGTTAACCCTCCCGAGCCCGTTTTGCCTAAACGTGAGCCAATTCGAGCCCAACAAATTTTCGAGCCCGTTCCTATTCATTTTCCGGCCCATTTCCTAGGCCCGCCTTTCACTTTCAGCCCAAGGGCACATTGGGAAATGTGCAAGGTGGAAATGACCAAAATACCCTTGGATATTTTGAAGAAAAGTCAAAGGAAGAGAGAGAAGATGATGTCATTTGTTTGGGGGTTGAAGCAAGCCATTTAATGGCATTGAAAGGGTCTTCTAGAAGCCCTCACTTCACTCTCTCTCTCCTCTCTTCAGCCCAGAAAATCGCAGCCCCCTTCCCCTTGCTTCCCCTTGCTTCTCCTTGCATTTTCTGCAGTTTCTGCTTTGGACCTCTCACCGAAATTGGAGTTGTTCGTTGCCTTCCTGGTGGAATCTCGGGCCGATCCACCTATCAAACTGATCAGCACAAGAAATCCGTATCGGCCATGTCGGCCGATCGCCGGAACCAGTCGGCGGCCGTCCCGTACGGCGGCATGAAGTTGGCGGTCCTTCGTCCGTCACTGTGCAGCGCCTCCTATGCAGCTTCGGTTTTTCTTCCGTTTCTCTCCATTTTTGGCCTACCCAATGCCCACACCAGCCACACACAACTCCCCCTCGACCCCTAGGTGCCACCGGTTGCCGGCTCGTCGCTCGCTGGAGCTCCGGCCAAGCCGTTTTCCTCCGGTCAGCCCCTGTCCTCCTCCTGTAGTGCTGTTTTCTGAAGTTCAGTGGGGAATCCGAGTTTCTTGCTGCTGTGCTAAGCCCGGGACTGCCTTGGAGTGTCGTGGGAGAAGTCCCCGGGTGTCGGGTTCGTCACCACCGCCGCACCCGTGTTGCCGGCCCGCTTAACGGGTGAGTTTAGCTCCTAATCCCTATTTAGTGCCTAAACTTGCTTAGGGTTGGGTTAATTAGTGTTAATGTTGGTTTAGGAGGGTTAATTAAGTGCATTAGCCCTAAGATAGGTGGTTAGATTAAGGGTTAAGATTAGATTAGCTTAATCTTGTTTAATTATGCTTAATTGTGTGTTATGTGCTAATTAAGCATGCTTTGCTTGATTAAATTGATTAATTATTTTAATTAATTGATTTATTTAATTTCTGCATTTATTGATTAAATTATGTGATTTATGAATTAAATGATTTAATTATTAAATTCGAAAATTTCACTGTTCATGTGCACTGTTCACAATTACTGTTCACGTGCTTGTTCACGGTACTATTCACGGCACTATTTATCCGGAAGTGAAATTGTGCATAATTTCATGTGCCTTGATCATATGAAGTGAATTGAATGTGGTATTGCATAAGCATCCGCTTGAATTGTGTGATTTTCACAAAAGAAAGAAAATGGTTTGTCCGAGGGACACCGGAAATGGACCGCCTTTATGAAAAAGAAAGTGATTTGTCTGAGGGACACTAAAAATGGACCGCTTTTATGAGAAAGGTGGGGAAAAATGGTTTGTCCGAGGGACATCGGAAATGGACCGCTTTTGTGAGAAATGATTTGAGGTTTCATATGCAAGCAGGGCATGCGGTCTCGGGAGAGTATCCCTTGACGTTCGTTGGGCATGCGGTCTCGGGAGAGTATCCCTTGACGTTCGTTGGGCATGTGGTCTCGGGAGAGTATCCCTTGATGTTCATTGGGCATGCGGTCTTGGGAGAGTATCCCTTGACGTCTTTTGGGCACGGAAAGGCACGGTTGCGCCTCTGCGGAGGAAGGGCGCCGTAGCGCCGTTGCGCCTTGGTTGTAGCTCGGTGGGGCAGTAATAATAGGAACACGTGTGGATGCGAGAGTGCATGAGAAAACATAGCATCATTGGTTCCGATTATGCATGAGATGATCACATTATTTATGGCACGCACGCATGAATTGATAACGTGCAGGGTGTGGCAATGGCCAGGTGAGATCGCTTGTGACGCGACTCGCATGTGATTGATGAACTGCATCATCTAACGGCCATGTGCATTGAGTGTATTGTGTTGACTTATAACGTGCAGGGTATGGCATACCGGGTAAGGTTGCATGCGAACCGACTTTTGATTGTTGGTTGACCCTGCTTGATGTTTTATTGTTGATTGCTGGTTGTTTGTGGTTGGGTTGAGTGAGGGGTGGTTCTGGAGAGATACCCCAGGTTGAGTTGGTGTACTAACCGGGGCTTAGGAGAAGAACTCGCTGAGATTTTATCTCAACCCGTCGTGGTTAACAATTTTCAGGCCCCTAGAATGGCGCACCCGCAGTGGAAAACCCTGCCCCCGCTTCCCCAGTGATCGACCTGACGGAGTCGAGTTTGATGGGTCCGAGTGACCGTGGTGTTGAACCCGAGGGTTCATTTTGTACAGCTGGATTAGCCTAGCCTAGTTCCTTTTTGGTTTGGCTTAGAGGATGGATCGGCCCCTATTGTCGAGCTTGTAAATTTGAAAAACGATCCTTCGTTGGTTAATCTAGTAAACTGTATAAATGAGTAGTGATGGTTGTTCTTGCTGTTCATCCCTCTATCCCTGATTGATTGATTGATTGTTTGTTGGACTGGGGATGATTCGTCTTCTGCTTGCGCATAACAAAAGATTAAAATGAATGGTCGTCGACAAGTCCTGGGACGTCGCTTTCTATCGACCAAGAGAAGGGGTTGTCGCGAGCTCGAGAGTCGGGGCGTGACAATAGGACTGGGAACTGTCAAGATCGGTAGCTTAATCATCAACAACGTTTCTCTAGTCAAAGGATTAAACTACAATCTTCTGAGCATCAGCCAGTTATGTGATGCCGGCTTCAGAATAAACTTCAAAGAGAATCTATGCTCTGGAACAAGCAATGACTCTTCACAGACTTTTACTGGACGAAGGCATGGAAACATTTATCTTCTAGACATAAATGAAGACACTGCAAAATGTTTATTATCAGTTCAAGATGAAGCAGATATGTGGCACCGCAAACTTGGGCATGTCAGCATGAAACAAATTTCCAAGCTTGCTAGCAAAAAGCTCGTTCGTGGCTTGCCTTCACTAAGTTACAAGAAAACAGAGCTTTGCTCTGCATGTACACTGGGAAAACAGGTAAGAAGCTCATTCAAGTCTATAAAACAGATTTCTACTAATCGTGTGTTACGACTTCTTCACATGGACTTATTTGGACCAATCGAACCCGAGCATTGGAGGTAAGAAGTACCTTGTCTTGTGACGGTAGATGATTACTCTCGATTTACATGGGTATATTTTTTAGCAAATAAAGGAGATACATTTTCATATTTCTCAACATTTGCAAAGAGGGTCCAAAATGAAAAAGGATACTCCATTTCAAGTATCAAAACAGATCATGGGGGAGAATTTGAGAATCAAGACTTTGCAAATTTTTGTAACAAATATGGTATACAGCATACTTTTTCATCTCCCTACACTCCAGAACAAAATGGAGTGGTGGAAAGAAAAATAGATCTTTGCAGGAAATGGCTAGAACATTGCTTATAGAAAGCAAGGTGGCAACTCGGTTTTGGGCGGCAGGTTTCTACTTCTTGTCATATTATTAACAGAGTATTTCTTAGACCAATTCTTGAGAAAACCCCCTATGAGATTTTTAAAGAAAGAAAACCTATTGTTTCCTACTTTCGTATCTTTAGTTGTCTATGTTACATCCTTAAAAATATTAATCATCAACCTAGTAAGTTTGAAGAAAGGTCAGATGAAGGTATTTTTCTGGGCTATTCAAACTTTAGTAAAGCATATAGAGTGTTCAACAAGAACACTCAAACAGTGGAAGAATCTATGAACGTAAAGTTTCTGGAGAAAGAAGTTTCAAAACAAAGCAGTACAATAATTGAAGAATCAGATGCTGCTCCTGAAAGATCTGGTCTCAACAAAGAAGCAGAATCTTCCTAGGAAATAGTCAAAGGAGCAACTTATGAAGAACAAGTAATTCAGCATGATATTCCTGCATCAGCAGAAGATTCTAATAATGATGAAGTTCCAAACCAAAACTGGAAGCATAAGTCTAGTCATCCTAAGGAGCTGGTGATTGGAAACATCAACGAAGGGATTCAAACCAGATCAAGAAACAAAAAAGACACAGGTAACATTGCATTAATTTCTGAAATTGAACCCAAAGGAATTAATGAAGCTCTGGAAAGTGAAAGCTGGATAGAGGCAATGCAAGAAGAGCTTCAACAGTTCAAGAGAAATGATGTATGGGAATTGGTGCCCAAACCCAAAGGAAGAACTATCATTGGTACTAAATGGGTCTTTAGAAACAAAGTTAATGAACTTGGAAAAGTCACCAGAAACAAGGCAAGGCTCGTGGCAAAAGGTTATTCTCAATCTGAAGAAATAGATTATGATGAAACCTATGCTCCAGTTGCAAGACTAGAAGCAATCAGACTACTACTTGCCTATGCGTGCTATCAAAATTTCAAGCTATATCAAATGGACGTGAAAAGTAATTTTCTAAATGGGTTTATCAAATAAGAAGTCTTTGTAGAGCAGCCTCCTGGTTTCGAAGAACCAAGAAAGCCAAACCATGTATACAGATTAAAGAAGGCACTTTATGGTCTGAAACAGGCACCTCGAGCTTGGTATGAACGATTGAGCAAGTTTCTACTAGACAATAAATTCAAAAAATGTATGGTAGATACAACCTTGTTCATTAAGAAGGAAGGTAAAGATATACTATTGGTACAAATTTATGTAGATGATATTATCTTTGGTTCATCTAATGAGCACTTGTGCAAGAACTTCTCAAAGTCTATGCGGGAAGAATTTGAAATGAGCATGATGGGAGAACTGACATTCTTTCTAGGACTTCAGGTCAATCAAACAAAACGTGGAACTTTTATTAATCAAGAAAAGTATGCCAAAGACTTGATTAAAAAGTTTGGAATGGAGAACTGCAAGAAGACTAAGACTCCAATGGCAACCTCCATCAAACTAGATCAAGATGAAACGGGAAAGAAGGTTGATCAGAAGAATTATAGAAGCATGATCGGTTCTCTTTTCTATCTTACTACATCTAGACCAGATATTTTATATAGTGTTTGTCTTTGTGCGAGATTTCAAGTGGATCCTAAAGAATCACATCTTACTGCTGTTAAATGTATAATTAAGTATATAGCCACTTATCCAAACTTGGGGTTATGGTATCCAAAAGAAACAGATTTTACTTTTCTTGGCTACTCAGATGCAGATTTAGCATGATGCAAAATAGACAGAAAGAGTACTTCAAGTACATGCCAACTTCTGGGAAAAATGCTAGTTTCATGGTTCTCCAAAAAGCGAAACACGTGGCTCTTTCAACGGCGAAGCAGAATATGTAGCACTTGGGAACCGTTGTTCACGATTCTTTGGATGAGACAAAGCAACTAAGAGACTATGGAAAGGAAGAATCCTGTACAGAAATAAGATGTGATAATATGAGCGCCATAAACCTCACCAAGAATCCGATTCTACACTCCAGGGCAAAGCACATTGAGATCAAACATCATTTTATTAGAGACCATGTGCAAAATGGAGATATATATGTGGAATTTATTGATTCTAAGAATCAATTAGCGAGATATCTTCATAAAGCCGCATTTGGACAAAGGTACATTCGATTCAATATGTGGGAGATTAAATATTATTAACCCTTTTCTATAAATTCTATGAGAACAGGACAAAGTCTGAGAGAAGCAATCATCTAGACAGACTATTTTTCGAAGAAGATTGAAAAAGGAAATAATGGTATTTTGAGTAAGTATGTTCTTTCCTTGATTAAATCTGGTCAATCTTTAGTAAGTTTTTTATCTGCATGATTGATTTGCGTATTTTTGGCATATGTCTATGATGATTGAATATTCTTGTTAAGTTTAGAATAACTGCCATTTTAATTTGTTTTGGATTGCGATTGTTCATTTGTTCTCCTAACGAAGGGTATAAAATCGTCTAAAAGTCGGGTCTCTTCCTCACAACCCTTGAACGTTTTGTTTA
This sequence comes from Corymbia calophylla, assembly GCA_014182845.1. Classification (NCBI taxonomy): domain Eukaryota; kingdom Viridiplantae; phylum Streptophyta; class Magnoliopsida; order Myrtales; family Myrtaceae; genus Corymbia; species Corymbia calophylla. The sequence continues at coordinate 20,968,685 of CM024695.1, forward strand.
CAAACCCTAACGAGAGAAAACGCTTTTAAATCAATCTTCTCCAAAACCAACTTTCACCGAACATGGCCTCGAGATCCTCCGTATCCAGATCAAGATCTCCATCTCCAAGAAGGAGATCAAACAGGATTGCTGGGAGAGGAGGAAGAAGAGTCGACAGAGAGCAGACGCATTTCGACCTCACACAGACTTCCAAAGATACCCAAGGACAATTTCCAAGAGTTTCTTCCCAAAATGATAATGAGGAATCTCCAAGAGCTATCCGATCACAATCTGAAGAAAGAAATTTCTCACGAAGAGGTACGTCTGGACTAACTCTACCCACACCCACTGAAAGCCCTCATGTAGTAATGAGGAGATATGAGAAATTAGTCCAAAGAAATGTTAGGGATGATGTCAAACTGTTCTTCCTGAGAGAGAAAGGGTATGCGAATGAACTCCGTCTCATTCAAGCAGTACAGGCCACAGAATCACCATTTACTCGTACAGAACGAGTAAGTGATAAAGGGAGAAGCAGAGATAATGTGAAGGAAGATGATGAGAACATATATAGAAATTTTGAAGTGAGAATGGGAATAGCTGCTGTAGCTCGAAACACAACCGGGAAATTATTTCGATCCAGAGAGCATAAGACTTTCTTCAATAGACTGATGGATCAAGGAATCATGAATCACAGAATTGTGGATTTTGATTATTTGGATGCTGCTGAAGTAAATCTGCGAGAATGCTTTGAAAAATTGCAGATGGACCAATTTTGCACTGATTCTGCTGCTGTTTATCCTGAATTAACAGCATATTTTTACTCGAACTTGACATTTCTATCTCTAGACAGAATGCAATTCAATGTGAATGACAGGTTCTATGATGTTAGTTCAAACACTCTGGTTGACATTATAAAAGTTGAAAGAGGAGCATTCAGACCAATAGACGTCTCCTATGAAACAGTGTGTAAGTTTCTTACAAAGTCTGTAAGGGCCACTATAACTTATCCTCTTCTAACTTCTGCAAGAACTATTTTGCATAAGATCATTATCAGCTGTATTCGTCCAAAAGCCTCATCAAAGACTCGATGTATCTAAATTTGAGGCCAAACCGATGTGGGCTATTGAAAAGGGAATCTTGTTCTCACCGCCTCACACAATAATATTGCATATGTATCGGACAGTGTCGAAGGATAAAGGACAGCTACCCTATGGAGTTTTAGTGACAAGGATCTTTGATCATCTCAAGATAGACATACCCAGAAGATTCAGCACTAAAACTCTTCCCATAATGGCCATTGACATGAAAATGATCAATAAGATGAGAGGCGAAGGATGTTGCGAGAGACATGGAGAAGAAAAGAAAAGGAATTGGCTAGAGCGAAACAGCAAAACGAAAAGGTAAAGAATCACCCGCTCGAGCCAAGTTCTAAAAGGAGAAGACAACTCCTACTTTTGGTAGATGAAGAAGATGAAGAAGAAAGTATCTCCGCAATTCTGGCAAATATACGTCAAACTTCTCAGAGAATGTCTGAACCAGAAGCAGAAACACATGCAAAAAACATTCTCAGCACAGAACATGAGAAGAATGATGAATCTGAATCAGAAGAAGATCCAGAAGAAGAAGAAATAGAAGAAGAAGAAGAAGGAGATGAGGATGGGGAAAAAGAAGGGACACAAGCACAGAATGAAGCATCAATTCAGGGGGAGCATTCTTCTGACCATATTGAAAATCAAGTACCGGCAGCTTCATCTGGGAATGTAGATTATCAAACGATCTTAACACTTCTAACTGAGATCAAGGATCGGCAGGTAGAAATGGAAACCTCATTCACTAACAGACTGGAGACTCTCGAAAATACGGTTAATAAGTGTATTGACAGGATTGAGAAGTCTGCATCAGATATGGAGGATTTCACCCTTGTTCGGACCCCAAACAAGAAAACTTCTTTAAAACATCTTCTGCTTTAGAAACTGGTTTGTTTTTAACTGACTCTTTTTGAAGTTAATAAAAAGGGGGAGAGAAGATATGGCTATTTCTGAGATATGGTTAATTCTAACATTTCTGAGCTTTTGCATGACATAGTTGGCTTTATTATTGTGTTAATGCATGATACTATAATAAGAAAGTTCTGATGACCTATGATATTTTCTTATATGCTGATTACACTGAATCATGTTGAGCTGTGATATGAAGATATGTTGCTGCTGGATTGTCTATACAGGGTTGATATGAGCTATTCTTATGAGTTAAGCAGAATAGTTGGAAGCAGGCTCTATTTAACCATATTTTGCAGGGACATTAAGCCATATGTATGAAATGTTTTGTCACCATAAAAAAAGGGGGAGATTGTTAAGAAAACTCCTAGTTTTGATGCTTACAAAACATTCTATGAATGATATTTATATCAATCTCTTGAAGGAAAAGAACTCAGAAAGACTTAGGCTTTAAAGTCTGCTGGTAGCAGAAGATAAAGCATGAGATGTCTTAGAGTCCGACCGTACCGGACGGAAAGACTCATCCGAGGATCGAGATTTAAGTCGACCGTACCCAGGAGCATCGAGATTTAAGTCTGACCGTACTAAACTGAGATTTTAAGTCTGAACGAACCAGACTGAAAATCTAGGCAGACTAAGGACTTAAGACCGTCAGACTTAAGATGAACTTATACGATAAGATCACCAACGGTAGAGTATTTTACTTACCTTATTTATGTTGATTCTGTTATACTAATCTGATTGACAGGATCAATTAGTGGGCAACTTCCAAAGAAGAATAGAGCACTTATGGAAGCCCAGATTCTGATTGTATGGGCGAACAGAATCTAAGGGGATCTAATCTACCCTCAACGATCAAAAAGACTTGCCTTATAAAGTCTGTCCAAGAAAGGGAAGACAAAAACTCTCAAGGAAAGAGCCAACGGTCGAGTGTGGCTTGGAGAGTATTTAAGGATAGGTTGAGACTTAGGGGTAGATGGGATGAACATCATTCCAAAGCTGATTCCGTTCTTCAATTGTTGTTCATAGTGCGCATTTGAGTGATCTCGGTGTATTACCAAAAGAGAGTGACTTAGTGAGAGAGATCATCACCGAGTACAAACACTCGAGGGCGTGTAATCACCGTTGATCATATAGTGAAATATAGCCGATTGGCTGGTCGCCCGGAGAGTGGACGTAGGCTTGTCTAAAAGCCGAACCACTATAAACAGTGTTTGCAATCTTCTCTCACTCTCTCTACTTGATTTTGATTCGTTGATTCCAAAAGTTATATATATTTGCGTGGATAATCTCTCTACACCTATTCACCCCCCCTCTAGGTGTTTATACTAGTAATATCAGTTGGGAGCGCACAGCAAAAGTCCGATAACTTTTATTTAGGGAGATCTTCAAGGGGGAAGCCCAAATCTGAGCCTATCAATATATCTAGTTGGACCCACCTCAACTCAAAAGCTTAAGCTAGTGAGTTATGGGCCAACTAGTATATATTAACTGTTCCACACCACATCAATTCTCCAATGTGGGACTACTTCTCTAACACAACTCACACATGTATCCTAACACTAGTGGTCCTCCTTCATTCTCGACATCCCTAGTTGTTTTTTGGTGTCCCTCAATTACTTTGGAGGTCTTGCAATCGCTTGATACAGCTCGGATCGTCAAGAAAATGCACAAAAGGTAAACTATCCTCACCTTGAGCTCAATGAAGCGAGGAAACCTTAGGTATCGGGTCTAGAGCTCGCTTTAAGTTCCAAACTATGATGTCTATGGCTATTAGACGGTGTCGAGAATGCATTAGAATGGAGGAGATAGGCTGTGATGATGATGATATGTTTGATTTCTTGGATGATCATTGTTCTTCAATTTCGGATGTGATGGACCTCTCTGTGCGTTTGCCTTGGAACGCGCTGGTTATGATGCTTTTTAGAGTTCGAACCCTTCATGGAAGTTGTAGTCGACTCAAATAGTTTTCTAACGGTCTATAGCACACTTTAAACAGACCTTTGTTGATGTGATTTTGGCTTGTTCAAATGTGTGTCCAGAATCTGTCAATGATTCTGTTGTTCTGCGATTTCGTTGGTTCTGTACAGAATCTGTCAATAATACGAGGTCTAATAAAACGTCAAAATCTTACCTTGACTTGTTCTAGACGTTTGACCTACGTTGCATGAGCTTCGATTTGATATGCTGTGCGTCCCGAACGGACTTTGTTAGCTATCTGAAATCTCCTCCGAAACTGTGATCACCTGTTTTGCAGAAATGATTCTATTGTTCTTCAAAACTGATTTTGAACATGTCTGGTTTACCCATTTTTTACCGATTTTTTGAGTTTATTTTAAGGATGCTTCCTTCATGAGAATCGTTCATGAGACATTCATCTAGAGCATATATATTTTCTCAGAATTTTCTGAGATCATCAGATTAGGACGACTAGCCTTAACATCACCGTGATATGTGTTGACTTCTGTACGTTTTGAACGTGTGCATCAGTTTCTCGAATTTTTACAGAATTTTGTGTTTGGAGTTTAAATTTGATTCTCATTAAAATTGTGCATGGGGATGTTGGTCATAACATACTTTTTTCTCAGAATTTTTCAATGAATACATCCAGTCCAAATCCCCTGAAAATCGTCCTCTGTTCTGCTGGTCTACATAGTCCTGAATCCGAATTTTCGACTTTGTTGATTTTATTGTGATTTTTCTTGAACTCTTTTCACGTTGATTCGTTCTAGACATTTGTTCATCTGAGTGTTATTCATGATATATATTTTTTTCAATATTTTTAAATGTCATTCATCAGGAAATTGGCCTAACCTCAGTTCTACCCTGTACAAGCTCAAGTATGCATTCATGTGCAATTGTGTATTTAATTATGATTTTTTGCCAATGAAAATTCCATGAATGTCATTGCATGCTATAACGTCATCCTAAGGACACCTATGCCATGCTGATTCAACATCATCACATCATGTCATTGTATGTATTAATGTAATTTCATTCTGCCATTATGAATATGTTCAATGCATACCTTGTCATTGTCATTTTCATACTATGCTTTTCGATTGCATTAGGGCTTAGACCCCTTAATGATAATTGTTTGTTGTTTGATGCATGACCTATATGATTTTTTTCATACTTTTGTCTTGTCATGTAGGAGTATTAAACCATGCATTTTGTTCATATGATTGCTGCCCTAAACATAAGCATGTTGCATGTTCATGAAAATGTCCAAAATTGAATGGATAAATGACCTTAATTGAATATGTCGCCTCTTAGAAAGTCGAAGGAAATTCACCAGGCTTTCCAATGACACCAAAATTAAGCAATTTTCATATCAATTGACTGACTTTCTATTTTACAAAGAGTTGCCCTATAATCTGGAAAATTGCAAAATTCAAAATACATGTATGAGCATTTTCATGTTTGCACTTTGCTATTTTTACTCGAATTTTTCTGTTGTGATTTGGTGCTTGAACCCTTCATGAACTTTGTTTATCATCCTTAGGAATATCATGTGGTAAAATTTGAGAAATTTTCAGCATGGTTAACATGATTATATTGCCATGAGATTGCATCAAATTGCTGCCACCCTATTCTATTCCGATGCATTTTGCCATATTCTTGGATTTTTATATATTCATGGATAGCTCCTTTTAAGAAGTAGTCTCCATAAAAAATGTTTTGCATTGAGTATATAACATGCTGTAATTTTTGTGAAGTCAATTGCTTAATGGGTCATGTTCAATTGCTTGCTTTTTTTCGAGATGTTATGGATTTCCCTATTCTGTTTGGTCATGACATTTTCATGTTCCATTATTTTTAGAAAATGATGCATATAGAAAATATTTTTGATGTCTCATGACTTTTGATTGTTATTTCTTGAACTTTAACCACAAAAATCTGTAGAAAATAAAAAGGCCATTGAATGTGTGTTTGACGTTTGAGATTGTGATCAACGCTTGTTGGATGAGCGAAGTGAACCGGTGCCAATATACTAATTGTTTGATTGAATGGGAAATAAGGTCTTCTGACTTGCTTGTGTGTTTATTTCCAAGTTCGATGCATGTGATTTGTAGATACTCGCACAAGGCTAACACGTGTTTGTGGGTAATTTCAGGGTCACACACTAAAACTCGACTTTAGGGGGTTATGACGATAGTTGCTATAAGTGAATACTTATGATGATTAATTACCATGATCTGTGTCTAATAATGAATGAGGAAAATACTTCATGGCATGTTATGCATGAAATTTTCAAAGGCCGTTCCCGAGGCTAATTTTAATTCGTCGATTGGATGACTTTTGTTTGTTTAGTCGCCATATTTTGTGTGCTTTTATTTGAATTGGTGTTTGTTTCTATTGTAAACCATTCATTTAGAATTAGTCAAGAATTAGGGTAGATGAAGAAGACGGCCTCGAAGACGGCGATAGTCTATGTCCTTTTTGACCTATCTTTTGTATGATTCATTTGATACCCAATAAATATTTTAGGTTTTCCATGGTATTATATAAAAATTTGACGAGTTGCGGATTTCTTTCCTTTTCTTATTTTGCCTTAGGACTGCATGTTAGATTTACCGCTTTCCTTGGTTGTTTACTTTCCGCATTACAATTTCAATTAAATTGTTTGCCTTTATTTTCTTAATTTCTTAGAATTAGAATAGCATGAAACCAACATTCATGCATGATCACTGTAACATCCTGAAAATCGACCTTATTTTGCGATTTTATAAAATGACGATGTTAGTTGAATGTCTGGTCAGTACAAATATTCCAAGCTATTTGTTTTTGGGAAAACGGATTATAGGGAGCCGCCGATAGGAAGCGATATGCGTATGGCTCTCAATTTTGATCAGGAATAAACCCTTCGACCATGAGGACCTGGGCGGGAACGATATCCTCTAGTACTAGACTATTAGGGAAATGGAAATAAATCGATTCGGTAGAAGTACGAAGTAAGGTTGCAAGTGATTTCCGCACAACTTCAATACGAATTACGAACGCCGCTAAACCGATCCTTTTCATCTTGTACTCGAGATTATCAATTGAGCCCCCGGGATCACATGACAATCGAGGGACGTCCCTAACTCGAGAATTGGTGTAAATATGGATCAAAGAATGGTTGACCATGGGTCAAATGTGAGGAAAAGTCCTAAAGGGGCGCCCGATAGTCCAAATTGTACTACGGTCGCAATCAACTTAATTTAGCCCTGTATTTTATCCGATTTTTGGGAACAGACTTCTTAGTGATATCAAGACTAAATATTTGGAGGTCACCTCATTTTTTTTGGATTTCCATTGGCCTTGGAAGTGTCGAAAAAGGAAAATTCGGATCGGGTTTCGGGCCCGTAGGTTGGCCAGCCCAAGACCAGAGGCCCAATGGGCCTTGCGCCCATTCAGCCTAGCCCATGAGGGGCCTAAGCTAGCCCAATCTCTCCTCCCTTCTCAACCCAATGGGCTTCTCTTCTTGGCCCTTCTCAAACTTCTTCCTCAATCCGATTCCAATATTCTCTAGAAAATAAAAGCCTATTGTCATGTGATTCATATGCCCTTGTTCGCCCTTGTGCTCCATAGACCGAAACAACTTTCCACTAGAATTTTCAACCATAGATGCTACTCCCAATTTCACCTGAGAAAGTTTTAACAACCTTTCATCGTTGTCCTCCCTTTTTTTTTGTCAATGGCTTTTAGACCAACTTTTTGATTCTGGGGTCTATTCCACATGCTCAACTACTTCTTTTCTAGTCGAGCAAGCATTTCTTCCATCAATTTTACCCCATTTCCATATCCAATCTCTTAGAAAATCAAGAATAAAGTCATTCGCTACTCCATCTTTCGTCAAATATTCATACTACCTAACAATGACTTCTAGGTCTCCTACCTTTATAGGAGTGATGAGTGGCGCACCTTTCGAGACTTCTCCGAACTCGGATGTGCAAAACTCCTTGGAGATCCCTCGCTAAACGATTTTGTGAAATTGAAGTGGGTTTGTACTCTTTCAATGGGTTGAGGCCCTCTGCTTGCAATGCATGAGGATTGCCTTTGAGAGGAAATCGATGCAAATTTAGAGGATTTGGTTGATATTTTGAAAGAAATGAGTTTTTGGGAATGATAGAGAGAAAAAGGAGAGGCTTGAGGGCTCCTAGAATAAGAGGTTCATGAGTGGAGAAGAGATAGGGTTTTATAAAATTTGAACCAGGGTATATAAACCAACACAATTTTTGGAAAAGAAAACTGTAAATGGCAGTTTTCGATTCAAAATTCAATAACTACGAGAAGAAAAAATAACTGAAAATGGAAAATTTATGGAAAATTAGAAACAAATATAAAATCAGTAAATAAAATATTTGTAGAATATTATTGATTTTCTCACTTGTTTTGCGAGAAAGGAAAAATTTATGTGCCAAAATTTAAATTGCAAGAACTCAATTACGACATTCTAAGTGTGATCCAGAAGATTTTCCTTTCAAAAGATTATTCCTCATTTCTTGACTTCCATACACTTTAAACAAAAGGTTAAGTAATATGTAATTTTTCACAAATAAACTCGAATATACCTGTCTTTGGAGGTTTAGTGAAGATGTCTGCTAATTGATTCTTTAAATCAACAAACTAAACCCTTATTTCACCATTTAGCACATGATCTCTGATAAAGTGATGTCAAGTCTCAATATGCTTTGCCCTTGAGTGGAGATGAGATTTCTTGTAAGGTTGATGGCACTTGTATTGTCACACCTTATTTCAGTATAGGCTTCTTCTTCTCCAAAGTCTTTTTGTTGTTGTCTAATCCATAGGATTTGTGAAGAACTCCCAAGAGTAATATAGTACACTTTTATGGTTGAAAGTGCTATTGTGCTATTGTGCTCTACTTCTTTGAGAACTGGGACATTAGCATTTGTCCCAGAAGTTGGCAAGTCCCTGAGGTGCTTTTCTTGTCAACCTTACAACTAGCCAAATTAGCGTTTGAGTATCCAAGTGAAGTAAAGTTTGCTTCCTTTGGATACTACAGATCTAACTTTGGGTTAGTGGCAATATACTTAATAATACGTTTGACAACGGTAAGATAAGATTCTCTAGGGTCAGCCTAAAATCCGGCACACATGGATACACAAAATAAAATATCAGGGCGATAAACAATTAGATAAAGTAAAGAACCAATCATGCTTCTGTACGCCTTCTAGTCCACCTTCTTTCCACCTTCGTTTTTATCAAGTTTGGTTGATTCTCTCATCATACTCATTTTGAACTCTTCTTGCATAGACTTAGAATATTTCTTGCACAAAAGTTCATCAGAAGATCCAAAAATTATATCATCTACATAAACCTAAACAAGTAAGAGATCTTTACATTCTTTCTTAATGAATAGAGTAGTATCAACCATACCTATCTTGAAACCATTGCTTACCAAAAAGTTTCTTAGTCTTTCATATCAAGCACAAGATGCTTGTTTCAAGCCATACGAAGCCTTCTTTAATTTGTAGACATAGTCCATCTTTCTGGGTTCTTCGAAACCTGGGGGTTGTTTTATGTAGACTTCTCGTATGAATTCATTTAGAAAGGCACTTTTGACATCTATTTGAAACAATTTGAAGTTATGAAACCAAGCATAAGCAAGTAAAAGTCATATGGCTTCTAACTTGGCCATAGGTGCATATATCTCATCATAGTTTATTCCTTCTGCTTTGTTTTTGGTCACTTTTCCTTGGTCATCTAGCTTGTTTCTGAACACCCATTTGGTTCCAATCAAGGACCTTTCTTTTGATCTAGGAACCAACTCGCATACGTCATTAATCTTGAATTGTTGAAGCTCTTCCTACATTGCTTCCATCTAGCTCTCATTTGTCAAGGCTTTTTCTATTCCCTCTAGTTCAATCTCAAAAATAAGAGCTAAGGCATTTATGTCTTCTTTGTCCTTCAATCTTGTTCATATCCGTTCGTCTATGTTGCCAATGATGAGATTCTAAGGGTGACGAGACTTGTGCTTCCAAATCTTGTTGTATTTGCGACCTTCTTCATGTTCTTCATGAGTTTGAGTTGATCCTTTTTCTTTTGAGTTGACTCTTCTTGAGTCTCAGCATCGTCATTATCTTTCACAAGTGGCAAGTTCTGTTTGAAAGATTCATGCTTTAATAAGTCTGAAACAAATTCAAATTCTTCCAATTGAGTCTGATCTTGTTGAGTTTGATCGTATGCTTGAAACTTCACATTCATGGATTCTTCAACAATCTGAGTTCTCTTCTTGAAGACTTTGTACACCTTGCTTGTAGTAGAATATTCAAAGAGTACTCCCTCCTCTAAATTTTCTTCAAACTTTTTAGGCCAATCATTTGCATTTTTCAAAATAATGCATTTGCAACCAAAAATATGAAAATAGGAAATATTTGGTTTTCTACTTTTGTAAATCTCATATGGAGTTTTCTCTATGATAGGTCTTAAAAAGACTCTGTTAATTATATAACGAGCAATTGAGATTGCTTATGCCCAAAAGCGAGAAGCAACTTTGCTTTCAATTAGCATAATTTTGGCCATTTGTTGTAAAGAATGATTTTTCCTTTCTACAACTCAATTTTGCTCTGGAGCATAAGGAGAGGAGGAAATATGTTGAAAACCATTTTCATCATTGAAATCTGTAAACTCTTAATTTTCAAATTCTCTCCCATGGTCTGTTTTAACACTAGAAATTGCATAACCTTTCTTGTTCTAAACCTTTTTAGCAAATTTCAAAAAATACAAAAAGGTTTTTAGTTTATTTGCCAAAAAGAAAACCCAAGTAAATCTAGAATAACCATTTCTTAGAAGTTCAAATCCCCAGTCATTTCTGACAAAATCACTTGCGAACTTATCAATTTCATAGATTTAGCTTACTTGAATTTGAGAAAATGGGGATAGTAAATACCATTCGATGCAATTCAAGTTGACCCATTTAAGACTAAGGTTTAATTTGATGAATTGAGGTTCAATTGTGATATTGGCTCTCAATTTAATTTTGACATAAAGGTCGTGCATCCCTTTTAGTGTCAATTTGAATACGACCTTCTAGGGTATGGGCAATTGGACATGTTGGTGCCTTGCAATATTAATAGGAGCCAATTTCAATTAATTTTCACTTTAAGGTTTGCATGAATTGTCCTCATTTGAATAGAAATTCCAATTTTTGTATACCCATTGCATACATTCATGATTGTTCATGTTACAAGGGTAATAAAACCAATAAAGATTGATCAAGGCATCTTTAATTGGTTTAATTAATCCAATTTCACTAATATTGGACCGTTTCTACTTCAATTATGTCATTTTTGCATGAAATAGGGAAAGATTTCCTTTTAAGGACCAAACTGCACCAAATTCAAGAAAAGGGATTGAACTGCCCAAAAGGGGTGACTGAACTGGTCAAACTGGTTCAGATCGGTCCGACTGATAGAACGATTGAGGTGGCCAATTTGGCCCTCCGCCAGTCAATTTTTGGGCATCGATGATTAGTGACCAGTAGCCCAACTCATGGCCAACCGATCCAAGCTATTAATTCTTGAATTTATGAGATTGGCCTCATATTTTGCAAAATTACAAGCATGCCCCTCAATTAAGCTTTAATTGCAAAATTGATCATGATTGTTCATCCTTGATACATCACAACTGTCCAAATAGACATGTGCATATTAGTTGTCATCTTAAACAAACTTAACCAATTAAATGAGTTGGTTAGCTAGGGAGACTACTTCTTAGCCATTAGTTTAATCCAAGGGCTTAGATGTAATCTTGAGAGGGGCTATAAATAGTTTTTTCCTCTAAAATCAAAAGGGAGGCACATTTTGAAAAATTTATGCAAAATTCTCTCTAAAATTCTCCTCTCTCTCCCTTTCTCGCATTCCATCTCTCTCCTCTAGCCGCTGCCAACTGCCTCCCTTTGAAGCTCCCTCCGCCACTCACCGGAACCCCCGCTGGCCGAGCACCACCACCTCCAGTCCTCCTTGACTTCTCTCCTCTCTCATTATGGTCATCCGGAGCCCCGAAGGTCACTAGAGTGTCCCATCTAGCCCCTCCTTCCCGCGGCAGTCTAGATTGGCTCACCTTGAGCCGATCTTCCTAAACCAGTCCAACTCGGTTCAAGTCAGCAATCCAGCGTCCCTTGGTAGTCCTCCAGCGATCTTCATGCCTTCGGGAGTCACTTGGCATCCTTAGTCATTGTGGTAGCTCAATACACGATCAATCGAGCTCAAATGGTTGAATCTGATGAAGCAAGACCACTTTAAGTGGTCAGGGTTAGGATTTGACTTTAGGATCTTCCATATGCTTGAGAATGATGATCAATGGAGGTTTAAATGGTTGAATGAATGATTTAAATGAGGATTTCATGTTTGAGAAACTTCTGCAAATTCCAATTTCTATGCGTACTATTTTGTGATGTCTGTTTTCAGATCTTAGACCTTGTTTTTTGACTTTGATGCCTTTTACACTTTCAAAGTGCACTAGATGAGCTTCATTTTGATATATTACACCTCTTGAACTGATGTCATTTAGTACTTAAATTCCACTTTGCAAGTCACGGATCTGTTTTGGAAAAAACTGGAGAAATCTGAATTTTATGTTTTACCTAATATTAATATTTTTGTCCATTTTTTACAAATGTTTACGTTGAGATCTAGACTTAAGTTTCTTCATGAAATTTTTGGTTTTGACTACAACATATATTTTTTTCAGAATTTTTGGAGTAATTTTAGTAGGTGAAATTCTTAATAAATCATCGTTAGGTTGTTCTACCCCTGATTTGACTGATTTTAGTATTTTTGCCAATTTCATGTAGATTTTTGTGTTGTGATTCAGAAGTAGGTTTCTTCATGAAAGCTGTTAGAAATCGCCTTGGTCATGACATATAATTTTTTCATATTTTTGAGAACATTCAATAGGTGAAACCCTAAAAATCATCCAAAACCTATCATGCCTTGTTTGCACCCGACTTGTGTTTGCTCAAATTTGCACATGTAAGTAAATGAGATTTTTTGGCAATGAATGTTCATGAAAAATGAAGTTGAGTTCATTACCTTTCAAACGACATATAGTATGCCTTAATTGGACTTCATTTGATTCGTTAATTGCATGTCCATAGTCCAATTCAGAACTGGCTTTGGTATGTTCATAAGTGCGCACGTGGCATTTGCCGCTTTTGTACTAATTTGTATGATTAGAACTAAGCTTGAGACCTTTCATTGCTTAGGAGCTTCATGTTTTGGTCTAATTACATAGAAATTTGTGGATTCTTGTCATGATATCTAGTGGTAGTAATTCATCTCCATTCATGACATACCCTACTGTAATTCTTTATTGATTTGTCCTCTTGTGAAAAATCTTCCATTTGAGCTGAGCCATTGTTGCATGAACCCTTCTAGATATCCTTAAGGGACATTGCAAGCTTCAAAATGATGTATCGTATGCCTCATTTGAATTTTGTTTGCTATGCGAAACCCAATTGTAAAATTCATATTCCATTTTTGGAATTTAAAGCACTTGTCATGAATAAGGATTTGTCAAGCTACTGGGATACATGAATTTACTTGATTTTTTGCGTGTTGGCCTAAGGCCAAATGTTTTTCTCATATTTGTTCATTGCATTTAGCTTTAAGTCATACCGTAATGTCATAGTTTTCATGCATCACATAGGTTATTTAGTTAGTTCTCCTTCATGTATCATGATTTGGCATATGTGATTGTGAGTTGCGCATGGCAAATAATTGAAGTGACCCGGTATTAGTTCACTAATAGCTTGATTGAATAAGAATTAAGGTCTTTGGGCCTGTCTGCATGTTTACTTTCAAATTATGCTTTTGATTGTTGGATGCACATATAGGCACGATGCATATACTCGTGAGACTCATTGAGAAACATATAGAGCCCAACTTAGGGGCTTATGGTGTTAGTCACTGCGAGTGAATACTAATGATGGCTAATTACCTTAAGTTGTTTAATAACAAATGGGGAAACATTTTGTGACACATTGCGTGTGAAATTTCAAAGGCTGGCCTAAGGCCAATTTGAATCAATTGACTATTTCTTTCTTGATTCCTTGACATGTTTTGATTGTCTCTTGCATTCTTTGATATTTGTTTCAAATGCAAGTGAAGTGCTAATATGTTCACTTTAGCTTTAGGCTAGATTTAGAATAGGTTTAAGAAGACAATCTCGAATATGATGAGAGGTCGATATCCAATCCAACCCTTTTCTTTGTACATAGTGAGTGGTCAATATCCATTCTAACCCATTCTTTTGTATCATTCATTCATTACCCGACATATATCCTAATTTTTCTCTTGTATTGTATAAAAACCCGACAAGGTGTGGGTTTCTTCTTTTCTCTCCTTCTTTTAATTCTCTTTAGAATTGCATGATTTCTCTCCTTCTTTTCATCCTCTTTAGAATTGCATGATTAGATTTCATTAGCTTTCTAGCACCATCTTCTAATTTCAATTGTTTGCCTTTCTTTTCCTTTTGAATAGAATTAAAATGGCACGAAACCAACATTCACACATAATCACCTTTTTTGTAATGAATTGTACGAAGACATGAAGAAGATATGCATGATCACCTTAGGTAACACGATGATTGTTAGGTATTGAAAGAGTGTTAATAGTAATATTAACGTAATCCAAGTCCCCGAACCCTAGAATCTTTGACTACATGGATATTGAGGGACCAATCCTAACCCTCAGTTGGGCTTTCTAACTGGCCCCAAACATGAGGCTAGTGGCAACTCTTGGGATCATATATTAAGTTGTTTAAATACAACTAATAAAACAAACCCGTCGTGCAAGGTATGAACCTTGATTAAGGTTCACCACAGTTTATCATACTCGTTTGCTATGAATACAAAGAAGATGATGTGATGTCATTTATTTGTGAAAGTACCATCGTAAGAGCGATCGTGGTAAAAGTACCTCTAAACTCATCTTTATGCTCAGTCCTTCATGTCTGTAGCGTCAAGATCGAGTCATGAACTTCCACTGTCGCATGAGGTATAAGCTTAAAAGAGCCGACATTCTTGATCAATAGACCTTATAAGACTAAAAACCATTGATGATTTGTTCAATTTGTCTTTGGTGCCATGCGCCTTTTGAGGACAGTCACTTAAACAAATACCTCTCCGTCCTTTATGACACCAACCATACTAAGGGTAGGTTGCGACAAGATACACCCCAGCAAAATGATGTAGTGGAAAGGATGAACTAGACTTTATTAGAGAGAGCTTAGAGTATGAGGTTGCATGCGAGACTGAGCAAGGAGTTTTGGGGAGAAGTTGTCTATATGGCATGTTATCTTGTGAATGGATCTCCATCAATTGCAATTAAATGCAAAATTCTAAAGAGGTAGGGACTAGTAAAACTATCGATTATTCTTGTCTTTTTATATACTCCTAGGCTTTTTTTTTTATTCAGGGGATAGAAAAATTAACTGATGTTACCAAATGGATATTTATTTTTATTTGTTTCGAGGAACAAAATAAAAAAAAATAAAAAAAGAGGACGGTTATCAAATAGGTCCTAAGCTATTATTTCCTCTTTTACTATCTTCATGGGCCTAGTTCCTCCTCACGAGTCATGAAATCTATCATGTTACCTGTGTTGGGCCCAAACCAAGTGCTGTCCCACCTATGGCCAATCGCCAGCAACCACCGTGCCAACAACCAACCAATGATGAAGAGAAAGAAAGAAATAGAAAAAGAATAAAAATAATTTAAAAATCAATTTTTAAAAAACTAAAAGGAAAATGTGTTTGGTGAAAGAAAGTGAGGTGAAAGAAGATATGGAAAATGTTTTCCTCTTTTCGAAAGGAGGAAAATATTTTCCCCTATTTTAGAAGACTTTTTTCCATTGATGGAAAATGTTTACCCCAATCCATTCATTTTTCGCAAAATAACTATCAGAAAATCCGGAAAAGATTTTCTTAAAAGTTATTTTTTTGTAAAATGAATGAAACAAATCTATTACAGATATTTTGCTTGTCGACTCAATGTAAACGCTGCTTAACAAATGTGTAAGTAACGTAAATATCCTAACTAATTAGTCGCCGCCACGATGCTGATCCATCGCATAAGATTGCATGACTTTGACCAAAGTAAATTTGTCCAGCAAGAAACTGCCATTAAGAAAACCGTTTGATTATGAATTATCCTTCGGTTAATAATCAAAATATATCTTTCAAAGTCGAAAGCTGAAACATTTGACTGGGAAGGAAAAAGGGACGATTAGTGACAAATGGATATGCTCCTCTGTCAGTAGATTCAATGATTCTACTTAGTACCTATTAATTAATGTGTCGAGCTCTTGCCAGTTTCAAAAGATCAAACTGAAGTCCGTAGATGAAGATAGGCTCGAGTCATGAATAGAAGAATCAAGGTGATGTGGTATGTCAACAATGAGGGAAAAATACCAAAAAAGTCCTAAACCTTAGGCATTTATACAAATTCAGCCTTAAACTTTTCAATTGAATCAATTTAATTCAAAAAAAATTTGTATTGGTACCAATTTAGTCCATCTTGTCAATTTAGACTGCAAATTGATGACATCTGTAAGGACCCGAGCCTATCACTGTATAATATTGTCCGCTTTGGGCTGAGGCCCGCACGGCTTTGTTCTCTGGGCTTCGTCCAAAAATGCATTGTCTGGGGAAAGGGGCTCAGCACAATATTGTCCTCTTTGGCGACACAACGGCATGCCGGGACCCACCTCCATGGTCATCCCCCACCTACTGGCCCCTCAAGGCTTTGTTTTCAGAGCAGCGCAGTGGAAACAACTTTGCAATGAAACGTGTTACACAGTTTACAGAACCCAAGCCTTATAAACTAGCCCAAGACTCCCCCCTAGGCGATGTGGGACAAAAGACGCACCCCTCCCCACACATGTTCGGGGACTCCGCCCCTCGCACCGCCGCTTGGGCCGTCACATTCGCCCCCCTTCGGGAATCCTGTGGCTCCACAAGCAGTCGGGAGTCAGCTCTGATACCATTTGTAAGGACCTGGGCTCCCACTGTACATATATTGTCTGCTTTGGGCCGAGGCCTGCACAATTTTAAAACGCGTATATACAATTAAAGAACCTAAGTGCTTATAAACTAGCCTATGACTCTCCTCTAAGCGATGTGGGACAAGAGACATGTCCCCCCCTGAACACGTCCAGGGACTCCGCCCCATGCACTGTCGCCTAGGCCATCACATTCTCCCCCCTTCAGAAACAGCGTCCTCGCTAGGCACGGAACCCACCTCTATGGCCATCTTGTGGCCCCACATGCGGTCGGGAGTCGGCTATGATACCATTTGTAAGGACTTGGGCTTATTATTGTGTAATATTATCCGCTATGAGTCGAGACCTGTACGGCTTTGTTCTTTGGGCTTCGCCCAAAAACGTGTTGTTTAGGGAAAGGGGCCTAGCACAATATTGTCCTCTTTGGCGACACAGCGGCATGCCGAGACCCACCTCCATGCTCATCCCCCACCTCCTAGCTTCTCAAGACTTTGTTTTCAGAGTAGTGCAGCGGAAACAACTCTGCTGTGAAACGCGTTACATAGGTTATAGAACCCAAGCTTTATAAACTAGCCTAGGACTCTCTCTTAGGCAATGTGGGACAAAAGACGCACCCATCCCTGCACACGTCCGGAGACTCCACCCTGCGCACTGCAGCCTGGGCCGTCACATTCTCCACCATCACATTCTCACCCCCTTCGAGAATCCTGTGGCCCCACATGCGGTCGGGAGTCGGCTCTGATATCATTTATAAGGACTCGGGCTCCCACTGTACATATATTGTCTGCTTTGGGCCGAGGCCTGCACGGCTTTAAAACACGTATATACAGTTAAAGAACCCAAGTGCTTATAAACTAGCTCACAAGACTCCCCCCTAAGCGATGTGGGACAAGAGACATGTCCCCCTTGTGCACGTCTGGGGACTGTGCCTTGCACACCGTCGCTTGGGCCGTCACATTCTCCTCCCTTCAAGAACAGCATCCTCGCTGGGCATAGGACCCACCTCTATGGCCATCTTGTGGCCCCACATGTGGTTGGGAATCGGCTCTGATACCATCTATAAGGACCCGGGCCTATTACTGTGTAATATTATCTGCTTTGGACCGAGGCCCCCACAACTTTGTTCTCTAGCCTTCGCCCAAAAACACGTTGTCTGGGGAAAGGGGCCCAGCATAATATTGTCCTTTTTGGCGACACAGCAGCATGCCGGGACCCACCTCCATGGTCATCCCCCACCTACTGGCCCCTCAAGGCTTTGTTTTCAGAGCAACGCAGCAGAAACAACTCTATTGTGAAAAGCGTTACACTGGTTACAGAACCCAAGCCTTATAAACGAGCCCAGGACTCCCCCTAGGCGATGTGGGACAAAAGACGCACCCCTCCCTGCACACGTCCGGGGACTCCGCCTTGCGCACCGCCGCCTGGGCCGTCACATTCTCCACCGTCATATTCTCCCCTCCTTCGGGAATCCTGTGGCCCCACATGCGGTCGAGAATCGACTCTAATACCATTTATAAGGACCCAGGCTCCTATTGTACATATATTGTCCACTTTGGGCCGAGGCTTGCACGGCTTTACAACGCGTATACACAGTTAAAGAACCCAAATGCTTATAAACTAGCTCACGGGACTCCCCCCTAAGCAATGTGGGATGAGACATGTCCCCCCCTGCGCACGTCTGGGGACTCCACCCCATGCACTGTCGCCTGGGCCATCATAACGTCAAGGCCGGCCATCCTACGTGATACGATTAATGCTAACATGGACAATTTTAAGTATTTTTTAAATAATTTTTTGATGTTTTTACTTCTTCTTTTTTTAATTTCCTTTCCCTTTGTTTCCTTTTTGGATTGTGGCCGGTACTGGCCATAGCTAGCAACTTGCCACAGGTGAGGCCCAGTGAGGCGTCAAGGCCCTCACTAGCACAAGCGAAGTCACCCCCACTGAATTTGGTGAGGGGATGAACCTCGTGGCTTAGGCAAGGCCCTCACCGGATCTGGCAAAGGCAAGACTCTCGCAGCTTCTCGCAAGAGTCGCTCTCGCAGCTTCTCACAAGAGCAGCTCTTGCCTAGGTCATGAGGGTGGCCCTTGCCAAATCCAACGAGGGTCGCCCTCACTCAGGCCGCAACACCCATGCCCTCGACCAGGCAACAAGGGCAACCCTTGCTTAGGCCGTAAAGGTGGCTTCCTCACCAATTCTAGTGAGGATCGCAACGCCCTCGCCAACCCTCACTTGTGGTTGGTCGTTGCCCATGGCCAATACCAACCACAATCCAAAAAGGAAAAGAAGGAAAAATGGAAAATTTTAAAAAAAGAGTAAAAAAATACTCTAAAATACTCAAAAATGTTCATGTAAACGCCCGCAGTGCCATATAGGACGATTGACATTCATATCATCAATTTTCAACCCAAACTGACTGGATGGACTAAATTGGTATCAATATGAAAATGTTTAGAACTAAAGGTCCAATTACAAAGTTTATGACTAAATTAATATTAATGCCAAAAGTTTAGGACTTTCTTGGTACTTTTTCCCGATGATGAGGTGCCAGCCAAGCCCTCCAGGCATCCAGACACAAATGTTCGATCGCTTGGATCTGGATTTTGGGCTCCATACAAAAAGTACCAACGTCCCCTACTTTGTATGATGCCTCCGTAATGTATTTTTGCATGTTATGCGATAAAAGTAATTTTTTGCTTATGAAAATGGGGGAGTCTATGTTTCCCAAGCATGCCTCCTGGACCTTCACCATTGGATCGAGAAATAAAATATCACATCTATCCAGATCGAGATCTATTGAACGGTTTAGATCTAATGCATCATATGGGCACGAATCTCCTAGGAACCATGGAATCACCAATGTAAACTATGTTTCTCACAATTAATGTTCAAACTCAAAACTATATCTATATAAATGGCAATATAAATGACTTGTGTAAACAAGAATGTACATAGCCGATGTAGCAAAAATAAATCCTAAAAAATAATTAACTTTTCCAAGCAACACAACTAGTGTCACCCCCTAGAATCCCGAGCACGTGGCAACCCCTTCACTTTGGTCAAATGAATGTGACGTCTCAGGATGCATCGCCGACCATTCTTTTTATCTTGCGATTAAACAAGCAAATCTACAACACCTAGTCAATAAACAGCAGAGATAGCAGAAAGACCACAAAAACAGCAGCAACGTTGTTTTTATTCTTGAACTAATTAACCTTGGGAAGTTTATACACAAGGCCCTTAATTGGACGACTTCCTCTATAATCATCCAAAGATACTAAACATGGTTAATCTACTTCCTTCAACCAACGAGCACACCAACCTATTGCCCTCCATGACATGCTCTAGCATTTCCCAATCCATGGCAATATAGGTACCATAACTACGATCTTGAAAATGTTTAACAACGACGAGTGAGATAAAATCTTGGTGAGTTATCGCCCTAAGCCCCGATTAGGATGCCAACTCGCCTCGGGGTTCCTAACAAGCACATCCTCATAAAGATGGCAAGTCAATTGCAAAGCAACCCTCGCTTTGACTTACTAACCATGTGATCTACCTGGTAAACCCCATAAGAAACAATCAGCAATCAATCGACTCGTAGGCATCATTACCTAGTCATGCCATACCCTGCACGGTATAAATTCTCATGTGTGCCATAAACAATGCAACTAGCATTTTAAACATCTCAGTGATCAATCACAGGCGAGTCAATTCACAGGTAATCTTACCTTGCCATTGCCATACCCTGCACGATATAACCTCATTCATGCCATGGTCAATGCAAACAACACATGCATAATCAGAACACATCACAATATGTGTCACATGCACCCCTGCATTCACACGTGTTCCAATTATTAATGCCCCTCAAGGCCACAATTGAACTCCTGTTGGTATCTATTAGCATCGCCCTCCCCTGAGGCGGGGCAACGTCAAGGATTCTCTTCTTAAACGACATTCCCGAAAGAGCATAAGCCTAACCTCTACTGCGACTCCACATCCGAACTCCTGCCAGGATTTCTGATGAGTCGGACTATCATCCCCCGAACTCCTGCCGGGGTGATAGGTTCAATTTAGTGACCATGCAAGCATATCATCATAGCTCATTTTTATCTTGAGCATTAGCCAATGTATACATAATACATGCTTGCAGGAACAATCAATTAAATCCATACAATCACAACTTCATCTCAAGAAAATCATTCAATTCCCATGTCTCAAGAACAAAGCATAACCCCCCTTTTAATATCAAGATAATGCGGAACAAAGACACATGCCTGACACCTTGAGTTTCCCCCTTTTTATAACCCCACACAATTTATACAAATGTCCATGTATTTAACAACTATCAATGCATATCATATGATCAAGACATGTTTAATTAGACCAAATTCCGCTTCTGCATGAACAGTGTCACGTGAATAGTGTGCATGAATAGTACATCATAAACAGTGAAATTCTAGAATTTAATAACTAATAAATTAAATTCAGAATTCAATAAAATAATAATTAAATTAAAGAAATCAATAAATTAAAACTAAACAAGCTTAACCCCCTTAATCTAAGATTAAGTAAACAAACCTCATTTAATAAGCATTAAGCAAGATTAATTTAAACTAATCCTAGTCATCTAACTAACCACCTATCTTAGCTCTAATACACATTAATTGATCCTCTAACCAAGATTAACCATAACTAAACTACCCTAAGCAAGTTTAACGGACTAATTGAGGGATTAGAACGTAAACTCACCCGACAACGATTCCGATGACACGAGCGTGATGGCGGTGGCGAGGGCTACACATGGCTACGTCCAAAATGTCACGAAGGCGCCCGGCAAAAATGGGTCTCGGTGGAGGTGAGAACCGCGAGGGAGAGAGAGAGGCGCGGCTTGGGCGACACCATAGCGGCTCCAAAACAGTGGCAAGGTAGCCAAGATGGCAAGTAAGGGTGGTCCAGTCAGTCAAGGGGGCATCCAAGGGGAAGAACCATGGAGAAAAGGAAGATAAAAGAGAGAAAATGAGAAGAAAAAGTGAGGAAGAGAGTGAGAAACGTGGGAGTGTGGGCTGCACATTGGGGAGGAAATGAGGAGAGAGAGAGAGCGCGAAAGCAAGAAACCAAGTCCAATTTCCCTTGCTTATCATCATTTCCCTTCATAATTTCTTGACTCTCTTGCCTTTTGTCCTCCAACATTAAATGCCACTTCTAGAAGGGGTAAAATGGTAATTTCTCAAAGTATAGTATACCATACTATACGCGTACACGGGCCAAGATTTTATGCGGGCTTGAATAAAATTGGTTTGGGCTCAATTGTGGAGAAATGGGCTAGAAAATGCAATTGGGCTCAAGGCTTCAAGTTGGGCTCACTCGGACTTGGTGGGCTTGGCTTGGGGCCCACTCGACTGAACCTTAATGGGTGCAAAGCCCATTGGGCCTTCGATTGGCCCATTTCCTCTTGGTTCCAATTTTTTGGCCCGTTAAATCATTTTCCAATAAATTTCGGGCTTACCAATAAATTCGAGAATCAATTAGGTAGCATCCAATACTTTAGTCTTGACATCTTTGAAAGTTCGATACCGGAAACCAGATTGAAATTCGTGGTTAGAATCAATCAATTACAACTTTAGTACGACCTAATTATCGGGCGGCGTTTAGGGGCTTTCGCGCGTTTAACCCATTGTTGATAGATTTTCAATCCACGATCGTGCCTATTCAAATCAGGGCGATCCTCGATTGTCATGTAATCATGAAAGGTTAATTGCTCACGCTGAGTACAGAGCCAAAAAGAAATCGGTTTAACATCGTTCGCAGTTAATATTGAAATTGTGCAAAATCATCCGCAATCCAATCTCGTATTTCTGTCGAATCGATTTATTTTCGTTTGCTAATTGGACTGCAATAATGTGGTATCATCCCCTTTTGATCCTTATGATCGAGTGGCCTATCCCTGATTGAATTTACCGGCCGTACGTGTATTGATCCTTAATTGCCTTTCCGACTAGCTACTTAACTCATGAGTGGTCAGCTCAAAGTAAACATAACTAATAGCGCATTGATAAAATAACCATTTCATAAATTCCGAGATGGATCAAAATTCACGACGTCACAACTAGTTGGTAGCTATGTAACTTTTTAGGGTTAATATCATGAAAAATCCAAATCCGGTACACCTATGATAAATTTATCATAACTAATTTTTTAACTATCAAAAACCATAAATCAATATATATCAGACAAATTTACCCTCCATTTGATTAAGATCATAAAAAACTATAAATTGGTACATCTTTGACAAACGGAGAGTAAAAACCCAAATCGATACACTTATTAACTATCATGTGTCATTTACCTCAGCAATTTAATAATAAAATTTAATAAAAACTAATAAAGAGTAAATTTATCACAGATGAATCAATATGATTATCTTTATGGTCAAAAAATAACTTTGCATAAACAAATCCCATAACATGCTGTATAACTTTGTTAATTGCTGTCTTCTTCATCGATTGCGGTGAAGGGACCACACCTGATCTCCAAACGCATGGACACACTTTTAACTTTTTTTGTCCCACTTTAACATTGTTAAAGACTATGCACGTATGAACACATGAAATCCTCAAACACAAGAAAATTAACATCAGCTTTATCTTTTCTTCTTTTTTTTGACACAAAGTTCTCCAAAAATTCATTTTGCGCTGCTCTCTCTCTCCCCCAGTCAATGTTGTCTCAATCACGTCGAAGGCCTTGACAATAAAGACCTTCACTTTATCGCCCTTTTTTCTTTTTCCTACGGACAAGTTCTTGACTGACCCAAAAAAACAAAAAACAGTCCTTGACCAGCTTTTTCAGTCTTCATGGGTTCCAGGTCCTTGTGAGTCATGAATTCTCACCGCATTACGCTTGATTGGCCTGAGTAAATTCATGTCCCACTTAAAGATTTACTAGACGTGTAATTTTATAAATGGAGGGACTTAGGTAAAAAAATTTGGCTGGACCACCTAGAGTGCAGATCTGTTGAGAAACATTCCCAAAATAATTTTGAAAATTGACAAAACTTATCCTTATTACCAAAAACCCTAAATTGACACAATTTTGACAAATTTACACTCCATTTGATTAATATCATAAAAAATCATAAATTGATATATTTGTGACAAAGGGAATGTAAAAATCCAAACTAGTACACCTGTCTACTGTCATATGTCATCTAACTCAGTAATTTAGCAATAAAATTTAATAAAAACTAACTGAGGGTATATTTATCACATATGTACCGATTTGAAATTTTTTATAGTCACAAAATTAATTTAAAATAAAATTTTTAAATATGTATCAATTTAGAGTTTTTTGTGATATCAACTCAACTTTTTAGGCTGGACACTGACTTTACATGAACAAATCCCTTAACATGCTGTACTAGTTTGTTAATTGCTGTCTTCTTCATCAAGTGGTCCATCTATCTCGAGACGCATGGACACGCTTTAATTTTTTTTGCCACACTTTAACTTTGAAAGACTCATGAACGTATGAACACATGAAATCCTCAAACACAACAAAATCAACGTCAGCTTTTTCTTTTTCTTTTTTACCCAGAATTCTCCAAAATTTCTTCTTGCGCCTCTCTCTCTCTCTCTCTCAATCAATGTTGTCTTAATCACGTGGAAGGCCTCGAAATTGAAACCTTCACTTTTTCACCTTCGTTTGCTTTTTTTCATTTTCCTACGGATAAGTTCTTGACTATTTGACCCCTAACTTCTCACCGGGTTACACTTGATTGGCCCACTTAAAGATTCACGACGTGTAATTTTATGATAGCGGGACTTATGTAAGGACCACCAACTAGAGTGCGGATCTATTGAGAAAACATTACTAAAGTAATTTTTAAGATTGAAAAACTTATCCTTAATATCAAAAATCCTAAATCGATACATTTTTAACAAATTTCCCTCCGTTTGATTAATATCATGAAAAATATGAACTAGTATATTTGTGATAAACGGAAAGTAAAAACCCAAAGTGGTACACTCATTAACTGTCACATGTCATCTAACTTAACAATTTGACAATAAAATTCAACGAAAATTAACGGAGGATAAATTTATCATAAATACACCAATTTGAATTTTTTTATGATAAAAAATTAATTTGAAATAAACTTTTATAGATGTACTAATTTGGAGCTCTTCATGCTATCAACCCACATTTTAAAGTCAGACATTAACTTTGCATGAACAAGTCCCCTAACACGCTGTATAACTTTGTTAAGTGATGTCTTCTTCATCAAGGGTGGTGAAGGGGCCACACCTGACCTCCAAACGCTTGGACACACATAACTTTTTTTGCCACACTTTAACTTTGTTAAAGACTCATGAACGTATGAACACATGAAATCCTCAAAAACACAACAAAATCAACATCAGCTTTATTTATTTATTTATTTATTTGGCCCCAGAGTTCTCCAAAATTTCTTTTTGCGCTTCTCTCTCTCTCTTCCAATCAATGTCGTCTTAATTTTTTTGGAGGGCCTTGACAATGAAGACCTTCACTTTTTCACCTTCGTTTGCTTTTTTCTTTTTCCCACGGATAAGTTCTTGACTAACTTTTTCATTCCTCATGGGCTTAGGTCCTTGCGAGTCACGGATTCTCACTGAGCTACACTTGACTGGCCAAAGTAAATTCATGTCCCACTGAAAGATTAACTAGACGTGTAACTTTATGACGGAGGGACTTAGGTAAAATATTTTGGCTGGACCACCGACTAGAGTGCAGATCTGTTGAGAAAACATTCCCAAAAGTATTTTGAAGATCGACAAAACTTATCCTTAATAAAGACTTTAATTCTGATTATGAGTATTTTCTAGGTGGAAAGTTTGATACGATCATATGTTATCAATTGGAACCAAAGTTGTGGTTGTAATCACTTTCTTTCTTTTTGTGGATATTCATACAACGGCTAGGAAGGAGACAATATACTCATGCAATGGCTAGTGGCGATAATTGGATTCCTTGCTTTATATATGAGAAGTTCCAAAGGAAAGTTTATCAACTTAAATCTCTCTCATTAGAGATTTAGAATTCCTAGAACATATTGACTAGAGGCGAAACATTCTTTCTATTTGAAGTACTTGACTTATGGAAACTGAACTGCTATATAGGCGGCAAACTCTAAGGGAAGCTTCATTCTTGATAACCTTGAAGCGATCAAATCTTCTAAGCAACATTCAACTAACGGGTAGATTGGCTAGATAATCTTCTGGAGATATGTCCAACGGTCACCATGGACAGTGAGGAATATAAAAGGAGGTCTCGATGCTGAAATCGTACAATAGCTAAGAGAATCGAAGCTTGCAATTTCAAAGTCTGAATAGTATTTTTAATCATATACATTCGCTTCAGTGAGCCAAATTGTGTAATCACTTAGAGGTTGAGAGTGTGAGAGATATGTGCAGAATCCCACGTGTCCCACAACGAGGAGTCATGAAATATGTAGGCACCTTCATGAGGCGGACAAGCAGAGGCAACTGATGGCGACAATGAGCGCGGAGCCAAACAGGGATGATGCTGAAACTAGCTTTTGACAGGTTCGACGACAATGAAAATGGTAAAGATATACAGTCAGGTTCATCTTCTCATTACCCAAGATAATCAAATGGCCTGAAGTAAACGTCAATTTAGATTGCTTCAAAGATGCAAATTGACGCTTAATCAAGTCAGAATGGAATTTGTGTGAGAAAATATGAAATCTATCCAATTTTAGTAGTTTAACCGCTCCATAAGTTTGAATGATCCACATATGCTTATTGAACCTGGAAATCAGGTAGATCCAATTGTAGTATGGAATTGACCCAACAGAAAAATTTGATGTGGTATTACACATTAATCAAAAGTGATTTAATTGAACTAATTAAAAGTTCATGACACTGCACTTAAATAAAATTTCACAGATGACTAGTATCATTATCTCTTCCAAAAGCGGAAACTACATGTACTCTATATCTCGATTAAAAGAAGGCAATAGATGTCGATCCTATTCATTTTGCAAATTTACTTCCGGATTGCTTTACAAAAATTTCGAAACAATTGTGAAATGATCTCCCCAGAAGCCTTCCCGTGATTATTTCTGGTGCCACGACTCCAAACAATAATCATCACACTTTTCCTATAACGTTCAGTGAGAAGCTGGCTCTGCAGTCAAAATCATAAATCACATGGTTGGGATGAGTGAGAACGAATAAGATATTCGAACGGCGATCGTTATCATTATTATGAACCCAACAAAATAAGACATGAAAAGTAAATTCAAAACTTACCATCCCCTATAAATGTTCCAAATTTCCTGACGTTAAGTTCGCGAAGTTGCTCTAAGTTGACCGAAGAGAGTGGCATTTCCAAGGGTACTTGAACGCGAAGCTCGCGCGAGACTTGTCTCATGCTTGGTCGAAGCCGTGGATCGGCTTGCAAGCATGCGAACGCTAGCTTGGCAATCAAGACCACGTCTTGCGCATCTCGAAGACGAAGTCTAGAAGGCAAAAGACGTTGATCCAGCACATCCGTCAACATCATCGGTGACTCAGTTTTGGCAGACGATGAATCCCGATAGATATGATCTCCTGGATGCTTTCCCATGATTGTCTCTAATGCAACGACTCCGAAACTATACACGTCACACTTTTCAGTAGGAATTGTAGAATAAGCCAGCTCTGCAAGTGGAGAAATCCTATTTTCTTATAACCTCGATCATAAATTGTGTTTAAGTTGACAACAATGCTCCCTTGACGTGATGATTACAAGTACAAGTTTCTATTTAATCTACACTTACAAAACTGATTCACGAGAGTTTATGCTTCGGCAAATTTCAAAGGATTTTGTTGGAGGCTCAAAGTACTAGTGTCATTTAGTTAACACAAACTTGGGATAAGAACACCACAAATGCTATAATTTTTGTACGGGGCTCGCTTAAGTGCCTTAACTTTTTTTTTCGACTGCTTGAGAGTCATAACTTTTAAAAAAAGTTCATTTAAGTGCCATAACTTTTAATTGATCACTCAAGCGCAAAATTATAAAAATGTTTGCCCAAATGCCAGAAATCTGACGTGGCATAGCACTTGCAGTGAATATTCTTAAAAATTTATGACACTCAAGTGATTGATTAAGAAGTTATATAGTATTCAAATTACCAGAAAACAAGTTATGGCACTCAAATAAGCGACGTACATAAGTTAGGGCATTCACATAATAAATAAAAAAAGTGATGACATCGAGTGAGTATCGTATGAAAATTATGGCACTTATGGTGTTCTTATCCCCACAAACTTAATATCCCTAAAATGATGTTTTTCCTCATTTGCCAATTCTTCCTTATCAGGAAAATCGGTAAGCTTTCTTATCGATACTAAAATTGAGAGCTCTAATTTAGTGAACTAATTCGTTATAAAATTAAACAATCAAAGAACCTAGTGAGAGTTCAATTCTAGAAGTGGTGTATGACACTAAATGCCCATCGAAATTGAAAAAATTATGAAATACCTGGAGCAATATACCCAATGGTGCCGGCAATAATAGTCCAATTTGATGAATTTGGCCTCAATAGCCTTGCAGTGCCAAAATCGGAAACATGAGCCTCATAATCACAATCCAAGAGAATGTTGTTACTGGTCAAGTCTCGATGAATTAA
Organism: Corymbia calophylla; assembly: GCA_014182845.1. Taxonomy (NCBI): domain Eukaryota; kingdom Viridiplantae; phylum Streptophyta; class Magnoliopsida; order Myrtales; family Myrtaceae; genus Corymbia; species Corymbia calophylla. Next base: position 20,997,347 of record CM024695.1, read on the forward strand.
CGGGGGTGAACAATCATGATGCATATAGGACAATGCATCCGCAACTCCTCGAACCACGTTTACCCTCTTGTCCCATTGAAATTTCATTGCTTTTTCATCATCATTCAAATTTGTTCTCAAGCTTCCTCTTTCCACGTACTCATACACCAAAAAGCAACGTTGGACATGAGAGCAAAAGCCATAAAATTTCACAATGTTGCGATGGCATATATTAGTTAAGGCTTGAATTTCCCTTTCAAACGATATCAAATCAACAATCTCACTATCTTCTTGGGATGAAGAGATTGCTATCATTTGCTTGACAGCAACTATTTGACCTTCTGATATCTCAGCTTTATAAACAATTCCATTTGCTCCTCTACCCACACAGTACTTGGAGTCAAATCCTTCCGTGGCCTCAACAATTCGGTCATAGAAAACCTTGCCATCATAGCTCAAAATATGGAAGAAATCCAAATCATTTGCCCTTTCCCCATTGTCTCTCTTGATAATCCGTCTTCGACGATAATTGATAATTACAAGAATGATCCAAGTGCAAGGGAGGAGAAACCCCACGAATGAGAGAATAAGGATGACCATGATTCTAGCACCAACGTAATGATTGCATTTTTTGCTCTTGGTAGAATTACATTTCGATAAACCAACAACATTTCCACAAAGCCCTCTATTATGCTGTATTGCGTAAAATGGAGCCTCATTGAAGGCCTTGACATTTGGGAGAGGACCTTCCAAGTCATTGTAGGATACATCAATAGAAGTCAAGGCCAGCATATCACTAAAAATATGTGGAATGGAACCGAAGAGACTATTGCGGGAGATATTTAGAACTTGTAGCATTCTCAGCTTTCCAAGCTCTCTTGGTATGTTTCCAATCAACAAATTATGACTCAAGTCAAGAACCTCAAGAAATTGTATGTTGCCTATCTCAAGAGGGATGTTTCTCTCGAATTTGTTTCTACTCAAATTCAAGCTCAACAAACTCGTGCATAAGCTAAGCTGTGCTGGAATCGATCCACTCAACTTGTTTGCTGCCAAGTTCAGGTGTGCTAGATGGGATAAAAGTCCAATTTCAATGGGAACATTTCCTGTGATTGCATTGCTAGTTAGATCAAGTTCTAGTAATATCGACAAATTTCCCAATTCCTTCGGAATCTCTCCACTTAAATTATTTGAAGAAAGGTCTAGTACCTGTAACTGACCCATCCTTCCAAATATCGTGGATATCTCACCAGAAATATTGTTGTTTGATATCCTCAAGCTCGTCAAATTATGACAACGCTCCCATTTCCAAGAAAGGTCACCATTCAAATGATTGTGACTCAAGTCAATAAGATATAGATGAGGATATATTCCGAAAGCTTTCATTATGTTTCCAGTAAGGTGATTTCCTTCTAGCCTCAATCTGATTAATGTGGTACAATTCTTTAAGCTTTTTGGGATAGGACCCGTGAAATGATTATTACTTACTGCAAAATATCGCAATGATCTCCCACGGCATATATCTTCTGGTATATCCCCCTCTAGCTCATTGTCAAATAGATGCAAATTACTCAACCCTGTCAAGTTATTAAATTCAGAAGGCAAAGAACCAGAGAATTTGTTGTCACCGAGGTCCAGTATAGTTAGATTGACTAGGGTTCCAACTGACGTAGGGATTGAACCAAAAAGCATATTGCTTGAAAAGTCTAATATGGTTAAGTTGCCCAGGTTTCCAATAGAAGTAGGGATTGGACCGGCCAAATTATTTTTGAAGAAGTTTAGAAGAGATAAACTTGTCAAGTTTCCAATGGAACGAGGAATTGAGCCAGTGAAATTGTTTTCAGATAGGTCAAATTCGATAAGACCAGTGATCCCCCCGATTTCTGAAGGAATAGGTCCCGAAAGCCCATTTTGCCATAGGAAAATATACTTCAAATTCCTCAAGTGACATAACTCTCTCGGAATGGAACCAGAAAGGTTATTTCCCGAAATGCTTATTTCAATTAAATTGCTTAATTTTCCAAGAGAAGTAGGAATGAGCCCCAAAAGTTTATTTGTGGCAAGGTGAAGTACAACAAGAGAAGTAAGTCTCCCGATTTCTGATGGTATGGTTCCCGAAAGTCCATTTTGCCATAACCAAAGATACTTTAAATTGCCTAATTTTCCAAGAGTTGTAGGAATTTGCCCTGAAAGATGATTTTCTGAAAAATCAAGTACCAAAAGAGAATCCAACCGTCCAATCTCCCAAGGGATGTGTCCACTCAGGTTGTTTGCACATAAGTACAAAGATTGAAGACTCTCTAGCATACCCACACTTGCAGGAATGTCCCCGGACAGTTCATTGACACAAAGATCAAGAAAGTTGAGTTTTGAAAGTTTACCGATACTCGAGGGAATGGAGCCATAGATCGAGTTGTTGCCAAGTTCAAAGCTAACCAAACTGGTTATGCGTGAAAAGTCAAGGCCGTCTAGAGTTCCTTTCAAATTGAGAGAGGAAAGATTTAGATGAGTGATGGCTCCGTAGTTGTCGCAAGCAACACCGGTAAAGCCACAAGGATTGGCTCCATGCCATGAAGAGAGGAGAGATTGGCTATGGCTTTCAAGAGTTGATTTCCAATTCATGAGAGCCTCTGCTTCATCCTTATTCTTGGTAGCATTGATAGCGAAAAAAGAAGTGTAGGAAGCCGAAACGCCTGCACCAAGAAATGAAGTGGTGCCAACCAAGAAGAGCGAGAAGAAGAAGATGACACTTAAATGAGAATGGTTGGACAGCAGTAAGGAGGAAACCATGATTTGGAGGATGGTTAGTTTTTTGGAGGTGAGATGGTTTGGGTATACACGAGATTGATGACATATTTATATATGGAAAGATCAAGCTTGAATCGCGGCCAATGCCTTTTACAGTCGTATATCTTTTTCCAGGAAATGGGGCCTTCTCATTGACGATATATTGCAAGATACTATATTTTTCCTTTTTCAATCATTTTAGTGTGCGCCATAGGGGACAATGACTAGATGGAACAGAACGATGACATAAAATCGCTAGTTATTTTGCTACTAAGACAGGCATGCTTGACTTACATTTCCAAGTCTTCATTGAAAGTGACATGTCAGGCAAATTTGTGGAAGGTGGTTGATTTGAACCTTTAGTTATTGAAGTCAATTCGGGAGCATTCTCATCTTGCTCAGGTCTTTTAGTTGACGCAAGACCATTGATTAAGATGGGTTATCGTTCCATGATAGAATCGGAATCTCTTAAAATCATAAAAAAAAATTCAGATTTTCAGGAGAATACGCATGAGCTTGCAGGTATATTCTGTCCAGTCTCTAGTTTCGACGGATAGTATTCGAGGGAGTTCATTGGATCTGGAATTGGCATTTCCATTTTCTGAAGATTCTCGTGATTGTTATCATGCTTCGGTGAAGTTTAGTCGATCTTTTGGTCCATATTCGGAGATGAATCTGCAATTGCACCTGATTTTTATACTCTCAAAGAGTTGATACCGGAGAGCACGAGACAGGGATGGTAAAGGAATTCAACATATGAAGCTCGATTTGATGTCTTGAAAATTGATAGCTTGTGTAGGGGCATTTTCGACAATTGACGATATTAGGCTGTGTACCCAGACAAAGTGTGCGTGGAAATAGAGTGGGCCCTGGTAAATTCTTATTATGGTACTAGATGAGACTAGTAATCATATTCCACATTTTTCTTTAGAGAAAATTATCCAAAAAATCCCCAATCTATTATATTTTTATCAATTTAATCATAAACTTTTTAATTTTGGCAATTCAATCCTAAATCTTTTCACATTTTTCCAATTGAGTCCATCCGACCCATTTTGATCGGAATTCATTGACATGGATGCTAGTCATTCCACATGACACAGCTAGGCACCGAGATAAATAAATTTTAATAATATTTAATTATTTTTTCAATTTTTTCAATTTTTTCAATTTTTTTCTTTTTTCTAATTTTTCTTTTTCTTTTTTCTTCTTTTTCCATTTGCTGGTGGTCAAGCTAGCCCCACCACAAGCGAGGCTTGGCTAGGTGAGGGCCACCTTACCAGATCTAGCCTAGGTAAGGTTGACCTCGCCAAGTCTCACTTGGGCGAGGGCGACCCTTGTCGGATCTCGCTTGGCCATGCCTTGCCTATGATAGGTAAGGCTAGCCAGCCCGGCCATAGCTAGTGGCCAACCACTGACAAAAAAAAAAAAAGAAAACAAAAAAAAATTCTAAAATATTAAAATATTATTAAAAATTGTCTACGTCAATATCATCCTTCCTATGTGGCATCAAGAACATCCACATTAGTGAATTCCAGCCAAAATTGACCACATAAACTCAATTAACAAAAAATGAAAATGTTTAGGACTCAATTGCAAAATTAAAAAGTTTAGGACTGAATCGGCAAAAATGTTATAAGTTTAAGACTTTTTGGATAATTTTTCCTATTTTTTAAGGTATTATATTTCGTGAATAATCTAAATTGAAGTGCAGGTTTTTTTTTTCTGAACATGAAAAATCAAGAAAGAGGAATTCTATACCATAAATGATCCGAAGCAATAGATGAACCGAACAAGCCATGATTTATTTGTCACGCCTTAACTTTCAAACACGCGAGCACCCCTATTCTCTTGTGGTTATTAGAATGCGACATAGCAAGATTTGTCGTCAATCAATTTGTTGTATCTTTCAATTAAGCACACGCGGAAACAATTCTACTAACATTTAGTCAATCATCATAATAGAGATAGCAGGAAAACATAAGAAACGATTATCAAACACGCCACATTTTATTTATGAACTTGATTAACCCTAGGAAACTATACAAGGTAGTATCATCTCTCTTTGATCCTTATGGTCAAGCGATCTATCCTTGGTTGAATTCACTGATCATACATGTATCGATCCCTAATTGCATTTCCGAATAGTTAGTTAACTCGTGAATGATCAGTTCAAAGTAATTGTAACTAACAGTGCATTGATTAATGTAACAATTTCATATATTCCAAAATGGAGTCAAAATTCAGGATGTCACAACTTTTTCTCCTTTAAAGAAATTTCGTCCTTGAACTTTGAACTATTACTCTAATCCTTAAAAAGATAGGGGTATTGACGCCTCATTATTTCCTCGCTTTCTCATGTAACTCCTTCCATGCCATGATGCTGCCATCACTTTGACCAAAGAAACCGTCTTTTTCCATAGCACTTACTCCTTTCAATCCACTATCTGAATTGCTCTTTCCACATACAACACCCTATTGTCCATGTTAATTTCCTCGAAATTTAGCATGGGGGTCGAATCTAGCTCATACTTCCTCAACATTAATACGTGAAAAATGTCATGCACTTGAACAAATCTTAGCAGTAACACGAGACGATAGGCCAAATCCATAATTCTTTCCAAAATCTCAAAAGGTCCAACGTATCTTGGACTTAATTTTCCCTTTTTGCCGAATCTTGAAGTACCTCGCATTAGCAATACCTTAACGAGCACATGGTTGCCAACTTGAAACTTTAATGGCTTGTGTTGTTTATTTGCGTAACTTTTTTGGTGGCTTTGGGCTGTCCTTAACCTTCCTCTTGACAGCGTCCGTAGACTATTGCCCTAACTCTAAGCCTATAATCTTTCGCTCGCCAACTTCATCCCAACAAATCGAAGTTTTGCAAGGTCTACCATGCAATGCCTTAAACAGTGCCATCTTAACGCTCTGCTAATAACTATTGTTGTAGGCAAATTCAACAAGATGAAGTTATTCTTCCCAACTTCCTTTAAAATCCAATACGCAGGTTCACAGCATATCCTCTAGCATCTAAATCGTCCTTTTCAATTGACCATCTGTCTGCAGATGATATGCCTTGCTATATTGCAGCTTGGTTCTAATGGCAATTTGCAAGCTTTTCTAAAATGCACTAGTGAACTTAGGGTCTCAATTTGACGTAATCGTCATTAGCACTCCATAAAGACGAACGATCTATGACACGTACAATTCTACATACCTATCCAAGGGAAAGTCCTTTCGTACGGTGATGAAATGCGCAAATTTCGTCAGTTTGTCCACTACAACCCAAATTGAGTCATTGCCTCATTGAGTTATCAGTAATCCCAACACAAAGTCCATTGTGATGCATTCCCACTTTCATTCAAGAACCCCAAGGGGTTACAGCAATTCACCAAGCTCGCAATGTAGTGCTTTCACTTGCTAACACGTTAAACACTTAGCCACGTGCTTGGTAATATCTAATTTCATGCCATTCCACCAATAATATGTTGCAAATTTTGGTACTTCTTCATGGTGCCTGGATGTATACTATACTCGCTATGATGAGATTCCAACAAGATTTTCTCCTTAAGCTCTGCATCGTTTGACAAGCACAATCGTCCATGGAATTTCAAAATCCTATCCTAGGATACTTGAAAGTCCAGCCTTCTTTTAGCTACATCCATCCACAAAATCTTTTGGATTGCAGGGTCCATAGCTTACGCTGCCTTAATCCTAGTTTGAATTTTGGACTCAATTTTGAGGGTAGTCATTAGACTTAAAAGGTGGCTTATCTCGAACTTAAACTTTGAATTGCAAATTCCTTCAAACAAGATCCACTCTTGAACCATCATATGTGCAATCGATGACTTTTGAGTGAACGTATCTGCTATCTTGTTAGCCTTGCTAGGATGATACATAATGTCGCAGTCATAGTCCTTGAGATGTTCCATCCATCGTACAGAGGGCCGACTGGGCTCCCCGGGCTGAGGTCATCGGGCCTTAGCCAACCATCAACAAGGGCCAACAACCCTCGCCGGATCTGGGGGAGGGTTATGACCCTGACTTCGATGAGGGTCTATAGGCCCTCATCGGTGATCGACCAAGCTCCTCGCCATTGGCTAGGACCTGACGACCCTAGTCGACCCTTGCTCTACTGTCACTAGCTCTTCTCGGTAATGGTGGGGTGCCAGCGCTGAGGGCTCTACAGCACTAGCTAAACCCTCTCCCTTTTTTTTAATTTAATTTAATTAATATATGTATTTAAAGCCACATCAACGCTAAAAACGACATCGTGTTGAGCTCAATTCACCGAAAAAATGCCATGTCAACTATTTGGCCGGATTTCTCATCATTGATAATTTAGTATTCTATTTTTCTCTGATTTTGGTAGTTAAGTGCACCTTTCAGAACTTTGGCACTTAAGGGTGCGTTTAGTAACTATTTTGTTCGCGGAAACAATTTCTATTTAGAAATTTTTTTTTATTCTGTATCCAAGAATAATTTCTAAGCATTTGAAAGTATTTGATAACTGCCCAAAATTCCTATTCCTATAATGGAAAAGTGTTTGATAAAACCCTTAAAATTTCGAGTCTAAACCATTTTCTTTTAATTTTTTTAATAATTTTATTAAATTTTTCTCTCTTTCCTTTTCATTTTCCCTATTCATCTTCTCCTTCTCCGTACTAGCGACCGGCCAAATAGGGCTGGCAACCTCGCTAGAGCATCGCTGGGGCCGGCGACACCAAGCCACGACAAGGCTTGTTAGCCTCGCTTTTGCTGGGAGAGGTCAACCTCGTCTAGATTTGGCAAGGCCAAGGCTCGCCAAACTATCGCCAGGTCAGCGTCACCCAGTCAAGGCGAAGCCAACCTAGTAGTGGCTCGGTGAGGTTGTGCCTCGCCTTGGCTAGGTGAGGTCGACATTGCCAAGATTTACCTAGGCAAGGCCGACCTAGCGATAGCTCAGCAAGGTCGAGCCTCACCTTAGCTAGGTAAGGTCAACATCGCCTAGATTTGCCTAGGTGAGGCCGACTTGACGAGCCAATGAGCCTCATTGTAGCTCGACGTCGTCAACCCTCATCTGGCCAATTGCTAGCCATAGCTAAGGCCAGCGATTGGCCAAAAGGAAGAAGAAGAAGAAAAGGAAAGAAAAGAGAAGAGAAATTAGGGTTGATTCTACAATTGTTCTTGGAAACAAAGAATCAACTTTTTTCTATTACAAATATATACTCAGGAAGAGAAAAGTTACCAAACAGATTTTTGTTCCAAATCTATTCCCAGGAATATTGACACCTAATTTTTAGTCGACGTGTCGATAAGGGTAGAAAAATCGAATTAGGGGTTTCCAATTTTGACGGGACCCATATTCCAAACAAAATTCGACATTTTTTTAATTATATTTGCTAGCCTAGCTTTATAAGGTGATTTACTATCCATTTCACATGAAAACCCGAAATATCAAACGGTTGACTTTTGAGTTAATTTTTTGGTCTACCCTTTGACTAAAAGTCAACCCCAAGTCAAAATTTGATTTTTTGGACGAAAATATTCCTTTCAAGTCTAATTTCACTTTAGAAGTGAACATTTTAACAAAATACAAAGATTTGACCATAAAATCGAACTCCTAATGAAAAGACAACTAGGGTTTGACTTTTGATCAAACTTTTGATCAAAAAAATTGAAAAATATAAAATTTGCCAAATCAGCTCATTTTAGCTCTAATTTGACTTTGGCATCAAGAATTTTGCAAAAATTGATTAAGAACCTCATTTTCCAAATTTTTCAGTTTTAGGTTCGAAATCGGCCAAAAATAAATTTACTTTTGTTCTAGTCATAGTTAGGTCTAATTCCTTTTATGACATTTGATCTAGAGACAATTACTCATTCATTCATTTAATCAATTTCAAGATCAGGCAAAGCAAAATATGAATTTACATTTTTTCCGCTAATTAGGGCTCCGAATCCATTTAACATGGTTTGCAAGTGAATACTTTCATTCTACTTAATTTTGTGAGTTAAGTCTAAATTCGGGGTTACTTTTAGGAAATTCACTTATCAACTCATCAATTTGGAAGATTTAGCTTACTTGGCCCTAAGTAAATAGGGTTATTGAGCTTTAATTTGAGAAATTCAAGTTGATCCATTCATGACTTAGGTTTAATTTAATGAATTGAGGCTCAATTTCGACATTAGCTCTCAATTTAATTTTGGCAAAAAGGTCATGTCAGCAATTGAAGGTCAATTTGAATGCAATAGGTTCCCCTAGGCATGTGCAATTAGACTAATAGGTGTCTCACAATTTTAATTGAATTCAATTTCAATTAATTTACGATTCTCGACCAATAATTAAGCAAATTTGCCCAATTTAAAGTTTAGAAAGTATGATTAGGTGCACCCATAGCATTGGTCCATTATTTTCCATGTTACTTAGGTAATTAAACTGATATAAATCATAGAGATGCACTGATACGATTTAATTAGCTTAATTTGGCCAACATTAGACCATTTCTCTTCAAAATTGGACCGTTTCCTTTCCAATTAGGCAACTTTTTGAATAAATTGCATAAACCCAAGGGAAATAGGACCAAACTAGCCAAGAACTAGTCGAATCGATCAAATCGATGCAAGATCAGTCTGACTAATCAGACCGACCAATGGCAGAGGAGGCTAGTTCGGCCCTCCTCCAGCCAGTTCTTGGCCAGCGACCACCACCATAGGGTGGCCCATCCCATGGGTAATTCTCCCATGCCCTCACTTTTTTCTGAATTTGCAAAAATGCCCGGGTTTTCGTGAAATTACAAAATTACCCCTAATTAGGTCTTTAATTACAAAAATCATTTAGGTTGTTGATCATATGAAATCTCAACCATTAAAATGAGCACATGCTAAATATGCTTAAAGACTAAAAATTTGTTAGATCCATAAGATTAATCCTTAGCCGTCAGATCAAATCGATAGCAGGAATTTGAGATCAATTGGGAAATATAAAAAGATTTTCCCTCCAAAAATTTTTAAAGGGAGCCCATTTGTAGTTGCACATTCTCTCTCTACATTTCATTTTTCTCTCCTCTCTCTATTTTCCCTCTCTTCCCCCCCTTTCTCTCTCTATAACCGTCGGCTTCGCCTCCTTCAACTAGCACAAATCCGACCACAGGCGGGCCTGTCTTAACGAAGCCATTGCCACTGTTGCACCTCCTAGCGTCCATCCACTCCTCCCTGAGTTGTTGGTGACTGGTGCCTCCTCCGATTAGCCTCCAATTGAGTTGTTTCCTCCTCCTTCCTCGCGGCAGTTTGATCGGCTCAAATTGAGCCAATCGTGCAAGACTAGCAAATCAATGACAATCCAACGTCGATCTCCTCCATTCCAACGATGTAGTTACCCTCTAACATCCCTCTAACGTCCACCTGTGGTTGCTGGTTCTGGTTTTGCATATTTAAGCCCGATTTGGTCGCAAAGTGTTAACTAAGGTAGGATCCTCGAACTTGATTGACACGTGCATTAATGACCATTGGATCACAGTTGGCCAGTTTAACCAACTAAATAAAGTACCGGTCACTAACCATTTGAAACAAATTGTTGCCTCCTGCATGATGGTACATCAAGGAGCATTACTTTTGTGTTATTTAATGAGTTTCGTGTACACAAGTGGTTTGTAGAACTGCCGCACAACTTGTGCGATGGTGTGACGTCCTGAAATTCGAAACATTGAGGAATGAATGACTGTTAATTTCATCAATGCATTATTAGTTAATCTCACTCAGAATTGATCACTCTCAAGATACTAACCCTGAGGGGAAAGGCTAATGAGGAATGAGCACGTGTGACTAAAGAACTCAACCTGAGATAATAAGTCGACCATAGGACTTGCGTAAAGACGATATTGTGGTTATACAGGCCGATGCAAGAAATGATTAGAAGTCAATACGCAAACAAGGTATAATGGGATAACAGGTGAATCCGTCTATTGTTATCAAGACTGTGAACGACCCCGAGTCAATTCCCAGTAATCATGTACTTTGAAATAAGAATCAATCATTTGCAATTTCATGATAGTTGACGTCGTCTAGGTGTTGAGAAAACTTGAACGTGGTTTGAGGCTGAGTCAAGCATGAGTTGATAACTCTTAAATCCTTGAAGGCGCCCGTTAATTCAAGACGTACTAAAACTGCATTTGATCGATTTTGGATGTTCGACTTTCAGGAACATTAGGGACGAACCTCTGGATGATGTTTTTGTAATCTTCGAGTTTATTGGTAAGCCCGAATTGATGGAAAAAGGGATTAACGGGCTGGAAAGTGGAGCTCATAATGAAGTGGGCCAGGCAAGGCCCAAGTGGGCCTCACGCCTAATAGTGGGCAGCCACAAGATGGGCCCAAGTTAGCCAAGTGGGCCGGTTTCACTCAATTAGCCCACTTAACCCATTTCTAACCCATTATCCGTTTTGAGCCCAATTCAAGCCCAACAATTTGTAGAACTCATTCATATTCATTTCTAGCCCGTTTCCAAGGCTCACTTCTTATCTTCAGCCTAAGGATAATTTGATAAATTGAGCCCAAGGTGAAAAGACCAAAATGTCCCTCTTGGCATTAATGCATGCAAAACAAAAGAGAAAGAGAAGTCTTTGGCAATGATGAAGGTTTGCATGGGGAATGGATGGAAGTGATGGGCATTGAAGTGAGGTTAGATGAAGGGATAGAGAGCTTCATCTTCTCTCTCTCTCTCTCTCTCCTCCTTTTTTCCCCTTCTTGGCCAACCACCCCTCTCTTCTCATTCTTCTTCTTTTTCTTCTTTTCTTCCATTTTCATTGCTTGTTCAACTTCCTTACTACCCGAGCCACCTACATTAGCGATCAAGAGCCCCTGTCCGTACCTCCAGTCACTGTTGCTCGCTAGTTTTGGCCGCCGAACCGCCTACCGGCCGTCCAGACCTCCACTACTCCTGTTCGCCTCTATCTCTTCTTATTGTACTGGCTGGAAACGCCTAGCTACTGTTGTTTCTGCCTCACCGCCACCCGGACCAACCACCAGCACCTCACCCTCAGTTGCCTGGAGCTACCGAACACCAGCCAGTAGCTCACCAGACTACCAATTAGCCTGACCAACAGCCGTTCCCCTTAGTCTTGTTCAATTTTCAGCAGAACCAAAGGAAGCAGCACTTGCAGCTGCTGTTTCCATCCCCGGGCCGCCTTACGTCGACATTTCCAAGGTCCCCATGCATAGCCCTCGCCACTGCCATTGCGTCTGTGTCTCCGGCCCGATTAACAAGTGAGTTTTTGCTCTAATGCCTCAATTAGTCCATTAAACTTGTTTAGGAATATATTATGTTATAGTTAATCTTAGTTAGGGACTTGATTATGATTAACTATTGTTAAGATAGTTGATTAGAAAGATGATCATGGTTAGGTTACTCAAAAAGTGGACCATGGTTAGATTAATTAACCAAGGTTGGATTAATTAACTAGAGTTGGCCTATCGTTGGGTTAATTAACTATGGTTGAGTTAATTAACCAAGATGGAAGCATGGTTAGGTTAGTTAACTATGGTTAACTTTAATTAAATGGTTAATCATGCATAGTACTAATTAACGATGGTTAGATAGGATAATCAAGGATTAGTGAGATAATCTTGATTAGTATATTTTATTAAAAGAATTAATTTCTTTTTAATTATTATTTATTAAATTCGTAATTATTATTAATTATTATTTTAATTATTATTTTAATTTAATTAATAATAGTATTATTTATTTATAATTAAATTGTGGGAATAATTCGACAAGTCTGTAATTATTAAAGCATGTTGAATTGCTACTTGGATCAATAAGGTATTGATCGTGTGATTGATTGAAATTGTCAAGTGCTTGATTGTTCTGATAACTATGCCATGACGTTTGTGTACTATTGCATGGACATATAAAAGGAAAAACCCCGAGGTGTCAGGTATGTGTATATATATGTCAATTTTTGCAAGAAATAAATGAGAATGGCATGTTTAATTGATGAGGCATGAAAGCTAGTTGGGTTTGGAATAAAATGTGATTATGTACAATGTTTTATGGCAATTTTTACATGAAAATTTTGCAATAGACTTTTATGTTGAGCATGTGCCACATCTACATTGGTTAATGCATGGAATTATTTATTTGTGGTATGCTCATATAATCACATAAAATAACCCGTCACCCTGGCGGGAGTTCGGGGGATGAAGTTCGACTTGTCATAAATCCCGGCGGAAGTTCAAATGCGGGTCATGGTAGAGGCCGGACCTATGCTTCCTCAGGAATGCAATCTGGGCAGGAGTTCCAAATGTAGCCGTGCCTAATGGGGCGAGGCGATGCCTAGCAAAGCCAGAAGACACCGGCAAGAGTTCGGTTGTGGCCTTTAAGGGCATTAATAATCAAAACACGCACGAATGCAGGGGTGCATGAGAAACATGTTGACATTGGTTCTGATTATGCATGTGCTGGCTGCATTGGTTATGGCATGATTGAATTAATATCGTGTAGGGTATGGCAATAGCCAGGTGAGATCACCTGTGATACAACTCAACTATGGTTGATTAATGCATTGCTGAGAGTGTAGTATGCATTAATCGTGAAATGCATGTGTGCTTATCGTGCAGGGTATGGCATGACCGATAAGGTTGCCTGCGAATTGATTGCTTGTCAATGTTATCCATGGGGTTACTAAATAGATCGAGTCATTGACTAAGGCAAATAGTATTATTTTGCCACTGATCTGCTTGAGGAATTTGACCGTGCCATAGGTACCCCAAAGCAAGTTGATGTCTCAACTGGGGCTTAGGGCGAGAACTCACTGAGATTATATCTCATTTGTTATGTTAAACAATTTCAAGTCCCTAGGATGACGCACCCCTTGGTGCGGTTTAGGGTTCTCAAGGATTGGGAAACCATCGTTACGACCCAACGATTTCTGGGACGGACGTACTTGTATGAGAAGTATGTTTCCACCATCTGGGTGGATGAAGGACCAGGGATGTGGGTTCCCCACTGGTTTTTGGCATGGTTTATTAGGAAGGGCAAGATTCTATTCGACCCTCTGCATGGTTTTAATGATCCACTTGGTAGGGGCCTAGAGGATGTGGATTGGGATCCCATGGAGTTACATCCTCCAAATGGGATAGTAGTGGATCCCGATCCTACCCCACCAGCAGCTGACCTGTACCCCTCTGACTATGACTTGACGGAGCCTGACTCGGATGGGTCTTTGTATTTTGGTAGTCCCTGATGGACGTACCGAACCCAAGTTTTGAGGGAGTAGATTAACCTAGCCCTGGCATTTTTTTGTAGGCTTGGAGAAAGGAACTCACCCACTGATGGGCTTGTAATTAGAGGTGTTCCTTTAGGGGTTAATATGGTAAATAAATAAATGAACTGGTTTATTGCTATGGTGTTTGTTCATTCTACTATCCCTGTTGTAATTGATTGATTGACTGGGAGTTAAATCGTTTCCGCCTGCACATAACGAAATAATAAAAAGAGTGGTTGGCGACACGTCTTGGGATGTCGCATTTATTTGACCAAAGTGAAGGGGTTGTTGCGTACTCGCAGTTCGGGATGTGACAGATGGTCACCTCTTGATTCTAGTAGAAATACTTGCACCTTCAATTGAGTTAGGGTGTGAACTAATTGGTTTTGGAAATTATCTTATATTGATTGTGAAAAGGACTGGTGATCAGTTTATAAATGTGAGAAAAAATATCACCCTTTAAACTAGCTTTTGTTAGGCGAGGGCCCAAGATCACCCAACACGTACTGCATAGTGTACATCAAGAATACATTTTAGTTATTCGTGTGGACAAGTGCTTCTAATCTCCAGCTTAGAGTGCCGAGCATAAACGGGAAAGGAAAACCTTATATGTCTAAGTTTACATCAAAAGGTCACATCTCACAATGAGGACGGTGGGTTCAACAACAGGCCGATACGGGTTAGCGGGAAAATGCTAGTTAAGTGAAAAAATAAAAAAAACAACACAAATTTATGTTGTGTAGTAACTGATTACTCAACATTTTTCTCTTTGTTACCACAGACCATCTCACACTGTGTAAATATTCATAAGTTAAAAAGGACACCTATTTGTGTCGGGGTACTATTAATTACTTTATTGTTCTATAAAGAAAAGAAATCTATGACTTTTTGCAAACGATTAGAACTTTCCACGGTAGATACTTGTAAATTGTTGTAAATCAAACTCGACAACGATTTGCTATTTGTTATGACGGACTATCACAAACCTATGCAAGTCGTTTTTAATTAAGAAATATACAACTTCGTAGCATTGCTCTTGCAGTTGACAGGCCGGGGTTGGCCAACTCACCTTCAACGAAATTACAATGACTCCAAACATACGATGTTTTCTTCTTCTTCTTCCTTTTTTGCTATAGAGGCCATCGTAATTGAAGTGGTTAGCCTGATTAAACAATGACTTCCAATGTGTGGATAAGTCTCATGAAATTAATTAAACATGGAATCTAATTACCGTGTTGGTGTTGGTCAAATATGCTTTTGGCTATGGATGGCCGTCATAATCGAAGTGTTTGATATAATTAAACAATGACTTCCAACGTGTGGATAAGTCCGATCATGCAAATTTATTAAATATGGAATCTAATTACCGTGTTAGTGTCGGTCAAATATGCTTTTGGCTATGAATGGCCGTCGTAATCGAAGTGGTTGATATAATTAAACAATGACTTACAACGTGTGGATAAGTCCGATCATGCAAATTAATCAAACATGGAATCTAGTTACCGTGTTGGTGTCAGTCAAACATGCTTTTGGCTATGAATGGCCGTCGTAATCGAAGTGGTTGATCTAATTAAACAATGACTTCCAACGTGTGGATAAGTCCGATCATGCAAATTAATTAAACATGGAATCTAATTACCGTGTTGGTGTTGGTCAAATATGTGAAAAAGGCAGAGAGTTTTATTTCAAACAAGTATCCGTATCTGACAAGTTAAGGAAGAAAAAGATTTTCGAGTTACAGCAGCAAGTCAAGTTCACATCGGCCCGGTTGGCCCAACCCTTAAGGCAGTTTATCAAGCTAGAAAATTTAGACCTAGGAGCTTGGCTTGGAAAAGGAAGCCTGAAGAGTTAGTCCAAACCAATGAAGAGTGGAAGATAAATCCGAACGAAGACCCACAGTACCACCAAATCAGTGTCGCTAATTAGTTCATGTATGGTCTGGGCTAACTGCCCTCCACATTTAAACTAACATCAATAAGAATAACAGATGATGAAAATCCAATTGTCGACGAGGAAGATATTAATGAGTTATAGTTCCCTAGTGAAGGAGTAATCGAATTCAAGAAACTGCCTACTTATAATTCCATATTTCTTAAAACCCTCAACATATCAGTCAATATTGACGGCAGACCTTTATCCAAAGTTTTGGTCAATGGAAGGTCTACATTGAATCTCATTCCTTATAAATTTTTCAAGAAATTTAAGAAGAGGGAAGATAAGGCCATTTCTTCAAATGTACAATTCTCAGATTTCACAGAGGAAGTAAGCGAGGTCAAAAGGTCATTAAAGATTTGACCGTTGGATCAAAATCATCAAGGGCCTATTTCTTTGTCATCAAAGTTGTTGGATCATATAACTTGCAGTTACGAAAAGACTAGATTCATGGAAGTCAATATGTACCATCTACTCTGCATGAAATGTTGATTTTTCGGATTGGAGATAAAGTCAAATACGTGAAGACCAATCACAATACTTACGTAAACATGCATTGCAAGTGCATCGAGACATTAACAAAACAATCATCGATAACACATATATAGCAGAGACCTAGCTTTCTGCAGCTCTGATAGAAAGGGCACCGAGTGGATACCCAAGATTCGGCTAGCAGAGCAATTAGACGAGGTTGTCCACGGAGAACTCTATATTATTAGACGACCTTGATGAGAGGCATGTGGCCTATTTGGACAAGTGCGTGGAACATTTTGTTGACGTCACCGATTATGTAGCGGATTTTGAAGAATCGCCATTATAAAAGTGTAGAGGCTCAACATCCTTTGATTGAGATAAACATCGATAATGAGCAAAATCGTTGGCCAATATATGTTATTGCCCTATTGGGTGACAATTTCAAAGCATGACTCATTGAATCGTTAAAGAAATATAGAGATTGTTTTACTCGGAGCTATCATAAAATACCAGGTTTGGAGAGAGATGTGGTGGAACACATTGCCAATTAAGAAAGGATTCTAGCCACATAAGCAACCCCAAGGAGGTTCGCTCCAAAACTTATTCTCAAGGTCAAAGAAAAAATTGAGCAACTTATTAGCAAGTTTTAATAGAACTGCATGGTACGTACAATGACTTTCCAATATGATCTCAATTAAAAAGAAGAATGGGAAGATAAAGGCATGCCATTTGGATATTAATCAAAGGGATATGGAAGACTGAACCAAGGAGCAGTACAATTGTGAGACAATTATTGATTAGCAATCAGCGGTCACTACCAAAACAAAATCACGGAGGCAGCTAGCTCTTTTTGAGAAAGATAACCGTTCAGAGAGAGGATCTAGGGATGATGGACAAGGAAAAGCTAAAGAACGAGAGAATGCGGAGACAACCAATGGGAGCTAACTATGAAAGACGCAATGGCTGGAGACCATTGAGGAGTTACCGCACAACCACAATAAATATCATTAGCCGTCCACTAGAACCCCCAAACGCATAAATCAAACCAATTTATTTATATCTTTACTTTCCTGCGTTGCACTTTACTTTCCTTAGTTATAGTTTTAGATTCATGTCGTCGATTAAACTCCGGCATTTATTTTTATCCTAGCTATTGTCTCTTTGATTAAAATTCTAACATAATATCATTGCATTGTCAAGCTTTGTTGTAGATTAAATTCTGGCAAGATGTGTCAATGTGTAGTTCTTTTATATTGATTGTACTGTTCAAGTCTTGCCATTGATTAAATTTCAGCATGATTTGTGTCTGTATAATTTCGTTTGAAGTAAACTGGTTGATTTATGTATTCACTTGGATATTTCTTGTCTAGAATTGACACAAAACCCAGTCTCTTTTAATTAATAGCCAAAGAACTACTTTCGGTGAAAAGATACTTCATGGCTAGATAAATTCCAACGAAATTGGAAAATCGTCACCAGCGAGGACAAGTGCTGACAATGGAGCCTTCGGTGAGAGATGAACTAATTCGCATTGCCTCTATCAAAAAACAGGGGGCAAACACGGGATTCAGTACACGGTGGAGCGAGGAAGAACGGCAATGGCACGAGCTAACAGCGCTGAACAAGCAAATGGGAAAAGACCGTGGATGAGAGAAATCGGTGAGAGGCGTTTATGAGCTCTCGGCACTGCCCAAAATCAGGTTGTCTTTCATGGCCGAGCTTCCTAATTGGCCGGACCGGAATTGTGGTGATAGGGTATGGTGAACGATGGGTGGTGAACGATGAACGGCGGACGAGGAAGAGGTGACCAATTTCTAGAGGTAATTTCTTCATTTTTTTTTTTTTTTGGTGGTCTCAGGTTCTGTCGACAAAAATGGCGTTAGGGATCCCCGTGGGAAGCCGAGAATCAACGTTTGGAAGCGCATTTTTCAAAATCGCCCCGTGGGCTTCATCCTCTACGGGTTTTGGTCTAATGGGATGTGGCTTTAGCATATGGAATGGGCTAGTGTGGCTACAGCTTCTAGGGCCTCATTGATGCAAAAGATGGACTGGAGCCTACGGGCTTGCTGGGCTGTGGATTTAGCGAAATTTAATCTTGTGAGCTATGTAAATTGGGCCATGAACTAGAAAAGCCCACTCCTTTTTTTAACTATTTTCTATTTTTTGTACTTTTATTAAACCAAGCACTTGAATTATTGACAAAATTTAGGTGTGGACAACGTTTAATCAAGTGAGAATGGATTTTGTGTAAAAAAATATGAAATCTATTCAGTTTTACTAGTTTAATGGCTACAGAAGTTTGAATGATCAACTTCTGCTTCTTGAATCTGGGAATTAGGTAGATCCAATTGTAGTACGAAATCGGACTTCGAGATGATATTGCATATTAGTCAAAAGTGATTTAATTGAACTTATTGAAAGCTGAATTATGACACTACACTTTTATAAAATTTCACAAACAATTTGTATTATTATCTCTTACAAAAACAGAAACTACATGTTCTTTACACCTCAATTAAAAAGAAGGCAATATACATCAATCCAATGCATTTTGCAAATTCACTTCTTGATCGCTTTGCAAAAATTTCAAAATAATTGTGAAATGAGATCTCCCCTGAAGGCTACCCATAATTATTTTTGGTGCCATGACTCCTGTTGAAAAAAAAGTGATGAGAAAATTTTGTTTGAGGCGTGCAAGACCACTGTCCTTAAGGATATTCCACCCCTCAGAGTACAAGACTGGATATGATAGGCTCTAGCGGCTATCCTCCCAAAAGATATAACAGACCATCTCCTATATTCTGCACTTAATATAGAAGGAACAAAAGAATGTTGTGTATAATCTAGCAAAGAAAAGGAAATGAAAGAATTTTTGAAAAAGAAAAATATATTCTCTTCTTGATCCAAAATATCTCTAAATTGTCTTTTAAGTTTTATTTTTATATTCAGACATAATTGAGCCGTTAAAGAGCTATTAAAAAAAAATCGTTATAGAGCCGTTGTAGAATAATGGAGGATTTATTTGATAAATAAATTAGACATTACAAAGTGATTGAAAAAACCATTACATGACCGTTAAAAAGCTATTGTATAACCATTAAAATAATGACAACATTCAATGTGGTCATAACTTTTAAAAATGTTATTACTATAAATATTTCAAAAATTATTGAAATATCTAATAATCCCCCGCATATTTCAAAAGATTTTTGAAAATAAAATAATGCCAGATTATTAGAGTGTAATGCATCAAAACTAGTGCTTGTTAAGCTATGAACCAGTCCTAGGAAGAATGAAACATGATTCACGAAATCATTAATGAAGTTTAAAACTTCTATGAACCAAAAAATTTCTTTTGTGCATTATGATTTTCACCAATCACATTGCACTCCCACAACTTTGTTGTTCAACGTTGTTTTGCGCTAATAGGCCATGCGCGTGCTTGGTTTATTCATAAGTGCTCTAGAGATTATCACCAATAATCTCATAGGAGCAGCCCCACTCCACGCTTATATTGGTGATTCCATCAAGTGTATTCAACAACTTAATACACCACCAATAATGACTATGGAATTCATTAAGAGCTTAGCTTAACCTGTTTTTCTTTGCAGTTTTACACTATTCTCACCTTAAGAGGGACAATAATTTTTAATAGTGTGTTGCTAGAACAACAAGTGACTTGTTATTACCCGTATGAACCTAATTCATGGGATCGCCAATCACATAAGTTGGGTTACCATAACTGTTGTTTTTCCTCAATTGGCTTTAGTCCCATTCCCCTCGATGTATCATAAATTAATTTTCTTCCCACGGGTTTAGTCAGAGGATCGGCCAAATTCACTTCTGACTTTACATAATTGATGGAGATAATTCCATCTTTAAGCAACTACTTTATCACATCATGTCTCAATCAAATGTGTCTATTTTTACCATTAAAAAAATTATTATTTGCAATGGCTATTGTTGCTTGGCAATCACAGTGCATAGACACAGAAGGTGTTGGTTCCATTCCCAACGGAATATCCACTAAAAAATTCCTTAACCACTCAGTCTCATTGCCAACCGATTCTAGAGCCACAAATTCTGACCCCATGGTGGATTTAATATTGTTTGTTTGGTTGATTTCCAAGTTACAGCACCTCCACCAAGGGTGAACACATATCCACTAGTAGATTTTGTCTCCTTTGAGTCTGAAATCCAATTAGCATCATTGTATCCTTCTAATACAATAGGAAATCCACTATATAAAATACCATAATTCATAGTTCCTCTCAAGTATTTCATCACTCTGCTCAGGGCAATCCAATGGTCATTATTGGGATTTTGTGTATATATGCTCAGTCTACATACAACATAAGCTATATCAGGTCGAGTATAATTCATCAAATGCATCAAACTCCCAATAATCTGAGCATACTGAGACTAAGCCACAATATCTCTTTTATTTTTCACTAATTGGATATTATAATCATAAGGAGTACTAACAAGTTTGACATTAAAGTGACCATATTTTTAAGTAGCCTCTCCACATAATGCTTTTGAGTAAGCATTAGGCCACTATCACTCCTTTCTAACACCCAAAATAACATTAGCTTCTCCCAAGTCCTTCATGTCAAATTTATAAGTCAAAAAACATTTTGTTTCATTCACAGCATCAATACACGTACCAAAAATGAGCATGTCATCAACATATAAGCTAATAAATTATAAATCCATCATCAATAATTTTCATATATATACATTTATCTACTCCAATAGAGAAAAATCCATTATTAACTAGAACTTCATCGAATTTTTCATGCCATTGCTTTGGGGCTTGCTTTAAGCCGTATAATGATTTAACAAGTTTGCAAACTTTGTTTTATTAGATAGGAAAAATACAGCCCTCAAGTTGCTCTATGTAAATTTCTTCTTCTTAGTCACCATTTTAAAATGACATTTTAACATCCATTTGATGAACAAGAAGTTTGTAAATATAAGCTAAAGCAATTAAAGCATGAATAGATGAAAATCTAGTAACTAGAGCAAAGGTATCAAAATAATCGATATTCTGTTTTTGATTAAAACATTTTGCAACCAATCTCATTTTATATTTACAATAGAACCATCGGGATTATATTTCCTTTTAAAAATCCATTTACAACCAATCGGTTTAACACTAGGTGGTAAATCAACCAATTTCTAAGTTTGATTTTGTAAAATAGAATCAAACTCAATTTTTATGGCTTTTTTCCAAAAACTAATTAAGATAAGTATAAAAATTATTCCCAAAAGAAGTTATTTTCCTTATTCTTTTACTCCTTCTCAATTCATCATTTGAATTTTCAAAAACATTTTTATGAAGAGGCATTGAATAAATAGTATCAATATTTAATGGAAAAATATGCTCAAAAAATTCTGCATTTTTTGTCTCAACTATAGTATTATTATTCAAGCATGACACTTTTTAATACAAGAAATCTATATGCAACACTATGTTCAGCATAACCAATAAACATGCAGTTAGATGTCTTAAAGCCTATTTTTCTTTTCTTAGTATTAGGAAGCAAAACCTTAGCAAGGCACCCCCACACTCTCGAATATTTTAAATTAGGACAATAACCTTTCCATAATTCACAAGGTGTTTTACCCTTTTTTTATGAGATATTCTATTTTGGATGTGACAAGCAGACAATATAGCTTCACCCCATAAATTATTAGGAGCTTTAGAACTAACAAGCATAGAATTCATCATTTCTTTCAAAGTCCTATTGTTTCTTTCAGCTACTCCATTTGATTCGGGAAAATAAAGAGGCGTAGTTTCATGAATTATTCATTCCTTTTCACAAAATTCGTTGAGCAAGACATATTATCCACCTCTATATGATATAATTCTTTTTATCCTTCTTTTTAATTGGTTTTTTACCCTATTTTATACAAAAGAAACATATCAAAAACTTCATCTTTATGCCTAACCAAATAAACTTTAGTAAATCTACAATAATCATCAACTAAAGTCACATAATATTGTTTACCTCCTCTAGTCATAGTTTGTTTTAAATCTCCTAGATCAGTATGAACTAAACTCAACAAATCAGATTCTCTATTTATAGAAATACAAGACTTTTTTGTTAACTTTGTTTCCGCACATGTTATACATTTATTAAAACATGTGTTTTTAATTCCAGAAATCAAACCTTGTTTTTGCATTTTCTTAATATAAGAAATACTAACATGACCTAATCTACCATGCCATAAATCAAGAGATTCAACCAAGTAAGCGAAAGAGGTAGTATTTTCATTGATAACATTGGAAATGTTAAGACAAAAGGTCCCTGATTATAACAACCCTTTCCCACAAAGACGTTATTTTTTGTCATTACAAGCTTATCATATTCGAATGACACTTTCACCCCAACCTTTCCCAAAAGAGCTACTGAAATCATATTTGCCCTTATGTTAGGGACATGCAATACATCATTTAGGGCCAAAGTCTTGCCAGATGTGAGCTTGAGAAGTACTTTCCATTTCCCAAGAACTTGAGCTGTTCTTGAATCGCCAAGATAAATAATTTCTTCTCCTTCCTATACTGGTGTGTAGGAGGAAAAGGCATTTTTTTTTTGCACAAATATGCCTAGTAGCACCACCCACTCTTTCATGTTGGCCACAATGTTGACTTGGGAAATGACTGCAACGATTATGCCGTTAGGGTCATCTGCTTCAACCAAGTTGACTTTTGGTTTAGCAGGATTGTCATTTCCCATTTTTCTCTTTCTGTAATATGCTGCATTATGACTTGGTTTCCCACAAACAAAGCAAGAACTTTTCCTTTTGAAGATGGGGTGAGCGACTTTGGGTTTGTAATCAAGTTTTTTGTTATTATACCTATTTTGGTGATATTTAGGTTTTCCTTGCACCAAATTTGCCCTGGTAGCAATTTCCTTAGCTTTGGTAGCTTTGATTTCCTTGCGAGTTGTAGCCTCAATGATGAACAACCAAATCGGCTAGTGACAATTGCTTGTCTTCGTGCTTGAGTCATTGCTTGTAGTCATTTCAAGATTGAGGCAGCTTTTCAATCAGCAATCCTGCAATAAATTCTTCTTGCAAATTGATATTTTCCGCCTTCAAGTCCTCCGCCAGCTTGTGATATTCATTGATTGTGTTTTGATCTCCTTATCATCAGACATTTCCCGTCGATAATAATTTCCAATCACGAATTTCTATCTACCCACATCTTCGACAGTGTACTTTGAAGTCATGGAGTCCCATATTTGTCTTACTTCCTTGTACAGACGGTAGACATCAAACAATTCATTAGAAAGCGTACTAATAATTGTGTCCTACATACCTTATTAGCATGTATCCATTGATCTTGCAGCTTATCATCAGTTGGTTCGGCCTCCATAAGTGAGAAAGCCACACCATGCACATCTAGAATAGAATGAACTCTTTCTTGCCACCGTTTGAAATTGTTGCATTAAAAACATGTCAGGGAATGGTTTAGCATAGGACATATGTCGCAACATCCTCGAAACTAACCCCATGAGAATCGGCCATAAGGTTCGGAATGAGTCGACCATGGGCCATTGGCCGTGGATCAATTGGTTCGATCAGTAAGGATTAAAGATCGATCATGGTCTAACCAACTGACTAATCATGAACTAGTCGAGGAGCCGGCCGTGAAAAGTCTACCGACTATACCAATGGAATTGGATCACTAGCTTGTAAGATGACTTTTGGATCACAAGAATTGGTCATGGGATGATTTTGGATCAACGGATAGTCATGGGTCGATCTAACCGGTCATAGCGCCTAGTTATGAGTGATTCCGCCCGGCTATGCACCAATACATGGACGATCTGACTTGATCAAAAGTGATCGTCTTCCAACCAAAAATGCATCATTCCCTATTTAATTCTTAATGATCTGAAAGGAATTTGGAATTGAGGTAATGCACCAACCATGAACTATACAGATGGATTGGGCGTCGATTAGAATGAGCCTCGGGATAGACCCAGCTATTTCATCGCAATTTCTATGGTCCATAAGTACCTTAACTTAGTGTTAGGCCATAGGTAGCTTTAAAATTGGCCTTGAACCAACCCGAGGACCAATGATCGAAATGAGAGGGAAAGTCGCGTTAGGTTGGCAATAAGCCCAGGGACCAACTCGAGGGCCAATCCTAGTGCTGACCCAAGGGCCGACCATTGAGAGGACCCAAGGGCCAACCCTCCATAGCTGAATTACCGCCCAAAGAACGATTTGGGCAAGTTCGAGGTGCAAAGCCCGAACCTCAGGCATATGTGATTCAATTTTCCAAGGTGTGCCTAATGATCCATTTTCCGACCCTGGAACCGACTTAGATGACGGAATTCTCCAGACTGCCTTCTTGAGGAAGAAAAAGACAAAAAAGAAGAATTCTCTAGAAACCCTCATTAATGGCAAGAGATAAGGATGCCATCTACTTTTCAAAGCTTATGATTATGGTCAAAAATATCTTGGGGGCTATGAAAGGGACGAATCACACATGGCCCAATCAAAAGGCATCATCCGAACCTTCATCATAAGTCTATGGAATTTTAGAGACCTAGTTGGCAATTTAGACATTTTCCTAGTCAAACTTCCATAAATGTCCATAAATGAGGGGACACAAGTGGTCTAATAGGAAAATGAAAGGCGGGCCGTCGTTGAGGACGTCTACAAGTTAGACCACTAAGTAGAACCTTTTAGCCATGCCTAGTCATCCTTAGGTTCAATTATTGATGAAATAGGCTTGCCACTTAAGCATTTTAGGCGTGCCACTTGGAAAAGGAGGATTGGACCATTTAGAAGTGCAATGATAAGCTCAGGAGCTATAAATTGGAGAAGCATCTCCTTCTTCCTCACCATTTTACACCATTTTCCTCCTTCCTCCTCCCTTGGATGCCTTCCTCCTCCTCATGCCCACTCTCTCCTTCAGTTTTCAAGAAGCCACTTTCTCTCTCTCAAGTTGATTTCTATAGTTTTGTAAGGTTTGTCTAAGCAAGTAGAATCTCTTACTTCTCCCTAGTATTGTCATTTCTCTGATGAAATCTAGAGGTCTTCTCTTGTCAGACCATGATCGTATGGAAGATTATATGTATGTTAGCTTGTACATGAATCTTGTGCATGTGCGTGATTCTTTCACAATCAAGATGATGTCATGGTTCGTCATTTGTGTACAATGCAAGTTGAGAATGCCCAAAGCCACAAGGCTTAAGTCAGTCATGAAATGTCGAAACTCAAGTCTTGCATGGTACGAAGATCGCCCAAGACCACGAGGTCTTGGATCGACATCAAGGCGTGTTAAATCCTAGTCTCATTCAATACAGGGATTGCTTATGCCCACAAGGTCTTGGTTAGCATCAAAGTATGCCGAATTCATATCTTAGATTGGTGCAGGATCCTTGTTACTTGACGGTTGAGCCAAAGCTTGGACCTAGAGTTATTCCGGCATCGTTAGAATCGGTCGTAGATAGCACGGCAAGCATGATTATGTATGAGTATGATGTTGTTATTGAGTCATGAATGAGTTGGCTAAGGAAAAGGCAAGAACCGGCATAAGTGGTGCATTTCTGTGATCACCCCATGAAAGATGATAATACCCATGCAACGGGATGTCCCGGGTTACCCCTGAAAGCCTCGGAAAGCTGGCCTCAAGAAGTCTCAGCAAGAGTCGAGAGGGCCTAGTTGAGCCAGGTCAATATGAAGTGATTACCCCCACAATGGGATGTCCCGGGTTACACCTGGAAACCTTGGGAAGCTAGCCTCGAGAAACCTCGGCATGAGTCGAGAGAGCCTAGTTGAGCCAGGATGATGTAAAGTGATCTACACGAATGCTAGTTATGCCAAGTATGGGTGAGATGTGTTTATGTGTTAGCCGACAAGCGAGTAAGTGGAGCCCTTGTATTAGTCATGGCATTATATGTTAGTTGCATTTCATCTGCCATTGACATTGTTTGCATGAGTTGCTCTAGCTAGTTTTTAATGAAGAGATGTCACATTAGCCGAAGGTAGTGGTTTTACTTACTAAGTTTCCCCAAAACTCACCCATTTACCTTTACAAGTTGGTAAGCATGTCTAGTCCTCCTCCTGTACGTTTTGATCTACCGATGAAGATAGAAGGGTTGACCGTAGACATCATACATGTCGAGGTAGGAGTGACATACCGGAAATATACCTCTATCGTATGGGTTCACAATGGACAAGTCAAATTGGTCCCTCACCATTATGAGGCTTGGTACGTCTAGTTGAACGGAGAAATTACCGGGCCTATTCATGGCTTTAGAGGCCCGATGGACCCAAGTGGAGGGTTAACATCCGACGGGATGCATTCTAATCAATGATACAGGCCTGTAACGAGAAGGGTTCCCAATTTTGGAAGCCGCAACGATAGCGGAGAAAAGGATACCCTATCCTCTAATATTATGTAAAATGGAAGTTAGTTTGTACACAAGATACTAATGAAACTAGTAATGTATTATATGCTTATGTCCCATGTCTTTCTAGTGATGTTTGTCGGGGACGTTGATGTTGTGTTTATGCTTCTGCATGTGCATATAAACAAGGTAAAAGAATTGGGTCGGCGACAAGCATGGAATGTCACGAAAATAACCCGCAGCTCAGACCCTAGAAGGGGGTCGTGACAACTTTTGATATCAGAGTGGGGTTATTATTATTATTACCGGAAGTCATAAGGTGCGCTAGGAGTCATGGGATAGTAAGTTAGGAAAAGCATATGTGCATGTGATTGTTTGTTTGATTGTTCTTCCTCTAATGATAATCGTGAGCACTAACCTTTAGATGTGTCTGTAAAAAGGAATCTTTCCTTAGGATTTCGTAGTTGTATCCCCTAGTAGCCAATATGAGTACTCAGGACCAAGTGACCACAAGAGGGAAATCGACTCAGGACCAGTCGAGTTTGAAAGGAAAGTTGAAAGATGACCCCCGACTAGATGGGATTCTACAAGCTTTGACAACAATTGGAAGCTTAATGCAATAGCAAGTTCAACAGCAGTTAGGTTCTGTTTCTGCTAATGCCTCAGTAGTTAGTAATGGAAACGGAAATAATGACCATCCAAAGCATACACTAGTTGAACAATTTTTGAAATTGAAACCTCCAAAGTTTGTTGGAACCGGAAACCTCGAAGAAGCTGAGTCCTGGATTGAAGGGATCGAAAATATTTTTGCTCTCATGAGGTGTACAGATTAAGACAATGTAACATTGGCCGAGTATCACCTGCAAGGTAATGCTAATCATTGGTAGAAAGCTATCAAAAGAATTGTATTTCCTAAAGGTACTCCCATAACTTGGGATGTTTTCATCCAAGCCTTTAATGGCAAATATTTTTGGGAGTGTGCCCAAGACGAGAAGATAACAGAGTTTTTGCAACTCTAACAAAGGAATATGACAGTCAACCAATATGAAGCAAAATTGCCGAGTTGTCAAGGTATGCTCCTCAATTGATCGAAGATCCAATCGATCGAGCCAAAAGATTTCGAGACGGTTTGAAACTAAGATTCGAAGTCAATTGGTACCATTAAATCTTAAGGATTACAATGAGTTATATGAACGAGCCCAATTGGTAGAGAAAGATTTCACGGAACGAGCTACTGTAGTAACTTATCAAGGTAAATTTCCTTATTCAATTTCTCAAGATCATCGACATCATAACAAGGGACCAATACAGGAAGGAAAACATCCCTACAAGATGAACAAGAAACAAAGATTGCAATCTACCCCAAATAAGGTATGTTGTCATTGTGGGAAGCGGCATGGCAACGCCCCATGCTTAGCTCGAACTAGAGCCTATTATGGTTGTGGTAAGCAAGGTCATATACTAAGAAATTGTCCACAAAGTCAACAACTGATATCATCTCAACAACCACAAGTGATGCCACAAAATGGAATTCTCCCGCAAGGTAACCTTTCTCTAGCTTAAGGAAAAGTGTATGCATTTACTCAAGGGGAAGCGGGAAATTCCAAGACCACCATTACAGAATGAAGTATTAGCTACCATAGAGTACTAAGAGTGTAAGATTGTATGAGTAAGTCAAAATGATAGACCTAGCCATGTTGGATATGTACAACTTTGACATCAGAATAAAAGAAAAGTGATTATCAAAATGCGCAACAGAAACATGATCAAGTAAAAACATCCATAGAAGATTTGAACATTACCATATACAGAAAGTCAGACACAATAAACTATCTAAAGCATTGGACGAACAAATATGATCTTATGTGACAAATTTCAGAGAAAGTTGGAAAGAACACTTTTGTCTTGTCAAATTTGCTCACAACAACTAGCAAAGCAAATGGTATGGATTTACACGAGGCAGGACATGGTTAAGCTTGCAGAAATTCTAGTCGAATGGAAACGAGGTCGGAGAAAGTAAGGTCGCTGGTCCCGAGTCAGCTCAATCTGGCAAACATCGTTCAAGTAAGTAAGAATAGAACCTTAGATGGCCAAAAGTAGGTAGAAGTGATTTGTAGATAAGAGGCAAAGCCTCTAGAATTCCAAATAAGAGACCACGTATTCTTTAAGATGTCTCCATAGAAAGGTATGCCTTGTTTTGGTGAGAAAGGTAAGTTAAGTTCATGGTGCATAGGACCCTTTGAAATCCTAGAAATGATAGGGAATATGGCCTATCTGTTGGCATTGCCATCGAAACTTGTTCAAGTGTGTAGTATATTTCATGTGTATATGTTAAGAAAGTATGAGCAAAATTCGACACATGTGCTCAACTTCAAAGAGATTGAGGTAGAAGACAGGGTCATATGTTAAGGAGCCAGTGCGGATTGTGGACAGACGTGAGCAATTAATCAGAAATAGGGCCATTCCCTTAGTTACGGTCATATGAAACACCATGGAACAGAAGAGGCTACCTGGGAAAGCAAAGAAATCATGAGGCGTAAGTATCCGCACCTATTTGAATGCCCAAGTACGTCATGAAATTTCGGGGACGAAATTTTTAAGGGAGGAGAATTGTAACATCCTTGAAACCAACCCCTTGAGAATCGGCTATAAGGTTCAGAATGAGTAAACCATGGGCCATTGGCCATGGATTCGATCGGTAAGGATTAAGGATCGATCATGGTTTGACCGACCGACCGGTCATGAATTGGTTGAGGCGTCGGCCGTGAAAAGTCTACGGACCATACCGATAAGATTGGATCACCAGCTTGTAAGATGACTTTTGGATCACGAGAATTGGTCATGGGATGATTTTGGATCGGCGGATGTTATGGGTTGATTTGACCGGTCATAGCACCTAGCCACGGGTGATTCCGCCCGGCTATGCACTGATACATGGACAATCCGACTTTACCAAAAGTGATCATCATCCAACTAAAAATGTATCATTTCCTATTTAATTTTTAATAATCTGAAAAGAATCTTGAATTGGTGATGTCCGATCGTGGATCAATAATGCACCGGCCATGAACTATATGGATGGATCGGGCGCCGATCAAAATGAACCTCGAGATAGACCCGGCTATTATGTCACAATTCTTATGTCTTGGCTTAGTGCTAGGTCATGGGTAGCCTTGGAATTGGCCTTGAAACGACTCGAGGACCAAGGACCGAAATGAGAGGGAAAGTCATGTTAGGCTCGATGGTAGGCCCAAGGATTGACCCGATGGCCAATCCTAGTGTCGACGCCCAAGGCTGACCATTGAACCAACCCAAAGGCTGACCTTCCATAGCCGAATTACCGCCCAAAGAACAGTTTGGGCAAGTTTGGAGCGCAAAACCTAAACCTCGGGCATATGTGATTCGATTTTTCGAGGTGTGCCTAATGATCCATTTTCCGACCCTGGAACCAACTTAGATGGTGGAATTCTCCAAACCTCCTTCTTGAGGAAGAAAAAGACAAAAGAGAAGAATTCTCTAGAAACCCTCATTAATGACAAGAGATAAGGATGCTACCTACTTTTCAAAACTTATGATTATGGTCAAAAATATCTTGGGGGCTATGAAAGGGACGGATCACACATGGCCCAATTGAAATGCAACATCCGAACCTTCATCATAAGCCTATGAAATTTTAGAGACTTAGTTGGCAATTTAGATATCTTCCTAATCAAACTTCCATAAATGCCCATAAATGAGAAGGAACAAGTGGTCCAATAGGAAAATGAAAGGCGGGTCGTCATTGAGGACGTCTACAAGCTAGACCACCAAGTAGAACCTTTTAGCCGTGCCTAGTCATCCTTAGGTGTAATTATTGGTGAAATAGGCTTGCCACTTATGGATTCTATGCGTGCCACTTGGAAAAGGAGGATCAGACCGTTTAGAAGTGCAATGATGAGCTCAAGAGCTATAAATAGGAGAAGCCTCTCCTTCTTCCTCACCATTTTGCACCATTCTCCTCCTTCCTCCTCCCTCTCCTCCGTCCTCCTTCTTCCTCCCTTAGACGCCTTCCTCCTCCTCACACCCACTCTCTTCTTCGGTTTTCAAGAAGCCGCTTTCTCTCTCTCAAGTTGATTTCTATAGTTTTATGAGGTTTGTCTAAGTAAGTAGAATCTCTTTCTTCTCCCTAGTATTGTCATTTGTATTATGAAGTCTAGAAGTCTTCTCTTATCGAATCGTGATTGTATGGAAAATTATGTGTACGTTGGCTTGTACATGAATCTTGTGCATGTGCGTGATTCTTTCATGACCAAGATGATGCCATGGTTCATCGTTTGTGTACAACACAAGTCGAGAATGCCTAAAACCATAAGGCTTGAGTCGGTAATGAAATTTCCAAACTCAAGTCTTGCGTGGTACAAGGATCACTCAAGACCGCGAGGTCTTGGATCGGTATCAAGGCATGCCGAAGCCTGGTCTCATTTAGTATGGGGATTGCTTAAGCCCACAAGTCTTGGATGGCATCAAAGTATGCCGAGCTCATGTCTTGGATTGATGCAGGATCCTTGTTACTTGACGGTTGAGCCAAACCTCGAACCTAGAGTTATTTTGGCATCATTAGAATCGATCGTAAAAAGCACGGCACGCATGATTATATATGAGCATGATGTTGTTGTTGAGTCATGAACGAGCCGACTAAGGAAAAGACAAGAACCGACATAAGTGATGCATTTGTGTGATTACCTCTTGAAAGATGATGATACCCCTACAATAGGATGTCCTGAGTTACCCTGGAAGCCTCGGGTAGCTGGCCCCAAGAAGCCTCAGCAAGAGTTGAGAGGGCCTAGATGAGCCAGGACAATGTGAAGTGATTACCCCCGCAACGAGATGTCCTGGGTTACACCCGAAAGCCTCGGGAAGCTAGCCCCGAGAAGCCTTGGCATAAGTCGAGAGGGCCTGGTTGAGCCAAGATGATATAAAGTGATCTACACGAATGCCGACTATGCCCAAGTATGGGTGAGATGTGTTTATGTGTTAGCCGACAAGTAAGTGGAACCCTTGTATTAGTCATGGAATTATATGTTAGTTGCATTTGATCTGCTATCGACACTATTTGCATGGGTTGCTTTGGCTAGTCATTAATGAAGAGATGTCACACTAGCCGAGGGTAGAGGTTTTACTTACTGAGTTTCTCCAAAACTCACCCATTTACCTTTATAGGTTGGTAAGCATAGCTAGTCCTCCTCTTGTACGTCTTGGTCTACCAATGAAGATAGAAGGGTCAACCATAAACGTCATATATGTCGAGGTAGGAGTGATGTACCCAAAATATACCTCTACCATATGGGTTCACAAGGGACAAGTCAAATTGGTCCCTCACCATTACGAGGTTTGGTACGTCTAGTCAGACGGAGAAATTATTAGGCCTATTCATAGCTTTAGAGGCCCGATGAACCCAATTGGAGGGTCAACGTTCGATGGGATATATTCTAATCAGTGATACCGGCCCATAACAGGAAGGGTTCCCGATTTTGGAAGCCGCAACGGTAGAGGAGGTAGGGATACCCTAGCCTCTTATATTATGTAAAATGGAAGTTAGTTTGTACATGAGATACTAATGAAACTAGTAGTGTATTATATGCTTACGTCCCATGTCCTTCCAGTGATATTTGTCGAGGATGTTGATGTTGTGTTTATGCTTCCACATGTGCATATAAACAAGATAAAATAGTCGGGTCGGCAACAAGCCTAGGATTTCGTGAAAATAACCCGTAGCTTGAACCTTGGAAGGGAGTCGTGACATATGTGGTAGTGGTGGCAACGCAACTTGATTGGCGGAGATTGAGGCATCAGTGACAGCTTTGGTGATGGTGGCGGCATCAACTTGGTTTTCCATGGAGATTATCCGTAAGATTGTTGAAAAAAAAGTGATGAGAAAATTTTTTCTGATGCGTGCAAGAGCACTATCCTTAAGGATATTCCGCCCCTCGAAGTACAAGACTCAGTGCAATAAGCTCTCGCGACTATCTTCTCAAGATACTACAAACCATCTCCCATATTCCGCACTTAATATAGAAGGAACAAAACAACGTTGTGTATGATCCAGCAAAGAAAAGGACATGAAAGACTTCTTGATTTACAATATCTCTAGATTGTCTTTTAAGTTTTATTTTTATATTCAAACAAAATTGAGCCGTTAAAGAGCTATTAAAAAAAAACTGTTGTAGAGCCATTGTAGAATAATGAAGGACTTATTTGATAAATAAATTAGACGTTACAAAGTGATTGAAAAACCATTACATAACCGTTAAAAAGCCGTTGTATAACCGTTAAAATAATGATGGCATTCAATGTGGTCATAACTTTTGTAAAAGTTATTACTGTAAATATTTTGAAAATTATTGAAATATCTAACAACTCCAAACAATAAACATTGCACTATTCCAATGACATTCAAAGAGAAGCATAAACACAACATCAAGATGGTTGGGATGAGTGAGAACTAAGAAGATATTCAAAAGGCGATCATCATCGATATTATGAACCAAAAGAAAATAACACATGAAAAGTAAATTTAGAACTTACCATCTCTTGTTTATGCTCCAAATTTCCTAACACTGAGATTGCGAAATTCCTTTAAATTGACTGCATAGAATGGCATTTCCAGAGGTATTTGAATGCGAAGCTCATGCGAGACTTGTCCCATGCTTGGTCGAAGTTGTGGATCGGCCTGCAAGCACGCAAATGCTAGCTTGGTAATTAAAACCACGTCTTGTGCATCTCGAAGTGAAGTCTAGAAGGCAAAAGATGTTGATCCAGCACATCCTTCAGCATCATTGGTGACTCAAGTTGGGCAGACGATGAGCATTCTCAAGAGACATGATCTCCTGGATGTTTTCCCATAATTTTCTATAATGCAACAACTCCAACACGATACACATCACACTTTTCAGTAGGAATTATAGAAAAAGTCAGCTATGCACGTGGAAAATTCCTTTTTTTTAATAACCTCAATCACAGGCTGTATTCAAGTTGACAACGTAGCTTCCCATGATGTGATGATTACATATACACATTTTTACTTAACCTACCCTTGCAAAACTGATTCGAGCATGAGAGTTTATGCTTCGATGAATTTCAAAGGATTCTGTTTGACGCTTAAAGACGAGCATCATTTTGATAACGCAAATTTAATACCCTTGAAATGGGTCAATTCTGATGTTT
Source organism: Corymbia calophylla (assembly GCA_014182845.1). Classification (NCBI taxonomy): domain Eukaryota; kingdom Viridiplantae; phylum Streptophyta; class Magnoliopsida; order Myrtales; family Myrtaceae; genus Corymbia; species Corymbia calophylla. The sequence goes on from CM024695.1 coordinate 21,031,344, forward strand.
TTCCTCATTTTGCAATTCTTCTTTATCAAGGAAATCGGAAGGCTTTCTGGTCAACACGAACTTAAAAGCTCTAAATTAGTAAACTAATTTCCATAAGAATACCAAATAATCAAGAACCTAGCAAAAGTTCAATTATAGAAGGGATGTTTGACACTGAATGCCCATTGAAATAATCAAGAACCTAGCAAAAGGTCAACACGAAAATAGGCTTGCTTGTTGGTTTGTGAAAATTGGATGGCATGCATATGTATTCTAGTGGCTACCTTGGTCTATGATGATCTATCGTGTGGTCGGTGCTCAAGAAAATTTGTGGCTAGAACAGATGTAGGAACTCACTTGGTGGCTGTGATGTGCTGTTTTGCTTGGTAGGAAACCATGAATGTCACGAAAACAGGCTTGCTTGTTGGTTTGTGAAAATCGGATGGCTTGCATGTGTATTCTAGTGGCTGCCTTTGCATGTGTGCCTTGAGGCTTAAAATAGACTCGTATGTGTGTGGTGTAGGTAGTAGGTGCTGAGTTTGCAAGAAATTCAAGGTTACTCGCCGTTTCTTCAAAACCGGGTTTCACCGAGCTTCTAGGATTGTTGATTTTGTATAAATTGATTTGTTGCAATTTAGACAAAACACTCTTTTGAAAACTGCTCTAGAGACCCTAAACTATAACATATATTTTTCTATGATTTTTCTAAAGTGATATAGGTAGTAAGAATTGTGATTGCTTTCTATGGTGATAATCTGCCGGTCTGTGAGAACAGGGTATGTCGGTATGCTTTTTGATTTTTCTGTAATTTTAAGGATAGATTCGGGTCATGTCAACTTCATTAAAAGGGTAGAATACGTTCTCACGAGCAATTGGTCAAGTTTTAGGCATTGAAATGCCCCCGTTAGTGTGTATAACGGTTCTGGAAATCTGACTGGATCGGTAAGTTGAATTCAATGATTCATTTTTCTCCGCACAATGAGAAATGAGTCTAGTGTCCTTCACGAAAAACGCTTACTAATGTCTTCTTTATAACATACTAAAATTTTAGGATTTTTCAAAGTGATTTACTATGGTTTTGACTCTTATTCTGTTGACTGCGCAATTCTGTACGTTTTCTGCGCTGATCCGAATCTGTGGATATTAATGGGAAGTTGAGTGAATTCTGTTTGGTGACCTCTCAATGATCATGTTGGACTTGATAAGTTGTTCATTAGTGCATTTCCTCTTGAATGAGCTGTGGTGCTATGCATGGTGAGAATCGTGTGTCCATGCGAGTGCCATACTTGTTAATTGGATTGCACAAATGATTCATGTGTGCCATAGTGCGATTGAGAAGTCTTAGGAGCATGAGTATGCTGGTGTTATGTAATTAATTCAAGGTGTGAATCTGTGAATTGGGTGAATAAACTAAAGTAACAGATCTCCATCGGCTTTGTGATACCGATGGTGCCCTAGGGAGTGGGATGCCCATGCTGTGTGATCATGGATGCCCTGGTTGTGTGATACTGGGATGTCTCGGAGTGAGATGCCCTGCTGTGTGTTTAAGATGCCTCGATCATGTGATATCGGGATGCTCAGGATGCCTTGGAGTGAAATGCCTTTGCTGTGTGTTTGGGATGCCTCGATCGTGTGATACCGGGATGCCTTAGAGTGAGATGCCCCTACCATGTGCTTGGGATCCCTTGATCTTGTGATACTAGGATGTCTCAAAGTGAAATGCCCCTGTTGTGTGTCTGAGATAAGCTTTCCATGGAAGTCCAGTCAGGGATCAAAAGTGACTCAAGCAGATCAGCTGGTGATTGGGTTGAATCCGACGCAAGGGTTGATTATGTGATCACATGAGACTTAAATACACAAGGGCATGAGTTCAAATGTGGTTCATGGGATGTGTGCATGATTGTTTTGCATGGAAATCATGGCTGCCTAGTTCTTTTGGCTTGATTTGCATGAGCATGATGTAATGGTGACCAATGAGTGCTGAATATACTAGCTTGGTTTGATGTTATTGCAACATGTCTTTGTGATTGCATTGATTGTTCGTGGATTATGCTATTCTACTAATGGCAAGTGGATTGCACAATTTAGAACCTAATCATTATCTCTTACCGAGATTGCTTACTTCTTTATTATTTTTCTAATCACTAGTATGGATGTTCCACCAGTTGCGACCTATGGAGCACCCACGTACATAGAGGGCATGCTCCATGATATCGTACACAAGGAGTCGGGCTTAGTCTTTACTTGTTATATTTGTACATTATGGCTAGATGATGGGCGCCCCACCTGGCTCCTGATGCATTTTGTTTCTTGCTTCCTTAACCTGGATGGAAAGCTGATCGGTCCTCTTGATTGGTGAGCGTGTGGGGAACGGGTGGAGCAAGGCGCCTAAGATGGGGATGGATCATAGCTGGGTTGTTTTGGATACATTTTGGAACGCCGGGGGAGTGAATGGCTAGAGGAGATAGGCACCTTTTGGCCTTCTTCCCAGTTTATTTCAGTGCATGGCTTTTGTGATGCAAATGCTTCGTTAATCATGCTGGTAATCTTGTAAACTCTCCCTTGTAAGTGCAAGCTAAGAATGATCTATGAAATGAAGTTTAATGTTGACGCCTACCTCTATATTACTTCGTGCATGTTTGTAGTTTTATTGGAAGATGAAATTCGATGCCTATATTTAAGAAAGTTTACATCACCTATAATATTCATGTTATAAGAACTATCCCTAAGAATTTATGACAATGACATTCTTATTAGTCTTCTGTCGCATGTTGTAAGTGACGTGCCTAGAGCATCACATTGCAGTTCAAGCACTATGATTACAATCTATAGATAGACTAAGAATCAAGAGATTGTGCACCTCACCTCATGATATCGTAAGTCACCAATGTGGACTTGTTTTTTCTTTTCTTTTCTTTTGCTGTTTCATTTTATTGTGTCAAACGCAATACATTCCCATTTTTTTCCTACTCGGCTTAATATTTTTGAATGTGGAGGACCGCCAGATTGTTGGGAAGCCATAGTAGAGAAGAGTGAGTAATTTATATAACTGAAACATTTTTGTAATGTCTACAACAAATTACATAGCAGGCCTTTTTAAAAAAAAATATTTTCGTTATTTGCATGTCCACACTCAAGGCAAATCACCTACTTTTTCATCATCTTTAGCATGAAAATTGAAAAAAAAAAACAAAAAGAAGGATTTAATTGAAAATTCAAAAGAATTTAAGAAAATAAAATAATTTACTAACCTGGTTGGCTGCCATGAGGAAAACTGAAAGTGAGGCTCCAAGGATCGTAAAATATTGATGTGGACTTTTTTTTTCTTTTGTTGTTTCATTTTATTATGGCAAATGAGAATATATTCACATTTTTTTTCTACTTGGCTTGATATTTTTGAATGTGGTAAACCTTCCGCCTTCAAGGCAAATCACCTTCATTTTTATCCTCTTTAGTGTCTACTCCTCATGCAAAACCAATATATATATATAATTGAAAATTGAAAAAGAATTGATGAAAATAAAAATAACTTACTAACTTGGTTGGCCGCCGCAACGGAAACTCAAACTGGGGCTCAAAGGATTGAACTTAATTTTCAGTCTCGAGGGTCTCAGGCATTTAAGGATTAGTATCGGGATGAATCTAGTCAGGAGAACAAAAGAATAAGATTTTCCAAAAAGAGCGGAAATCCCAGTTGAGAGAGAGGGTTTAGACCTAGATCCGTGGAGTCTCGCATGAGAAGAAGAAAGACGAACGTAGCCAAGAACAACTTGCCGGCTACAACTTCATGTCTCGAAAGAAGGAAAACCGGCAAGCCATTCTTGGCTGCTTTCGAAACTCTCTCTACCTCTTCATGCAAGGCTCTCGGACCGAACGTCGACCACTCACATCTCTTTCGCATGTTGATGTTTCGACATACAATCGCACCCTCTTTCTTTCTTACTCTTCTATGCACCATGATGAGCACAGACACAGACACATACGCTCTTATATAGAGCCGAGAAAAGAAGCATAGGAAGCAATTATGTGCACGCCCGCAAGCAAGAATAGACGACTCTCATATAATATTCCCAACGCCTGACATTCTTTCTGGAAGAGGCAATTGACCACACTCTCACGGACGCACTTTCAACTTCTGCAACCATCCGAAATCTTCCTCATCTAGAGACTTCAACTTTTAGGATTTTGGCAATACGATGGTCCCTGGTTTGAATTGCTCCAATTGTTTATTGTTAAATATAAATGTTTGGATGATAAATAATAAGTGATGGGAAGAGAATCTCTTTCCTTTCCGTTCCTTTCCGTTCCTTTCCGTTCCTTTTCTCAAAAGAGAGTGACAGGAGGAGGACAATGTTGATGGCTGGAATATGATTTGCCAGTTGTTTTTGCTTGAATTCTGAAACCAGCGGCCGGAAGATATCATCTCTTTCCGTGTCCCCTCTCTCTCTCTCCTTTTTCTGACCTATGACTCATGAGTGGCCTGGCCAGATCGCCATTCAGGAACATGATTCGATGGACATGACATATTAACAGAACAAGGGCTAAATCTTGTCAATGTCATGATTCCTGCACGTTTTTCTTAATGGCAGTGTCTTTATTTAAAATTCAAGATACAACCCCGTTTGTGATGGATTTCCATTGGTCATGCTGACTAGCTCATGCAAAACAGAACCCACTCGAGACTCAGCGATGACTACCGATATAAAACTAATTAATGTTTGACGAAGGAGTTAGGCAGCGTTCGTAAGAAGGGAATAAGGACATGAAAAAAGATGATTGTGGAGCAATCAAAGAGATATGCTGGGGATTTTTTGAGTGGAATATAATGAGGTTTGGAGGGAAAATTGAGAAAAAGGAATACCTTCTGCAATTTTATATGAGTGGAATTTGACCATTGAATTAAATTGGTATGCCGACACGTCGAATCTAAAGGAATTGATGGATAATGCCTCCACGAAATTCGTCTCTCAAAAAGAGTACAAGTGCATGCATGTGAAGAAAAGCAAACAAAACGTGTCTTCAATCTGTGAAGAGAAATCTCCTATGTGAGTGAATTCGAGTTTGAAATGTGAAGATTCACGGGACTACAATGCAATTAGGTCGACAATCTCAAATCGTGATTTTGTGTATCATACAAAATAGATTGTCAAAACACAATTACTAGCAGGTGGAATAGGCATTCGGGATGATGTTATTCATGGTAGAGATCATCATTCTTCAAAAATAAATGTGGAAAGGGAGAGAAGACAATCTCAGATTCCATTTGTTTCCCCAAAAATAAATGATATGAAAAATGTATATTTTTTTTAAATAATCACTTATTTCTCCTAAAAAATTGAATGAATTGAAAAATTTTGGATCATCCATAAAAAAGTTCAAACATGAATTGTTATTGATAATGAAAATGTTTTTCATTAACTAATTATTTCAAACCATACAATGAATTATTTTTAAGATAATTTGTTACAAATCATTCATTTTTCATGGAACAAACAAAATCTTAATGTTAACTGATCAATACACTATAACCATGGATGAAATAAACCAAAAGATTTTGAGGGGCACTTGTTCCTAGATAGGTATATTTGACCCCCTAAATCACGAAAAAGTTAAATCAAAATTCCATTGCTCAAGCAGATATTCCTGAAAATAAAGTTCAGAAATTCAATTTTCACGAAATGTATTAGCACTAGTTATAGTCTATAGAAAAGCAACCGACTCCAGTCATAGATTAAGAAAACTCTGGGAAAGTGGTGGATGCAGGCCCCTATTGCAACGCCAATTAATGACCAAATCTCAGTTGTGATATGATTCAAAGGTGGACATCTAACATGATCTAATGATTCCCTATCTAGAAAAAGCCTAGTCAAGAAAACATTGGGTGGATTCCGAAAGTTTAACCAGTGAAAATTTGTTTATTTTCCAGCTTGATTCCGCAGTACAAGCAGGATTTCGAAAGTTGTCGCCAGTTAAAATTTGTATACTCACCAGTTGAATTCCTTTTATCAGGCCTAAAGACCCTTCTGTCTTGCAGAATAAAGCTTCTGGTCATCACTTGTCATCAAACTGCCTCAAACTGCGTTTCACTTTGTCCAAGGTACAGCAGCAGTTGAGCAACCGTAACCAACATAAGAGAGGCTCCTCGATGTTATACACAAGAGAAGACAACTGCAAGACACGACTAAACATTTCCCATATTAGTAAGCTAAGGATGTACAGAAAAGCAGTTGGTTTAATAAGACAGCATTTATTGTGTACTGCAGAGTATGCTTAGCTAGACATTAATCACTTTTCATAGTGAAATCAAACCCATTGAATTTGGTATTGACAGCCTCAGGTTGTAACACTGGTTCATTTAGAGTTTCTCTTGACCTTCTATTATGTTCAAAGGACCAAAATCAAAGTTCAGTAAAGGCTATTTAAGGTCAGAAAGTATTCTTCTACAGTCATATCAGGATGAGCTAGCTTGACAAGGAAATGAATTACTCGACTGTATAAATCACGGCGGATGGAGGATCTTTGGAAGAGCAAAGGAGTCCATGGGTGCAACTTAAATGGATTTAAATTAAACAATATATTTCTCATTTCATAGTTATAAAGTATCCTGAGTTACTAAACCCCTGAGAACATTTGATGTATGAATCAAACTTACCTCTTGAATCTCTACTTCTCTTTTTAACTGTGGGATAGGGTGCAAGGATGTTAGGTACTTCTTGTTCACCCATATCCCTAACATAAAAAGGCAAGCAAGTCCGAGATAAGATATACAATAAAGGTTCTCAAGCATATTAAGAGACATTGATACAACATGCCTGTGACCATTATGAGATTATTGTTCAGGCATTGCGTTAGAGATGCTGCATGAGTCCTAGAACATTACAAAATGATCAATTCCAAACTCTCTCTTGTCATCCCGAGATTAAATATCCTTTCACAAAGAACAGAATTTCCTTTCTGAGACATCCTTTTAATTCACCTAATATCTCCCTTTGTTTCTGAAACATGACATGTAGTTCCTTTGAATAGGCAATGATAAAGTGAATAAACTAATATGTTGAGGTGTTTTCAGGTCACAACTTAAAAACAAGGCCTACAAAAGGATCAAACAAGATGAGAAGACATGCGATCTTTCTGACGCTTGACATGATAACATGATCAACCCACAAGCGTCTATGTAGAGAACAAATTCTTTACAGCAACAGAATTTTTCTGGAGAAAATTTTCTGAGCTGGCATTGTAGTTCATACAAGAATAACGTTTGACTTTCCATGTAACTATGGAATATTTATTCATCACTTATAGTTGTCATATGATTCACAGACAATAAAGACGTGATTAAAAATGCCCGATGAAATGAAGTTTTTGTCATAGGAAGCTAATCTTTCATAAGGCTAAACAGACAATTCTCCGGACAGTGTCAACAAAAGCTATAATCTCAGTAACCTGCTCGATCACCGTATACTTTTTTTCAAATGGCACATATATACGTTTTATAAATGAATGTGAAAATTGCACATATATACGTTTTATAAATGAATGTGAAAATTGACTAGCAGCTACATCTTTGTTTTTTTTTCTTTTTTATGAGGGAGGGGGCGCAGGTTATGAAGTACCACATCTTCTTTTGATGGAATTGAAACTCCATGAGACTACAAAGTGTTATTCCAACCCTCCAACAACTGGGCGGTTTAGCAATTATGGGCAAAGTGACAAACTGAGGAAAGAGTTTGAATCAACATGATCTGAGTTCGATCCTCTATGTAGGTGATATAATCAGAATGAACAGATTTGAGAAAATTTATCTTACATCAAATACCTCTTCCAGATCTTCCTCATTCACCCTACAACTCACCTGTCACTTTTCATCTAGTATAAACTGATCTGCCATGACCTCTGAATTGCATCTGGATTCTGAATCTTTAAGCCATTACAGTCATGGATCAAGATGGCCTGATTAAGGGCAGAAAAATATTAGGTATAGCAACCACATGCATAATTCAGTGGAGCAAGAGCTCCTCACAAGCTTAAGAATAACATATCCCCAACTTTAAATTAAAATCTTGTGATTTTTAGCAAACCATCTTCAAATCTATGGGTCTGTCACGTGGACATTTCAATTACCTCCACAACTGGCCTCAGTAACATGTAAACTTCCAACTGCTAAACAACTCGGTCATTAGGAAGTCATTTGAGTTTATGTAAGGAATTTGCTGCATATTGAAGTACAAGATTAAGGGTAGACTAGACACACCTGGGATACTGAAAGGCCTCTGTGATTCTTGGGCTCTAAATGCATAATTCAAATGCAGAAACATATATGTACAGTTCAATCAATACCCTCTCTGATTTCTTGGCCTCTCTCACTCTCCAAAGGAAACCCCAGATTAGCGACCGCCCAGCAGCAGCTATACTTGAACCACGCAGAGCACTGTCTTTCAACAAATCATAAAAACACATAAAAATATATGAAACCAACTTGCAGTTACCGTTAAATTCCTCTGTTCCAAGTGCTTCAAGAGCTCGCAGGAACATTTTACTAAATGATCACCATATCTCAGTCATCCAGGGTTTGTCCTAAGCTCCTGCACTAGGCATTGCAAGTCAGTCCAGAGTATCCATCCATGCGCTGTAATTATCTCCTGTGAACTGCATTAATCATTCTCCAGTACAAAGTTGCAATTAAAACTGTCAATCTCAATAAACAACATATTTTATTTGTGATTCAAAAAGAGGATGGAGAATGATGCTTGCAGAACAGAATAATACAAGGTCGCAATAAAAAGGATCGACATCACATTTTGTTTACTTATTTTGGGATGGTTATAAAGGTGAATGAGATATGGTTACGATAAAATGGGTCACTAGATAGGAGAAATCCTATTTAGTCACAGAAAAACACTGCTGCAGCAGAGATCATACAAACTTGATCAGTCTCAGCTGAGCTAGTAGCTAGATAGGTCCGCATGTGCATGCCATGAGATAAGCACAAAAAGATGTCCCAACTGTTACAAGCAAGATGTCATGCAAACAAACCAGATGAAATGTGCCTTTTGTAATTGCAGTATATCTAACATCATATCCTCTGAAAGGGACTACTATTTCTTCCAAGTGCCCTGTTTGTATTCAGTCTCCAACTTAAATCCATAAACTCTAATTTTCTCGACAATAGTTTCTCTTGCCTCAATCTTTAGTAATACCAGTCCAATTTTTCTCTGTGAATTATGTCCTCAAGAGAAATAACTTTTGCCTGTATCATATGCCCTATAATAGAGCATCATTTGGTTCATCATCTGCATGCTTCTTCTTTCTTTTGATGTGCAGAAAACCATGTCTGCTATCACTTATAATCAAGCATGCAATAATCATCACTAGTAACAGTGCAAATCCAGCTTAATGATGTGATTATAAATAAATCCAACTATAATATTGCTAGTTAGAAATATAACTGTAATGATATTAACTGGTCAAACATTTTCTCTGCACCAAATATTATGATCACTATGCTATTCACGGAAACTATTAAATTCAGACAAACCATCAGTATTAACCGCTTGGTTGAGCTATTTAATACAGATTTTCCTGGTTGCAGGTACTTAAATTTTCTTGAGCTAACTTTTCAGTTCTATTTGTGCATGTCCAAATAAATTTCTCACCAATTGTCACCATGGAAGTTCAAGATGACATAGTTCAAGGTAAAAAGCTAATTTCCAAGAGCACGGAACATGCACCTTTAAATGGTTGGAGCAGACACATAGGTGGGGATATTACATGGTTGCAGTGTTTAATACTATTGCATCACCAAGTAAACCATTATCTACTATAAATTTCTTTAGTAATAGCAGCACAACATCCTCTGGCAGATTTCCAGAACAACATTCACTGTACTAATAAGTAATTCTTGAGTAGATGAACTTTGAATTTATTGTTTACTGATTGTGAGACATAATGCTTTATTCCTTTGACAATACAAGGAGGTAAAACCAACAAGAAGTATCTTATTTCATCATAAATTATTTTATTTCCTCAAATATGTATAGGATTTGTAAAAAAATATTAAATCTGCATTGATCCCTAATCTGAGACATTACGTGGGAAATGCATGTATCTACAATAGCAATTTGATTGAAGAGTAGAGAAGAGCCTATTAATGAATTTAAAAATTAAGTTCTATCAAGCATACAAGCATCAGTAACCAGAAAATTAGGAGCTTATACTTTAAAACACGTAAATGACTTCAAGTGAGAAAAAACCAACTATTTAAAGGGGGAGAATTGAGAGAAGTAAAACAGCACTCGTTTGAAGAACAACATCTCCAGAGGTAGTTAAGAACATACTTTCAATTAAAAGAAAAATGGAGATTTCATGGAAAATAGCAGTATATATTCCTCATAAAACAAACTGCAGCAAATTCAATCAAGACTGGAAGAGTTAGAACATTTTCAATACCAGTCAGACACTGAAGGTAGAACTTAACTGGCCACAGAGGTGCGCAAAACAGAACTCTATTTATTAAGTTCTCATGCAGGCTAACGGATCAATAATAAGGACCACAAGGGTTAAGAAAATGTATCTCAAGAAACATTTCTTTATAATTTACTTCAAAAGCTTATTTTATTAACATCTCTTTATATCTACTTAAAAAAGTTCTCGTGTACCGTTGGTGTTCAACGGGATAGAGGACAATTGAGAACTGAAAAACCAACAGTTCTTGAATGGACTATCATGTTTAAGTTTAAGCAGAAAATTAAAGATCAATGGCAGTATGAAAGAAGGGAAAAAAAATGCTTGAGACGGATTTGTGCAAATTATCGAAAGGAGAGTACAAAAAGCCCTTGAGCTTGCATCATGCTAGAGCTATGTTAGAAATTATAATAGCCAACACAGAAATTGCACAAGCAAATAGTGCACATAAGAGCTTTGATATGGCTAGGTACGTACCAATGCTGCTCCATAGGAGTGATCTATCCTAAGTCAGGATTGTTTCAACCCAATAGATGAATTTTATACGTGACGGTGTTATATTTATTATTGTACTCAAGAGCTTCTATATGTATACCTATGTGTTTTTATGTATCCGTTCATCCGTTCATTATAATGACTTGTAAAGATCCTATTTGGACAACGATGCATGTTGATGAATGTCCCTGGTTTATTTGCAAATGTGGTTGTGCATGGTATCTGACGACTTCATTTGATAAGTTAACTTCTTCTACATATCATGCATTTTGAGAAGAGTTAATTAGGCTCTCTCTCTCTCTCTCTCTCGCGGGCCCGCTTGTGCTCGAGACAACAAATACAGTTAGCATATCAATATCTTGGATACAAATAGTAAAGTTTACAACAAAAACACTAGCAAATGCGCACTAGTGTTGCGTGTATGCCAAAAAATCAACATTTGAAAGATTAAACAAGACTATTTCATTAAGTTTAAATAACTACACAACTATTGATAAAAATACACAATTGACAATGGATATATGTAAATAGGAAAAAAAAAGGACGAAAACAAGTGAATTTTTATGTGAAAACCCCTTTTAAAATTAAAAAGGGAAAAATCATGATATCGCACTAGGGAATTTCTCTACTATTACTATTAATAATAGTGTCACAAGTTTAGCCATTACAGCTACAAAAGAAATTACCTCAATAAATAGTAGGAGTTTAATAAAGAAAAGTAATAATCAAGTGTAGAACTTTTACTATTATTAATGACATACATGTAATTTTCATGTTAAAGCACATAATAGAGCTTTTATTACTACTAATAGCATAGATATAATTTCCATCATAAGTATATACACCCTAGGCTCCTGCTATAAATTGAGGAATATCTTTTGTAGTTACAACTAGTGCAGCTCAGTGGTTTTTTCCTTTTGATTTTGAAGGGGTTTTCCACATAAAAGATTCACTTGTTTTCTTCTCTATTTTTTCTCTTCAAAAATACACATTCCTAACAAATCCAATATGAACTATAGCCCTAATTCCTCAAATTGGAGCAATTTACATTTTGAACTTTTTGGGCAATTAATAGATGAAGATATGGGAAACAATCATTTTGCTCTTGATTTCTTATGTTCTTTTTCGAGGGTGCGTTTGCCGGTCATGGCGTTCCACCATCGACGACCCTCGCTTCGTGGCCCTCCACTCGAGCCACTCCGCTCTTGACCCCTCCAATCGGTATCTCGTGTGTCTAGACTTCAGCGATCATCTCGATCCTGTCCAGAACACGTGCTCTCTGTTCTCCAATGGGTCTCTGACCCTGCCTTTCCAGTCGCAAATCGAAATTCCCTTCGTTACTCCTCATCCCAACTGTTACGTAGTTGTTGGTTCGTGTGATGGCTTGATCTGCGTCTAAGAAAATTCCAGCAATGGCTATGGTCAGATGATGTATGTGTGGAATTTGTTCACCAGAAAGCACAGGGCGGTTCGACTGCCCGGTCCGGAGCAGCAAAATCTTTCCATGGAGAGTGCTGGTGAAGTTCTAGGTTTTGCTTCGATGCTAAGTCTAACGACTATAATGTTGTGAGGATTTTCGGTTTTCCAGATGTTCACCATTTATGCTTCCGCAACAGAAAGCCTCGAGTGGAGATTTATTCATTCGGTATGGATTCCTGGAGAACTTTGGAATGTGAGGTTCCCGCTCTCCGCCACGGCAAAAGTGCGGTCTTCTTGAATGGGAATCTGCACTGGTATGCTTCCAATCGAAAGCGGGGTGGATTCGGATCAATACCCTCGTTCGATGTCGCAGGTGGGGTGTTTAATGAAATGGTTCTGCCGGAGGAGATGATTCACGATGTTCACATAGACAGTCGCCATTTAGAATTGTCTGTGGCAGTATTGAATGACTTGTTGGCTGTGTTCATTAGTGTTGGGGAGGCAGATTGGGATTCTGATTTGAATTCCTTTTGTTCTGTTTGGGTTATGAGAGACTATGGCGTGCCTGAGTCTTGGACTAAGCTGTATACTTTTGAGGTTAGTGGAGAGGTATTAGTAGCATGTGATGGCTTCACATGGAATGGCGAGCTTCTTATTGAAATAAATTGTGAGAAATGAGTTTCTTGGAATCCGATCACACGACAATTCTCAAATCTTCCATTGTCAGCGAGATGCGAATTGGTCCCTGTTGTGGAGAGCCTCTTTTCACTTTAGATATGACCCGGTTGCTGCTACATTTATCGGTAAAGATTGATTCTGCCTGCTGAAAAGTTGATAGTTACATCTGAATTGAGAAGAAATGGTTTTATTCGTATGCGCTCCGGCCACAAAATGATGAGGAGAAGGAGTGAGGTGGTGTCCATTTGCTTTTGGTACTTTTTGCAGTCTTTTGAATGGATTTTCATTTTCAATTTATTTTTTCTTTAGACTAATGAAGTGCGTTTTTTGTATGAGTGAAAGTATGCATCTCAAGAATGCATCTACAACTTCAGCATTGTCGGCACTGGCAGATTTTAGACTATGTGGAAGAAAATGATGAAGCTTTTTGAATGCTAGGCATGTATGTGTTCGATGCAACACCACCATAAGCATTTTTCAGCTTCTATTTGACCAGATTATTCACGGCTTGAATCACTCATCTTGATCCTTGGGCATTGCAACTGGTGCAACTACATATTATTATATTTTGTGTCCTATCTCAAGACTTTGTGGTATCACTGGCAATGCATGTCTAGTAAGGATTAAGGAATCATTGGAGATTTTACTGTCATGATACACTCTTTTCCCCCAAATGCTTTGGGGTTGGAATTCTCACTTCATCTCATGGTATACTGATGATTTTGCATGTCAAGCCATATGGGAATGTGGTCCTAAAGTCTGCTGCTTGGTGCTGGAGCTCTTCTTTATTAATTGGAATTCTTTTGATTGGCAATGCGAGTTTGCCTCACTCTAGCAAAAACGGGGAATGGAAAAGAACATCAGAAAGTGATGTTGAAGTTTCTTGCGAATGCCAACCCACAGTTTAGGTGGAAGACAAGAAACAATCTGCTTCATGGTCAAGCTGCTGCTTCTGTGGAGCATGTCCTTAGATTGATCGATTTTTCACTTAACATTGATTTGAAGGCTATCTAGTTTGAAAAGGACATATGGTGTGCTTAAAATTATATAAATAATATAATGACGGGAATAATAAAAACAAATCAAGACAAAAATCAAATTCCCTAATGCTTAATTGTATCAAGCATTATCATGGTTTAGCTTGGACTACATTTCAACTCAAACTAGATGCTTTAATTTGAAATAATAACTTAATTCAACTACAAACTATTAATATCAAATATAAGCCCCGATAAAAAAGACATGAGTTTCTTTTCATTTTGCTTTGGATTTAATATGTTAACTTGTGAATGTCACCTTTCATTAAAAGGTAACCTTTAAAAATTCAAGCACAAAAATTACCAGTGGTTTTATCCAAAACATTGATTCGAGTTTAAATGTAAATGACTTTTAGTGAATAAATTATATAGATTAAAAAACAAAAAGATTAGTAGGATATAGGCTGCAAGGGGGATTGATCAAAAAGTGGCCGTCGGAGGTTTCTGTGTGGCTTTCAAGCTAGGCTCACGTGCCCATGAGACAAAGATGGATAAATAGATCTGGTTTCTCTATTATTATAACATCACTAAATTCTCTTATGATATTGAGATTTCTTTCCCTCTAAAGACCACTACATAAGAAGTCTAGGGTTCCAAAACTGAACTCGATAGACAACACAGAGACTAAGCAGGATGAACGACGTTTAGTCCTTTTCCTAGAGATCAAAACATTCGGATCTCACAAAATTACTCTTAATTTGATCACAATCAACCTCGGTTTTAGTGCTTTTTGCCATGAAATATTTCTCTGCCTTGTAACTATTAGACATTGTCGATATGTACCTGTAAAGAAATTATAGCAAAGCCAAATATTTATCTTTACATTGATATCAAAACTTGTTCTCATAGGCTTTTACTTTTGTTAGATAACTCTTAAAATTTTTATTTGAAAAGGATTATACTCATGCGTTGCCCTCTTTACATTTAAATGACACATATATATATAACAAAATAGCTTTAGATACTTTTATTTAAATTATGATTTCAAAAGTTTCTTATTAAACTTCTCTAGGAAGAAAAGAGTTTTTATCAATGGAGAATTTTTGAATATGAAAAAAACTCTCCCCCAATGCCTGTTATAATATCCATGTTATATGATAGTTTAAATATTTATACTCAAACTAAGGTATCAAATATTTCTTTATTGAACTCCTCTAGGAAGAAAAGACTGTTTATCCATGAAATTCCACATTGTATGCACTCAAAGGCAGTTCTCGTATGATATATTAGATTCAATTAGACTATTACTATTGTTATTATCACAATTATGACATCTTTTCTAAGAATGTATGATTTGTCGATACATAGCTTGAAAAGATACTATTGCGTATGATGATAGGCCCCTTATCCATAGAATCTTAATTATGTAATCACACGGTATCATAAGTTGAATGTCGAGACCATGATATTAAATTTAGTAATCTTTTGAGGAGTTTCTATGCAAGTTATCACATTAAATGTGTGAGATTTGTTTACACTTTCATGTATAATGAGTATTTTTCTTTATATAATTATTTTCTTCTACTATTTTTAAAAGCTAAAAAATTGTAAGCACTGGCCTTTTTCTTACCGATCTAAACATTAGCTTTGTCAACCCAATTTATAGTTGTCAAAAGTGGCGTTCGTGTTGAAAATTTTATGAATTTATGTCATAACCTAAGAGTTTGTTAAAAAGTACTCTGGTGCACTTCTTAAACAATCAAATCAGGCAATGCTTATTTAGATAATGAAAAAGAGTTCGGAAACTTGCGATGTCAAAATCACTTGATGATATTGATAGGGAAATATGCTCTATTTAAAATACTTTGTTGGTTTTATATGTTGCTGTATCTAACACTTAACTCTTCCAATGCCTATGCTAATAAATTGCGCTAGAATTTAATTAATTGAGATTAGGGTGTAACTTCACCGGTTAAATTTGTCCTAAAGGCTAAAAATTTGGGAGTAACTTCAAAGTTAGGGCGCTGCTTTTGTTAAAAGTGCAATTCCACATCTTGATTAGTGGGTTTCATTGCGCCTGATGCCATCGAATAGTTCTAACTATTTTGGTTGGATTTTTTAACATGGCATCTTCGACCTGGCATCTACCTTGCTCGATCGAGCCACTTGGGGAAGGGGGAGGGAAAGAGAGGAGGGTTTACGATGGGGCTGGCAGGGCCGCGAGTCGTGCAACGACTCATGCAAGGGTTGGTGATGACAATAGGGCGGCGATGACAGACCAACAATGGCTGGTGCCGATCACCGCTGCCCCTTTAACACTAATTTGATGTGTTTTACAGGTGCTAGGAGGAGGGCTGTTCTGGAAAACTGGAAACAGAAAGAAAATATAAGGTAAAAAAGATTAGGAGAAAGGCAAACTCATCTTAGGCCGTCCAAATTAATTGTGCGGATAACTCCATATCTTCAAAAGCTATCTTAAAATGTAGATAGTTATCCTCAACTTTAGAGAAACATAATTTAAAAGGAAATATTTGGTGAGGCAATGATAAAATTCTATAACTTTAGAGAATCTTGAAGACTGAGAGATTTGTACACGAAACGGCTCCTTCGATGGACACGGTTTTTCTCTTCATTTATGCAAAGAACTGTTTTGCTAGCTTTCTTGATATGAAGGAAGTAACTAAAGAACTGTTTTTCAAGAAATTGGCCCTCAATAAGCAAATTAGGAAGGTCTTCCTTTAATAACTATAGAAATTGTTCTTCCTTTAATGGACACCCGAATTTTATTGTTATTTGTGCAGGTGTGAATATTTTGAATTGAGTATTTTACAGCCGTCCCAAACCGAGTAACACAAATTAGGAAACTTTATTCTGTGGTTTGAATCGTGGAATCGGGATCAAGAAGTGGATATAATATCGACTTTCCTACTGTGCATTGAAGTGTTTGGTTGAAATTGGAAACTGCACTATGGACTTTGAGTTTGACCATGGCTTGGTCAACGTGGGTTCTTATATATAAATATCTTCCGCAAGCTACATTGGCTTCCTTGAGAAGCCCCGTTTTCTTGTCTGATTTGTTTTTCTATTTCGTCAATTTTGTTGTTTGTTCGCAGCAAGTCATGTCTCCAAACAAAGTGCATTCTAGAGGCATCTCCACAACGCAACCCGAATCCTCCAACATGGCACAACAACAACAAAATCGTTCCACACTATCGCCGGCTCCACTCATGAATGGACCAAGAGATGAAGACAATGGAGAGAATACTTACAAGCTTTTTAGTGGAAAGACCGCTCTCCAGATAATCAAGGAGGTTTACAGTCGGGATGATGGCTCTAAATTTTCCTACTCCACAAGAACGCCAGAGGAATTTTTTCGCTTACCCGAGAAGCCAAATTCGATCAACAGAGCATCACCATCGAAAGGAAAGGAGCATAAAATTGAGGAGAAGGGGGGAAAGTTCTCCCATCCACATTGATTTGCAAAGTGTTTTAGGAATAATTAGGTTAATGATTTGACTTGTTTCTATGGTTTTTGTTGAAATTTCGGGGTGACTAGGTTTTAGGTAATTTCGATATTTTCGTTATTTTTAGTATTGATGCATGAAAAACTGCATGAAATTTTGGGTGCACTGAGAGCTCGGTGATCGCTTTTGATCACCATTAATTTTTCGTGCCTTTCATGTTTGGTTTTAGTGGTCTTCTTGTAATTAATATAACATATATACATCTTTTTGTTTTGGTATTTCCTTTAATTCTTGCAACTCCTCTTCTTCTTCTTCTTCTTAGTATCTTTTCAACGATTTGTTTTGGTCAACTTTTGATCAAGACCAGTGTAGCATTGAAATTCGTAATATCTCCATATGGTTACTATCTCTTGAAATCTAAATCCATAAACTATTTGGGAAGATTCTAGTTTATCTACAAGCAAGTAATAGTCACTTTAATTCATTGATAGATGGAGTTATATTCATGGTTGGTTTAAAGGATTGCCAGTAAGAAGGGATACAAAGAAATAAACCTTAGCCAGTTTGGGATAAAAAAAATTAATCAATTAAAATTATTTTATGAGCGACTTTTAATAGAAAAATCAAGCTTGAACTAGGCCTCAACCCTTTTGGAACTTATCTATTTTAGTAGACCCTTTCTTGCGAACAATAAAAATCAATTTATTTAGTGAGAAAGACTCTCATTCCGATATATTTTGATACATGATAAGCATGGCCAAAGAAATCAACAACGGTGACAATTCAATTAAGTTTTTTTAAATGGATAAGGACTTTGAACACTTAAAGAGCGACTTGTATCAAGGGCTATAACTAGATTAAAATACCTTTGCCTATTAGGATTTAAGAATCATGTAATTTGATTTTCTATAGTTTGTTTTGGTCGACTATCGATTAGGAATTTTCTCTATCCCGTCAAAATTGTCAACTTGGCCTTTGAGCAATCTCTTATAAACAACGAGATTAAACACATACGCTTTTTTATCAATCTTTTTGAATTTTAAGAGTGTCCATTGTTGTCCCTCTTTTGGAGAATTCTAATTGGCAGGCTAATATTATCTATGACATTGTTTATAGCGGCCAATCCATTTTGATAGGAAAACGATATGTGCATGTGGACTTGAAAAAGAAAAGATATTTATTCATGATTGCACCAATGATGAGTAAAATCTAATTACTTAAAAAGAATTGGAAGACTTTATAGTTAATTTTAGTACTAAACCAACAATGATATCTCACCACTCTAGTTTAATGAAGTTTGGTGAGATTATTTTCGTAAAAGTATGCTTTATAGCACAGTATAGATAATATCGGTCTTCGCTTCACACAATTATTCCCTTGGGTTTTGCTTCCCAAGAATGGTAACTAATATGAAAGGCAAGTATTTCTTTGTTATATTTTACCTAATGATAGCCAACTGGTCCAAAATGATAGGATTGGCAATTCGTGATGTTGCGTCAAATTCGAGTTTATGATGGTTGGAAAGTAGAAATTAGCAAAAGAATCTTAAAGCTATTATACTGATGTCATTTAAATTTTAAACTTCTTAATTTAATCAATTGAATTGTAAATATTTTGATAATTTGTTGGTGTAATTCTTCCGATCAATTATAACAGGAAATCATTAACGTAAACACTAGCTATCTTATGTGATATGGCTAGCGCTAAAGTAGACAACTTTTTCAATTCCTCAATTTCTTTTAAATTCTCTAAATTTTTAATTATTTTATTATCTTTTATTTTCTTTTTGTTTTCCTTTTTTTTTTTGGTCATTATGGCTGGCGGTGACCCTCTCGGGGCTTTGGCCACTAGGCAAGGGCCGCAAAGCCCTCATTGATCATTGGTGATGGTCCTAGCCCTCACTCAACCTTGCCCACATTCGGGCGAGCCTCCTCCCAGCAAGCTTGGTGATCCTCACTAGCTGTAGTGGAAAGGAAAAGTAAAAAGGTAAAGAATCAAAAGAAATCTTGAAAAAAAATTAGAAAATTGTCAACGTGAGCATTAGTTGTGCCATGTAGGATGGCTAGTGCCCATATCATCGATTTCTAGTCAAAATTTATCAGAAAGATTACATTGCCAAATTAGTAATATGTTGAAGACAAAATTGACGAAATTGACAAAATTTAAAAAATTTAGTAGTGAATCAGTATTTATGTAATAAGTTAAGAAAAAATTTATGGTAATTTTTCCGGTTGGAAACCCATCTATTTTCATTGAACATGCTGAAATATTGTTGTAAATTCGTGTTGGTTTGTCTCGTCACCATGTTTGTCAAAAAAATATGCTTCCATGTAAATATTACATCCGGTAGATGCGTAAAAATCAACGGTCCCAATTTTCATAGTACTGTAGAAGTGAGTCTCGACATGTCCTTCGCCTTCCTGATGTATGTGCTTTAGCTAACTTTAGTTGGTAACAACCAAGGCTTACATTGGTTTTAGTATTTCATTCATTTTCTCGTATGACGAAATCGGAGGCATTCTCTTGGATATGCAATGGAGATATTGCTTTGGGTTCTTGCACCCAAAGTAGCATCATCGATGCCGCCAACCTGCTTTTCCTCTGCTCTTTCTATGTCTCGTGGGTCGCCAGCAGCCTGACAAAGTTGAAACAGCACTAGAAAGGACTTGGTACTTGTTGTCGTCGTAGTCTGTCACACGTGTAGTAGCATTGCGCACTTCAGTGTTGCCCTCCAGAGTCTAATGCTTCAAGCCAACATAAACAAACCTCAGAGCTGGTTGATTCACTTTGTTAGCGGATTGATAAGGATGTCTTTCATGGTTTCGTTGCTTGCTGCGATATGCAGGTGGATGAGAACTCTATTTACTCTTTGGTGGGTCGCCTTCTGTTTGCTCGTCACAGCTCTGAACTTCAGGCTCTCGTTGGATGCGCTCGGCATCGGAGTTTTAGACATTCGGGCCGGGCAGACCCAGCCCCCTTATCCCTTTTCTTTTCTCGACTGGACTCAGCCCACCCCTTTTTTCTCTTTTTCTTCCCCACCGTGCGGGCCGGCCCATCTCCTTCACCCTCCAGCCCGGCCCGCGCGCTGGTCTTCTTCTTCCCCTTCATAACCGTTCACGCTTCTGATAAAAAAAAGTAAAAGGGCAAAGTATAAGCCTGAGGGAACAGAGGATTGCGTGGGGCAGGTGGCGGCGTGATCCGCGGGTTGGGATCAGGCCGGCCGGCAAGCTGGCGGTGGCAGAAGCCGTGCGTGCCTGCCGGTCACCCTTAAATACGAGAGAGAGAGAGGGGTTGGCCATAGTGAGGGGCTGTGAGTGAAGGGCCTCCTCCTCCAGTAGCCACTGCGCTTAGTCCTCAGTCGCCAACCCTCGCCAACCCGAGCCTCTCCTGCATGGTAGGTTTTTCCAAAACCGCTCTCCTCTTTTGATATCTCAATCTATGAGATAAAAATTTAGTTCTGCCATATAACGGCAATGTCTAATAATTACAAGGTAGAGAAATATTTTCAAGTACCTAAATTTGTACGGTTGTTTGTATATATGTGGTAAATTTAATTCTGTTATAGACTATAGTATTTATTATACTATGTTGGGTACCGATTGAATGTATCACAAATAAATTATTTTTTTATATAAAGTTTATCTCTATGACAATGATTTCTATTACATGATTTGTTCAAGATGGATTAATGATTTGACATTATTTCCCCAATTTATGACACCCCCTTGTTTGTTTGTTTTTTAAGAAAATGAATTTCAATGTTGTTGCAATCGGGCTTCCTCGGAGCTACAGTTCATCATGGACCGTCTCCAACCCTCGCGGAATGAGGACACACACCACTGAAATCACAATGACTCCTACAGAGATAATCGAACCAGACTCGCTGGAGCCCCATCGTTCTCGATCTCAGATTCATGAAGCATGTCTTGCAGCTTTGGAGAAAGAGAGAGATTTCAATAAAAAAAAAAATTTTCCTTTTTCAATTTTGTTTTGGTGTTGTAGATCGCCTTAGGACTAGACGGTGTTTACGAAAATAATTGAAGAAAAACAAGAACATATAAATTTGTTGGCTGAAGATGAAGATAAACGAAGAAGTCCAAGATGAACATGAACAATGAAGTTGAAGATGATGACCAACATGAAAAAGACGAACATGGAAAAGAAGGGGTATGACAGTTTTCAAACGAAGATTTGACAAAGAGATTTGTCCACGTTGGACTTCAATTTTTCTAAAATGCCACTTGAACATAAAAATTTAATAAAAAAATTCAAGTAGGAAAAATCTCGCGATTGTTGCCAAAGGCACTTATTAATTGATCATTTTTTCCACCAATAGAGCATCAAGTGATCATGTGAAGAATTTTGATACTAAAGTGAACGCCATATAAAATATAAGGGATTTCTAGTATTCTTTTCCTATGTAAATATATGTAGAAAGATTCAAGTATTTCAAATTTTGAATTCTTTTTAAGAATGTTACTATTTGATAGAAATTATTCAATTTTCGAGATTAAAACATATGAGTGACTATAAAAAACTATTTATTCATGCATTTGCCCTTGGATTCAATCTTTACAAAATAAGTACCTAATGATATTTTGGGGAAAAAAAATGAATGACCTCTTAAAATAGGAAAAATGACTAAAACAGTCATAAACCTATTGTAATTTTTCCAATTTAGTCCTAAAGACATTTTTTTTTTTCCAATTTAGTCCATTTGACCAAAATTGACTAGCTAGTATTGATTTAGACACCAGCTGGCCAGCTAATGCTGACTTGGTAATTTTTAAATAATATTTTATTTTTTTGAATTTTTTTGAATTTGTTATTACTCCTTTTTTCTCTTTGTTTTTTTTTCCTTTTCTATTCTTCTTCTAGCCAGTCATCGGACCGGCCAAATGGTATGGCCTACAAGGGCGAGATCGAGCTCGCCTAGCCATGGTGAGGCTCGCCCTTCCCCGGATTTGAAGAAGGCAAGCCTCGCCTTCACGGCCATAGGCGAGCCTCGTCCTCGCTTGGGCAAGCTCGACCTCGCCATTATGATGCTAGGTGAGGGCAAGGACCACCCATCCTCTGTAGCTAAATCCACCCGCCCACTACTGCCCATTGTCCTTGTCGTCATCCAACTCCTCAAGGGCTTCAAAGAAATCAGAGTTATCCAAGGGCAACGCCATGATAGCACGCTCGCCCTCACTTTCGAGGTGAGGCTTGCCCTCGCCAAATCTAGGCAAGGGCAAGCCTGGCCATGGTCAGGTGAGCTTGGCCTCGCCCAATGACAGCCAGGGCGAGCTCATCCAACGTCGACAAGGCCTCACCGACCATACACTCTACCTGGTCCAACAACTGGCTAGAAGAAGAACAAAAATTAAAATTAAAAAAAGAGAAAAAAGGAAAAACAAAAAATTAATAAAAAATTCAAAAGATAAAAATAAAATATTATTAAAATTTTGTCACATCGGCATTGGCCCGCCGGCCAGCATCCATGTTAGTGCCGATTAGCCAATTTTGGCCAGTTGGACTGAATTGGCAAATTTACAAAAAAAGTTAGGATTGAATTAAAAAAATTGTAATAGGTTTATAACTGTTTTAATTATTTTCCCTTAAAATGGGAAGTTCTACTTACTTCACATAATACTATAGATAAGCTGTACAAGTAAATTAACGTGACAAACCTTTATATCTATTCAGCGCTTTAGTGGAGTGGGCCTACCAAATACATATTGATTAGCATACAAAGTTCTTGTACAAAATAACGGGAGAAAATGTAAGTGTATACTTTCCAAATGACCTCAAAAAGGTCAAATTAAAATTTATCACATCACTTTATGAGTCAATCTTTTTATGCCTAACATGTTCGGTTCGGTTCGTTTGAAAGTCCAAATACGTTTTTTTCTTTTTGGGCACGAAAGACCATGGAGAGAATGACTCCTTTGGCCAGGGAATGGACGGTTTGAAAAGGCCGCTAAGCACATATAACCCCGGAGAAATCCACACAATTTGCCTATTCTCTTTTCTCTTCCATTTTCCTTGGTTTGACGAGCCAAGGATGTCGGATCTCCTGCTCCCTTTGCTGCTGTTGATCTCTAACATTGTGCAATCACATTCGGCCATCATCGAGCGCCTGCCGGGTTTCGCTGGAGATCTTCCCTTCAAACTCGAAACTGGGTCAGTTTTTTTTTTTTTTTTTTTTTGGTAAAGGTAAGTAATATAAAATCAGCCAAACAACTTTACAAAAAGGGTGAGACCCGGCACCAACACACACTCAACATGACGACATGTCACTGGAGTGGGGGGAGGTGCCAAGTTCACTATGAAAACCCAATGGCTACAATCAACAGACTTTACAAAAGAGTCGGAACGGAGGGGTCCGCCCCTGTCACGTATTCTCACCAAAAAATTAGAGGGTCAAATCCCCAGCAGCGCTGTAGTTTCTGTCATGGGGATAGGCTACAACAGATTTAAAGGATAGAGCTTTGTCCTTAACCACTTTGATAAGGTGAAGCTTCATGGACGGCACATATAAATTGGTAGCCCGAAATATAATATCATTCCTGATCTTCCATATCACATAGTAGAGAGCGGCAAAGGAAAACCGGATCATATCAAAATAGAAGCCATTACCATCAAAGGTGTGTATAGCCCATCGAAGGTTTTCAGACCAAGCTCGATTCCTCCACGGAAGATTACATTTAGCAGCCCAAAAAGCAGCAAGGGAATTTGTAACGTGACAATCAAAAAATAAATGATCTATAGAGTCAGGACATAAATTGCAAAAGGCACACTGCACAGAAGAGATTCTGCCATGAGACATGAGAAGAAACTGGGTCAGTTTGTATCATACATTTATGACTAATTACAATCTTACCGACTAACTTGATTAGCTATTTTCTTTCGTTACCTTCACCAATTATAACTATGTGTGTGCGTGTGTTTCTCCTTTATGTTTGCTTGAATGGTGGCGAAACAAAAATGGT
Organism: Corymbia calophylla; assembly: GCA_014182845.1. NCBI lineage: Eukaryota > Viridiplantae > Streptophyta > Magnoliopsida > Myrtales > Myrtaceae > Corymbia > Corymbia calophylla. Next base: position 21,055,791 of record CM024695.1, read on the forward strand.
GTAGATATGTAGGGGTAGGAGAGTTGGAGGAAGTGCAGCTATATTACTATTTCATTGAGTCCAAGAGGAGCCCTAAGGATGACCGTTTGATGCTGTGGCTCACCGGCGGTCCTGGTTGCTCCGCTTTGTCCGGCCTCCTCTTCGAAATAGGTCCGTTTTTCTCTTGGCAATATCTTAACTCATTGCCATTGTCATAGCTTATTCTTCTGCCTTGAATTATTACGTTTTTGGCGTCATGGAGCTTCCTTAGTCTTCTTTTTCCCTCTCTCCTTTATGGAAGAATATTACATTAAACTATACTATAGTATAGAAAAATTGATTAAGGCGGTCGCTCGTTGGGCTCTCACCAAATTCCAATCTGCAAAATAATACAGACGAAAGCATTGTTTTGTTTACTATGGCTTTTTATCCTTTTCCTCTTGTAATGAACACTTTGATTGAACTGAACTGCCAACGAAGTTTCGATAAGATCTTAATGAGCTCGTAGCTATTTTTCATGATGTGATGTATACGTTAATGTCCATTTAAATGAAAAAGCACACATATTTATCCAATATTCACCAAGAGATAATGTCAGATGTTAAATAGTTAGTCTCATTGTCTGATCTCTTTTACCAGGATTCTCTACCAAAACCCCTATAGGAAAAGCAACACGTTTTTAAGAATCATGATAAATTAAGCTACGACATTTAATTACGGGCATCCCGCATATAAAAATTTATAATCTTAAAATGCAGTTGAAGGCCTGCAATTAAACTTTGAGAAAATTGCCAAAAAAATCATAAATTTATTATAATTGTGTTAATTCAATCCTAAACTTTTTTGGCCAATTCAATTCTAAATTTTTTGCATTTATGCCAATTCAAACCATCCGACTAATTTTGACTACCCGGCACTAACGTGACATTTTTTTAATAAAATTTTAATAATATTTTGAATTTTTTATAATGTTTTTCTTTTCTTTTTTTATAATTTTTTTCCCCTTCCCATAAGGCCAGTGGCATTAAGGCGTGGGTGCACAACCCTTCACCTAGATTTGGCCAGGCAAGAGACACAACAGCCTCACCTAGTGCTAGTGAGGGTGTTGCAGCTCTTGCTTGGTCTGGGTGAGGGCCTCAATGGCCTTGCTCAATTTGGGTGAGCAAGGCCATGAGGTTGTCGTGGCCCTCACCTATACCAAATAAGGGTCGTGATGCCTAGGGTTGGCGAGGGTCCATTAGTGACCCTCGCTGGGTCTAAGGGAAGGGAAGAAAATATTATTTAAAAATGCAACATCAGTGCTAGCGGCTAAAATTAGCCAAATGGACTGAATTAGCATAAATGCAAAAAATTTTAGGACTAAATTGACCAAAAAAAAGTTTAAGACTGAATTGACACAATTGTAATAGGTTAAGAACTTTTTTGGTAATTCTCTTATTAAACTCCTTATAGACTTATGGAGAATACTAAGCATATAAATCCTTCTTTGTCGATAATATTTAGGCATTGATCCTATAATTATATTGTACTAACAATAGTTGCACCAAAAAAATAGGTGTGCACCATAAAAAAGACAAAGATTATCAATTACAAGAGGGGTCCTATTTCGATCAACCACTTACAAGTTGGTGGTATCGCAACCAAAATTACATTTTGTCCTCTGCATGTGTGTGCACGCGGGCTAGTCTCTCTCTTTTTTCTATAAAAAAACGTGAAATTTGGTTCGACAAGTATTTAAAATGCAGGTAGGAGGATATTGGCCACCAAACCGTAGTATTTTTCTTTTTCTGGGGGTCAGGAATATAAAAAAAAGATTAGTTGAGAAACTCGCTTCTCATTTTCGCCCTGGCAGAAGATAGAGAATCAAGCTAACCAAAATCCCATCTTCCCTTGACGAAAGGTGCTATTCTTTTGATTGTTCGGCTCGTTTCGAGTTACAAGTGTTTTGGGCCGGACTAACCTTTTTCGATTGTCCAAATTCAGTTTAATATTTTCCACATTTTTTTTTTATACCGAAGACGTGGGCCGAGAGAGATGTGGGCCTCACGCCTAAGGTGGGAGCTCACCCTTCTATTAATTTTCCGGGGAGCACATGACCCTCCAATGCCCGGTAGCATTGTCGCGCCTCACCACAATCCGCTATTTAGATGTAAACCTCAGAAGGGAGTCGCCGGAAAGGCTATCCCGCTGTTCTGTTTTGCTGTTTCGGCCATTTTCCTCCCTTTCCGACCCAATCACCGCCCATACCAGCCACAAGTGGTTCCCCCTCGACCCCCAGGTGCCGCCAGTCGCTGGCCCGCCGCTCGCCGGAGCTCCGGGCAGCCCGTTCAACTCCGATCAGCTTCTTCCTCCTCCAGCAGTGCAGTTTTTCAGAGTTGCAGTGGGGATTCCGAGTTGTTGCTGCTGTGTTGAGCCTGGGACCGCCTTGGATCGTCGTGGTAGAGGTCCCCAGGTGTCGGGTTCGTCGCCGCCGCCGCGTCCATGTCTCCGGCCCGCTTAACGGGTGAGTTTAGCTCCTAATCCCTATTTAGTGCCTAAACTTGCTTAGGGTTGGGTTAATTAGTGGTAAGATTGGTTTAAGAAGTTTAATTAAGTTGCATTAGCCCTAAGATAGGTGGTTAGATAGATGATTAGGATTAGATTAGCTTAATTTTGCTAATTGTGCCTAATTATTGCTTAAATGAGGGTTATGTGATTTTTGTGATTAATTAAGCATGATTTGATTTAATTGAATTGATTAATTGTTTTAATTAATGTTTTGTTTAATTTCGCTCGGGACCCCAACACCTAAATTTTGTGACCCCCTCTTATTGTTAAATACTATAGAAACGAGAGAGTTCAAACTCTTGATCTCGGCGATGAGAAAGAGAATGCACACCAACTGCACTGCCCATGATTAGGTTTAATATTTTCCACATTCATATAATAACTTCCCAATAATTAGTCCAACTCTATTCTATATTCATGTTGCACCTACATGTGATACCATTTGCTATCTACATACACATCCAACTGCCGTCGCAATCTTGTGGCGATTATGTATTGTTGCCATGTGTGCAAGGTGATTTTAGTTGTTCTCTAATATTAGTGAAACTTAAGTTAAATTGGAAAACATTTTTTCTTGAGGCTTTAGTTTGGGGAAGCGTCTGCAAAACCATTTAATTGGGTTCGATCACCAGAGATTTTGGTGTTTGTATGTTTTTGTACAGGTCCTTTCAGTTTGATTATTCAAATTCCAGCGGAAATAGACCGTCATTAAAGTTAAATCCCTATTCCTGGACAAAGGTAAATTGCCTTTATCTTTGACGAGGATTAATATTATTTAACTAGTCAGGCTTAAAAGTTCTCTTCTTTCTTATGACAGATAGCCAATATTATATTTTTGGATGCACATGTGGGTACGGGATTTTCATATGCAACAACATGGAGAGCATATGAAAGTAATGACCCTTCCTCGGCGGCACAAACGTATGATTTTTTAAGAAAGGTAACCATTATAGTTAGAGTCAATATCATTAAAAATCCCAAATTGATACCTAAATGACATATATATCCTAAACTAATTTCTATCTCTTAAAAAATTCTCAAACTACTACCTCATGACACAATTACCTCAAATGAATTTCTGGTTCACGAAAACTCCTAAATTGGTGCTACATAACACATATAACCCTAATTAATCTACATCTTGTGAAAAATCCAAAACTGGTACCCCTGAATCAAATCTATCATCTACAATATTTCAATAAAATGCATACATGTCAACGCATTAACCAACCATTGTAAGACGAATTGACGTGGAGAATAATAGATTCGACGTGGAAAATTCACATGTGTTGACACGCATGTATTTTAATAGACTATTGGACAAAACGTTAATAAAGGGTAGATTTTGGATTTTTTGTGAGACAAAAATGAATTTTGAATAAGTGTGCCTATGATATTAGTTTGAGATTTTGTGTGATATTAATTCTTTTAATAAATACCAACATTATGTCACCTTGCAATAATTATATAACCCTAAGGCAATTACCATGCTAATTAACCGGACTAGTTCAGTTCCTTATGTATCTTTCCTTTTTTAATGTGATGCGGTGGCTTATGGCTCACCCCGAATTCCTCACAAACTCGCTTTACATCACTAGTGATTCTTATTCCGGTGTTCTGGTACCCATCATCGTTCAAGAAGTATATGATGGTGCCAATCCTTGATTTTTGCCTGACTCTTGCTCTCAAAAAGCTATTTCTCTTCATAACCGCAAACTCTGTTTGCTTCTCTATATAGGAAATGAAGCTGGACGCGAGCCTCTAATGAATCTGAAAGTATGTAATAATCTTGCGATTTCTTTCTTTTATGTAAGAATCTTTCCAACATTGAATACCGTTAGGCTTCATGTGCTCTTCTCACATCTCCCACTCACGTTAGGACTCATCTGTTCGTACCATGCCGTACGCATTAAGTGAAGCATTATAGTTCTAATTATATGCGCAGGGTTATGTGCTAGGCAATCCAGTGACTTGTGAAGAAAAGGACATCAGTCAAAGAATTCCATATGGTCACAAGACAGCTCTCATATCAGATGAACTTTATGAGGTTAAGATGGCCCTTCGGTACCAATGAAGGCGCCCCAGATGGCAGGATCCTCTGATGTCTTTCAAGTGGTTCTCCCTCCTTTTGAGAGTGCTGTAACCCCTCCCACCCAGCTGGTTATCCAACCGCATGATCCTGGTAAGGTCAAGAAGAAATCTCCTCCTAAGCCGCCGGCCAGCAAATGGCGCTATGGTAAGCGCAAGTAGGACAATGCTACATAGTATTGATTTTTTGGTATGAATATAGCCTTTTGGAACATACGGGGTCTTGTTGACCCGGTTAAGCAATATGAAGTGAGGCATTTTGTGCGTGACAATAATATTTGTTGTCTTGGCTTGCTGGAGACCAAGGTTTCGCCTCACCTTTTTGGATCCATTTCCTCTAGTTTATGTGCGGGTTGGAAATGGATTGGTAACTATGAACATTCTTTTAGGGGCCGTATTTGGGTGGGATGGAACCCAAGGATGGTGGATTTTACAAGTTCTTATGTGTCGAACCAAGCCATTCATGGCTCTCTGAAGAGCTTGCATATTGGACTTATCTTTTATCTTACGGCAGTGTATGGGGACCATACTTTTGTGGCAAGAAGGCCGCTATGGAGTGACATTATCCGATTGAGCCACACTCTCTCGGATACCCCATGGATAATGGTAGGCGACTTCAATGCTATATGGGACTTCTCTGACCGCTTGGGAAGCTAGGAGACTTGGCTCCCATTGTTTGATGAGTTTAATGACTGCATTTGCCAAGCTGAGCTGGATGATCTCCAGTATGTTGGGATGCGATTCACATGGTCAACCTCATCCGGAGTTCACCGCAAGCAAAGGAAGATCGACCGAGTCTTGGTCAACAGCAAATGGTGCATGGACTACTCATATTCAGAAGCCGTCTTTCTACCCCCTGGCATCTCGGATCACTCCCCAATTCTGGTCAAAGTCCTCGCCTCTCGGCCACACAAAAGGCCCTTTAAATTTTTCAACTTCTGGATGACTCATCCGAATTTCAATGCCATGGTCTCTCAGGTGTGGGAAACTCCTATTCTAGGTACTCCTATGTCTAAGTTATACACTAGGCTTAAACTGTTGAAAGGTCGGTTAAAGAACATGAATAAAGAGGTGTACTCTAACATTTCCTTGCAAACTGCAACAGCTAAGCAGGTCCTATATGACACACAAGAAGCACTTTTTCGGGAGCCGCAAAAGGTGTCTCTAGCAGAGACTGAATCGGCCCAAGCTCGTGATTATTACAAACTTCGCTCCTTGGACGAATCTTTTTTCAAGCAAAAATCTAGGATCCGATGGCTGAAGGAGGGCGACCAGAATACTAGTTTCTTTCATCATTCAGTCAACTACCATCACCAGCGCAACCGGATTCTCTCAGTCCAAGATAGTACCGGTAATATGGTTACTAACCCTGAAGTAGTTCAGAGGATATTTGTGTCATACTTCCAAGAGCTTCTGGGTCCAGTGAACACGCCTATGCGGGCCTCTTCCACTGAGATCAAAGAAGTCTTGAAGCATACGCTTAATGATGATCAGGTTAGATCCCTCTTTGAGCCTATTCTTCCCTCGGATATTAGGGCTGCAATGTTCTCTTTGGCTGGGAATAAAGCCCCTGGCCCTGATGGATATAACTCTGATTTATTTAAGACAAACTAGGAGACAGTTGGACCCTCTGTAATTGAGGTTGTTCTAGATTTTTTTAACTCTAGGTGTCTATTACGTGAGTCTAACTATACAATCCTTGTGCTGGTTCCAAAAATACCAAATGCTTCTTCGGTTAATGATTTCCGGCCATTGCGTGCTGTAATACTATATACAAATGCATCTCTAAAATTTTGGCCACCAGAATTTCTACAGTACTCCCCTCTATTATAAGCCCTACTCAAACGGCTTTCGTCAAAGGCAGGCGTATTTTTGATAACATTCTGCTAGCCCAAGAGTTGTTCAGCGGGTTCCACTTGGACACATTTTCCCCTAAGTGTGCTATCAAGGTCGATTTTAAGAAAGTATATGACACGCTTGACTGGGATTTTCTAGAGACAACGCTGATAGCGTTCGGTTTTTCGGCTTATTTCATACATCTTATTATAATATGTATCCGCACCCCGAGGTTTTCCATCTCAATAAATGGAGAAATGCATGGTTTCTTCAACAGTGGCCGCGGTCTTAGATAAGGTGATCCGATCTCCCCATACTTGTTTACCATAGCCATGGAAGTGTTGACAGGTATCCTAGAATCCCAGGTAAGCCGGCCTGAATACCGGTTTTATTGGATGTGTAAGAATCCTCGCCTTTCATACCTATTTTTCGCTGACGATGTCTTCATTTTCAGCAGAGGGAACTTGGCATCAGTATCCTGCATGAAGGAAGGTATAAACCGTTTCTCCCTCTAGAGTGGCCTACTCCCTAATAACAACAAGAGTGAGGTCTTTCTCTCAAGAGGTTCAGAGGCTACTCAATCTCAAATTTTGCAAACCCTGAACTTCAGAAGGGGAGCCCTCCTTGTGCGTTACCTGTGCATTACCTGGTTGTACCAATCATCACTTCCTAGTTAACCAAAGCAAACTACAATGCCCTGGTATGTTTACTCATGACTAGAGTTCATTCCTGGACTCACCATTTCTTATCTTTTGCGGGTAGACTACTACTCATCAAATCGGTGCTGCATGCGATACAAGTCTATTGGGCGTCTATCTTCTGGCTCCCATCATCTATTGTTGATAGAATTGAACAAATCTACCGGCAATTTCTATGGAAAGGACCTGGCCTTGGTTCGCGGGAGGGGGGGGGGGCGAAGTCTCTTGGGATGATGTCTGTCTCCCAAAACTTGAAGGGGGACTTGGGATCAGGAGAATTCAGGATAGCAACAAAGCTGCCATGATCAAGCATATTTGGATTCTATTCTCTGACAATGAATCCTCATGGTGCAAGTGGAACATGCCATCCACCTCAAAAGGAAGTATTTCTGGACTACCTCCCCCCCGACCTACTGCTTGTGGGCCTGGAGAAAACTACTTGCGTTGAAGAGGGACGCCATAGCTTTCTTCAGCTGGAGGATCGATGATGGACAAACCACTTCACTATGGTTTGATCCATGGTTAGACATGGGCCCCTTAAGTTTGGTTTTTGATGATGCTTACATCTACCAATCGGATCTTACTCGGCATGCCAAGGTAGCGGACCTTTTCTCACCTGAGGGTCAAGCCGTATTACATGACATTCTTTCATGGCAGGTTTTGATTCCTCCATTAAACCCCACGAGGGATACATTCTCCTAGCTTATGCATCCATCTGGTAATTTCTCTATTGTGTCTGCGTGGTCAGCCATTCGGAAAAAAGCAGTGTCGGTCCCATGGGCTTCTTTTGTGTGGAGTAAGGCGATGGTTCCTCGTTATCAATTCCTCATTTGGCCGATATCTCGGAACTGTCTCCCTACCCAGGTTTTTCTCATGGCCTTCTACAGCCTTCCTATGGCTCAATGTGCCTTATGTAACACTAGGCCAGACTCTATTGATCACCTCTTTTTTTACTGTCATGTGTCCCATTCCCGTGCTTCTTTTTGGGCTGCTAAATGTAATCTCCCCTAGAGTAACCGTCCTTGGGTGGAAAATCTTCGTTTGGTTGCTGATATCCTCTCAGGAAGTGGCTTTTATGTTGACATCGCCAGGTTTTCCTTCGGTGCACAACATCTCCTCAAGGCGGTCAAAGATAAAGCTCTCTCCTTCAATTCAATTGCCGACAACCCGAGAAATGGGAGATTGCAGCATAGCTGGAGGTTAGACCCTAATATTTTTGGTTAGTTGTTGAACGAGGGGTGTTTTGCTTCTCTTGTAATATTATTGTAGTACCATGTGGTTTCCTTTAGTGAACCCGCCCCCGCCCACTCAAGTGACTTGTTGTCCCATTGAGTGTAAGCTGGTGCCGAGTCTCACCCCTTGTATATTTGTCTGGTTGAAAATCCTATATAATACTTACCATTACCAAAAAAAAACAAAAAAACAAAAAAATCTCTATACCGTCAAAGAAATTAATAATTGTGATAACAATTTCATATGAATCGATGTGATTGCGGAATTGCACTCTACTTTTTGTTGATATTCTCTCTTTTGTAATGTCATTCGGTGAATTTATTTTTCTGCTCATATTTTCAAGTCAACAAGAGCCGGTTGCAATGGAGATTATGTGAATGTAGATCCCACCAATGGAGCATGCCTAGCTGACCTTGAAATGGTATCAAAAGTAAGTGCTATTGTTATAATATCCACATCTCTCATATTTTCTTTCAATATGTGTGTATGCAATAATCGGCAAAATATCTTTCCTTGTGAAACTTTCTAGTGCCTCGAGAAGATATGTCTGCCTCAAATATTGGAACCAATGTGTAATGTCATATCCCCAAACCACACAAGGCTAAAATGGAGCAAAAGCATACTCGAAGAGAATATCATTGACATTTTTACGATGCCTCAACAGTCTAGACCATGGTGTCGGGTACATCCTAAATTAACACCCTCAAAATCCATGAGTACAATACCAAAAAGTATAATCCGTATCTATATGTGCACGATAATATACGATGGAACATATGAATTTTGATGAATAGCTAATGGATTGTTTCTTTTAAATTCTTCGTCTACAGAGCTATAACTATTTGTACTCTTACATTTGGGCTAATGATCTGAACGTTCGAGAAGCCCTTCACATACAAGAGGTATGAGGAAACATTCTATGTGGAGGCATCACCAACATTCATATCGTGATATTGATTCCTGGTAATGATGTTCAGGGCACGAAGAAAGAGTGGAATAGATGCAATTTCAGCCTATCTTACACAAAGGACGTTCTTAATAGTGTAGTCTATCATAGATACCTATCTAAGAAATCCCTCCGTGCCCTAATTTACAGGTACTGCCGCATTAGCTAAACGAATAAGTTTGTCATCCTAATTCAATTTCTTTATAATCGATTTGCTCTTTGTATAGATCAACTATTTTTTCTATTGTTGACAAAAAGAGCTCATGTTCTAGTGGTGATCATGACTTGGGCATCCTATATGTGGGTACACTGGATTGGATAAGATCACTCAACTTAACTTTACTTGCTTCCTGGTCGCCTTGGTTTGTTGAAGGTCAAGTAGCCGGGTAATAAATTTTTCCTTATGACAAATATACGTCCCTTTTCTTCTAGAATTTGGTTTACTTGATCATCGTCCTCTCATGAATGTTTAGCTTTGTACGTAGCTTGATGGCGAAAGTATTTATTCCATTGTGAATAGTGCGGATCTCAATCTAACTATGTACCAAAGCACATTATTCTAATGAAATTCGCTCACTAAATTCCATCAGTTTTCTATGTCGAAAACCGTACATAATCTGGAATAGTTTGTACCAAAACGCAATTAAGCTTCTAACATAAACTAACCTTCTTGAGTGTCTCCCACTATGTTAAAGTACTCCGTATCCCAGTTACCCATTAGTAATAAAAATAAATAAATAAAGATAACAAGTGAATAGTGATGTCAATTTTTGTTGCTCAGAAGCCTCATATGGCTAATTTGGTGAATTTTGAGTCAGAAAAGAAATGACTTTCTCGCAAATTATGTCATCTACTGTTGGAGTCCTCACTTTCAATTCTTTTTATTTTTCTAATTTTAAGTTTAAAAGCATTTTAGACTCTTTTGAGCCATTGTTGAATTTGTAAGGCTTTAATTCTGTGAACATTTTGCAATTCTTCTTTCCAATCAAATTTCTAGCATCTAATTTTCCGTTTCCATGCAGACACACGTGCATTGCACATGCTCGAGGAGTTGTAAAATGTTATATCTCTTAACTTCTTCTTAATTTGTCTAGACAGATACTCTACTATATATATATACGGAAAATCATTGGTATGATTTGATGTTTACAACAATCAAGGTAGGACCCAATTCCTCTCCATTATTATTCCTTTTTACCCTTTTACACTTATATATATTTATATAATTATCTTAGTAAAAATGATCATTCCTTTTTACCCTTTTGTTCGGTGCAGGGAGGGGGGCACATAGCTCCGAAGTATAAACCCAAAGAATGTCTTGCAATGATTGATAGATGGTTTTCTTATTACCCTCTCTAATTAATTTTAATTGGTTGTTGGGTTAATACACTAACAAGTCCGAATTTGTCATCCAATAATAATGTTGTTGTGCATTTATCTATTGTATCCTAGTATCCCACAATGGGAAAAATGACGGCATCAATGCCACAACTCTTGTATGGCAACCTCTTTAGTGATAAAATTTCTTGTATGATCATATAAATGCCCCACATTTGTAAAAACAATTATCTAAAAATTTTGACAAAATGGCAAACGTGAGCCAAAAGCAAAATTTACAAAGAAAATAGTTTTGTTAGACTCAAAAGCAAAATAATGGAGCAAACATTTTCTCCAAGTAATATCATTTAAAATCACAGAGACCTATCTGTTTTTTTTTTTAAATGAAAGTAAGTAAAATACTCTTCACTTCTTGTAACTTTGCATTTGTTTCTTCTCTAACGTTGCTCTGTTTTGAGATTGAGCAAAGCTTGGACCCTTGGGGAAACGACTAGTTCTCTTTGATCTATTGCGAGGTTCAGTGCTAGGGAACGTTTGTGAAGGAATTTAACCCCAATTCTCAATTTGTCAAAAATCGATGCTTTTAATGGCATTGTTTGATACATAAATTATGCACCACACGACTTTTTGAAGTGTTTTTGCCTAAACTTTAAAAAGATCACTTTAGTGTAAAAAATTTATGAATAACCAATTTAGTGTCAAAACCTTTTTAAAAGCATTCATTTAAGTGACTCTGCTAAGTTGCTTCAAATTTTTAGTCACCCGAGTCACTTAAGTGATCGCTCTTCAAAAGTTGTACTACTTAAATGATCAATGAAAAAGTTTTGGCACCAACGTAGCAATCATACAATAGCTATAACACAGATACTGTCCTTATCCATTGACATTACGTATCCACATGATGGTTTGATGGATGCTGTGGTGATAGCTTCTTTGAAGTATCTACTACCAAAAAACACTTTTAGCATGTCAAATTTCACTTCCAATAGTGGTAGATTCTCTTTCATTGCGTTCATTTCCTCTTCATGACGACCTTTCATCTCCTTTATCTACTCCTTAAGCTTATCTTGTAAAGTGCAACCTATGTGATGAGAAGATGAGCCCCACTACCAGGTTCGAGGAGGACCCCGATGCGTGGCATAAGTGAGAACGGTAAACGGGTTTGAAGGAAAGATAGTGTTTGATGTGTTTGAGAGAAAATGACTTTAGGATAGAAGATTTCGCCACCAATGCCTGAAGAAATTATGATCTAGCCAAAGGTAAAGAATTTTGAGGTTGACCGCCAAAGAATAAAGGAATATCCTGTTGAAAATGAGCGGAAGAAAGGGCTTGAAAGTAAGAGGCGTGGAGAACAAAGTTGCCTTCTTCTATTGCATTTGCAAAGGTTCAAGCCTTCACCGCAAGCTTGGTTCCTAAGAAGAACTATTCTATTTCTAGTTTACTCCTGATGAAACAGCTTTTCCTTTATTTGGTTCAAAAATAGATGACAAAAAAAAAAGCTATTCTTTCAAAATCCGAAGCAGCTATACCTTGGGGGGGGCCAAGAAGTAGCCATTGCATGCAGTTAGGAGCCTCAGGAATAGTTTAAGTTTTCATATTCCAAAACCTTTCATTTTTAGCAATCGATTATGTTTAGAACGAATTAAAACTATTAAGTAAGGATTTAATTTTGTCATTCTTATTGTATTTAAATAATCTAATTATTCACAATTATGTTCGATTAACAATATATCATACTATAATAAAATTATAACTTATTATTCAAATTATAATTCATTATTTAGTATTTTTTAGTTAGCTATGATTGTAAGTTTAATTTTTTATCTATTTTCACCCACACACACACATCTGCTGCAACTTGTGGTCTCTTTCTAGGGTTCTGTTAAGTTTGACCTTCCTTCAACATTAATCGTGGCAAGAAAAGTTGGCGTCGATTTGCTTATCATGACAACGAGGAGAAAATATTGGGTAGGAGTGGGCGTGTCAAAATCTTGCCATTCACTGGGCGACACGTGTCACTCAGAGCCCCCTCCCCGTCAAGATTGAGCTCGGCCAACGAACTTGGGCTTGAGTTGATTTGAGGTCGGCTAGGGTTAGCTTAGGCAACGAACGAGGCGGAGGCAGAGGCGGCAGCATGGTTTGTTGACGTCGTGTAGGGTCTTGACCTCTCGGCCGGCGCAGGCACAGACGCAGAGGGCGCGAGAGCAGTTGGACAGGAGGCGGCGGCATTGGAGGTCGGAGAAGGAGCAGGCGAAAATGGAGGAAGAGATGGAGGCAACGTACTGGAGGCGACGGTGGTGGGTCTGAGGTCGGGATGGAGCAGAGCGGAGAGCGTGAGTGGAGAGAGAGATCGTCGAAGTGGAGAGAGAGTGCGAGAGTCCTTTTCTTTTTGGGATTCAAAGCCGAGTTCGCCGGCCGAGCTTGATCTCAACGACGGAGGACAGAAACGGTAGCGATGTGGTGGACCGAGACGGCGTTGCGTCTTACTATTTGCCAATTAACAAAGAGACCAAATCCAGGTCTCAAGACTTCCAACTCGATCAACAATGCTTTAAATCTCAAGTAAGAATCTAAGCTAGGGCAGCGTTCCAATTTCTCTAATGGCCTCTTCTTTGCAACCCAGATGAAATTATGGTGTGTTTCTTAACTTCAGAGGCGAGGATATCGGCAACAACTTTGTGGTTCATCTATGGAAGGCCTTGGATCAGGCTGGCGTGAGGACGTTCGTGGATAGCAAGGAACTGAGGAAGGGAAAGGGAATATCACCCTTTATCACGAGGGCAATCAACAAATCGCGCATTATCCTCATCATCTTCTCGGAGAGGCCATGGTGCTTGGAGGAGCTAGTGAAGATATTAGAGTGCAAGAAGATGAAGGAACAGGTTGTGATGCCTGTATTTTACAAAGTGGAACCGAGGAAAGTAAGAGGAAGGCACTGGAGTTATGGGAAGGTACTGGCAAAGCATGTAGTCAAGTATAGGAAGGGAGGAAAGTAAGAGGAAGGCACGGGAGTTATGGGAAGGCACTGGCAAAGCATGTAGTCAAGTATGGGAAGAATTCAGAGAGAGTGAAGAAATGAAGGGAAGCTCTTGTTGAAGCTGCTAATTTGTCTGGGTGGCATCTGGACAACGGGTAATGCTCATATATAATCACAAATAAATAATGATAAATAGACCAAGACACACTCTGGCCCAATCGTGTACTAGGCCATACGTGCCTTCTCTTCAAAAGTTCGAATTCGAAGTGCGTTTGTTCAGTTATTTTTGGGTAGTGACCCAAGATATTGATATTCATATAAAGGGTTGTCGATGAGTTAGTTCAAGCCAAACACTTATTTACTAGACCCGAAAAGCCCCAGTTGGGTCAGGTTAATAAGCGCCTGAAAAGAGTGAAGAGATAAATAAATGAAAAAATAGCAAAGGAAGCTTTAATACGTTTGGTAAAGAATGCATTCTGTGAAGAAAATATGCATTAACTGAAATTATGGTAATACTTGTTTTCTTCCCTTTTGCATTTACAGAGATGAGTCCAGTCTAATTGAGAGCATAACTAAAGAGATCTCGGTCAAATTAGGCAAAGTGCCCCTCCATGTTGCAAAGCACCCGGTTGGAATAGATCACAGGGTAGAGAAAGTCAAATCGTTGTTGAGAATGGAATTAAGTGATGCTGCTCACATGCTGGGAATCGGGGGCACGGGAGGCATAGGAAAGACAACTATTGCTAAAGCTGTTTACAATGTCTCAATAGTCAATTTGTCACCCGCTGCTTTCTCAACAAAGTGGGCGAAGCATCGAAAAATTACGGCATAGTTCATCTGCAGAAAGAGCTTCTATTGGAGATGTTGCGGACAAAAGACTTTGAAGTGTCGAGCGTTGATGTGGGGATTAATTTGATAAGTGATAGACTCTGCTGCAAAGATGTTCTTCTTGTTCTTGATAATGTGACTGACATGGACCAATTAGATGCGTTGGCCAGAGAAAGTGACTTGTTCGGTAAAGGAAGTCGGGTCGTCATTACAACAAGAGATAAACATCTGTTAACTTCTCATGCTATATATGAAATATACGAGGTCAAACTTTTAAATCACACTGAATCTTTTGAGCTCCTTAGGCATCATGGTTTTCCAAGGGGTGAGAAAATGGAGATGAGTAGGGATCTAGTGGACGACATTCTGAGGTATGCAAAGGGCTTCCTCTAGCACTTGAAGTGTTGGGTTCATTTTTGCATGTCGAAGCAAAGACCAGTGGAAGAGCGCATTGAATAAACTTGCAGAGCATCCGAATGAAATGATCAATAATGTCCTGAAGATTAGCTTTGATGGCCCTAGATGATCAACAGAAGGAAATTTTTCTCAATATTGATTGTTTCTTTGTAGGAAAGGATCAAAATTACGTAAACCAAGTTCTTAATGCATGTGGCTTTGAACCAATCATTGACCTGCAAGTACTAGTTGAGAGGTCTTTGCTATGTATTGAAAATGGGAAGCTCCAAATGCATGACTTGCTTCAATTAATGGAGTGTCCATCAAAGGAGCCAAGTAGACGCAGCAGGTTGTGATCGCATGATGATGTTCGTGCAGTACTGGCATCAGATACAGTAATACCAGTATGTCTAATCTTTTTGCACGTCCAACATGTTGCAACTATGGAATGAATCGGAAAAATCCATTGAAGATATTATAGTGTTTCATTTTTTGATAATCTCAGCCTGCTATATCTTTCTTTTACAAGAATCAACTGAAAGCAATTGAATTGAGGGAGTACTACTAAAATAGTTCTACACTTATTGCAATTATGTCAATTCAATCCTTAATTTTTTTTTTTGTCAACTAAGTCATGAACTTTTAGTAATTGTGCAAATTCAGTTCATCTACCTAATTTTGGCCGGAAAATCGCCAATATGGATGTCAACAATCTTATATGGTGCAAGCAACACTAATGTGAACAATTATTAATAATAATTATATTTCAAAAAAAATTTCCCTTATGTTTTCCTTCTCTTATTTTTTTTCTTCCCTTCTTCCTCAACTTTACCAGCCCGATGAGGTCGACCTTGCTAATGGCTGGGTGAGGTTGAGCCTGGCCATTGCCAGCCCTCGACTTTGGCCAATCATCAAGGAAGGGAAGAAAAAAGACAATAATTCAAAAAAAATATTAAAATATCATTAAAAATTATCCACGTTTTGGTCAGATGAATTAGATTGATAGAAATGTAAAATATTTAGAACTCAATTGATCAAAAAATGGATTTTTGGATGAATTGGTATAGTTATAATAGGGTGCGATATTCCCTTAAAAAACTTCACTCTAAGCCTTATTCATGGATGATCCAACGCCTAATGAATATTGCCGACCTCAGTGCGTATGGGAGTTGCCGGAACCTTATCCAATCAAATGTCCTGGCAACTTGAACTTTTACTTTATTTCTCCTTGACTTTTTCTTTTGGCCACCGATTTGCACTTGAGAAAGGAGAGATCTCCTTACAACCCTTCAACAGCTCGCAGTCATATATTATAACAATGTGAACCCTTTTCTCATCGTTGCTTTATAAAAAGAATTTAAGTAGGATTTCTCAGTATTGTGACTCTTGGTATTAGAGATGAGCGATTCAAGATTCCGTAGAGGTTCCATTGAAATTTATCTATTGGAACAAGTTTTTTATTTTTTGGAATTTGAAACCTACCCTGCATACCTTGGAAGATATAACTTACCTTATCACAAATTGTAAGGTCAATTCTAAAGTCTACTTAGGTTTCATATGTATTATTAATTAATTGATTGTAGTAAATCATCATATTTAATTACCACCACTAACCCCAGCTTATATTTACTCATACGAAGAACATGAAATATTAATAAAGCAAAAGTCTTAATCATATAATAGAAGTTCAGATTAGTAGTTTCAAATTATATATTTATTATCGGATACCGTAGAATGCCACAAGATTGCGCGAACACATAATAGAGAAAAACACAAAAACTTATTTTAGATTTCAAATTCAATTTATCTATAACCTAGAATCTATCCGTCAAAATAGGTTGCTCAATTTTTAAAACCCGGAACTTATCTTGCATATTGTAGAACCTAGAATCATATAGGTTTCCATCGGTCCGATTCTTTGGTTCCAAAATCTTACCCCAAAACCATACTCACCCTTACTTGGTATAATATAACTAGAGTTCCTTAGATGGCATCTCTCATTTTAGCGAATTCAACAACACTCCGAATCTTCGAAATTTATTTGTCATTAAACCATTTATTAAAATTAAAAGAGCCCCATTTTTCAATCTAGGAAAATAAAAGACTTGTTTATTGCCTAGCTTCTAGGCTAATATCCTCATGTTAATATCACAATCCTAATTCTGTTATAAAAAAAAACTATATTGAATCTAAAAGATTTCCTTTTTTTACCATGTTCAATATTTTTTTCTCTTCAATTATAATTCTTCTACTATTAAGGGAAAATGATACAAATCATCTTTAAATTTTGACTCAATATGGAATATGATCCATAAACTTTTAATTTGTTTAATGTAATTTTTAAACTTTTATTATATATTCAAAATAGTTCTGAACTAACAAACATGTTTAATGTTGTCTTTGAAAGTATATTAATAGAATGATAACATTGAATATTTTCATATAGTCTAAGAACTAGGTTTAATAATTATCAAAAATTCAAGGACTACATTAAATAATTTATAAGTTCAGGGACGATATTATACATTGAGATAAAGTTCAGTGACTGCATTAAATAAATTAAAAGTCTAAGAAATACATTACACATTTTTAATGACTAATTGTGTTATTATCCCTATTATTAATGTCGGGGGAACATCAGAAACGCATATCAACAAATTTGCACTCAAATTGCAAAAATTGTCTACTGCCTTCCTCGGGCAAAATCGTGACAAACTCAAAAGCACGAGAACAAAATGAAACTCCGTTGAATCTGCTTGTGGGTGAAACTACGATGACCAATAAAACCTGGGGCGAAAATGTAAATTTTCCCTTCTTTTACGAGAAGATCATCGTTTTCCACGACTCTGTTTCTCGGTCTGCCGAAAGCAACGACTTCAAAAATCAGACGACAAGTGAAGAGGTCGAACGAACTGGCAACAACACATCGCTCACACTTGCCGGATCTACGCAGGTCAGTCTCACTCGCTCGGTTCCAGGTACGGGGAATTTCCCCTTTCGTTTTCCCTCTGATTTCTCAGCACCCATTGGAGTTCCATGTCTGTTGATTGATTTCGTGGGTGTTCTTGGTGTCGATTTGCATTGGTCGGATCCGATTCTCGTGCCATCAATACTGTTTATTTAGCAGCAAGTGCGAGTTATTTCGCTTGTTCTTTTGGAATTTGAGCTGCAGCTCAATCGTTTTGATGTTCGAATTGCAGCAGAGACGCATCGGAGGACCGGAACGTAGAGAACAACAACAGGGGAGATCGCGGGTCGATAAGGGTCGTCTGGAATTTAGTGGGCTTGCGTGTAAATCGCCTGATTATGAATATGGGGGTGTTTCTTGTCCTGGGGATGCTGATTTTAGCAGTCTCCCGGCAGTCGGCTGTGGCGGCGTCGTCGGCTTTGGAGAACTTCTCGGCCACAGATGGAACAGTGTTGGAGCTGGATGATTCGAATCTCGACTCGGCGATCTCAAAGTTCGATTACGTTTTAGTTGATTTTTATGCTCCTTGGTGCGGACACTGCAAGCGCCTTGCCCCTGAGGTCTTCTCTTTTTCATGTTAATTTATTGATTTGAGGGTTCTTTCTTTTGCTGGTTGTTTAATGCGGAAGCTTGGGAAAAGCCATCATGTGTTATAATTTAGAATCCTAGTACTTGTCTAACGTAAAGCAGAGTTATGCTGTCTGAGGCTCTAGGCAGTGTGATATTTTCACTTGACATTTTTCATTAATTTGATTAGTTGTTATTGTTCATTGTGTTTATGCAATATTTATTCAGATAATCTGAGAAGTCATGTTTGGAATAGCCTTGTTAGCTGGAGATGTACTTTGTATGAAGAAAATTTGAGTCTTTTCTAATTGAGGGTACTGATGTTTTGAGGTTCAACTCCTTCAGTTTCATCTTTACGATGAATCACTGCCAAGTGTAATGTCATTGAATGTAGTATTTTCTTTTTTGAATTTGCCTCCATTTGACCGATTTAAATAGAAAAGGAATGATTGATCTGCTTGGTCAACTCTGGTTGATAGATGCTTATTATCTTGGCCCTCATAAAGGAGGGAATGTATAATTTGGCTGATAACTTTTCATGAGAATGTGATGGCTTCTGTTACATTTTCAACATTATATATTCCTCCATGAAAGCAGTCGTACAGCAGATCTTAATATGCTGGTCCATTGGTACTTCGATCTGACAGAAAATTGACTTTGGTTATTCTGTTGCAGTTAGATGCAGCTGCCCCATTTCTTGCTGGATTGAAAGAGCCTATAGTGATCGCAAAAGTAAATGCTGACAAGTACTCACGTCTTACAGTCAAACATGACATAGAGTATGGCACTATCTTCCTGGCTTCTTGCCACAATGGAAATTTAAATAGCACTTTTACTAATCTAACTAGCAGAATTTGACTCATATCATTCTGTGGTTGATGCCTGGAACTTGGTTTAATGTGTACACTCTGATAATGTTTCCGCTTTTATAATCGTAGTGTTCCTTCTTGTTTAATGCCTCCTCTACTTTATATCTAGTCATAGTGTCCAGAATCTTTTGACCATATACTTGCTTGCATGCAGCGGTTTTCCTACCCTCAAACTTTTTATGCATGGCGTCCCAATGGAATATAATGGGCCAAGAAAAGCAGATTTACTCGTTCGTTTTCTGAAGAAGTTTGTTGCTCCTGATGTCTCCATTCTGGATTCAGACTCTGCTGTCGGTGAATTTGTTCAATCTGCTGGCACCCATTTTCCTATATTCATCGGTTTTGGCCTGAATGAGTCACTGATTTCAGATTTCGGAAAAAAATACAAGAAAAAAGCATGGTTTTCTGTGGCAAAGGATTTTTCCGAGGAAATAATGGTGGTGTACGACTTTGACAAGGTACCTGCTTTGGTATCCCTTCATCCGAATTTCAACGAACAGAACATTTTCTATGGTCCCTTTGAAGGTAAATATGGTGTTGACCTTCCATCCTGATTAGGCTGATTTCTTTTGCCAAAGTGCGTCCATAATCTACTTCAACTACTTTGCTTGGACTGTGTTGATTATTGCTATGGTGCTTTACACCTTAATTTCACCTGTTTTCAGTTTTAACTTCGAAGGAGTGTTGCTAGCCATCTCTGCTATCTTTTCATACTCATTCTCCATTATACATTCTGGCGCTCCTTTTGCTTGGATTCCTTTCAGTACTGGATTTTTTTCTACTTATTAACTAAAGTGCTCTGTTTCTGAATACATGAAAAGTTAATGTGTGTATTTGCGAAATCTACATCTTTAGTTGCATGGAATTATATTTCCTATGCTACTTAACATCAAGTTTCTCTTGCTCTGTATCGACAGAAAAGTTTTTGGAGGACTTCATCAAGCAGAATTTTATTCCTTCACCTCTGCCTATAAATTATGATACACTGAAGTTGCTGAAAGATGACGAGCGAAAAATTGTGCTGACAATTATGGAAGATGAGAATGAAGAGAAATCAAAGAAACTGGTCCAATTACTGAAGGCTGCTGCAAGTGCCAATCGTGACTTGGTGTTTGCTTATGTCGGGTTCAAACAGTTTGAAGACTTTACTGATTCATTTGGGGTTAACAAGAAGTCTGAGCTCCCGAAAATGGTTGTTTGGGATGGCAATGAAGAGTATTTTATGGTAAGAACATAGTTTCGAAGTAGCGACACATTTGAAGATGTAACTTGATTATATATTGCCGAAGTTATAATACTCGTGTATCTGTTGTCTTTTCATAGTTAAGAACTGGTGGAACATGGTTCAACATTTCACATCTGACAGATGCTAAAATGCGTGGCTAGGAGACAATGACTTGAGCACATTGCATTTTCAGCTCAAATTATTCCAGCACTTATGCAGTGTTTCCACTATTTCTGAAATTGGTCAAAGTACACAGAATTTGTAATGCACTTTGCCAGGGGTGTATCTGCCAGAATAGCTGCATATAATATTTTAGTCATGATTGGTAGTGATTTTAGCTTTAACTTGACAATGCCAATTACGTTGCTTAAATTTCACAAGGATCTCTCTCCACCCCCTTGTTCGTCATCTACTGGACTTCAGTTGTTTTTGACAAAGCTATTGTGGCAATGGACTGTACTATAGAGAAGTTAGGAAGAGTTGATTATGCCTTTGCAAGTACAAATTTGAGACAAAGTCTGGAACTTTGGCTAATTCCTTCACCTTGATGAAGGTGTAGCTGTAGGAACTGTATTTTACTGCATAAGAATTTGACAAGTCTGGCAGCCTCTGTGTTTGATGTTTGAACAGTGAAATGGGTTTTAGCTTTCTCAATGGTGTTCATGTGGAATGTGTCAAATTGTTAAAATATATATAGGAGGTTTAATGTTAAATGACGGTAGATATCTCATTGGGGCATCTGCTTTTGTTGGGATAGTAATATTTCTTTGAAGTGAGGATTGGATTGGAGTTTACTTCTAACTTCGTTTTCTTGGTTTTGGACAGTCTTATTGACATTTTGGAAGGTGTTTTGCTTCCTTTCTTTGCATTGTTAGTTGTCCATTATTTTACACTAAACAATCTAACCATCTAATGATTTGGAGTTTTCTAATTGACTATTGCTGAGTTGGCTTTTATGTGCTGTTAATGACATGAAAGTCAAGAGAGGATGGGTGGATGTTGATTGATATCTTAGGCTGAAGAAAAGCTGCAAAATTCCCTTAAGTGTGTCATCTCTGCATACATACTCACTCAAACTTGATGATGTGGAGTTGAGACAACAATAAGTAATCGGGCAAATATTGCATTTCTTTCTCCTGTGAAATCAAAGTAGCCAGCAGAGGGAAAATAGAACGGGATGGGTGCAGAGTCTCTCTCTCTCTCTCTCTCTCTCTCTCTCTCTCTCTCTCTTGCTGAGCAATCCAGATACTTTTGGGTTTGGCATTGCTTCTAGCCGGTAAAATCTGCAAGGCTGGTTATTTTCCTTTGCTTTCCTTAGATTCCTAAGAGAGGATTATAGTTTTGCAGAATGTTTTTATCTTTGAAATCCTTAGGGTAATTTAAGCTATTCTCTCTTGAAATTAAAACTATATAGGTTTGCCTCTACATCTGGCTTATTTAGTTTGACAGAGTGTATAAACATAAATATTTGCTTAAAATAAGGGAACTTGTCTGAGAAAATGATTCTTTTTAGGGTGAGGTGCAGTCATTCCATATCCACTGTCCAGTTTTATGCATAGAATTCATTGCATTTTTTATCCACTTCATGCAGGTTATGTGGGCTAGCCTGTTTTCCTCTGTTGGTTTTGTTGGTATTGCATGTACATTTTCATGATTTCCATTGTTGAGCAAATAATGATTTCTTACTGGTCCCTTGGACTTATTGCTAACCTCTCCACCCAACAAAATGAAAGGGAAGGGAGTTGGCCAAATCTAGGGATGATTGAATTTTGACTTTATTCCTTCACTATTCAATTAGCTTGCTCCTTTACAGTAATAGTGCCTTGTACTGATCCATGCAACTCTTTTTCTTTTGAAAGGTGGTTGGTTCTGAAGTGATCAATGAGGAGGACCAGGCATCTCAAATCACACAATTTCTTGAAGGATTCAGGGAAGGGAAAACAGAAGTTAAAAGAATTAACGGCCCATCGTTTATGGGCTACATCAATTCACTTATCGGGGTCAGAACTGTGTACATAATCGTATTCCTGGTTTGTGTATTTATGCTCATCCGAAGCATCAACAAAGAAGAGCCTTTGCGAGTTGGTACGCGAGAAGAGGCAGATCAGGCAAGCAGCTCTACCTCAGAGAGTGAAGGAAAAGAATACAGGCCAGGAGACAAGGAAGACTGAGCATCTGAATTTTCAGTCGGAACTTTTGGTTATTCTGACTACTCTAACGAAACATTTTGCAAATCCGATGTTGTTTAGTTGCCATGCACACTAGATTGAAGTATGCAGATATGTCGCCGGTCTTATGGTAGAAGTACTTATATCTTGCAGCAGTTTAATCATTCTCGTTCCCAGTTTTCTTGGTCAGCCTTGTTCAGTGGGATCTATTCAACATATCTTTCCAATAGTTTATCTAGAATGGTCTTTCGTACAAGAGAGAATTGGGGTGATCACATCGACCAATTGCATTGCCAGCATGATATCAGATCTCATCCTCTCTTGCTCTTAAATTTCTGAATCACTCGTTTTTCATTGGCTTGTTACATCATGTTTTACTGTTATGTGGTGTACCCATTGCATGAATGTGTATGCCGGAGACTAGCTAGCTTCCTGTAATGTGTATGCCGGAGCACCACCAATTCAACAATAGGATTCACAAGCCGGAGACTCCGACGATATGGATCTGCAGGGATCTGGACCGGCCTAGTATTTACTGTATGTTCTCTTAAGGACCCTGCTTCGAGCAAGATCACCCCTGATAATTTGTTTTTGTGGGTTTACACAAGATATAAACTCCGACCGTTTCATCGGTTTATGCTAATTTGCCCTTTTGGAGTCATGAAAATTGCTTTACCACGGAGGAATTGCAGACTGATTGAAGAAGGTCTAGATTCGCTCCAAGAAGCGAAATCGGATGTCTATAAGGGACGCCAAAATTGAGATTTTTTTATGTCGATCGCAAATTGAAGTTTTCCTGATACTCTTTTGACGGTCGGGACTCTGCAATTTTCCGCATCAGACACAAGTACGGTGAGGATGGAAACTCAGAAAGATAAAGAAAATGAAGATTCATATGATTGAAAGGGAAAATTTCAAATGAGAAATCGAATTTTTCAAATAAGGATTTAAAGTGAATTTTGTTTTAAAAAAGAAGAAGTGAAGTTGCTATATTAGTCTCAAAGAAGGGTCTGAAGTAATTATGATTGTTTCAAATAAAGACTTAGTCTCGCCAGCTTGTCTATCAACAAAAATTTCCAGCTAATCATGAATAATTTCGTTTAAACACGGTTTACATTTAAATTATATTAGATTAAAAATAAAATAAATAAAGAGGCAAGAGGGCTCACTCTCGTGTGTGCTCTTTTTTTTTTTAATTTTTAATTTTTTTGGGTTGTTTTTTTGGAAACAAAAAAAAAAAAAAAAGAAAGAAAAAAGGAAAAATGAAAAAATTTAAAAGACGAAATTGTCGTTCACCAAACAATTTCTATTTCATGCTCTTATTTGAGAAAATGAGAGTACTTCGAGCCCTTATTTGAAATAATGTTTAGTTCATGTCCTTATTTGAGAAAATGAAGGTATTTTAAACCTTTATTTGAAATTTTCCCCTATTGAAATGTATGCCTGCTGCAAATTGCAATTTACGATCAAAAGTCAAAATTTATAGCTTCTGATCATTTATCCTCTCAGAATTATAATTTCAATTCATTTGATAAAATCAGTTTTGTACTTGTCAAAACTAAGATTATGACCTTTCATTGCACTGCCACCTAAATTGGAACCAAATTTGACGGGCGCTTATCATATTATCATTTGCTGAAATATTGGTTTCTCTAAGTTTTGTTTTTGGTCGAAACGTTTCTCTAAGTTGATTTGTAAAGGATTTTGATTGGACCTTCAATAAATTTTTTAGTGACACCGTACTTTAAACCCAAGTGAATCTTCATTTGTGCATAATGGCTTATATCTCTTTTAGACCTATCAAGTAGATAGGTCGGGTCAGGTCATAAATAGTTTAATCCAAATCGACCAATTTATAATCCATTTATAGTAGTGCAAAATTTGTGATCCATACTCAATTCGACATATTCCCAACTCAAATCGACCCATTTAAGTAAACCTAAGTAAAGCCTATTTCTTATGATTTTTTTATAAAAAAAATAGTATTGCTAAAACACTTTCATGCAATACAATTCCAATGGAAAATTGTTATCTTTTCTTAAAAAAATAAGCCTTCTTTTGTTTCTTAAATATTTTCTAAGAAGTATATTTTTAGGAAAATTACAATATTTTTTTTGTTTTGCTTGAAATCTAAAAATAAATTAAAAAATATTTCCTACAGTTTGGTATGAAAAGCATAATATTTTTTTTAAAATTGAATTTATAGGTATTTTTTTTTACTTTTTTTGTTTTTTTTAAAATCGAATTTTCAAAATTTTTTATTTTTAATATTTAAAAAAAAAATATTAATTTTATTTTTATAATTTTTATATTAATTATTTTATATTTTCTCTTTTTTTTTTTCTTCTTCTTCTTCTTGGTTAAAAGGCGATGAGCTCAAGTCTCGCCAGATCGACGAGGCTCAAGTCTCGCCAGTTGTCGATGACCTCGAGCCTCGCCTAGCCGGCCACTAGCTATCAACTAAGGAAGGTGGAAGAATAAAGTTAAAAAGAGAAGAAGAAGGAAAGAACAAAGAAAAAGGAAAAAGGAAAAGAAAAAGGAGATATAAAAAATAATCATAAATTCAATTTTTATAAAAAATATTTTCATAAGGTTAAAGAGAGAGTACAAGCCTTAAGTTGAAAATGGATTCTAAGTCCAACCTATCCAAGACTCAATTATGATTCAAATGAGTCATATATGAATTTAAGACTTATTTTGACAGGTCTAATATCTTAACCACAAGTGCATTTTCTAAGAGTATGCACCTCCTTACCCTCAGCCTTGGCACGCCATCACTTACATGAGCTCAACCAAGGCAATCGATGGCGTGATCTACTCATTAAATAATATATGATATTGCTATGCAAAACTAGTTAGGCTCACTTAAATAGAACTCCAACTTTCTAATCAATTCTCAGGCACATGATTTTCCTCCTTGTTTGCTCTTCGATCATTACCTTCCACATAAGGAGCTGGCCAAGGATATCGCCCTAGCGCTTGAGATAATAGACCAAGACTTTCTTTAAAAAATCATCTACAAAAGATAATTAGCATCCGACACCTCCCTTCGAATGCACTAGAGAAGGCCCTCCCAAATCTAAGTGAATGTAGCCTGCTATAATTTCACTGCTTAATATAGGATTGTCTAAAATGTATCTTCGTGCACTCCGAATCTCTATGCTTACTTAAGATGTCTAGGACTTCAATCTCGACTCAAGTCCAAAACAAAATAGGGTCAAAATTCCATCCAACTCGTATTATTCTAACTTCAATTTTACGACTCTCTGCCTTTGTTGACCACCATGTGTCATTCCGTGTTTCTACCCCGAAAGACACGACACGAGGGACAAAGACATGGTCTTCTCTTGCTCCGACCGAAGCAAGCCATGCCTCTAGACTGTAGAAATCGAGACTGATTTCGTGGGTATTGATCTGCTCCGGTTGGGAGTCGACAAGTCGAGCGAGTGGCCATCGTCGTATCCCGAAATCAACAAAGCTTGAAGCCAAAATGGCATTAGGGTTTAAGGCAAACATGGAAGCGATGCACGTGGAAGTGCAAATCTTCTTTTTTTTTTTCTCATAAAATATTTTTATCAAGAAAAATCTCAAATTATTATATCCGTGATAAATTTATCTCGAATTAATTTTTTAAAAAATGAAAACCCAAACTAGTACACTCATGACAAAATTTACTGCATGGATTACCACAAATCGATTCACTCGGGATAAACAAAGGGTAAAACCCCAAATTAATACATACATCAATTACCACGTGTCTTTCAACGATGCAATTTCACTGTAAAATTTAGCAAAATCTAATGAAGGGTAAACTTGTTATAAATATACTAATTTGTCATTTTTTGTGGTTAAAAAATTAATTTGAGATAAATTTGTCATAAAAACATTAATTTAAGGTTTTTCGTGATATTCATTCTTTTATATATGCCTTTTTTTTGTTGGTTCTATTTTATTTCTCCTCTAAGTCTTTCTCTAAAATTTTTGTGACTCTCATGTGCTAAAATTAAATCATCTCAAATCCAATTTTCTGAAAAAATGGGAATTCAAATTTCTCGCATTCCTCTTTTCTCCTTTACTTGGTGCCAAACTTTGATTCAAAACGCGGTTTCTTGGGCGGTTCGAAAATTGAGGGTCAATTCAGGGGCAAAGTGGGGATTTCAAACCCCAAGCAACGGCCACCTCTAAAGTCTGCTTACAAGACACATGGAGGTCAAAGTCAAAAGAGTTCTCTCTCTCTCCTTTCTTTATTTCCTCCTCCTTTAACTTTCCTCCATAACTGAGTGAGAAAACTGCTTTTCCTCTCTCTCTCCTCTCTCTCTCCCAGAGTTCGAGCCGGTCTCCCTCCTCCTCCGATCCGATGGCCGAGAACGGCGAAGAGAAGCTGCTCGCCGTCGCCCGCCACATCGCCAAGACCCTCGGCCGCGACGAGTCCATGGCCGACGACATCCTCCAGATCTTCTCCAACTTCGACGGCCGCTTCTCCCGCGACAAGCTCTCCCCCTCCGCCAAGGCCGCCGCCGCCGCCGCCGCCGCCGACGCCGACGCCGACAACCCCCGGGCCTACGCCGCCCTCGACCGCGCCCTCAACGCGCTGGGGCGCCAGATCTCGCACTTCGTCATCTCCGACAACCCCATCTGGGCCGACGCCGCCGACGCCTCCGCCTTCCTCGACGCCGTCGACGAGCTGATCGCCACCGTCCGGGACTGGACGTCCGCGCCCGCCGCCGACAAGGCCGTCCTGGCCTGCCTCAGCCGCGCCGACGAAGTGATGCAGCAGGCGATGTTCCGCCTCGAGGACGAGTTCAGGTCTCTGATGGAGGTCGGCGGGGAGTCGTTCGAACTGAGCCGGCCTTACGGACGCGGGGAGTCGAATGGAGACCTCTCATTTGACTCTGAAGACGAGGACGACGACGAACAGGGAGACGATGGAGATGAGCGGCTGGTCCCGGTGGCGCAGCCGCTTGGGGACGACTTTGATATCGTGATCGACGCGTTGCCATCGGGAACGATCAATGATTTGCACGAGATCGCGAAGCGCATGGTGGCTGCGGGGTTTGGGAAGGAGTGCTCGCACGTTTACAGCAGCTGCAGGAGGGAATTCCTGGAAGAGAGCATGTCGAGGTTGGGTTTACATAAATTGAGCATCGAGGAAGCCCAGAAATTGCCATGGCAGGACTTGGAAGACGAGATAGACCGGTGGATGAAGGCCATGAAAGTGGCTCTTTATATCCTGTTCCCCAGCGAGCGCCGCCTCTGCGATCGTGTCTTCTTTGGCTTATCTTCGGCTGCTGATCTCTGCTTCATGGAGGTATGCCGTGGCTGTGCCATTCAACTCCTGAACTTTGCTGATGCAGTGGCGATTGGGTCGAGGGCACCTGAGCGCCTGTTTAAAGTCCTTGATGTGTTCGAGACGATGAGAGATTTGATGCCTGAATTTGAGTCTTTGTTCTCTGAACAGTACTGTTTGGTCCTTAGAAATGAAGCTGTTGCTATTTGGAAGAGGCTAGGAGAGGCAATTAGAGGGATATTCATGGAATTGGAGAATTTGATCCGCCGAGATCCAGCAAAAGCTGCTGTTCCCGGTGGTGGGCTGCATCCAATTACTCGATATGTAATGAACTATCTTCGTGCCGCTTGCCGATCTCGGCAGATCCTTGAACAAGTTTTCGAGGAGAATATTGTGTCTCCTAAAGAATATCCGGATCTTGATAGTCGAGCCTCTTCATCCTCCTTGTCAGTCCAAATGGCATGGATCATGGAACTTCTGGAGAGTAATTTAGAGGCCAAATCGAAAATTTACAGGGACCCTGCTTTCTGTTCTATTTTTATGATGAATAATGGAAGGTACCTTGTAGAGAAGGCGAAAGGCAACGATTTGGGTTTACTCTTAGGGGAGGATTGGATTAGAAAGCACACTGCAAAGGTGCGACAATATCAGATGAGTTACATCAGAAGCTCTTGGAATAAGCTATTGGGTGTGTTGAAGCTGGACAATGCCTCTCTAGCTCCCAATGCAGACACGAGGTCTCTGAAGGAAAAAGTCAAGTTATTCAATAGCAACTTTGAGGATACATGTAGAGCGCAATCATCTCGTGTCATTTTTGATGACCAGCTAAGGGACGACTTGAGGATCTCAGTGACAAAATTGCTGGTGCCTGCTTATGAAACTTTTCTGGGAAGGTTGCAAAGTGTTGCTGAAATGAGGAAGCACCCTTGTAGGTTGGTTGAGGAAATCAAGGCTCGGATTGATGAGTCATTCCGGGGAAGGGGAGCTTTGGGTGGTGGCAGGAAGTGAATGTAAGCAGTAGCTAGTGTTGTGCTTGTTTGTGTGTGTATGTAGCTTATGCCAGGAATTCCAAATTCCTGTGTTGTATGAATGTAGTTGAAAGTTTGCTTATATATTTGAATATTCTTGATGATCAGCAATAGAAACATTGCGGCAAGAGAGAACCGAAATTAAAAGTTGCCTGTGTTTATGCTCTATACCCAACATTTCTCTTTCTTGCCATCAGTTAAAAGGGAAAATGTTAATTAGTTATGGTAAGCTATCATAAGAGCTACTGTAGCAGACTGCAATGAGGAGTAATTTGGGTGGAGGAGAGATAGAAGTAGATTACTTCTAGCCGCTTTCACCAGCTGTTCTCTAGTGTTAATGCTAATGATACTCTTTCTTCACCAGTAGAAAAAATTGCACCATTATATTTGAATTTATAGGACTTAGATTTAGTCAAACGCTTTATGGGATTATGTAGTCTTTGCTACCAGAATCTGAAAACCTGATCCTGGATGAAAAAGACCGTCAACCTTCACTCATCATTTTATTGCTTCTCTGATTTAGAGGGTCTCTGGGATCTACTAGTCTCTATAAGCAAGTTAGGAATGCAGTTTACAGGGAGGTATATGGAGAAGAAACTGGAAGTCTCTGAGTCCTTATATTTGAGCAGATGCTTTATATTTCTGGACACACTGTGCCTCCACGATGGCAAACCCATCGTCAGTGCTGATAAAAGTGGAGAGCCCACACTAAATAAGGTTGGTAAGCAGAGTAATCATCCTCAAATGTCTTCCTCATCTTAGGAAGTGTGGTGAAATGCGACTAGTCTGGTAGGAAGAGGAGTCCTTGTTATCTTTATTTTAGCATTAAATGTATTTGATTGCTTTTTCTTTTGTTAAAGATTGACAAGGTGACACATCAAAGAATTGTACACACAGTCCCTCTCATGTTTATGTATCTTACAATAATTTGCTACAGAGAATGGATGGATGCTCTTTTTAGTGGCTTCTGAGCACTGTCAAACTTCTGTGAAATTCTAGACGTTAGACGGATGCTAGGGGCAGGTTGTTGTTGCTTGTTATTCCTGTGCTATACTGTCTCTGATTTTGAACAACCTTTGATGACCTCATGAAGGTTCTTATGCTAAAGCAGATGAAGCGCAGTATTGATGCGTTCATATGCTCTACAGGGGTATCTTAGTCCCCAGAAAAATCATTACTGTTCGGTAAAGTGTTGGCTGCCCTTGAGCCCTTGAGAGAAATTTAGAAAGTTGTCTTTTCTCTATCGGTCCCTTTTTTTATTTCCACTGGCTGTAATTATGCTCTGAGTTAAAATGTGAATGCTCGCCCTTGAGCCTTCTGTGCCTCCAGATGAGCAAGTCCTTTTTCTTGTTTTATTGTCATTTCTCAGTTGGAGGAACTCTTCTTTCCTGTCTTTCCTTTGTAACCAAGGTATACAAGAAAGGAACCTGCCATTGCGGTTATTGCAAAGTGTAAGGAAAGATATTTTCAGCTTCTTACACGGCTTAAATCTGCCAATAGAGGCTCAGAGAAGAAGTCTGACATTGATGAGAAGCAAGAATTTGGTATCTCTGAAGCAACAGTCATGACTTAGCCTATTGTTTTTTACATCTTTGATTGCCGTAACAATATTCATGACTTAGCCTATCGTTTTTTACTTCTTTTATTTCTGTACCAGGACCGTTTTACGCAGATAAACCTTAGAAGCTGTAACCTCAAGAGTACTTTGGATTGGTCTATTTGAGTGGCTTGATTGGGTCGGAATTCGTAAGCAGCTTGTCTGATATGAAACGTGGGGATTTTGAGTATTTCCTATAAACAATTTCTTTTGATGAATAAGTAGCAGATTAGATGCTGCTTCAGTTACATATGTTAGATTGTATCTTTTCTACTGATAGTACTTAATTATCTTAAGGTGTGTGGAAAATAATCTTTGTTCTGACTGGGCTAATCGGACCAAAAAATGAAGTTCTAGCAAAGCCATGCCCGCCAATTATCCTTCCCTTAAGTTCCAGCATTAGAACAAGGTGTCCAAACTTAGCGGTCTCGCACTTAGTGGAAATTCGTGCAACGTTATATCTAAATATTGCGGAAAGGAGACTGTTCATTCTATACAACGTGATAATCAGAGTTGAATGATTGACTCGATTGAGTATGTGTGAATCTGGGTCATGTTGAAGGACCAACTTTCCGCATCTGCCGTTGATTGTGGTTAAAGGTGGGGCCGCTTTGATTGTCATTTGTGAGAAACAGCTCCAGCGTGGCTATCGTGTGGTGGGAATGGTTGTGGTGGTCAAATCGACTTGTCGGCAGGGACTAATTGTTTGGCAGGGAAAGATGAATGAAATCCGGATTGAATTTGGGTAAGAAATCAAGATTCCGTGTATCGTGTGATTAGAGGCATCATTATCCAAGAAGTACAATCGTCGGTGCCTCGAAGACCGGAGAATTTTAACTCCAAGGCTGTTAAAAATCACGTTCCTGAACAGACATTCAGGAAGGGGAGAAAGCCCGGGGGGGATCATAAGGAGTCATCTCTCAGAGCAAAAACTGCTGTTGGAATACCAAACAAGCATGAAAGAAGTGGCAAAACAATGAAGAAAGAGACCACTGCAACAGAAGCGATGTTGGAGCTATACCTCGGGACAAAGTTGCGTGGCTTTTGGACCACCCAACCCATGAACGGCCTTTCATTTGAAATTAGGAGCATGTCCATCTGATGAACCATTTGGTGTCCCCATCACCAATCAATCTCTCTGACTAACCCACGGGCCAATTAATCATCCTATACCTTCCTACTGTTGGAATGCCAAAGCACTGACCAGAGCGGACGCTATTCTAATGAATTGGTTAATCTTGTTCTTGTATTCGCATTGCTTCCAGAGAGATAAGTGGTGGTTTGAGGGACTGGATTGATCATCAAGATGGATGAGGAGTTGCTCTTCTTCCAGCAACGCTACCTGCAACGCGGGTTACAGGGATGGGGACCGATTCGCATGCCATAGTAGATATCCTCGGTGTGTCGACACCCCCTCAAGGTTTAGTCATTGAGAATTGAAAAGCCAAGAGAACTAGGGTCTCCATGGCATGACATGAAGTGAAGAGAGGCCAACGTAGCCAAGAATGAATTGCCAACAGAAATTGGGGACTTGCAATGAGAGACTTAAAAGGCGTCCACATTGAACTCCTAAAGTCGTCGGCAATTCATCCTTGGCTTCATTCTACTCGCTTTACAAATCATGCAATGCCCTATGACCATGAATCATAACAAACCGAGCTCTTCATGTTTCATGAGATAAACTCTATCTCCATGATTTTGCATGGCTTCTTAATGGAGCTATCCCTTGCTATATATAGGAGAAGAAATAATGGATGAAAGAGAAAAAGAAGGCATAAGTGAGGAACATATTCTCTCGCTCTCTGTCTTCGCAGGAGATGGAGGCACAGCACAAGTTGCAGGAAATGGACGTACAGTACAAGTTGCGCTCTGTCTCTCTGTCTCTCTGTGCATGGAGCCTTGGGAGTGGCATCTTTAGTTCCATAGTCCTTACGGTCAACGCTCTGGCTTTTGGGAATGGTTGACATGTTGTGAGAGAATTTGCCGGATGATAGCGATCTCGAGATATCGATTATCTTGGGCGATAAGAGTGTAGTGCCGACGCATAAAAGGACTTTGTTGGCCTTCGAAATCAGACTATTTATCGAATGGCTCGACTATTCCCTTTAGATGCACGTAAAATATTATGTCCGCGTACATAGGGCAAACAGTTAGGGGTGTTAACGGGTCGGGTCGGATCGGGTTTTGATGTTACTCGACCCGACCCGAACAATAAGGGTCATGTCATCTGACCCGACCCAACCCGAAATACATAAAACATGAAGCAAAAAAATGGGTCAGTTCGGTTCGGGTCGAGTTTCGGGTTTTTTATTAAAAAATATTACAATTTTTTAATAAAAAATATGACAAAGGGAATTCGAAATACTCTTACGTGACGCTGCGAGGCCTCGTCCAACTCATCCGTGAACATTTCCGCAGACAAATAATACTCCCTCCTCTAAAGTTCTGCGTCGGCCGCGAAAAAAAGCAAATCATATGGAAGATGGGAAGAGAGAGAGAGATATAGGAAGAGGGAGAGAGATTGATGGGGGCCGACTTGAGGGGTGATGACGACGAATCCGTGAGACGAGATGTGTTGGATGAGTTGTGAGTAGAAGGAGTTATAGAGGAGATAGCCTTTAATGTGCTTGGGTGGGTGTGTTTGGGTTGAAGCTTTTAATGTGCTTGGGTGGAACAATGTTCCGACCCTAACTTGATCCAAAACATATATTCCGTTTGTATTTATAATTGTTACCGAACAGTATTAAGACCTGAAACATGTACCACACTTATTTCGTGTTCGGGTCGTGTTCGGGTTATGTTCGGATTGGGTTGGATGGGTTTTTTGGACACCTCTACAAGCAGTAGCAAACATGGGATATGTTTAGATTTGTTTTATTCAACCAATTTTTATTTGTTTCAATTTGAGCAAGCCACTTGGATTAGGCATATGTCACGGAGGAGAGGTTTCCCTCGTCAATGGGGCCTTCGTGATCGAGGTGGAACGACCCAAACGCCCCTCGAAAAATCCCAACGCTTCCGCAACATTCAAAGGGACGGGCGATCATGTAATTGCGCCGTGGTCCAAAGTCTTCCTATCTTAAATGTCGCTAGTTCCCATGACATCATAAATGTCGGTGGTTGCCGCCATAATAAGTGTCGGTAGGTGACGTCATAAGTACTATTAGGTGGTAGGTGAGGCGGTGCGATCTCGTCCGCGGATCGAATCTCGATCAAGGGGGGGCAATCGAGGGCCTCAACTATAAGAAGGGTGCTCTCCCTCACTTGTAATCATCCAACAATTAGCAATCCAAGTTCTCTTCTTTCTTTCTTGAGCTTCTCTCTCTAGTTTTCTCTCTACGATCCGGGTGAGCGAAGCGATCCATCGATCCGAAGAAGGCTTGGCTTAGGAGCGACGATCCCCGCGATCCGAAATTGCCTAAGTCGCTGCACGGTCGAGATTTCAAACGATCGGCCCGTGACAAGTGGTATCAGAGCAAAGAGAGAAGTAAGAGGAGAAGCACCAACTGTTTGAAGGAATGTCGAGCCAAGATGCTATTGTGGATGTGGAGGCTGCACCCGCCGAGAGACTCGCGGCCGAAGCAAGAAGAGAGCAACCTCACTTAGGAAGCCCTTGCTTTGCGCTTGATGAGAAGTTTGGGAAGATGCGTAGTGCCATGGCCAACATGATTGAAGGACTCGATGATGTTCGAGACCGGATCATGGAGGTTGAAGGCTCGCTTCGCGAGACTTCACGGACGCCATCAACGATGCAACGGTTCCTCTTCAAGCGAAGGATGATGCCCTTGAAGAATCGGTCGACGATTTGAGGGAACGCATCCGATCCATGGAGGAGGAGAACCCCGGTGGGATGAAGTTGACATCATGAAGGTGGAGATCCAAGCGAAGACGGAGCTCGCCTTATGCAAACTAAGCATCGCGAACGGAGCGATGCCTACCCAAGCGGTGCCCAAGCTGGAGGTGCCAAAGCCCAAGGAGTTCATGGGCGATCGATCCGCCAAGGAGGTGGACAACTTTGTCTGGAGTATGGAACAATACTTCGGAGCCGCCAACATCCAACAGGAAAATGTTAAGGTACGTACCGCTGCCATGTACCTTACTGATACCGCGATGTTGTGGTGGCGAAATAGGTGTGATGAAACGAAGCGCGGTGCCCATCCCGTGGAGACGTGGGATGGCTTCGTGGAAGAGTTTCGGGAGTACTTCTTCCCGAGTTCGCTCAACGGGAAGCTCGTAGCAAGCTCCATCGCCTCGAACAACGAGGAACGGTCCGAGAGTACGTGAAGGAATTCACCGAACTCAAGCTCCAGATTAACAATCTTGGAGATGATGAGGCTTTTGGAGCGTTCATGGATGGATTGAAGCCATGGGCCAAGCAAGAGTTGATGCGTCGGGATGTGAGGAGTCTCTCGAGGGCTCTAACCGTGGCCGAGTCGCTCATCGACCTCAACAAGTTCGATGCAACAAAGTATCGATCAAGGGATTGGAGATCGGACCGGCCCTCCGAGGATGAAGGTGGTGACAACTCCCGTGGCCCCAAGTATCAAGGTGGCCGAATGAGGAATTGGGGAGAAAGCTCATCCAGACAACCCATCCAAGGAAGTCGACCAAGTACGAACTTCACAAGTAAGTTTGAACAACCTCCGCCCTCGCCTTGCTACATTTGCAAAGGAAATCACTGGACGCAGAAGTGTCCACAAAAGCACCGGGTGAACGCCATCCTCTCCGTCGAAGAAGAGGAACGGCCAAGGGAAGAGAAGCGTCACGTCCGACTCGGTGGGATGAATCTCAACGCCATACAAGCGCAACCTCCGCCCAAGACAAAGGAGCAAGTGGACATGTTCTTCGTTGAACTCGAGGTATGTGGAATAACTCTCTACGCCTTAGTCGATACGGGAGCATCCAACGTGTTCATGGCGACCGAGGTGGCAAAGAAGTTGGGCACGGAAGTGCGACCGAACGGAAGGCGCTTCAAGACCGTCATTCGGAAGACCTCGACGGTGGAGGAACAACTCCGGAGGTCGAAGTTCAGATTGGCGGATGGAAGGGCAAGATTCCATTCGAGGTGGTTCCGCTCGACGACTACGACCTCATCTTGGGATGCGGTTCTTTGAGCAAGCGAGGGCCATGATCGACCTAGGATCCAAGTGCATCATGGTGCTTGATCCGAAGTGCCCGTCCATGGTGCCGATGCTCAAAGGAGTGACGAACACCAAGACAATCGCCGCGGTCCACCTCCTCGACAAAAGCTTGAAGGCGGCCAAACGCATGGCCGATCAACCGAAGACACCGCCAACTCAAGACATGCCGATCGAAGTCCTATTCCCGAAGTGGAGTCGTACCGCGTGCCATCTCCCAACCGAAGAAAGGGATATGCGCCCACATGTACGTGAAGCCGTTCGAAGTGCCGTTCGAGTCCGTCAGGGCCAAGCAGAATAAGAAGAAGCGAGAGAAAGCTCGCGCCAAGAAGAACTCGCCCCATGCTGTGAGCGCCGAGGACGTCGCTCGATTGAGTGGGGGAGAATGTCACGGAGGAGAGGTTTCCCTCGTCAATGGGGCCTTCGTGATCGAGGTGGAACGACCCAAACGCCCCTCGAAAAATCCCAACGCTTCCGCAACATTCAAAGGGACGGGCGATCATGTAATTGCGCCGTGGTCCAAAGTCTTCCTATCTTAAATGTCGCTAGTTCCCATGACGTCATAAATGTCGGTGGTTGCCGCCATAATAAGTGTCGGTAGGTGACGTCATAAGTACTATTAGGTGGTAGGTGAGGCGGTGCGATCTCGTCCGCCAGATCGAATCTCGATCAAGGGCTGTAATCAGAGGGCCTCAACTATAAGAAGGGGTGCCCTCCCCTCACTTGTAATCATCCAACAATTAGCAATCCAAGTTCTCTTTCTTTCTTCGAGCTTCTCTCTCTAGTTTCTCTCTCTACGATCCAGGGTGAGCGAAGCGATCCATCGATCCGAAGAAGGCTTGGCTTAGGAGCGACGATCCCCTGCGATCCGAAATTGCCTAAGTCGCCGCACGGTCGAGATCTCAAACGATCGGCCCGTGACACATATTTCTAAACTCAGCACTTATGATATCCTTTTGGAATTCACAAACCACTTTACAGGAGCCCTCAAAGATTGGTGGCACACTGCCTCAGAACAAGATTAGCTGTACCTTTTGATATAGCCACTGGATAATGCTATCCAAATTATCCATATGTACTTCATCGGAAAGCTTGAAGATTCGAAAGAACTCAAACGAAAAGAGTTCTTTGAGCGAAAATGTTGTTCATTAAGACGCAAAGACCTTGATCGACATTTCCAAGCCATGATCAAGCTATTCTATTTACTTGGAGTAGATTGGAATCTCAAACCAATCTTCTTGGCGTCAATCCCAAAAGAAGTTAGCCAAGCTGTAGAAAAAACTTTCTAACAAAGGTAGAAAAGCCTGACCGAAGCTACCCTTGGTGAAATTCAGCAAGCCATCCATATTGCCATCGAAAAACTTTGCCTCCGACGAGAAGCTTTTCGAAGCTATCTCAAAGAGAATAGGTATCTTGATAAAGCATGCCTAAAGCCAGAATTGAAAATCAAATGCCCTAAGGATTGTTCCGATCCTTCCTGCACAGGTTGCAAAAAAAAAAGAGACATTTTAAATGATTCTCTTTTAAAAAGACTCGTAAAGGAAAAGGCAAAGGAAAGTGGAAATTTTTGCGAAAGAGCCATCATCGCTCTTCCAAGAGGCGGAGCAAAGACATATGTTATATCTGTAACAAAAAAGGACATTTTGCCAAAAATTGTTCAAAGGCAAAGAAGCGCGGAAGCCACTTGATTGATAAAATTGCCCAAAGCACTAGAATCCAGCTTGACGACTCCGACATTGAGTCCGTCTTCTCCTTAGATGATCAACCTTCAGAGGATACCCTATGTGCCATTCAGACATATAGCTCAGATTCAACCTCAGATTCTAAGAATGACGTCTTCGCCTTCTTCCCTAATCCTCCTCATGAAGTTCAGATCACTGAATTAGTCCATCACCCATACATCCCTGTTCATATCCTTTTGTCCAAATATCATAAGCCAATCCCTCTTGTGGCTCTCATAGATACTGGAGCCAGCTCTTCCATTCTAGACACAAAGATTCTCCTAGAAGAATTTTGGAAACCATATACCAGGTATTTCAATTCTGCTTCTGGAGACACTTTTGCTATCAGGTACCGCAGCAAACCCATCACCATCCAATTTTTTCCCCAGTGTTCCATTACCACTAAAATCCTTGGTTCTAGATCTCCAGACAAAGATATCATCATTGGTTGGGACATCTTGACCCAACTTCCGAAGCTTAGAATTCTTTCAAATGGACTTCGTTTCAAAAATCAATTCTATGAATTTGTGGATATCAAGAGATTCTATACCCTCCAGCCAGCCATGCTGAACCCAATTATCCAAAGTTTACTCTCCTCTTGTGCTGAGACTTATTCCCAATTTTCCCAAACTCGTACCCAGCCTTTATGGAAAAACTCTCTCTTTTATGTCAAACTTCCTTTCAAAAGGAATGAAGACATAAATCCTACAAAAGCCAGTCATTCTAGGATGAGCCCGGAATACCTTGCACTTGCCCAACAAGAATGCGTGAGCTATTGGCACAAGGACTCATTGAACCCTCTGACTCCCAATGGGCATGGAAACCTTCTATGTCAACAAGCGAGCTGAACAGAATCGTGGAAAAATGAGTTTAGTAATTAATTACCAACTTCTGAATCAATTCCTCCAAGATGATAAATTCCCATTGCCCCATCGAAACTCTCTATTTCTTAGCCTTGCCCAAGTAAAGATCTATTCAAAGTTTGACCTCAAGGTAGGATTTTGGCAATTGGGTATTGATCCGACAGACAGACCCAAAATCGGGTTCTGTATCCCAAACCAGCATTTCTAGTGGACAGTTGTTCTTTTCGGTCTCAAAACTGCACATTCCCTTTTCCAAAAGGCTATGTGCAAAATTTTTGATCCTATTCTTCCCAACTCCCAGATTTATATCAATGATATCCTTCTCTTCAATCCTAATGAAGAATCTCATTGTTAACTTCTGACCAAAATTTGCTGATATCGTCAAAAAACATGGAATCATGCTTTATTAGGAAAAAATGA